>NIXA01000002.1:0-600000 GCA_002242795.1 Byssochlamys sp. BYSS01
TAGTAGTAGTAGTAGTAGTAGTAGTAGTAGTAGTAGTAGTAGTAGTAGTAGTAGTCTACCTGTACTCTCAGGTTGTGCATAAGGCTGCTAATAGTATTACCCTGAATCATATATTCCCATTTCCAGGTAGGACTTGATTATCAGCTGGTCGAGACAATACTAAAAATGTTCCGCACGAGTAAATGCGCCAAAATACTACGCGAAGAGAGACAGGAAGAAAGCGCCGGTTGGACAAGTCCGGACTAGTGGATAAGCAGTGAGATACTGCTGATACTACTGTACTCTCAAGCGAGGCAGTGTTGTTCTGGCGGGTCCACTGCCTACGTTAAGGCGCATAGGTAGCTGACTGCACTGCATCCATCGTTGCAATCGACGATGACGTGAGGTTTAAGTGAGAAAAGAACGGGATGAAAAGCCCACGCACTCGCCCGTATCGACATAATTGCCACGGCCGAGTAATCTTACCTGTTTTCGTTGGGAGAGGAGCAAAGTTAAGTTGTCCGGGTCAACGGCTGCCTACCTAACCTACCTGAGGTACCTAATCCACCCAACTGAGTATCATGGCTCGAGCAGTAGACAGTGAGTCAAAACCCTCGGATAGTTAAGTGTATAACTATCATGCGGGACTAACTATACCCGTCCTTCCACTCAGCCCTGTGTACGCATAAAAAAAAAATTACCGGATCGTTACGCAGCCAATGCAGCCACTACAGCGCCCCCCAAACATACGTCATTCGTGCCCACCAACTGAGCTGCAAAGCCACAAGTCATGCAAGATGCAATATTGACCCAATGGTCATTCTCCGGCGTCAGGAGACCTTGTCCCGGGCCTGTCGGATGCAATTTCTCCTCTGCATGAGCGTCAGAAGGTGCGTGCATGCATAGGCGAGTGAAGCTGCATCTGGCAACCTTTAGAAATGTTGATGTCCTGCCTACCTAGGTAGGTACCTAAATTGAAGGTATGTGCGAAGGTGGATGTGAGGACCAAACCGCCGAGCCACGTAAGGTGGCGATCGGCCGGCCGAGGCAATCAAAGCTGCAGATTCTAGATTCCAATCCTTCTCCGTAGCATATATTATCCCCCCTCCCCCGGTCTGTGGGGTCTATGGCTATGACGTTTTTTGCCTGTGGTCGCATGATGACTCGCCTGGTGAATACTATCGCTGTGTGACTACAGCGCTGGATGAGCAAATGCCCATATGCATTATTCTATTGCAGCAGATGTAAGTAGTAAACCTTAGCATTCAGCCACCGTAGATGCTACTAGCAAGGATCCGACATGGCACTAACCATGTGATCGTAGTCATTTTCTCTTGGTTAATACCGTGAACTTTGCAAAGCGAACGCCGAGTAAGATCATGCTCCAGTCGAAACAAAGGCCCTAATGTAACGCATACAAATGGCATGCACCCAAGAGCAACTCGTGGCAATCAATATGCAAAAATAAAGGATGCTGATGGTTTCCTCTGTCACCCCAGACAGAAGCCCAAGCCTTTGCCCTTCCCTCCAAGCCGACTTCGACATACCGAGAGCCGCACAGAGGATCGCCGTGTCAATCAACGTAGTCCCAGATGCAGGTTGACTGACGCTGATGATCGAGGGATCATAGGCGAAAACAGTTCGCTGTCCAGTGTCGGGAACGTAAGGGACAACGCAATATGAAGGGCATAATCAAAACAGAAGTCATCGTAAAAGTACGTAACAGAAGAAAGTGACCGACAGGAGGGTATCTTTGGCTGGCACGCATGCACAGCGCCAACGCTTCCAGGCCAAGGTAAAAAAAAAAGAGTTCGCGTAAGGGCGCGGATGTCAAAATATATACAGAGACGACGACATAAAAAGAACAAAACACCGCGGTGCGTGTAAAACGGAGAGCAAAGAGAAATACCAAACTAGACCCCACCAATGCGCCAATTACCCAGGTGCCACCGGGTCGCAAACAAAGAAGCCGCTCCAAAATTATTGATAACCGCACAAGCAAAAGGCAATCGTCGAAGTAAGGAGATCGTGTGTCCAATCGAGTTAAACCCATACCGAACAGAAGAGCTGGAAAAAAGTGAGTTGGGAAACATAAACATGCTATAAACGCGCAGATGACCGCGAATGCGAGTGTCAAAACCGAGTGGCGACGAGGAAATAAACGTAGATTGCCGAACTCACGACTCCAAGGGCCATAAGGAGAGCAAAAAGGCGACGGAATAGGAAAGAAAGTTAATTCCAATCATGGATTCTTCGCTGCATTTAGGGATATGGCATCCACTCTTAAAACCCAAGTGCCCAAGAAAAGGGAAAGAAAAAGAAAAGAAAGGGAAAACCCCCACTCATCACAGTTGCGCCTTTCTAAAAAGAAAAAGGGATATCTATGTGAAATCAGAAGATTCAAATTCTTTGGACAGGTTCCGGAGCATAAAGCCATTCCCAGTCGTAATAGAACACAAGTAAAAAGAGCGGTCAACCACATGGGACACAGTATGGACCAACATCAATAAATTGTAGCTGAGACCTTGCGCCCCACGAAACCAGCTCCAGCAGCAAAGGTGATAAAAGAGAAATGTCCTTTTTTCTTCTTTGGTTTTGCTTTTCTTTTCTTATTTTTTATTAAAAGCCCTCCTCTCCGGCCTTGCATAATGTGATCTCGCGGACCCACTCGGACTTGAGGACCTGCGAGGCGTTTATGCGACGTGACGGATTGGGGTCAAGAATGGAGTATATGACGTTCCGACAACGGGCCTGAGAAGAGGAGTCGATCAGCATTTTAAGGACGGTACCATTTCGAACTTAGGACGACTTACCCTGTGTAGAGTCTCGATGGGAGCATACCCATCCTCGTGCTTCCGACCATACAAATAGCGTTCGTAGAACTCATCTTCGTCCTTACGAGCAAGTCTCCATAGATGCCTTCCCGTTCGCATGGCCATATAGATCACACCGGTCGCCCAGACGTCGACGGCTCTAGGATCAAACTCCTTGTCCGTATACTCCTCAGGAGCAATATACGGAGCAGACCCGCAGAGACCAGCAGTCATGTGAGGCTCGTTTTCCCAGGCCATCCGGAAACACTCACCATTGCCGAAATCAGTGATCTTGAGTGAGCCACGTGTGGTTAGCAGAAGGTTTTCTGGTTTGAGATCACGGTGGGCAACGCCCATTTCGTGCATGTACTCCACACCACGCATGAGCTGCTTAAACAGGCAATCTGCTTCTGCAACCTCAAGCTTTCCAGCAGCGAGGATGAGCGTGTAAAGATCACCGCCCGCGCAGTACTCCATGACCTCGCAATAATCACCTTTGGCGTCCTGCAATAGATCGAGCGTATGGATCACGTTCGGGTGGCGCAGAGAAGACGAGATGCAGAACTCCGAGGTCAGGCGTTTTTGGTATTTCTTGGGGGTTTCTTGCGGGCGACGGCGGAACTCCTTGACTGCGTACAGCTGTTCGGCTTTCGAATCCTTCGGATCCACCTTGTGAGAGATGCGGACGATTCCAAAAGCGCCCCGACCAACGACTTCCTGACATTTGCCGTATTTCTCGACGAGAGATGCGGTTGCATTCGGACCGCCTTTCTTTTCTATGGCTAGCTTATCACGCTCGTTCTTGAACTGGTCGATCCAGGTTGACATGAGAGACAGCTGCTGCTGCTGGTCGTCGGCACCGTCATCTTTCTTTCTTCCGCCGACAAGCATGTCGCGGAGGAGATCGGTGAGCTTCTCCTGACGCCTCGCGCTTCTTAGGTGATGGCAGTGAGACCCGTCGGCGAGCATCTCAAAACGTCTGTGAACGGCGGCACAATCCTTTTGGTCTCTTACTTTTGGTTTCCTGTCCTTGTCCTTGTCCTTATCCGGATCGCCCTTGGTGGACGTTTGTCGTGAAGGGGCTTTCGACGAAGGAGGAGAGTGCTTGGCCTGCTTCACGCTACCGTTGGCCGAGGAAGTCTTTGCACCATCTGAGCTGCTATCAGAAAAGTCGCGACGGACTTCAACATCTTTCCCCGTGGACTTGGCGGGATTGGCGAACATTCGGGAGATGCGGTCTGCCACTGTTGGCTTTGCCGCCTTGCCCGGTGGCGGAGGTTGTTTGGGGTGAGCATCCCCGTTGGCAGGGGCGGACGCGCCCATGCCCAACAGGGCATTTGTTACCTGGTGCTCCCCATTTCTTGTGTCGACTTGATGATGGTGATCTATCTGTGGTATTGAAGAAGCAGAGGTGGCAGCGGTGGATGCAGGCGAAACAGAAGCGGGAGTCATATGCGATAAAGAAACTGGTTATTTGCCAGAAGGAAGAGAGAAACAACGTCGCCTCCGTAGGGATGAGGACGACGCAGGCGCCTTCAGAAGGCAAATCTGCTCAAAATATGGACAGTACAGAACGCAGAACTTGATAAGTAGGGGGTGGAAAGAGAAGGAAGGAGAGACCAGGGGGCGAGGGAGAGGCAAAAATAAAATAAGAAAAAAAAAAGAAAATTAGTTTGTGGCCTGAGGCAAACACTGATGAAAGATGTGCAGGAACGTATGCGAGTGTGAAAGTGATGAGCCACAAAGGAATAAGCAAAGTGGTGGCACAGTGAGGCACAGAAAGACCGAGGCTGAAGGAATATTCAGGTAGGGAGTCTCTAGATTCGAGAGAACAGCGAGTTGCAGGAGTCTTTGAATGTCTGAGGGAAGAGCAGGAAAGCTAGTAGTCTGGATCGAGAGGAGACGAGACGGATCAGAAGGTGGAAGAGGCTTTAAAAGCGAAAGCCAGTGCTGTGAGAGGCTTGTTGTTTCTATGAGGGATATATAAAGCAAATGTGCGAGGACGTGTGTGGCTACAGGGCCAGGGCCGTCGCCCTTCTCCTATTGCCAGCGCTTGGGGGGGCTTGGTTCCGCGGACACCGTACGGCCAGCTTTCGGCAGGTAGTTTTGCGCGCGGGAAGCCCAGCCGAGCGTGCTCCTATTTATCACCATAATAATAATAATATTATTATTAATAATTAATACAAGTTCCGGCTCCCAACTGACTGACCTTCCAAGGTTCGTGACTTGTGTTTTGTGTGGGTGCCCGGATGTCCAACTCGCAAAATTACCCGTCCCCAGCGGACGCCGTATAGTGCTGTACAGAGCACAGCCCTGTGACACTGGTGCCCATCCCTCAGCCCCTCCTGGCTTAGATAATTGCTCGTCGTACGAGCCAGATGGGGCTTGACAGCCCTCTGAATCTCCTTTCCTGCCGCATATGTCGTTGTTGTGGCACCGTAGTTGCATCTTGGTTGCATGGCTACTGCATGGCTGCTGCATGCCTCCTAGACGTACCTCCAGCTAGTACCTACTATCCGTTGCCTTTTTTCGTACAACTCATTCTTCCTTACCTAGGTAACCTCCGTCTCACATGGTCCCCGTAATACTTCTCAAGTATATGATAATCCATCACTTATTGCTGACAATAATCAGAGTACCTAGGTAGTAAGAAACTGATGAACTCCACTATTCAGTTTTGCCAACAGGAAGGCTCTCAGATACTACTGGCTATCAACTTTCTTGATCCGAAAGCATTACCCCCCCCCCCCCCCCCGGATATAGATATTGAATAAATAGTACGCCCTGAGGCGGCTGACCGTCATCGTTCAGCCACAGACAGGGGCCCTGTTGTGTTATCTTAACTTCTACAAAACGTCTTGCTTACAGTACGATACGGGAGCTCACCTCCGTGCAAAGCAACGAATGACAATGCTGCGGTCTAAGCGCTGGAATGTTCATATGTACTAGTAGTGGAGACGGGACATCCGAGGGTAAACTAACCATCTCCAAGCGACCTCAAAAGTGGTCGATGGGGACCAGCTAGCTGTTTATGCCGGGTCAGTCCGGGCCCCGGTGTGGAGTATCACGGAGGGGAAGGGGAGTAAGGAAGTTGTCGAGCAGCCTACGAAAATTCGAAATTTTTTTTTTTTCTTTTTTTGAGATCTTTCGCTTTCTGCATCTGATTTTGATGCTGCGCAGAGGAGTCAACAGTCGACCAGTCCGAACTCGAGAACATGCCAGTTCCACCGAGAATTGTCTTGGTCCTGCCGGCCTAAAACACCTATGATGCAAAGAATTCCGCTTTCATCGTCAGGATCTAAAGGATGATGCCTATCTGCGTCGTGAGCTGAGCTGAGCTGGGCATTTTGGCTTCAGCTATTGGCCATATTCGTGGATCAACAGGATATCCGCTGCGGAACGTATGCACGCCGAGAAAATCGTCGGCTTGGAGAGGCATATCAACAACATCCCTGCTTGTGTGGAAATAGATAATCGTTATCGAGGACGGTGCACCATGTGGGCGAATTAGATATCACACATATTGCACCCTACACCGAAATTTGTCCTCAGGTTGTTTGCTGTTCCTCTAGTAGGAAGAGAAAGATGGACTATATGGACCCAGAGGGGCAAAAGGAAAAGAATCCTGCGTCTGACACGAAGCAGGTAAGCTGCCACGGGAAAGGGGATTCGGGCAAAAGTACAGGAGGCTGAGACGTACTTAGTAGCAAGCTTGGTGGTGCATCAGTTGGAGATCCATTCGTCTGCCAGATAAAGGGCACGCGGGGATCGACTGCAGAGACAGGTGGAAGTTGGAGGGTTGCTACATGACCGAGCATGAAAGAATCCCAAGGAGACATATGATAGGTCATAGCCTGCAGGGCTTCATATGCAGCCCAAAGCTTTGATATGATAGATGTTGGTCCGCATGCGGCCATGGCATGGTAGCTCGCGACTGCAACTGCACCTGCTGCTGCTTCACGCGTGAGTGAGACTCCGAACCAGGCAGCGGGAAACTGAAAATGCCACGAAAAACGGACGTCAAACGGGACGACCATGTGACGGAGCAAGGAATGTGCACAACGTACCGTTGAACAACACCGCCACCGACAAACATCAGGGAGACGAGTCGAATCCATACGATCAATACGGGGTACTCCACATTCTCGGGTGAATCTGATCCCCGTCACGGAAGGTCTGCGGCACACCGGAATGGCGACAATCAAGGTTCGAAGAGGGGGATGAAAAAGTGTCGCCAAGAGCCAAGCCACACGCTTCACCTCACTCAGGACGTGCCGATTGACGCTTTCCTGGCGGTGTACTGTCGTTGGCAACTTGGCACTCTTGTGCTCTCTGCGGTCAGACCATGAACCCCCAGAGCCTATTCGTACTTGGCTTCGCAGAAGCCTTCTTGAGTTTTGCAGATCTCGCCAGCTTACGCCACGGCGTGTACGGAGCCACGGAGCAAATTACTGTGGAGCGTTATACGCTGCGACTCGGACCAACGCCGTGTATCTTTCCCCTCTTTCTTTCCTGCCCCTGGACCATACGTCCTCGCAGTTAACGTGATTGACGTCAGGCTCCGGTTGGCATCGCTATCAGGAACGAATGAATGTGTGCTTTCTTCCGAGTGCGGTGTCCTTCCACATGAGCTCATGCTAAACTCTGTTTGGAATCCACCAACTGTGGAAGGATCTTCGAGGCAGCCACGTCTCAGGACTGAATATCACCGCCGCGGATGTACCTCCAGTAATCCGTCCGAAGGGGTGAAGTGATTCAGCCGCCATTCCACAGTGCGGAGACTTCCACGGTGCTTGTCCAAGAACAAGAACAACAACAACAACAATAATAATTAAATAGTAATGCAATAATCTGCGAGGCCAGGCGGCTCTCCTGCCGTTCTGAGAAAGGGTCCAACCAAACACACTTGCATACGAACCCCATGTATATGATGACCATTGACATTGTCTGATAACTTCCCGAGGCTTACGACCTACCTAAGTAGGTACCTCCAGGGGCTAAAGGAGCACAACGCAACAAACCCTGTATTACGATACAAATGAATGTCAAACATACGTTCCGTGGAATGGTTTATTACGAGGCATTTTCCACCGCCAATTGCATCGCGTGCAATCCAACTTCAAAGAAATCGGTGAAGGCTCAGACACAGCCCTCTCCAAGGCCATGGCATCCATTCTCCCCCGATGTGAAACCTATCCGGCCATAGTACTGGTCAACCTTCTCCATGACTTCGTATTCTTCACCCCCTCTCAATTGGACAACAATGATGACACTGGGTCGGCTTACCTGTCCAGAGACCGTTTAAGTAAAGTCAGTTGTCCCTGTGGTTCTGCGACGGTCTACTGGTGTAGTTACGTGATTCTTTCAGATGATACTTCAGATTTAGATAACTTCGAGCTCCATGACCAATTTTTCTTCCTTGATCACATGATACTCCACGGATTTTTTTACCCCTCCCCCCTCTTTCGGCTTTGCCCTCCTTCAGGTAATTTCCTTGGAGACCAGATTTATGCGAGACGGGCAATAATACAGAAAACATCGGAGAAAGTTTGCACTAACTGTGGGACTTTCGATTGCAAAACCTGCGTCGGAAATGCAACCGAGTACCGAAGGACGAACTTTAGCAGCAGCCGAATCCGGGGTCACAAAGGACGAAATGACGGCTGTGCGGGAAGGGAACTCGTACCTATCTTTTTGATGGATGTTTACTCTTGTATAGGGTGTTTTGCATGCGGGAAAGCCCTTGCAGTTGGTGCGTTGCTGGATGTTGCATTCGAATACTATACTAGATATTATTCTATTTCCATACAATATTTCCCATGCTGGGGTTGATTTTGCGTAGATCACTGCCACCTCGTGGGTCTATCCAAGCAATTGAAATGCCATATCCAGATCGAAATTGTCGCGCGTTTCCCCATTTCAGGTTAAATACAATGTCACAGAAAAGGTGATATAAGCATTCCAGTTCTCCCGCGAGAAGGATATCAGATCGTGTTCAGTTCCCCGCATCATCAATTCCTGGCAATTTCACACTCAATAACCCATATTCTGAGATAAAACCGACCATGTTCGTATATCCTGCGATCCAATTTCCACAGTACAACACCGGAAACGGTCATTCAGTCTTCCGGGCGTTCAGCCGCTTTAAAAATGGCGCCATCGTGGCTGAGAATCCCGTGAGACCGAGACACAAAAAAGAAGAAAAGAAGCACTGGAGAGGCTAACGGAAGTTTCGTATGATAATTCAAAACTAACCGCATGCTGGAGCCCTGCGCACGATGGACAGGTAAAAGTGCATCTGCCGTGTCGTGGTTCCTCGAGACTTGCACGACGCGTGCTCGTGAAACATTACTCCTTCTGAGGAAGCCAGACCCGCTAGCTTCGTCCAGTCACCGAGGAAGTCCTCACTGGGAAGTCTTCCACGGGTCCGCTAATCACGTCTGCCTCTCGTACTATCAACCAGATGAGCCTGCCACAACCGAAGGAGCGCCATGGACAGACAACTGGTCACGGCCTGGGGCTTGAATTTTTGTGGGCTGACAGATCCTTTGTCCTATGCTTCCACAACCCTCCACATCGTGGAATAGATACTAGCAGCAGTGGATAGACGACAAGACGCTGTATAATATCCGAAGCTCTTACGACAGCACTCGAGTCTGCTAGAGAAGTTAAGACGTCGTCCGATCAGAAAGAACGAGCACAGCTAGAAAACAAGACCTACCACAAATTGTTCTAAAGACTCCTCAAAAAGCTCATTATCCACCCCAAGGCCACCTGGGTGCTCCACGGGAGACAGAGGGTTCTTGACAACTGCACAAGAAGAGTCAGTCCTTGCCAATGGAGTATCATCCTTTAAAATTCTCACTTATTTTACATACCATACTCAACATAGAGGTTGATGTAGATCTGCTGCAAGGGAACGCGCATGCTGGGACTTTTTGTATCGGTGATCATGACAAACTTGGTGTTCGTGGGCGTCTCGTAGAAATGAAGTTTGTACTGGTTGGTAGTGTAGGAAACGAAACTAAAAGAGTGTCAATTAATTGACCACAGGCCCTGCGCCTTAATTCCTTCAAAGGACAAATGTGAGGAGGTCCCAAGGCAGTCCTTTTACCTGTCATCATCCCCCCCTAATTTCCGTGCCATATTCCGCAACGAAAACACGGTCCCGAACACCAGTTTGGCATCATCATCGGCAGTACGTCCGGGTTTCTCAAGTCCAGAGCTTACACCATTGCTCAAGACAGGTGGATCGGAGGTCGGCCGTGAGGACTTGCCAACAATTGAAGTTGGACGGGGAAGCCAGCGTCGCTTGTATATGCACTCAGCTACATCAGCCCGACGGTCAGCGCCATAATTCCAGAACATCATAGGGAAGGGGCAGATTACCATGGCGATCAAATATGTAGAAGGAGTAGACGACCATCGTGGTGATCCTTTTTGAGCGATGCACCGCCAAGCAACAAAGCCAGCTTCGCACTCTGGTCACAGGAGCTGAGAGAGTCGATAGATCATGTGGGCGGTAAATGCAGGCAGGCCGTTTCGGGTCACGGGTAGATATCAAGCGTATCTCGATCTTCACGAATGCAAATAACCGCTGAGATGTCGCTCATGGACTCTGCTTCGGGCATGTCTGTCGAATGGCATTGTCTGCTGATCTCTTTTTAGAGATCTTGGTCGGAGACATATCCAGGGATACCGAGATCTCACCAGTCCGTACGGATACGTCTCCGTCCACGCGTCTCCCGTATATATTCTCCCTTCGGCCCCCCGCTCCCAGTTCTATTTATACCCCACACCCAAACTTAACCTCCGAGTTTGTATAGGACCAAGGATCAGATCGAGCAGATTGATTCCTACTCTTCTCAACCCCTCAGCATCCAAGGCTGACTCGGTCGGCCACTCAGTTCAATGGCCAACATGGCCAACAGAAGCGCTGAAACTCCTGCTTCAGATCCGGTCCAACAGCCCTCTTTCGGTTTCGACCAGAATCCTGCTTTTCGCCGCAACAGACCTGCTCGATACGCGTATGCTACATCTGACCATTCTGTCTCAGTCGCATCGACCTGTACAAGAATGAATCCCTATCTGCAATAATGAAAGCTGACGTTGCGCACTCTGTCTCCCCAGGTCGGCCCCTGTGTATGACAGTCCACAGAGACATCATCGCCGTAACCCTGTCGTCCGACGTCCAGTTAAGGTCCATCAATCTTTTCTTCAAGATGCCACGGTCAGCTGTCTGATGATCGGGAAATAGGAAACGATTGATGCCCACTCACAGTACACCACCAGTCAAGACGATGGCACCACCGAACACAGGATCAACCAATATGTTATAAAGCAAGAAATTGGAAGGGGGTCGTTTGGAGCCGTGCATCTTGCAGTCGACCAATTTGGAAATGAATATGTGAGACCCCCCCTCTCTAGCTTTTCCGATATCTTGAAGTTCTACAGTTTGTCGAAATCCGGGGGGGGCTGCGGGCGCGAGCCGTCTGCTGACAGCAATTCGCACTAGGCTGTGAAAGAATTCTCCAAGTCACGACTGCGGAAAAGAGCACAGTCGTACGTCCTGCGCAGGAATCGATGCCCTAGACGTCCGGGAGCTGGTTTTAATTCCCCGCTTCACCGCCATCCTGCCGAGAATGGGTCAGGGGAAAAGGGAGATGCTTTTTATCTGATCAAACAAGAGATAGCGATCATGAAGAAACTAAACCACAGCAATATCGTATCTCTCATAGAGGTTCTCGATGATCCGACCGAAGATTCTCTATATATGGTCATGGAGATGTGTAAGAAGGGCGTGATAATGAGGGTCGGGCTCGACGAGAGAGCCGATCCTTACGACGACGAGAAATGCCGCTGTTGGTTTCGGGATCTGCTTTTGGGCATAGAATATCTGCACGCGCAGGGTATTGTCCATCGAGACATCAAACCCGACAACTGCCTTCTGACAAACGACGACGTGCTGAAGGTTGTCGATTTCGGTGTGTCCGAGATGTTCGAGAAGGATTCAAACATGTACACGGCTAAGTCAGCTGGGTCTCCTGCATTCCTTCCACCAGAACTATGCGTTGCAAAACACGGAGATGTTTCCGGGAGGGCAGCAGACGTATGGTCAATGGGTGTTACGCTATATTGTCTACGTTACGGAAGACTACCTTTTGAGAAAGCGAGCATCTTTGATCTATACGAGGCCATTAGAAATGACCCCGTTGTCTGTGAAGGTGAGACAGACGAGAGTTTCAAGGATTTGATGCACAGGCTCCTGGAAAAGGAGCCAAAGAAAAGGATCACTATACCAGAGCTAAGAGTGAGTAGGTGGTCGGCTATAATTTTGTGTTAGCACACGGCTTATGAAGTGTCAGGAACATCCCTGGGTGACCAGAGATGGCGCAGATCCCCTATTACCCGAGGAAGAAAACACCGCAGAGATAATTGGACCTCCGACGGAGGAAGATCTGAATTTGGCCATCACGATGAATGTTGGTCGGATTCTTGCCGTGGTGTGTTATCCTCCTAGCATTGCCTGTTAACGAAAAGAGTAAAGGCAGAAAGCTGACGGCTTGTCACAGATGAAAGCCGTCAAGAACTTCAAAAGATTGCTCGGACCGGCAAAAGCAGAACCGCCAATGCAAAGTATTCTTGGACAAGAATACGAGAGCCATTTTGTGCAACCTCCTCTCGAGATGGAGCCAGAGGAAAGCTTTGCAGCGCTCGACCCATCGCCGTTTAATAAGAGCCGGAGCCTAAACACGGATAATAGAGAGCATATGGAGCGCGATCTCGTCTTGAGCGGCTATCATGAACAGCGTCTTGAGAAACATATTGAGGAAGAACCCGAGGAATATGATTACGCACAGATTCTGGACTCCGGCCGTGTCCCACCCAGACAAGATTCGGGCGATTCACGGAATTTTCGCACTGTTTCATCAGCGTCCTCTAAAGTTCCATTATCACGAGCAAGTTCAGCAACCACGAAACGGAGCGTTGAGGGAACACGTGGACACGCCAGAGATCCATTGGAGGAAGAGCATCCTTATCTTTTCATTGGTCCTTCTATGTTTACTGGTACTATGACTGGGACGGATGGTTCTTTTCCTGGGGGTATCTTGGACGCGTCAGATAGCTGGGACGATGTCACGCCGCAGACTCCGGGCCCTGGACTTTCACTGGATGATCCCCCCATCGTGAGCGAATCTCCGGGTGCTGCAGAGTTTGATATCTATGAGACTGCATACAGGGAGCAGATTGAAAAGATTCAAAAACGCAGTCTCACGCGTCGTGGAACTTATTGTAAGGTGTATCTCACCCGACGCGTCGAGGGCAAGGACTACGTGAAGAAATTGGTCGAAGCACTACCTCAGGACAAAGAAGGAAACCCTGCCTCTGAGCCAGTGTTAGAAATTGGTGAAAAGAGGACCGTTCCCCCTATCACTCCCACAGTCGGCTTGGTGAAAACCCAGCTCGAGCAGCACCAGGAATCGTCTCAATCTACCGATGGGACTGCCCCGAAGCAGCAAGCTTCATCTCACTCCGTTCCGAACCCCGCGGCCAGTACGGGATCCACGCGAGTGAATCCCAGGAGCAGACTGCGGGGTCTTATAGGCAATATCAGGCGTAACAACAATACTTGAAGAGCCAGAGGAGCTAGTGCTTATCTGCGAAGAACCAGCTTGCTGAGCAGGGTGAGTCGTTGAGAAAGCTGCTGCTGATTGTTATCGCTTCCCTCTCATTCTTTTCATTCATCTATTCAGTATTCTATTCTTTTCTATTTTATATATACAGCACAAGGCGATGAGGCGCACATACCTATCCCGTATAGAGTTTAGAAGTTTAGAAGTTTAGTAGAGTGTTATCTCATTGGATTGTGTTTTGGTCAACACCGCTATATTATGCACGGATGGACGTACGCGCAGAGTCCTTGGAGGCCCATTGCCGTATAATCTTCATTCCAATCAACAATAGATAATTGCAGCACTATCATCTGTCTGTCCCTTGGACAAGATTCCACTGCATTGTCTGATTAAATATTATCATATAAACTTCAAATCAAAGTAGCATCACCAGTCCAAAAGAGAAAGAGGAAAGAAAGAAGAAGTAAACTAAAGAAAGGCCGTTGAGAAAAAGACAAGAAAACGCTTAGTCAGCCAACTCAATGCTAATGAAGAGATATATATCAAATTGGTCAATTGGACAGAAGAGGGACAAAACATAGAAATGTACCATGAACGGATAGCCCTGTAGTCTGATGCAATGACAAAGCCAAAAGAAATAGCCAATATAGAAAGGAGGTACAAATGGCTAGGATTGAGTAAGTGCGCAGAGTGAACGCAAATCCATAAAGATCTGGCACCCATGTTTTCAAACAAAGTCGGCTAGCTTGAAGGACACAGAAAGAAATCGTGCGCCACAAAGAACTCGTCACGACCTAAAAGCGTAGTTGTACTTGTAATGCAAGAGAGAAAGGAAAGAAAAATAAAAAAAAATAAGGGGAGGGACTGACGCGCCCCATGTCATTTACCCATTACTCAAAATTCAGTGGACCGTGAACTCGGTGAAGTCGTCGTACAAAGCACCGAAGAAAGGAAAATCAAAGAAAATAAGGCTTTTGTTGGAATGCACACTTGAAACATGTCTTCATTCGAACGTAGATTCATTGCCATAAGGGAAAGCCGACAATGCTGAATAAAACAGAAAGTCGTAGATCGAACCGGCCGTGCGTAATGTTGGAACTGGAATATTCTTTCGTGCTGCTTTTCTCAAGGGATTCGTCTTCATTCATCAGACGTTGAAATCCATGGTGTGACGACGTCGATCGTCCGTCATGTCAACCAATGCTCTTTCTGGTCACATAATTCGCATGCCGCTTTCTATCGGCGTTACGTATCCTCTTATCTTATGCCTCAAACATCATCCTAGCTGCCTTTCGGTTGACTGTTCGCTCAGCGTTACCTGACTGGAAATCGAGGGTTGTTCCGCCATTTCACTTGTCGGAGTGGCCGGGGCCCTTCGTCCGTCATCCAGCGGTTGAAATGGCTCAGACGGAGGAGGGTTGAGCAAACTTCTCTCTCCGATGCTAGTTCGTTGGAGCAATTCTCTTTGTCCTAGCTGCAGCACTCGAGGCCATGGTAAAGTCTGTTCAAGTTCTGGTGGTCTTGGAAGTTGCCGCATAATGGAACCTGGATCACCTTCTGATTGGCTTCTTTCTCGCTGAATACTACCCATCCCCATCGGCGCCGTACCCCTCTCACTAGGGATTTCAGGGTGTGCTGTTGACCAGCGAGCTTCTGTCTGCGTCCCCCCGGGCGAGGAATAGAAGGGTCCCATAGGACTGGCTAAGGCTGGACTGGTTGGGGCAGGTGAGACTTTCAATTTCTCCAGTCCAGACCGTCGAGGTGGAGGATACACTTCTCCCCGAGCTTGCGCAGCTGCCCTTCGCTGCTCTGTTTCAGCTTTACTGGGGCGCCCTCGTCTTCGCTTTTTGGCCGCTGCTCCGGCTTCTTCCAAACCTGGTGAGGCCCCACTTTCACGGGTGTGACCCGTCGTCGCGCTCGTGGGCGGTCGAGGTTGGATCTTTCGTAAAGGTAACAGCGGCCTCTTCCGTCCGGAACTGACTTCAGGCTGCCTGGATTGTGTCACCGGCTCACGGCTTGGCGCTGGAAAGGAAACCGGGGGCGCGAGC
This sequence comes from Byssochlamys sp. BYSS01, assembly GCA_002242795.1. Classification (NCBI taxonomy): domain Eukaryota; kingdom Fungi; phylum Ascomycota; class Eurotiomycetes; order Eurotiales; family Thermoascaceae; genus Paecilomyces; species Byssochlamys sp. BYSS01. The sequence continues at coordinate 15,475 of NIXA01000002.1, forward strand.
GGCTGAATATGTTGTTCGCGCATGTTAGCGAAAGCTCGCTGGCAGGAATTGAGAGAACGGCCTAGATAGATTCGGATTAGCTGGCGCTGGAATACGGACCAACGATTCAGCTTGCAAAGCCTTCCAAACTCTGATGGAAGCAGGGCATGAATCCTATGACCCATTTCTTATTGGGTAGAGGATAAACGGAAGGTGCCGGCAGATCTATACCTGGAGGAAGAGGAATGTCGGCCCAGCTGGGAGAGATACGAAACGAGTTGATTATATTGACTAAGTAGGTCGAGGGTACTCCCGACTTCTTGAGGATCTCGGTAAGCAGAGCGTACTGAATGCCAAAGCAATCCTTCGTCAGTGCGTGGAACATGAAGCTGGCCAGGGTAGATGCAGCACCAATTATGATAACATAAAGGAATTCCATACCTTCTCCTCCTCGGTCCATGGCCTCTCAGGTTGATTCGACATATCCAGTAGACCATGGAAACCGAATATGGCCAACCCCCAAAACCAAGAGTCAGTGGATCCGGAATAAGGACTCCAGTCGAAGAAGCGTAACAAGCCGGGACTGTGATGCAATTACACCAAGGGAGGAAATAAGCGACTCAAGAGATGCAGCGCAAAAGGACTACACAAAGCCTCCCAAGCGGAAACAACGTGCCTACACCAGTGTATCCCAGGTGGGTTTCTGAATCGGCATCCGAAGGTTGTCTAGGAAAATAGCAATAGAAATCAAGCAGAACGGAGGCCGGATTAGAACAATGAAAAGGGGCAGCCGCAAGGAAGGACAAAAAGGAAAGAATGGGGAAAGGTAAAATGGGCAGTGAACATTGATGATGCTCGGAGGCTCGCGTTCAAGGAGTATGAGAGAAAAGACAGCCACGAGGGCTAGATGAAGCTGGCGAGTTGACTAATTGCGCGCTTTGGTCTTCTCAGAAAACATAGGTCGAACGTAATTTCAATGAAAGAATTGAAGAAAGAGTAAGAATAGAATAATAAATAACACGCGCAAGGGCTGCGGGGAAGAGAGCGAGAGGGTGACCGCTGGCTAGAGAGGACGAAATGCTGAATAGAGTCGCAGATGAAGCTTGTTTCCCCAAGAGAAAAAAAATTAAAGAGAGTTCGCGACACGAGTAAAGAAACGTTCCCAAAACAAACAAAATTCGGAGCAGGTATCTACGTAGATACCCCACTGGTTTTGCGCATCAGGTCGCGACCCACGCGAGAGTCAAACTGAGTCAATGTTCTCTTCCCCAGGGCCTTTTCTGGCCATACAAGACGGGCACTTCGTTTCGGGACAGTGCAGGCAAGATAGACGTTGTTGACGGGTGAGCGTCCAACCACGGTCAGCGAAACCGAAAGAGTAAACAAGAAGGCTGCAGGGACTTCCCGTTCTTTCTTTCGTTTCCTCTTGTTCCCGCCTTTCGTTCCGACCAAACGCAGAGAGAGCGAATAAGAAATTATGAAAAGAGAGAAAAAGAAGGTGGAAAAGGAAGGAAAGGGTTGGGAGAACTAGCCCACTTCCTCAGCTGCAAGATCAAAAGTGCGTCTCAAATACGGAAGTTTCATGTGTTTCGAGACGTCAGCAGGGCTGTAAGGAGCGGGAGAAAATAATAATAGAACGGAGAGCAGAGCTTGAAAAAGGGGGTTAATTTCGCAAACTGCCACCAGGCGCAGGGGGTGAGGGTCTAAAAATGCACAGGTCTTTTAGAGGAAGATCTTATCCATACCTCTCAAGGTTATAGAACTAAGGTTTTTTCAGGCACGGGTCTTAAGTTGAGGAAACGACACAAAAAAAGTGTAATAAACAAAGGCTTGAGATCATGGTTGACCTCCATACTCCACGCTAAACGTTGGGGATCCCCCATACGTTCAGGTGTCGCGAAGGAGCTTGCTTCTCGGTACAGTACTAAGTATCCAAGTACTGCAGTCGAGGGCCGCCCGGGCCCACGCGTGGGTTTTCTCCCGCTGGATGGTATCGGTCTTATCGTGCGACTATTGAGGGCAGTTGATAGGCCGTAAATAGCACCCAAGACGTTGGTTCCGACGGACTAGAACACGTTCTGCTGTTCTGAAGTTTCGAAACAGACTCGGGGCTAACCCGGAGCAGATGGCACGGGTCGATCCATAGAAGCCACGGTTAGCCAGTTAGCCGCGAAGAGCTGCACTCGGACCACCAGTCTTCTTCATGATCTCGTAGACTTGTAGCTTCAGTCGCATGCATGCAAGAAGCATTCTGTAATCATGACAAGCGGCGGATAGACGACCATAACCAGCATGAGAGGGAGAATTCGCGGATAAGGTGCAGAGACAACATGCATGCAAAGCAACCATGACGCGACGCAACGCAACGCGATCATTTCTTGAAATGCAGGGGATGGAGACGGGACATATTGGCATAGACTGATTCGGCTAGCTATTGCCGCGCTACCAATAGGTAATGTAAATTCGGCATACTCTGTTACATGCACGGGAATGGGGCCAAAAAAAAGAAAAGAGCAACCACGAAAAAAAAAAAAAGGTAAGTACTAAGAAAAACAGTAACAGCTCCCCCTAATAGGACCAGAATTATTTGCGGGAAGGAGGGAAGCCCCAGCAGACGGGGGGGGAAGGCAGACTCCCGAAGTCGTGAGAGCATGCAGTAGTGGACAGGTAGCCACTGTTAGCAGACTAGACCGTCAGGACTCGGAAGTTTCGACACCTCCAGGAGGCATGCAGGCTGTGGTATGGCGAACAGGTGCTCCGTGAAAGGAGAAATATGAAGCTCGATGATTCGACCAAGGCCACAGGCACTCTCAATGGCCACATGCAGAGGAGCAATCGGCCGTGCAGTAGCACCGGAGTCCCCGCTCTTGTGAATCAACCGTCGGCTTTGCGGTTGGACGGATGTCCGGAGGCGGTTTCCCGGCCCATAACTCTGCTCTTCATCATGACCTGGGAAAGCCGAGTGATGAACACGAACAAAACTGACATGGGGACGCGGGGATGCCTTCTCTGAGCGAGAGAGAAGACGCGAAGGGAAGCCTGGGAGGAAGACAGAAAGAGGGCGAGAGGACGGGAGGCAGCGAAGACCGGAGACAATTATTTCCGTGGCGTAATCGTGGCGTACGATACGGTACTGATACGCCGAGCGGTACCTCTCGAGGTACTTCCTGGGTATCCGCAGGCGTGTACCTTCGAGGTACCCGTGGACCCAGGTACGACGTACGACGTACGACGTATATACCTCAGTACCTACCTCGGTACTAGGGAGGTAGTACCTAGGTACCTAACCGACCGCGTCAAAAGTCCGACGCAGACTCCTTCTGCGGCAAGCAACTGCGCCCTCGCGCTGCTCCGTCGCTCATGATGTGACGTGACAAGTCTCCGTAGCGAGGCGCACTACCATAATTATCTTGAGTGCGGATTGGCCCAAAAAAAACGTCTAAGTCGATCTGGCTGTTGCTCTTTCTTTGACACTGCGGCTGAACACTGCGCGCGCCGGGCTCTACTGCATGTAAACCTCCTCCCGCTGCAGGAGCGTGCATGGGACTCGCAGAAGGAGACTTTCAGCTTGCTGTCCATGCATATCAAAAATGCAACTTCTCATCCAATCGCTACCCGCCCATCGATCGATCTGGTTAACTCCCAGAACCTTGAGGCTTGATTGCAGGTGGTCCTCGTGATGGACTGCCCCCCTCCGTCTGTTATCTGCCTGTCAACATCTGATCAATGTTTCAGCTTTCAGCAGCCGCCTGCGCATTGCCCTTTTTCCCCATTTGTTTATCATCTGCCCAGGTGACACCTGGCTGCCTGGCTTTCAGCTCACTTATGACCTGTGGATAGAGCAATGGTGCGACTTGACCTACTGGCGGTGAAAGCCACCAGACAGAAAATGAGGAAATATTTGTTAAGTAAGAATGAAGGCGAATAGAGCAGATCCGCGACGTTGCTTGGCATATACCGTCATTAGTGGGTTTGAAATTCTTCCCTTTGTCTGGCTTTTCTTTCTGCTTTGTATTGCTTCGACTGTCTTTTCTCTATTTTAGTTATTATTATTAATATATCGGCCCTCCTGGCAAAGCGAGTCGTTGCAGGTCTCCACTTCAATCGATTACTCGACGATGCCATGGTGCTACATCGTGCCGTTTACGACCATCCTTCCAGTCTACTGAGAATTAGAGACTTATTCCACCGGAATAGCTGAGGACCTGTCACTCCCCTCATCGAGAAGACTAACTAATGATTTTATTTTTGTCTGAAATAAACGTGTCGAGAGGTTTGAGAACGTCAATTCCGGTGAAGATTGCACTGCGACAGCAGCCCGCATGAGGTTTCAATGGGGACTTGGGGGATGTCATGTTTCTGAACAGCAGTTATAGCCCGGAATTAGTGTCCTCCGGGCAACTGCGGTGGAGATGCTAGGCTTCAGAAGGAAAGTCTGCGTCCCCCAAAGGAACCGGATACTGACTTTCTTTGCCTGTATCAAGAATGCTATGGAAAGGGCGATGTCGCGACGCCGTGATAGATGGCTTGTCGCAGTTCCAAGATTACTACAAGTGACTGAATGTGCTACCTGTTCTCTTTAAAAGTCCTGGAAGAGACAGAGCCGAGTGAACTTATCCTAGGTGCCCGGATTGGTGGCTGGTTGTCCGGCAATCCTTGGACGGCGTTGATCCCCAGATGGACAGCGGCGCGACATGAGTGCCGAGATGGTAGGAGAGCGGATCCAAGAGATGTTTGTAATGCATGGAAGACGGCGTTTTCCCTTCAAATGACAAGATGATTGAATTTCCTCTTTGTTTGCTCGTTCGTGGTGGCGAGAAAGGACTCGAATGGATTGATTCTCTTGTTCTGTCTTATTTTCCCCGTCTTTGCAAGGCCGCTTTCTTGGCGCTTGCGGGAACTTCCCTTCTGCTTCCTTGGAAAACCTCCTCCCCAACAACTCTGCCAAATCTTCCTCCCTCGCACCCAAAGCTTCCTTCCAGCGCGCATCTTCTGCACATTCTCCAGTAGATTGCGCTTTTGGTCCGTGTCGTCATGTTCCCTCATGGCTTCGCGGACTCTCAGCCAGACTCCGTAGCAGATGCAGTGACTGCAATGAAGCTAGAGCGTCCGAGTTCGGCAGATGGCCCAGCTCCTGTCAACGGCCGCGCCGTGAAGGACGAGCCAACAGACAATGGCTTCGAATCGATTCCTGAGTCGAAACCAACCGCAGTATCTCCGGTAAACGACGTACCTCTATCCTCTGTCAAATCTTGCAATCCGTCGCCTTTCCCAGTCAAGCCAGATGACGACGATGAGAAGAACGGGTCCGAGGAGAAGATCGGGGGGGGTGTTACAGTCAAACTGGAGCCTGGTCAACCTCCGAAGCTGGCTCGCAGCTTTTCCCAAAAGGTCATTTCGCGACCTCCTCAGCTATTCTTGGATTTGCCCGACAGCACGGCCGATGCTCGTTCTACATTTGAGACGTTGGAGCTTTGTACCTACGCGAACAAATACATGGGCTACACGGAACATGGCATGGAATGTGACTGTGCAGAGGAATGGGGTAAGTTTCTTACCCTTTTATTTCTCGAACTATCTGCTACAGTGGAAAGATAGTCTCTATCGTTAGATGTTTTTTTTTTCCCTTCTTTGTTGGAAATATTCATCTACAATGCTTTTCCCTGCTCCTCTAACCTTGAACTTTCTAGATCCCGCTACGTCCACAAATCACGCATGTGGAGAGGACTCGGACTGTATCAACCGTGCAACGAAAATAGAGTGTGTAGGCGATTGTGGCTGCGGCCCTGAATGCCAAAACCAACGGTTTCAACGAAAGGAATATGCGAAGGTGACCGTGATCAAAACGGAAAAGAAAGGCTACGGCCTCCGGGCAGAGACCGACTTGCGACCGCACCAGTTCGTCTTCGAGTACGTCGGCGAGGTTATCAACGAAGTTCAGTTCCGGCGCCGTATGAGACAATACGATGAAGAAGGGATCAAACATTTTTATTTTATGTCCCTTAACAAGGGCGAGTTTGTCGATGCCACGAAGAGAGGTAACCTGGGTCGATTCTGCAACCACTCGTGTAATCCGAATTGCTATGTCGACAAGTGGGTTGTCGGTGAGAAGCTTCGCATGGGTATCTTTGCGGAACGGAACATCAAAGCTGGCGAGGAACTTGTGTTTAACTACAATGTCGACCGTTATGGTGCTGATCCTCAACCATGCTACTGTGGTGAGCCAAATTGCACCGGGTTCATTGGAGGAAGAACCCAGACGGAACGCGCCACCAAGTTGTCGAATGCCACCATAGAGGCACTGGGAATAGACGATGCCGAAAGCTGGGATACTACGATCGCGAGACGACCACGAAAGAAGAAGATGGGCGAGGATGACGAGGAGTATGTCGACAGCGTACAGCCGAAATCGCTCGATGAGGACGGCGTCACCAAGGTCATGGCGGCTCTGATGCAATGCAAAGAGAAATGGATCGCCGTGAAACTTCTGGGGCGGATCCAGCGGTGTGAAGACGAACGTGTTCGGAATCGCGTCGTGAAGATGCACGGCTACCAAATTCTGAATTCGCAGCTCAGTATGTGGAAAGAGGACTCCAACGTCGTCTTGCAGATCTTCGATATCTTAGAGAAGTTCCCACGTCTTACACGAAACAAGATTATTGATTCGAAAATCGAAGCCACAATTCAGCCGCTAACTAGCTGTGACGACGAACGTGTTGAGACAAAAGCGGCCGCACTCTTGAGAGTCTGGGCGACGCTCGAGGTCGGTTATCGTATTCCTCGGATGAAAAGGGATCGAACGGAAGCAGCTTCTGCGCAAGCTGTCAGTCAGTTTGAGCGTCGGGAGACGACAGGAGCTCAACGCCAGCGGTCCAAATCTCGTTCCCGCTCAAGATCGCAGTCTCTGGAAGCCCCTCGTGGACCAGCTGCTCAGACCAGAGGTGGCCATGGTCATGGCCAACGGAACACTCACCACCACGGATCCCGACCATTTCGTCGGGGCTTTAACCCGCTGCCAGCCGGATGGTTCGCCGCTGAATCCAACGGTCGGACATACTACTACTCGGCCCGAGGCGACACGACATGGACTAGACCGACAGCTCCAGCTCCTCAGCCACCTCCACCTCCTAAGCCTGAGTCAAGAGATAAAGCGCTACAAGACATAATCGATGGCATTATGAACGCTAAAGAAAATACGCCCAAGGAGCAGACAAATACGCCGGGGACGTCGCAGGCTTCATCTACACAAACGCCTGACAAGGCTGGCAAAAGTGAGAAATGGAGAACATACAGCGAAGAGAAACGGAAGAAGATCTACGAAAACACGGTAAGGCCGACCAAATACATATACACATACGTATATTTTGGGCAGGAAAATCACGGAACTGTAAGCTAATTTGACGTAGCTCTTCCCTCACATCAAATATGTTGTGGATAAGTTCAAGCACAAGCTTCCGAAGGAAGAATTGAAACGCCATGCGAAAGAAGTAAGTTTTATCTGTCCCTTCTTTTCCTTCCCTTTCTTTGGTGCACGGCGCCGAGCTTTGGTGGATGCTAACTGAAAATCTTCTAACAGGTGGCTAAAAAGCTTGTCAATTCGGACTTCAAAAATAACCGCGTTGGAGATCCTACTGTAATTGACGAAAAGCAACAGAAGAAAGTGAAGAAATTCTGCAAGGAGTACTTCGACAAAGCGGTTGTAAAACACCGTGAACATGAAAGGAAGAAAGCTGAAAGGAATGCGAAAGAGGGTGGTTCGGAAGCTGGAGGCACACAGAATGGCGACAAGGACACACCAGGGAAGCCAGGGACGAATCAGACGAAGGGTAACGAGAGTGACAACGAAGGACTGGACGTGAACATGTCCGACGAGGAGGTGGAGAAGGAAGACAATAAAAGCTCTCCCGCGCATGATGGGGATTCGGGTGCAAGCTTGAAGCGAAAGAGGGGAGAGCAAGAGCTAGTAGAAGGACCTGTCGATGAGTACGACACACCTCCCAAGAGGCGGAGATCTTCAACGCCGCCTCCGCCTCCTCCGCCCCCCATGAGTCCCGGCGACGAAAGGAAGTACCTGGAAGAGAACTCGAGTCGAAAGGAGCATACCGGGGACGATACTATCGGCAAGGCCGGAGGAGAACTCAGCCCTGGGGATGATCAAACATGGGATATTCCTCCTCCGGCCCCCCCACCACCTCCGCTTCCAGAGCAACAGAATGGGAGTGCAGTCTCCAGTGGAGCGGAAACCGGTGACCCATCGCCGGGGCCAGACGACCTGCAAGGGCAGATAGAGCCGGACAGCTTTACGTCACGCCTAGCTGATAGGAAGCTCCAGTCTTCTCGACTTGGAATTGAGGGAAAGGTATAGCGAGGCGTTCTGTGTTTCCACATTGCAAGGGCCTATGTCAGAGGAGCATTTAGGGGGTTTAGATGTTGAGCGGAGTTTCCTGGTTTTTACTGTGGGGATTCTCTTCTATTTTCTATATTATTTTTATTTACTCCTTCCCTTAACTTCTTTTTTTTTTCACACTTTTAAACCTATTCATACATCTTTCCTCCAAATACCCCATCTTGCACGCTGCTTATTTGAGATGATATTTGTTGCATACTTGTTTTAGCTAGGGGGGAAAAAAAAAGAAGATTTCGGACTTTTTTCAGTTCCCTGCCGTAGATTTCTTCACATCTCTTTGCTCTATTCTGGTAGGCTCTTTACCTGCATTGGTCATTAAGTTGGTAGTGCGAGAGAACATGATGGATGAAAAGAAGGGCAGAGGGGCTTTTGAACAAATAAGAGAGAAAAAAAAATCATGAGTCCGCGCGCCCTTCCACTTCCTCCTCCTCCTCTCCCCCTTCCCCCCATTTTTTTTAGAGAAAATTTCTTTTCATTCCACTCGAACAAGATTAATTAATAGAAACTCTCTACAATACTCTCCTTATTAACTCCACCGGCACCCAAATCGCGCGGCGCCATCTCACCCAGCCGAAACACACTTTCAATGACACTCAGCTCGGTAGCAGTTGTATCCATGCCCGTGACGGCAAGCCAGTCGTTGACGACCATCCCGGCGCCGACAACGGGGGAGCCGCGGTTGACACTGCCGGCGACGAGGGGCACCTGGAGGAGAGACGAGAGTTCGTCCTGGTCTCTGATGGAGGTCTTGGGGTGGACAATGCCGCCCTGGTTGGAGAGGGCCATGTAGGAGCCTGTTAGGACGTTGTCGGCGATGGTTTGTCGGAAGACTTCTACGCCGAGGACGTCGGCGATTCTGTTCATCGTCAGTCCATGCATTCATATTCATTCAACTTGATTGAAGGAAAGAAACGTACATCTCCTCCGTCTCCCTCTCTAGATCAGGATGAACCAACGCGACATGATCATTGCAGCATATCACATTTCCCAGCGCCGACAGACGCTCTTCTATCCGCTGTATCTTCACGGCATCAGGCAGGTGGTTGCGAAGATGTTGGAGTTCCTGGTCTGTTGTCGTGGTTGGAACGAGGAGACCCTTGCGGTTACTGCGGGAGTTTCAGTTCAGTCCAGTCCTGGCTTATCCTTCCTTCCGTCTTCTATTCGATTTTCCCTTTTTCTGGTAGGGTAGCGGGACACATACCCAGCCGTTAACCTCCCGATAATCCTTGTCCCGGAAATCGTTGCTCGACAGATCGGAATGACGTCCTGGAGTTCTGCTTCGAAGACACTGTACCACACACACACACACACACATTAGGTCTGCTACCTGCTATTTCTTGTTCCCAGTTCTTTTTTTTTTTTTCAACCATGAATACATGTACATAATACATAGCACATAATGCATATATATATATGTATGTATATGCCAGATAATGCATGGATTGCTACGAACCTGTAAAAATTTTCCGAGGCACCAACAGCCACAAGCGCATAAGAATTGGTCAGTTTCGCAAAGACACCAACTCTAACAACCAGCGTCAGCACAAAACGTAGAATTGCGCAAAAAAAAAAGTCCTTACTCGTTGGAATTCTCGAATTGTGCGCGCACCGCCATAGTGTGAGTGAGCTGGAGAGAGTGGGATGGTGCGGGGCGATAAAAAGAGATAGAAGCGAGAGAGAGAGGGAGAGAGGGAGAGAAAGTGTGTGATGACAGGATGCAGTGGAAATATAGAGACGGACGGAACTAGGACAAGGACAGGTGATATGCAATTAAGGTGAGAGAACTCCTAGTTTGATTTCATGCGAGAAAGATGGATAATAGATAGGTAGGTCGGAGTTGAGGTGGAAGTTTCTTTCTTGATGGAGACGGGTTGTCGAAGGACGGGTGACGTCGGGGGGTGAATGTCTTTTTGTATGTATGCAAGGCCAGGAAAAGGAGAAAGGAAAGAACAGCAATGATTTGAAAGTGAAATATATCGAAGAACAATGCAAGTAAAATGGGGCCAAAAGAAAAAAAAAAAGATCTACTCGCTGTCTGCCTGGGCTGAGGTGAGCGACGATGAGAAAGAATGATGATGGATTCTCACTTCTTAGGTCTGCCCCGCTTAGACCGGCGCAAGGCAAAAAAAATATATCTTTATTATTATTATTAACAGCAACAATAATAGACCGGCCCAGCTGCTCTGCATGAAGAGTCACTTCTATTGTCTTCTCTACCCAAGGAGCACTGCGATGATCCAGGCCATCTGTGGAGCCCAATTAATTCTGTGGTTGCAGTGGATGAGCCACAGTGACTCACAGCTTGTCGAGTCATTCCCAGACAAGCTGGTCCTTACATTCACGGTTCCCGCAAAGTATTCTGTCAAAATATCCATTGTGCTACTGAACTATTGCACTCTACAATAGTTGTACTATATATCCCCCAATGTAGTGGCACTACACACAAAACAGGCCAAAAGCCCTCACGCAGCTACGCCACCCACAGCAGCTAGGGTGTCGGTCTTCATTCTCGACACTGTCTGCTGCTGCTGCTTCTCCAGGGCTTCCTCCCGGAATTCGCGCTCCACGGCCTGTTCAAGAGCTTCATTCTCACGGAGGCCAAGCTGCGAGTCATTCCAGATCGGCATGTTCTCAGCATCGGCGCCTTCGACACCCACGCCAACAAACCCGCCCATCGCTTTCCAGTCGCTAGTGCGCTTGATGCCGAGGTCGTTCCAGACCGTCTGGAGAGCGTTGACCAAATGATCGCGATGCTCTTTAACGTGTCCCGGCGTTGGCGTGATACGGAGCCGTTCCTGTCCTCGAGGCACTGTCGGGTAGTTGATCGCCTGGACGTAAATCCCATGCTCTTCCAGTAGCTTATCCGAAGCCATTTTGGCGACCTCGGCATCCCCGACCAAGATCGGAACAATATGCGACGGGTTGGGTATGACGGGGATGTCTAACGCGTTGAGAGCGTCCTTGACCACACGAGTGTGCAACTGCTGCAGGACGCGGTCACGATTGTATCGAGCCTGGTACTGGATCGAGGTGTCCGCACCTGCCATCGTCGCCGGGGGTAGAGATGTAGTGAAGATGAAGCCCGGGGCCAGCGAGCGGATGGTGTCCACCATGGCTGCTGAGCCCGCAATGTAGCCGCCAACGCATCCGTAAGCCTTACCCAAGGTGCCGGTGATGATGTCAATACGATCCATCACGGTTCCTTTAGGATTGGCGGGATTTTCCATGCTCCGGGACGCATGGACATCGTAATCAAGATGTTCAGCAACGCCCGCCCCGTGCGGACCATACATCCCGACAGCGTGAACTTCATCCAGAAAAGTAATGGCTCCGTACTTGTCTGCGAGATCGCAGATCTTCTCGATAGGCGCGATGGACCCGCACATACTGTAGACCGATTCAAAGGCAATGATCTTCGGAACGTGGAGAGGCAGAGACGCCAATTTGGACTCCAGGTCCTGCAGATCGTTGTGTTTGAACACCATCTTCTTCGCGCTAGAATGACGGATACCCTGAATCATGGATGCGTGATTCAGGCTGTCCGACAAGATGACACAATCAGGCATCTTACTACCCAAGGTCGCCAAGGTAGCGTCGTTGGCCACGAAACAGGAACTGAAGACCAGGGCTGCCTCCTTCCCATGCAGATCGGCCAGCGTTTTCTCCAACTCGACAGCATGCTGGTTGTGTCCAGATATATTGCGGGTGCCTCCCGCGCCGGAACCGTAGGTATCCAGCGTGCGATGCATAGTCTCCAGCACTTCGCGATTGCGGCCCATCCCCAGATAGTCGTTGGAGCACCAGACCGTCACGCGGTCCTCGAGCGAAGCCGTATGAGCCCGGGGGAACTCATTGGCCAGGCGGTTGATGTTGTTGAAGTAGCGGTACGACTTATCCTTGTGCTTCTTCTCCAATTCCGCATTGTAGAAGCCAGCGTAGTCAAACGGCTTAGTGGCAGGGGGAGCCTCAGGATGAGGACGAGCGAAAGCCGACTTCGGCTTTTCCGCGTGCACAGGGCAACCGGTTGAGCCTAGGTTCGGATTGACTGTGGTCGAAACAAGAATTTAGCACGAGCGATTGAGCAGCACCACCTACCTGATGGGTAACAAAGAACATCATGTAGGTGGAATGGAATTGACAACCAACCTCGTCGCTGAGTCTTCTCATAGGCTCCCGAGGAAACGCTAGCACCGTGACCAGTGGTGGTATGCAACGCCCTCTTGCCAGAAGGCACCTTGTGGTGATGAGACTTCGTGGGAGAAGCCACACCGGCAGCACACATGGTGAACCGCTTGGTACTGGCAAGACGGGCACTCTGCACGGCCAGAGCCTTGCTCATGACGGGGCAGCGGCGAGCCAGGATCTGGAGGTTGGACATGGTGCCTCCTCCAACGGGGCGAGTAGCGGTCGCCAGAGCACGAAGGGCACCGGGCGAAGACCGCTGCAGGAACGGACACATGGCCCGAGACTGTTGGATAATGGTTTCCATTGACGAAGAAGCACGGGGTAAGTCGGGCAGTTCAATAGACACAGCGCACAGAAACAAAACGGGGTGTCTTCCAGAGGCAATGACTCGGGAGAGAAGAGGGGAAGAGAGAGAGGGAAGGATAATTATGAATTGAATTGAGCCGGGCAGCAGAGCGGGGAGTCCGACGAGCGCACAGACAAGAGGCCGAGCTTCTTCCGTCTGGAGGGAGAACGAAGCGCAAAAAGTCAAAAGTCAAAAGTCAAAAGTCAACAGAGTCCACACAAAGCCCGGGCTGCAGGTCGCTTCGGTGGCTGACATCGGCACGTGCCTGATTGGCCCTCGGGCTCTGCTCGGCTGCGCGCTTACGTCATCCCGCGCTTGTCCGCGGGTGGGCCTCCGACTTCGCGCTTCTACGCGGATACGAGCATTACGCAGATTACGCAGTGAGACAGCCTGGACCTCTGCGTGTTATTAAGTACCTAGGTAGGTACCTAGGTAGGAACAAAGAAACCGTCTACACTGTTGGACAATCACGATCTATTTTTTTGGTCAACTCACCTCCAATCCAAATATCTCTCTTCTTTTCTTTTCTCTTCCCCCCCGTCGTCTTTTTATGGCTCGATTATAAAACCCCTAATAAAAACAAAGAAAACAAAGAAAAAAAAAGGAACGAAAAAGACACCCACCAGTCCACAGTCTCTTTGATCTTTCCTCAAATCAAGAATGTTATCTCATGGTAGTACACGACAGGTAAGCCCTGCCAAGAAAAAAAAAGAAAAAGAGAAAAAATAAAAATAAAACACAACTCCAACCCAGATAAACAGAAAGTAGAAAAGAATTAAAACTCATCCAGCGCTCGAATCTCTATTTTAACTCAGAGCTGTCTGGGTCAGCTAGATCCCAAACCTCCATCTCCGTCGATCAATCGCAGTCGTTCCTTAGTAGTCTTCGCTTTCTTCGACGGACCTTTGCCGTTGCCGTTGCCACGGCCCCGTCCGCGTTTTCCCGTCGGTGTTGGGCCGAGATTCTCAGCAGTAGACACGGGTGTCGCTGCCCCAGATTGTTTTGCACTGATATCCTCAAAGTGTCCTTCGCCTGTAGTAGTGGAAAGAAAAAGCCCCATGTCAGCACCTGCCTATACGAGCAACATATCATCCAGGAGCACCGAAAAAAAAAAAAGGAACCTTACCTTCATGATACATGTCGTCGAGAGTGAGATCCTTCTTCCGCTTCTGCGCCGCTCTCTTACCACCTTTGCTGGCCCCGAACACCTCGCCTCGGTCCATTGCCTCTTTCTCTTTCTGCTCAAGGATCTGTGCCTGCTCATCGTCCGCGAGCCACATGGCAATGTCTTTGGTTCGGCTTCCAGGAGCACGCGTGTTAAAGTCAACGCCACCAGCTGCACCGCCCGAGATAACAACACGTTGCACCTCTTCCTTCTGCAGAGCACGTTTCCGGATCCGCTCCTCGATCGTACCACGCGTAATAAGACGGTATACCGTGACCTGCCTCGTTTGTCCAAGACGGTGAGCGCGATCCATAGCTTGCGAATCGATGGTTGGATTCCAGTCAGAGTCGTAAAAGATCACCGTGTCTGCTGCCGTAAGATTGATGCCAAGACCACCGGCACGAGTAGACAACAGGAACACGAAGATGTCTGGATGCTGTTGGAAGTCTGCCACAGTGTCGCGACGGTCTTCCAATTTGGTGCTTCCATCCAACCGACAGTACTTGTAATTCCTGTAGGTTAGATACTCTTCCATCAGATCGATCATACGTGTCATCTGGAAGTACAGTAAGACGCGATGACCTCCCGCTTTGAGTTCTCGTAATAATTCATCCAGCTTAGCCAATTTTCCAGAATCGGTAACGAACCGTCTCATGGACGGCACTTCGATGTGGGAATAACGCCCCTTGAGAGACAGCGGTGGCGGCAACATCGGAGATAACATATACGGAGCGGGGTCCACCTTCTGCGTGAGGATCTGCTCTTCCATGGACTTCGACGGCGTGCCGAACAAGGCATTGCGAACGGAGACATTAAACAGACTAGCGTTCATCTGATTTTGAGCAAACTGGCCAGAGCAAGATATCGAAATAGGAGGGGCGGAGGCTGCGGGGCTGGCGCAAGGCTCGAAGACATTCAGGCCCTCGCGTTCAAATACGGTTCGAGAGACCGTCATCAACTCCTTCATGTAACCCTCTGTCGCAATGTCTTTTACAGCATCACGATCATTACGCTGGACAATATTAAACATTGTATGCGGAAGGAGCGCGTTGGAAGACTTTCCGTTATCCAAACCATCGTCATCGTATATGACGTTCAGTCGGG
The DNA here is from genome assembly GCA_002242795.1 of Byssochlamys sp. BYSS01. NCBI lineage: Eukaryota > Fungi > Ascomycota > Eurotiomycetes > Eurotiales > Thermoascaceae > Paecilomyces > Byssochlamys sp. BYSS01. The sequence goes on from NIXA01000002.1 coordinate 30,661, forward strand.
ATAGTCGGTTCGCCTGCCCACGTCGACGCACCGCACGTTCGAACACACCAAGATGTGAAGTCTCATACGCCTCCCCAATTGAAACATCCGCGAACCGCAAAAAGGAAAAGGCCTTGTCATCTTGTACACTCTGCTTGATATTCTCGGGAGTCCAGATGTTCATCATGTGAGAGAGGTACTTTCCACAGAAGCCCGCCTTATCATTATCGGGCCCAGGAACGTCGATTCGGCCGCTTGAGCTGCAAAGGAGGCGTGGCAACTCATACTCAATCAAATTGCGTGTGGAATAACCGAGATCAACTTTCTGACCTTCACGGACAAACGATGCGGTTTCTGCAAAGTGAGCGGTGGAGAAGGGCGATTTCGTTTCGGCTCGTTCGAACAAATCTGGATGATTGCAGACCTTGCGGAATTGCATGACCAAGTTCATCAGAGTGGTGCTGTCGGCTTCGTCGCCAATGGCCGCTTTCTCGATCAGGTCCATGATGCTCACACGGTTCCTTAGGTTTGTGTAGTATGCACGTTGGCGATAGGTCAAGTCACAGAAGACATCCTTCTCAACCTTGTCTCCAAGTTCTTGTTGTACGTGTTTCTTGACACGGCGAAGCATAAAAGGTTTGAGGATCATGTGAAGACGTCTGAGCTGGTCTTCATTCAACTTCGTATTGCTCTGCGCGTGGGATTCAATGTCCTTCGAGAACCACTCACTGAATTCATCGTGGGAATCGAATAGCGTTGGCATGATAAAATGAAGAAGAGCCCACAACTCCTGCATGTTGTTTTGAATAGGAGTACCAGTGAGCAAGAGACGGTTCCGACAGTGGAATTGCAACAAGCTCTTCCAGCGAGAACTCTGCGATGACTTGATGGCCTGGGCCTCGTCGAGGATCATGTACTGCCACTTCACCTTTTGGAAGTATTGTGCGTCCAGGACGACGAGCTGATAAGACGTCACCAAGACATGAAACTCAGACTCCCTGGTGTAGGTGATGTGCTTGCGGTCCCAGAATTTCCGGAGAATCTTCCGATCCTTCGCAGATCCCCAGTACGGCAGTACCTTGATGTCGGGAACGAACCTAGTGATCTCTTGTTGCCAATTGTGCAACGTTGACGAAGGAGCAATGACAAGGAATGGGCCCCAGATGTTGTGGAACTCCGCCAAATAGGCCATTACCGAGATAGACTGGATGGTCTTCCCCAGACCCATTTCGTCGGCCAAGATGCCGTTGATACCTTGCTCGTACAAGTTGACTAACCAGTTCAATCCCTTGAGTTGATACTCCTTTAGTTTTGCAGTGAGCATCTCAGGCTGCGAGATATCGATATCGCCCAGGCTGGTCGGATTTTGAAAGTTCATCTCACCCTCGTCAAATGCTTCCATGGGCTGATCGGGATTGAAAGCGCGAGCTCGGTCTTGCGCCTCCTGGACGGCCATTTGGGCATTTGCCATGGCGGCTTGCCGCAACGACGTCTCATCCTCCGCGTCAAAGTCAAGCTCCTCAAAGCTGGTGACTTTTGTCTTCGTGTCGGCCACGCTCGGAGGAAGATCCACCGTGTGCTCCCGGGCCTTACCAGGCTGCACTGTCTCCTCTGTCGCGTCGACGTTTGTGTCGCCTGCAGTATCAGCCCCGGCTGTTTTGATTTTCCGACCGATGAAGTGAGAGTACAACTCGGTCTGGGAAATGAGGAAGTTCAGCTTTCGCCTCTGGCGGTTCGCTTCACGCTCGGCCTCTGCCTTCTTGGCCGACTCGAGCTCTTGCTTCTCAGCCAGACGGCGCATATCCCGCTCCTCACGCTCATTGCGTTTCCAGAAGGACATCATCTCACGCATGGTTCGCTTAGCGCGGGCCTGCGTGTCCTTCATGCTCTTGTTGGTGCGTTCCTGCCATTTGCGAGATTGCTTGCTTGCAAGCTGGGCAGTCTTGCGCAAATTCTCCTGACGCACACTGAGAGACGTGGTCTTGATACGGTAGACCTTCGGAATATCTTTACGGGCGATGTCACGCCAGATTTGTTCGTAGATTTGATTGTAACCCTTCGTCTCGTAAGCGGCCAGCGGCGCCGGCGTGGGCTCCTTGGAGCGCGCAGCCTTGCTCTCCTTCTTAAGCAGTTCCTTTCGGGGATCTTCTTTGGGAACGAGAGGAGCATTCTCGTCCCTCTCCAAAGCCGCATAGGCCGCCTCCGCAGCGTCCTTTTCAGCCTGTTTCTGTTCCTTAGACTTTTTGGGACGTGCAGCGCTGCCACCACGAGCAGACTTCCTTCGTGACGGAGAGGCTCGGCCAATGTGGAAAGAGCTCGTAGTGCCACCTTCAAGGTTAGGAGCCAGTGGTGTAACCTCGCCAATTTCCTCCGGAGTATTCCCACCTTCCAAAGCTCTCTTTGTAGTTTTGATCTTCCTTTGGGCTCTTTCAACTTCCTTTAAGAATTTCGCCTTCTCAGCGGAATCCTGCGCTGCGCTTGCTTTCTGTTCTGCCTCAAGTTTCTTCTGCATTTCCTGACGCATGGTATTTTCCCGACGACGCTTCCGCTGCATATCCTTCTTTCGTTCCTTCTCGTCATGAATTTCTTTCGCTTGGACTTCGGCAATGACCGACGCTTCGTTCTTGGCTCTGAAACGGTCTGCTCCAGCAGTTGCCTGCTTTTCAAAAGTTTTGCCAAGTCGGATCAAAAATTCATGTCGACGACGCTTCACAATTCAATCAGCAAAACCAGACAATAAGTAAAACCTTTCCTAAAGGTGTGAGACGGTGAGAAAAGAGAAAAGGGACATACCTTACGCCTGAGTTCCTCTGACTTCTCGGTGTCCAGAACACGCTTTCTGCCTTTGGTGATGTAAGCTGCTCCTTCACCCTCAAAACCAGGCCCTTCGACATCACTCTTATCAGCATTATCAATATCATTTATCATCTTGTTGATGACTTCTATATCGCGTTCCGATAACATTTTCCGCGGCCTCGCAGAACGTGGTTTAGACGTTGGATCGAAAACACCATTCGTAGGGTGGAAAGGCGGTTCGTCTCCGTGCTCGCTGTCAGCGGCTGGACGGCGATTCTCTGAACGCGGCTTCTCTTCTAGCTCGGGAAATAGAGCATCTGGTGCGTGTTGACGATCGTGTTGTGTCTCGCTCGTCACGGAGGGTGGAGCCAGAGAAGGACCCTGAAAAGCAGTAGGCGGTGGAGGAGACGACCTCTTTGGAGGATGATCTTCCGCCGGACCGGAAAGGATACTTGCGAAGGACATAGGATCGTTAGCCCTGGCCGATTTCTATGCAATGCAACGTCAGTATTTCGTGCACTCTAGCTTGGAACGCTGCTGAACTGAACGGTACTTACCGCTTCCCTGGGAGGTGACGGCGAGCGCCGCAGGGGGATTTGCGATGGATACCCGATACCGTTGGACCTCATATCCAATGACGGCTCATGTTCCCTCTTTGGGGATTGGTGGTGACCGTCCAGTCTGGGAACGGGATGCGCGTGAGACGGCGAACTATGACCGTATGGCGCTGGGCTGCTTCCAGACAAGACAGTCCCAGAGTAAGGGCGCGGAAGAGGAAGCTGATGGGGACCTCCGGATGGATGCGGCTGGAACTGCTGCGAAGCCTCTGGGTGAGGAAGAGGCGGAGGCGGAGGAGCAGCGCTCCCGTTCAACGGAGGCAGTGCGGTGGACAGCGGAGGAGACGCATGAGCGAAGTGAGGGCTTGTGGCAAGGGCAGGATGCGGAGAGTAGGTCGAAGCCGTTGGCGGGGATTGCTGATGATACTGTTCGTTGTTTGGATAGAAGGGGCCCGTCTTATTTGGCGGCGAGTAGACCGCAAACCGATGCTGCTGGGTAGGGGACTGGATATTGTATGGCGGACCCCCCGTCATGATGGCCGTGTATTTCCTACAGAACTGGAGGTAGCTGGAGTCTAGTGCAGCGAAAGTTCATGAAGGCGCAACCCAGCGACGAGGTTCTGAGGAGACGGCAGACTGGAAGGAAGCTAGTGAGAATATAAAGACGCGCGAGATGCACAGTGACGGATCACGTCGGATGACAATCGCCCATTAGAGGAGCGGGGAGAGGAGGTCTATGAAGAGCGGATAGGTGCGTTAGCCGGTCTGGTCTAGTCTGGTAGAAGTTCTCTGCCAGGCAGGTGAATAGCAGGGAGAGTGAAGTATAGACGGCCGTAAAGCAATACGGGAGACAAATGGGGGATAGAGGTATAGGGTGTTCTGTGGATGGAAATGTCGAACTCACCAGGTCAGATAGGAAGGGAGAGGATGGAGACGAACTGCGAAGTCTCTTTGTTCCCGTGGACGCCCGTCGCGGACCACCTGCAGAGTGTGCGGTCTTGGGTTGTCAGCGACCAGCGAACGGGGGGGGGGGTTTGGCAGCGGGAATCAGCGCGAGGAGACTGCCAGATCGGGGAAGGGTCGTGGAGGAGCTGGAGATGATGAAATGGAAGGAGGAAGGAAGAGGGAGGAGGAGGGGTGGATGGGATGGGAGAGAAGGAGACGTGGCGGAGGGAGGAGGCTGCGGTGGACGAGAGGCGATAGGGACCTTCATGGAAGAATGGATGGGACGATTATCGCTCGAGCTGTGCCAATTTCCTCTCTTTCCTGTTCCCTTCCGTTTCTTCTTTCGGCGCTGCGATCCTCCAGAGCGCGTACCGGACGTAACCGTATTACCAGTACCACCAGTACCGTTCCGCCCGCGCGCTAGCCCATCGGAGGTTGGTCGATCTACCTAGGTAGGCCCTAGTACTGCTATATAGTACTACTAGTAGTATATAGTACGTGACGTGACTCTCCCTGGCTTTGCAAATTCGTGGTTCATTTCTATCCCTCAATAATTCGTAACTAAACCCGACGCACGTCTTTCCACCTTGGAAGCATACCTAAAATATTTAAATACACATTAATACCAGGCACAACCACGCCCCTTGCTTTCGGCCCTCTGAGGCCCATAGCATTCATTCCTTCACTCTTCCAGTCGTCTCCGGTGGCGGTGACCTATCCACCGTCGACTTCGGTCCCTTGAAGAATTTGCGTGCATATAACACATAGTACGCAATGGCACCTAGCCAAAGCGCTCCGTTGATGACGATAGTATAGTTCATATCCTGCGCTGTATTACAGAATTTTCATTAGCCTCTGCCAAGAAGTGTATACCTCCATATACAGAGTTACAAAAAAAAAAAAAAAAAAAGGGAAGGGAGGAGCAACTCACCAGTAGGGTTAGGCCCGGTAGTAGGAAACATGCACAGAACGATAGCAAAGGCCAAGTACACAATTGCTACAATAGCAATCGGCTTGCTGAAGCGCCCCGTGTAGAACTCGCCAGGATGAAACCGGTCCTGGCCCCAGACGAGTCGTGCAAGGATGGGCATCATCCAAGCCAAGTCATTGCCCGCGACAGCGAGGGAAAAGAGGGCGTTGGACGCGGCATCATTGATAAGACAGAGAAGGCCCAAAATGGCAGCGAACGTGACCACCCCCCAGACCATGCGAACGGGCTGATACCGGATGCGCTTGCTAACGTGCCGAAAGAAGTTGGAGAAGGGGAGCGCCCCATCACGCGAGAAGGCCCAGCTTTGGCGGGATGCAGCGACTACCTGTTCCGAGGGTTAGTCCAGGAGAACTGACTTCCAAATACATGCTATACATTATAGCTTCTGGCTGAGGATTATACTGACCAGACTCAGACCCATGAAGAACTGCACGATAGCTACAACGGACATAAAACCGAGGGCGCCTTTCTTTCCGAGGGCATCGTAGTAGATCTGTACGTGGATGGTTAGACAATCTCACAAGTCCCATCCTTCGACAAGATCTCACCTGGGCCATCGGTTGACCGAAATTCGAGCCCAGCAGGTTCTCCACATTACGATCCATCACGGCGGCAATGATGATTAGGGTAACAAAGCCTAGGACTCCACACAACCCTGCCGAGGCAACGATCCCAATCGGCACTGCACGCGCAGCGTGGGTCGCCTCCTCACTCATGTGGACACAGGAATCGAAGGCTCCGATCGTCCAGATGGGAGACAACCAGGCGATCATGAATGCCCATCCAGACGGCCAGGTGGTCTCGTTACCCACATGTCCGAAGATGTACGAACCGGAGTTGACGGGGGGATGGTTCACAGCTTTACCAATCGGAAGTGCAATGACAGTTGCTATCACCAGGCCAATGTTGGCGTAGATGCAGATAGACTGAATCTTCGGCATAATGCGCCCAAAGAACGTCGTGATAACACCATGCGCGGCGACGCAGGCCACATACGTGCCGTACACAACATGTCTCGAAGCGGACCAGTTGCCGTCTCGCGCAATGGAGATGAGGGAAAGGAGCATCAGAGAGAACCCGTCTTTTTGCTACTATGTCAGCGACCACAACTCACACAACCGTTGCGACGAAGACTTACAGTCTATCGAGCAGACACCGCCGATAAGGCCAATTGTGTTACTATACCCAACGACGAAACTCAAGGGATTTTTCCATTTCTCTCCGCTGAAGTAGTGAGTCCAGAAGTATAGACCACCGGCCGTGGGCATTGCGGACGCCAAGTCAGCCTATTAAATATAAGCTTAAGCTTAGCACTGGCTGTATGGTTCAAGACAGTGCATATCAGGAAAAAGGACACGTACCATAGCAAGGCCAACAATGGTAATGAAGCAGCTGGCAATAAACCAGCCTATTCAATCTTCTCGTCAGAAACGTCGGAATCAGAGTAACCCAGTATTGCTATCTCAGAATCGCCATACGTACCCTAATGACACCAATGACAACAATAGATTAGCGAACAGACTTCCAAGCAATAACCATACAAAGAATACACAAGTTGCAGCGATCGGTCCTACTTACCCAAACCATACCCACGGGACCTGCGGGCAGAGAGAATGACAGTGTACTTGCTATCGAGGGAAGAAGGCCCATGATGCTGAACGCGATGGCAAAGACCTGAACTGTGGAGTAATGTCTTCGAAGCTCCTGCTTGTACCCCAAGGCAGCTTATTACACATTCGGAGTTAGCATTAGACCTTCTAAGTGAACTGCCAAAAGGGCGCAACGCGAAAATTAAAAGTGGTCAAAGTACCCAGGAGCTCCGAATCTCCGGCTTCAATAGGGACATCTTCATCTATCAAGGCCGGAAGAGCCTTTGAATCGACCTCAGTCTTCTCAGACATGGTTCGTAGAACAGCTCAGCAACGGATAACAAAAAAAAAGAAGCAAGAGAAACAAGCGTCTTGTTCAGGTTTAAGCAGTGGTATAGCTAAGCATTGGCATGCCGGGGTACAGATAATAGATAAATAACGACCCGGGGCGACAGAGTCCCATCTCAATAGATATCAGGCCATAATATAAACGATGATAAGAAGCTCTTATGTACAAAGTTGTCCATATCAGACACCTATCTGACAAGATGGCGCGTCCGCCCGATGCTGACACTGGCCGGATCATGACTTCTTCGGTGGAGAATGGGGATGCAACTGGAATCGACATCACGAGTAAGATATCTCGGGGATTGGACGGATATCAATCAACTTCTGTCTGCATGTGGACGGTGAGACGGTGGTTGGCTAGAAACTGCCCGGACTGCTGCAGATGTGCAACTTAAATGGACTCGGCCAGGTCTAGGATGGAAGTTAGCGTTATCTTCGGTGGGCGTCACGCAAATAACGCGATGGTTTCACCAAGTGGATAATGAGATAGACAGAGGTTATCCTCTTTCAAGAAACTTTTTCCCTCCCTTATTTGTTTTGACTGGTTCGCCGTTCCCTCAAGCTCGTCAGAGGCACTAGCGGCAACGACTTCCACAAACGTCCGCATAGATAAGGCTCCCTTGTCTTGGAAGTCTTGTTCCGAGCCAAGACCAACGAAAGTTTCGCCTACTAGGTAAAGACAATGGTGATATATATGGCGCACCTCCCTCTGCAATAATGTCGAATTCATGCTCGTATTCCATACCATGACCCTAATAATAAGCGTACTAGTACAAAAAAATCCAGTTTCCCAGTGCCTACGAAAGCCTCAAACAAACGTCATTCGATGCAACTGGATCCCATTACGAGCAGGCACCAAAAAAAAAAAAAAAAAGGCTGAGACATATGAGAAGAATAAGCGCTCCTGGTAAGATCTGTTTTGTAGAAAGAGAATGCTCTAAGGCACATACTGGTGCTGGAACGGGAGGGACCGGCCGAACAAACCTCGAAAGAAGTAGCAGAAATACATGACGACATAAAGAAATCGCATTAAACGGCGCCTGGTCCCTTGTGATTCGACTGGTCGAGAAGGAGCGTAGGCTTGATGTAGTCTTCGTCAAGTTGTCGGAACCACGCAACACGGTCGCCGGGCGGTCCGCCAGAGAAGATGGTTCGAAGAGTATCTCGTGCACTTCGTCCTTCCCGTCGTGCCGGAGACGTGCTCGACGATGGAGTCCCCTGTGACGGCTCCAAGCTCTGAGGATGGGACACCGACCGCCGAAGCCGCGTGGGCACCGACGGCGGAAGGTCGTCGTCAGAGACCCCATCATCTAGATCGAGGTCAAAGTCGTCCGGTGGTTGTACTTCCGCATTGACCCTATTCGTGGCAGCCGCTTGCTCCGGGATAAAATCTTCATCACTGTTCGCACTGCTAGCACTGTGACTCCCGTTAGTACCGCCGAGAAGTGTTTCACTCGACGATTTGTCTCGGCGAGCATTGCGATCCCGACTACTATACGTCCGCCAGGAACTTCCTCGACGACCACCTGCGTTAGGTTGCGACCTAGGACTCGGAACGCGACTATTGCCGCTAGAATAGCTACCAGTTCTGCCAAAGCCATCGAGAGGAATCGTCGAACCAGTCTGGCGAGGGGTATAACCGATTGCCGTGTCACGCTTATAATAGGTTCCTCCGTAGGTCACTTCGATATCGAATTCATCGTCCGATTCAACTTCATCAACCACGCCGGTTCTAATCCCTAGAATCTCTAGCATTCGAGCCGTCGTGCCTCCAAAAATGATCACTGTGAGCACGACCACCACAAGCACTGTCGCCCGCAGTGCCGGCGCATTTACGCCCTTGAGACCAGCGGCCAGCGCAACGCCGACAGCTCCGCGCAGTCCAGCCCAGAAGAGCATCGCCTGGTACGAAAATGGCAATTCATCCGCCGCTTCCTTTCCACGACGTCGAGCTCTGTATCGGATGAACCAGTTGATCGCTTTGGATAGCGGGAAGACCGAAAGATACCGCGCGAGGCAGATGCCGAAGACCGACACCAGAATGAAAAGGGGTTTGAATTCCAGGTTTGTCTCGACGAACAGATCCAGGCCAAGGTAGATGAAGATGAAGTTCTCCGATAGCTGAGCCATCACTTGGAAGAGATACTTGGTGGTCAATTGCGTTCGGCGTGACATATTGTAATAGGCATAATGTTTCAACGTTATGCCACAGAAGAGGAGCGACACAATGCCTAGGAACGTAAGCATGATACTAATTTGGGTTTTTTTTCTTCGGGGTCACATACCGGATAGATAGACACCGTTGGAGAAGAAGTAACTGGCATATGCAATGAGGACAACCAAGCAACTTTCAATCTTCGGCATCCGACGGACGAGCGTGTGCTTGAGACCAAGAGCCGTTAAAATGCCAACAACTATGCCGATCAACATGCTCCCAAAGAAGACAAGTAAGAATAACCCAATGGCTTCAAACAGGTTGAGGATAGTTAGGGAGTCGGCATCGCTCTCGGCGTATTTCTGCGCCGTCTCAAACAGCACGATAGCAATGGCATCATTCAGGATCGACTCGCCGAAGATAACAGTGTAGAGTTTTGGTTCCACCTTGTAGAGATTGAAGATCGCCAGGATCGTAACCGGGTCTGTTGCAGAGAGAGTCGCTCCCACAGAGATGGCCTCGACAAAAGAAATCTTCAAGCCATCCAAGGGAATACGAGTCCAAAGGTATAGCACCAGGCCCAGAACGATAGCAGATATGAAAGTTCCGGCAAAGGCAAACGTGAGGATAGTGCCGATGTTGCGGAAGAAATTCGCCTTATAGGACGAGCTTATCAGCGAAACCAGCCCTTGCTACAGCCCCGTATCCCGCGCAGAAGGAAGGAAACTAACCTGGTGTAGCTCATAACCCGAGGCTAAAATGATGGGAGGAAGAAGTAGGTTGAAGAAAAATTGATAATCGAAGGTGACACTGTCGCGAATGGGCGACTCGGGACTCAGACGGATAACCAAACCGACAAACATGCCTACCACATGGTGAGCAAACGACTCATAACCATAATATCATCGTGTCCACCTCCAAAAGAAGAAAGACAAAGAAAGCCCCTTCAATAACTGCAGCGAAGTTGAGCATACCAGCAAATATGGAAAGAACCGTTTCATGAACGGCCTGAATCTTCCGCTGTTGAAGAATGTAACTCGTAAATAACGCGAACATCAACAGCATGATCATGATAAAAAGGGCCCAGGAGCTGAAGAACTCCTTTTTACCGGCCTCGGGAGTTTCTGCAGCAAGAATAAAACCAGCATGATTAGATCCGGAGCTACCAGGACGACAACAGGGATGTCGAAGGGCTTCATGCGAACGTACCATCGTCAGGATCCGAATCCAAGTCCGCAGCACCTACAAGAAAATGCCGATCGTCAGTTCCAAAGTATTGGTACAACTTTCATCTCCTCCCGCCTTCATATACCATCCATCTTCCATCCTATCTTTTTTCATCGAGGAGAAGTGAACTTACGGATCAAGTGGTGTACTGCGGTGGCGGCGAGTTGGCTCGCCATGGTTACAGGGCCCAGACCACCGAAACCGAAGATAACAACAAACGGGCTCTGATTGAGACTCCCTGCCGCCAGCAGTGAGGGCGCATAATATAAGGGTGGTGGCCGACTGAAGAGAAGAGAAGAGGAAGCTCAGATAAGATGACCGGGAGGCCCTCAGCCGGAAAATCGGGAGGAGAAATAACGTCAAGCGCAGGCTGCAGGAGAGCCAAGTCAAAGTCCCCGCTGGCGTGCCAAGAAGCGCACCGGTGGTTTTGTACGGAGGGCTTGGACGGAGTATTACTACTATAGTAGGTATGATACTATTGGCCGAGAGATAATGTACAGGGTGGCCTCCAGTTTGAGGTTACATGCGTGCATGGATCGATCCCTTTCATTACGATTCTTCGTAGACTGCAACGGCCATCGCCCCTGGCGGACTCCGACAAGCTCGCCCTGCAAATCAACCTTACGTCACGTGGCCGTGTCGATCGGAGATGCGAGACGCCATACAACGCTGTTATGCAGCACACATAAAGAAGCCACCAGGGCATCCAGATTCCCAACATCAAATTGTCTATGCAAAGAGCCTCCCACAAAAGAAATAACCCGCACTTTTGTCCAGCGCTTACGCGCCCTCAGAGAGCCTCTTCGTTAGCCACGCAGCCAGCAACCCTGCGCATCCAGCAAACCTCAGCACCCAGCCAACGCTATCATCCCACGGCACCCCCCTCGGCTTCTGAAAGGCCTTGAAAATGGCGCTGCTAATCAGGCTCGACAGGATCTGCGGGAGCGATATTGCCACGTTGTGGATGCCGAGAACAATGCCCGCCTGAGGAAGACTTCCGTCACTTTCTTCGTCGTCGACGGCTTTCGTGGCACGAGGGTCGCGTCCGGTTTCCAAGTCACCGTTGTCTGTACGTGTATCGTTCGATTGGTCTGTGCCGGGAGCCTGGTTTGATATGCCTGGCCCTGACAGTGTTCTTGACCGATCTTGTCGTCTCCGCGCTTCGGCATTGATCTTCGCCACTTCAGCAGATATAAAGGCGAACGGGGCCCAGAGGGTCAGAGCCCATGATATACCCAAGATTCCAATTTCCGCTGTCGCCGCCTGCGGACTGTATATGAAGAAAGTACTGAACATGCAAACAGTGAATAGCAGATGCCCCAGTAACCAGGCTCGGCGAAGCGTGAAACCCGGGATCCGAACTTTGGATAACCACGATCCTTTCGGACTTTGCCCTAGTCCTCCACTGCTTCCTTCTGCACTCAAGAGTGGCTCTGAAGAGGGCCCAAACTGTGCACTCGAAAATGACATTCTCCTAACCTGGCTGGTGTCTTCTTCTGCTCCCCCCTCCTCGCGCGGTGGAGAGACGGTTTGCCTGTACGTCGGGACAATCAAGAACGGCAGTATTATATTGGCCAAAAAGCAAACGATCGCGTTGATTAGGAGCGCAAAAGTTGCTTGTCTAGTAGCTTGCTCCCACGCATTGTCGATCTCGTTATCCGGCAAGTTTGGGTGCTCCTCGAAAATCGGATTGACGTAGAGTTGCCCAATGTAAGTCGTAGAATAAAATAAGAAAGGAAACCAACCGATCCATGCAGCGACCTGGACTTCACAGACCTTGGCTATCTGAGGTGGTAAGTTTCGAATGGACTTGAAGACGTGCTTGAAAAAGGAAACGACGCCAAGGCCGCGCGAGGCAGGCGGTCCATCAAGGCGTGGATCTCGCTCTTTGATATACCAGCAACTGATCACGAGGGTGATAGTGAGGGAGATAGAGGCTATGGCACAAAGCACCTTGAACTGCGTGTTCCCGAAGAACGGAAGGATTTTTGGCAGGTCAAGATACCCGGAGATATACCCAAAAATATTTCCAGCACCGGTCAGCCCGCTCGCCCATGCGTTCGCCGATTCCTGCTGATGAGCCGGGGCGTTATCGACAATGAAGGCTCGGATACTAGCTTGCACTGTATAATGACATAGTAGTTAAAATCTTAAAAAAAAAAAGCTCTTGACACCTGATAGGGAGCAGAGACGGGGGAATCGCACCCGTATTGATAGAGAAGTCTAAGCAATACATCAAAAGCGTTGCCGTAACTATGGCCGTCGTCCGTGTTCCGGCAGAGTCTGAATCCACGCCAAATAGACTAAGAAACCCGCCTATGATCTCCCGCACCCACGCAAGGCCGAGAAGGGATATAATCGTTGCAGCACCGCCGATCACCATAAATGGCTTTCTTTTGCCCCACCGCAGGCGGCAATTGTCGCTGAGGACGCCTATGTAGGGTTGTACAAGAGTGCCTGTAAGGGGACCAGCTATCCAGACAATGGCAAGCAAAGCCTTGCTCATTCCAAGGGATAGAAGATAAGGCTGTATTTAGGATCCGAGTTAGTAGAATGTATACACTTTAGTTTCTTAGATTCATTCAATGGTAAACATCGAAACTCACCGATCCATTCGACAGCTCGACAGACCACACAACTTGAAGCCTGTAAGAAAGTCGATTGTCAGAATTATCAGGGCAATAAAGACCAAGGAAATGAACGACCAACTACACTATTGAGGAATGTGTAATCACAATCAACTCACCCACCAACACCGAGCGTCAACAAGAGCAGATACCAATTGCTCTCCGAACGCTCGTCGGCATGTCCGGTATCATGAGTCTCATTCAGTCCATCTCGCGTATCAAAATCCTCCACATGGGCATGCCCACCGACATGATCTGGCCCCACAAGAGGTGACGTCTCATGCATTACATGACCATCTGTCTCCGTCACAGTCATCGATGCGACCCCAGAAAGAAAGCCAAGGCCCGTATGTGAGATCAGAAGAGAAGGAGTGGGAGCCGAGAAAGGCGCGTTTCCAAATTCAATTTTATTAGCGCGTAGCCCGTGCCAAATATCGCGGCCAGCCTGCAAGTTCAAAAGGATATTGGGATGCTTTAAGCGCCGTGTGTCACGGTAGTCGCAGCAGAAACAGTGCCGTTCCACGGGACGGATGCAAGAGTAATGGTAGATTATTTCGCGTTACTTGGCTCTCCCTTTTTCAGATCCAAGGTATCACGTCCGCATACACAGCTCGGGTACTGGCATACTAGTGCTCCACGCACAGTATTTGGTCCTGGAAAATCAATGCTCTATGTTGGGTGAAATGCCGGAACAGGACTCAGAACCTAGGCGCTAGAACCCGGAAAAGGAGTGCTTAGCTATCTCACAAAAAGAAAATGAGAAATGCTGACGACAAAGCGTTGCTGCTGGAACTGCCGTGTCATCTGGACAATCATCAAGGATGATCGTTATCATTAACTGCCCCGTGACATCAGCGGGTCGGCACGTGATGCACCGTGACGGTTTCAGGTGCTGGAACCCGCGCCCAAGGGTGTGTGAGAGTTCATCGAATACTAACCAATGCCTGCAGGGGGGAGCTCTGAACGAAGTCAGAAGAGCACTAGACTCCAAAGCAGATGCAAGTTTGAAGCCTGCGTGATCAAGGATTATCTCTGCTTGATTCACATCTTGATCAACGTCTTCATAGATTCAACTAAATACGACGTAGCTTGGGAATACTGGGACGAAAGGCACAAAAGAAACAGTCTATTTTCTTTGCAGTTCTCAGTCTCTGGCAAGAGACCCGGCGAAACGTCCTACCAGATGATTGAATGTACGCCGCATTCTCCAGGCATGTATTCCGCGTTCAACCACATTCTTCCAACCTCCCTAGTCCCTAAAATCCAAAGTAACCAAAAAATCCGAGGTCGTAAGTACCATGTGAAAACAAGAAACTAGTCAAGAGAAAAAACACAAGGAAAGGTAAAATTGACAGGCATAGCGTATCGGATACGAACGAAGCAGAAATCCTCCCATACTGGACATGACATGACATGGAAGCAATGCTTTGCGGACGCCAAAAAGGAGCCGAAGAAGAAACAAGTCCTGAGGCTGAGGCGCGTTATCACAGCAGTTCCTCCGCAGACTACTCTGCCAGACTGAGTAAGGACATGTAGGGGATTAAGGCCTGGCTGGCCACCAAACACTGAAAGTCACGCCATCGAGTAAGAAAATGTCTTGTTCGTAGCTGGGACGGGTTTACGCCCAATCATAGATCAACCGAGAAGACATATATAACTCCAAATTCCAAACGCTTATACAGAACATACTATAAGAAATAGGCAGCACCGTCGTTACCTGCAAGCACAGGTTGACACAGAGCGGCAGCCATTCGATTCAATCAGTCTCTCATATTTGCTGCTGCAGGAGCTGCGGAGCAACCATCTGAGAAGTGATCATTGTGGACATAGCAGTTGGCATGTCCATAGAAGAAGGTATTGACGTCACATGGCTCATGTTTGGTACGTTGTTTGGAGTATGTTTCGCACTCGAAGAACCAGAGATATCCCGAGTTCCGAAATCATTTTCCTCATTTTCTAGGTCATCATCGCTTCCAGGCAGCTGCTGCTGGCCGTCCTGCTGGGCTTCATGAATACGGCGGTGTCTGTGGAGCAAAATATAAGCGCTTATTACAGCGCGGACCCACAAAACTCTGCACAAATAAACTTACTGGGCTAGATTATCGGAGCGCGAAAAGGCTTTGTTGCAATAAGGGCAAGGATAAGGGCGTTCCTGAGTATGGGTCCTCACGTGCCTAGGGGCGGGGTCAGTTGGGCGGTTAAGTAAAGTGCGAACACGGCAGAACAATTCCTCGAAAGAGAAGGTCGACCCAGGAAGCGTCTAAAAATAGAACTTACCGCTTGAGGTGCTCTAATCTCTTGAAGAGTCGACCGCAAGATGGAATTGGGCACGAATGGGATTTCTGCGGATATGGACCAAGCTCCGTCACCGTAGCGCTGCGAGCACGGCGAACTGGCCCCGAACCAGGCCCGGGTCGATCGGGTCTCCGCATCACACTGCTTTGTGCAGTTGCCTCCAGGGACTCGCTGTTTGGTAGAGCCGGCAATTCGTCCTGCGCATTCACCAGGCTGGTTTGGTCGGGATTCTCTTCGAGGTTGGATAGCTGGGTTCCACTGTGAGAAACGTCATGCAAATCATGTCCCGGGAGAACCGTAGAAGGATAGCTCGCGGCAACAGCGTGGGACACTTGATTTAACTCGGTTCCTTCTGCAACAGGGTCTACTGAAGCGGAAACAGAGCGACGGAGGTCACTTGGCCGGTGCGCAGCATATGCGATCGCCTGAGACGGTGTGCCCGTCGGCTGCGTGCTGGCAGCAGCCGTTCCGAAGGGATTTGGGGCGCCAGATGTGACGGACGACCGGCGACGACGCCGTTTGTACGATGGAGACCCCTCTATGACAGAGTATACCGAAGAAGGGAACGCCCTTGGCGGGGCGGGAAAACTGGCGCTCGCAACATTGGATGGCGGCAGATGCATCATATGATTGAACGTAGTCGCGGACCCGACTTCAGGGATGGCAGTGTACAGGCCAGTATCTTCGTTGGCAATGTAGGCGGGTTCAGGCCCCAACGGAACCGCATGCTGCGGAGGAGTGATCGGTTCGTAGGACAAGCCCCGGTTGCTATAGTCTTCGTACTGAGATGAAACAAACGACGGAGCCGGGGAGTACTCAACAAACGTTGGCATCGACGCATGACGGTGGTGTAGGCGAGCAAGAGCCAACCCATTGCGATCGTACTGGAACTGGCTATATTCCTGTTCGCGTTTGATGAAATTTTGGACCATGGGGTCGGGCATTGGCATCTGGGCATACACCGTCGGATTGCCCGAGTCTTCGGGGAGAAGAGGTATCGAGGGAGGGGCCATCTGAGGAGGAGGCATCGCATCAACGGTCCGAACCATTGGAGAGACGGCTTGGCTAAATGCCGTACTTGCGTGTGTAGCAAACGACGAAGAATTCGCTTGCTGTGCCTTCGTGAGCTGCTCGTATAACGATTGGGAGGAATCGAATTCGAAGGACAGAGCAGGCTCGCTGACGGCAACGGTGGTTGCCTCTTGACCCATCTTCTCCCTTTTCAGATCGCGTTCCAAGGCATCGAGGAACAGCCGGTCGTGCGGGACACTGTACCAGTAGAACACTTTCTGCTTTTTCTGCGTGCGAATACAGTTGTTCTTGTAGAGAAAATCCAGGAAAGGGCTCTTGGGCTCCTCAAGGGTTGCGTCGGTGCCCGCCTTGAGGTTTCGGAGATCGGAGAAAATGCCCTCCTCGAATTTCTTGGAATTCTTGACAGGGCGGCCGAAGGCTTGAAACCGGAAGGCCAAGCATCTGACAATATCCGTGCCCGATACGTGAAAAAGATTGTTCCTGCATGGGCTATCAGTTCAAAACCGTCCATGGCTTCTGAATTCTTTTTCAGCTTTGTAACCAACCATAGGACACAAGAGATATAGTCGCCAGTGGGCAGTAGGAAACGACGGATTAGCTGATCCGGTTGCCAGTCAACTGGCGCAGAGAGAAGGAAGTATTTCACTGCGTCCAGAGTCAGCTCGGGATCATTCGAGTATAGAGGGAGCCCCCAATGGTTTCCAATCACGTACAGTTGTCAACCTGCTGCAGCGCGACCTGCGCATCATGAGGGAGACTTTCTTGAGCTTCAGTTGAAAGCATGAATGTCTCTGGCTTTTGCTGCGCCATAGCAGGACCATGCTGAGGATACATTTTTCCTTTATTTCCCCCACTTTCTTTGGCACTATTTCCTTTTTTTTTTTTTTTTTGTTATCAACGAGAATTCTAAAAGAGATAGTCAGTCGAAAGAGGAGACAAAAAGGAGGTCTGACTCCACAATTCATGCACAAGTGCAGGGGGAGTTCACGAAGGTGTCAAGTGTCCAATCTTTCTAAACGCAAGGGAAGGACGTACCGCCTAGGAACTCGTTCAGGGGACAGTGTCTCAGACAAGTGAAGGTGCGACCTCTCTTCTAGAAGAGAGCGGCGGAGAACAAAAAATAACGGAGACGCCAACGAGAGGGGAAAGGAAGTTCAAGTCCGTATATCCAAGTGTCACTCAGCGAGCATGGAAACACGACGACAATATCCAAGCGAAACGAGTGAGGAACCAGCCTCTTTCTGAAACCCTACGTGCTGAAAAAGCGAAAGGCGCGGAGGGAAAGCGAGCGTATGTGCGCGCGAGGGAGGAAGTCAAAAAACCACGAAGAAAAAGAGAGTAGGTAAACTGGGCCGGCCGGTTTCCAAATCACTGAGGTTTCTCGCACTGCGAAAAGAAACGAAAGGGGGGAAGGGAATGGTTGCGGTGAGGAGCCAAGAGGGTAAAAGGGGGGGGGGGTGGTCCAGGACGGACAGAGGTATAAGAGACACGATTGTGTCGAGAAGAAGTAGAAATAATAAAAATAAAAAAGATCAGAAAGAATGAAACGATGTACGGAGACCCGTCAACGATCGGAAACAGCACGAAGAGAGAAAGGTTGTTGATCAGAGGAAGAGTGACAGGAGCGGACTGGGAATGGGATCGCGGAGCGCCGACCGAGCGCGGCCAGACTCTGGGCGGTGGTTGGAGCGAGCAGCACCGCACTAACTCGGTGGGATTCAACGCATAAATTTCTGCTAAAGGCTAATATAATAATATTGAGTAAAAATAGCCATGCCAGTAAGAATAATAATAATATTGTAATAATAATAATCATCATCATCATCATCAGGCGCATCCCTCCCCAGCCTGGTGCAGTACTAACTCCTACCAGTTGGGCATGATTTGGGTACCTTGAATACTCAGTTACCTTCTACAGTGTATCCAATACTCACTAGGTCATCGACGGTGGTTAATGTCGTGTTGTTCATATCGTGTACGATGCACAACCGTACGCGCGGGGGTCCATACTGGATTATCTGGTTAGGCGACAAGGTCCCGCCCGCCCGACCTTCTCTTCCGAGTGAAGAAGCTCCATCTTTGCCTTCGCAAGCCGTCCATGCAGCTAGTCTTGCATGAGAGAGAGAGAGAGAGTGATGGGAGCCTGCAGACTCCCCTCCCAGCCACGACGGTCCCTTTTGTCCTGGACTGGACAATATTCTCCTGAGACGGAGTGGCAACGCAGAACTGACGGACCAGTCAGTTTCCTGAAGCATGGCCCAGACGCGTTTCAGGTTCAGGGGAAGCGCCTAGTGCCGCCAATGGTGGCCCGTCATACCACTTTGCCGGCTCTGCTCCCGCTTGTCTCCCTCGGTTGCGGCCCGCATTGGCTCTCTCTCCTCTTCTTCCAAGCTTCTTCACGCCCTGGGCGGAGACGTCCGGAACTGTCGACGCTTCTCCACTCATCATCGAGGTACGCACACCATAATTAGCTGCGGGTTGACGTGACGTTGCTTTGTACCCTCTTGCAAGGTAGCAGCCGTGATGTGCCGCGAGAGGATTGTCACTAAATCTGAAACACTCTCCCCTCGCTATCATAGTATGGCATTCAACGTCCCTCAACGGCTTAATGTCATAGCCGCTGCCTTGCTAAGTTGCTACTAGATAGTATCGCCATGCCGTCAGCGGTCGGATCTTAGGATGTCATCCCGGACGAAGGCGCTCTCTTCCGTGGCGGTGCCAATTGCGCCAATGGTTTCCCGCTAAGGTACAGTGCTGTACGGGGCATGCCTCTTTCCTGCCACTGAATATACATGCTTGTAGCCCAAACAACACGGTCTAGACTCTCTACATGACCGCACCCTGTTCTACGAGTAGTCACAGTAAATTATAACTAAATTGGCATTGTTGTCGATATTACTGTTGCCTCGCCCTTCTCGGACCCGACACATAAATCAACTGAGCTGCCATCTTTCAGGGAACAGATATGTCCCTAAAGTTCGCACCCTGCATACCTAGCCGTTGGGAGTAGAAGTTCCCGTCAGAAGATGCGGTCTAAGTGCATCAACCTGCATTAGCCCAAAGTATCACGCTCCCCGCGATGAGGTGTCTCCAAGGCCCTGTCATACAATCACAAGAGTAATGCGGACCGTCGTGGGCGGACAAGCTGGTCTTCCTCTCAGTAGGCGATTATTACGCCACCCTCGGAGACAAGATGGCAGAACTTAGAAGGCAGTGGTGTTTCATCTCGAAGGGCCAATTCCAGACATCCATTCGTCCAGCCTCGACAAAGTTCGTTCCTCGTAGGACCCTGGATGGACGGATGAATACAATCGGAGTTAGCCCGGTGGCTGGAACAGCTCCACGGCCTCGCATTCTAACGTCGACGAGTTGTCTTCTTTATCGTACTTCGTCGCGTCCCTTGAACGGCTGAGAGGTCTCTCCTGTTCAGTTTCAGGGTTCCTCCCGCGAACTTCCCAACCGAAGGGCCACCGACCCCCCGCTCTCTTCGCCGGTCGCTATTCCTTGCCTTCGAAGTGGGTTTCTCAAGAATGATACCGTTCTCTCTGGCCTCCAGGCGACGGCGTTCCTCCTTTAATGCAGCTTTCGCTTTGATCCCTCTTCGAAGAGATGAGGGCATATTCTGTTGCGCATATATCGATGTCTTAGAGCCGAGTGCTTGCATTCTCAGATCCAGAGCTTTGTGTCGGTTCTTGCCAGAGGGGTCCAGTTGCGACGCAGATTCAAGAAGATGAGACTCCTTTAGTAGTCGCTGCAAGGCGAGATCGTTTTTCAGGTCATCTGCGTCGGCATCCTTATCCTCCTCTCCCCCATTTCTACCCCGAGTCGTCTTGGTGTTCACTGTGGCCAGACCCGCAGAAAAGGACGGTGGCTTCGAGTTCTATCCGGGGTATGAATTTAGGAATTAAATAATTGCTCAAGATGTAGTCGATGTGTAAACATACCATGAAAGCCTTGCGCGCCTTTTTGTCCACAATATCGTCCGTCGCGGCGCGCGAATCTGTGTACTCGACCACCTCCACTCTGTCGTCTTCATCTTCCCCTTCGGAGAGCCCACTCCATTCAGTCTCTGACTGCAATCTTCCATGACCATCCTCTCCATCATCGTCGCTAGCTTTGGCATTGTTATCCGGGACTCGGGTTGCGGGTAATTCTAAAGGCAAAAACTGAGTTTCGAAATACCTGCGGAAAACATCATGCGAGTTGCCTGATGCAGGAGGTTCCTTGCCATCAACATCGACATCTGCAGATGATGTTCTCGAAACGACTAATGTGTCTCGTTTCCTTTTGCCGACCATTTTCCGTCACTGTGGTTGTCTCGCTTGAACATACAAAGGCTGGTCGTTGGACAGCTTTTTGGTCCGATATGACGTGGTCACGTGTGATAAGATTTTACTCCGGACTCGGTCAGAGATTATCATGAGGGGAATCCATGAATTGAACGTATACAACGAATTATTACGAAGAAGCGGTTCGATTGGGCTGAAATGACTCGATTCCGGCCTTGCATCGATCTGCATTCAGGCCAGGTTAAACAGATTGTCGGCGGAACACTAAGCAATGTGCCCTCCGAGTTGAAAACGAACTATATATCCAAACTTCCTGCTGGCCACTATGCGTCGTTATATAAGAAACATGATCTACGTGGCGGTCATCTTGTAATGTTAGGGCCGGGTAATGAAGAGGCTGCAAAGGAAGCACTTGCGGCATGGCCCGGGGCTATTCAAGTTGCGGGGGGCATCACCGATAAAAATGCGAAATATTGGATTGATCAGGGTGCTGAGAAGGTGAGTTGGCTTCAAGTGACGCATCGGCTGCCCTGAGGCTTGTCCGACCTTCCTTCATGTTGCTCGTGTGCCGTGTCATTTCTTGAGTTGAACTAGTCTCCGTTACCTGCATGTCTCGTTTTGTCTTCATGTTCTTCAATGCTGTTAGTAGGATCGCAGATGCTGATCGCCTTTTTCTGGGGATGCCAGGTTATCATCACGTCATTCCTTTTTCCAGAGGGCAAATTCTCCCTCGAGCGACTACAATCTGTTTTCTCTGCACTTGACCGGGACCGGTCGAAGCTGGTCTTGGACTTGAGCTGCCGAAGGAAGAGCAACTCGTGGTTCGTGGCTATGAACCGCTGGCAGACAATTACGGAGATGGAGGTTAACCAAGGTAAGCAATGCATTGTTTGCTGACTGTAATAATTTCCATACACTGACCTGTACGCAGAATCGATTTCCATGCTAGAACCATATTGCTCTGAGTTCCTCGTCCACGCAGCGGATGTCGAGGGTCTACAGCAGGGCATCGACGGCGAGTTGGTTTCCAAGTTGGCCCAGTGGTGTACGATACCTGTCACATATGCTGGCGGGGCACGGAATCTTGAGGATCTTGAGAAAGTCCACGAGAGTAGCGATGGCAAAGTCGATCTGACGATTGGCAGCGCCTTAGATATCTTCGGCGGCTCCGGCGTGACTTTTGATGAGTGCGTACGCTGGAACGAGAGGCACTGAATTGGATAGCATCCATCGGTACCTACGTATCGTTTACTGCGTCTCAATATTGAAGGGGTTCAGACTGACTCCGACCTTCGCGAAGTGAGTTTGACTGGCATTCGGATTGGAAGGCTGTCTTGGGGACATGTCCGATGCACGAAGGCGCCAACATTGAATCTTTGGACACCAACTAGCCGGCCCACAATAAGAGAGAGTAAAGTGTGTAATTATAAAGCAAGACAAAGGAAAAACATAGACTCATAGTAGATGCTAGCGATTTGTAGCAAAATAATCCTGAGCAGGGCCTACAGACGATGACATCAAGGAGATGTGCTGCCGAATGCGGTTTAGCTCCTGTGAAGCTGCGGCAGCGAAACAGGCGTCGAACGATGGAAGACCTCCTCCTCAACCCCTCGCGCCCGATCATAGCATTCCCGGCAGGCCTTGAGTCGTTAATCGGCTTGCAAGCTACTCTTTTTCTACCTTCTACCCTCCGGTTCATCCCACTCAACATCGTGCTGGCGTTAACCCCAGTACCCGGTCATCTAGCACAGTCGGCAATAGATCCTACCACCACCTCTCGAAATGAAGCCCATTGTCTCAGCGCTAAACGCTTGGAGCTGGTACTTCCCCTCCCCAACGAATGTTGGCATCCTTAGATGAACAGAGAGAGCTGACAGAACCTGTATTTCCAGCGTCGTCATCTCCTTCTTCGCCATAATCATTCTCTCCGTTCTCGGATCACTGTACAAGGTTCGTTTCACGCCCTCGCCTTGCATACCCCCATTACGATGGCGATATTCCTCGACTACCTTGCACCATCTTCAACAACTGTCATCACAGGTATCTGCAAGTGAAATGAAACTTACCAAGTATCGCTGTTTAACCAGAGTAACAACCACGCGTATACCGGATCATTAGAGGATCCAGAGAATGGACCAGCGGTTGCCGCCTCGATTTTCACGGCCGTGATTGTCTACGCTGTATGTTTTCCTTCCCCCGGTGATTTTCTTCTTAGAGCTTTGGGGAATTGAATTCCGGCGGTAAAAGGGGCTTGTCCGCTAATGACTACTACCGCGATAACAGGTCTTTTTCGTCTTTTGTGCTTTCCAGGCTTATCTCCATATGCGAGGCGGTGGGGGAGGAGGAGCCATATCGCTCAACTAATGGAGTCGACAGCACGATGAAGACATTACTCCTTGAAACAGAAACCGAAGACTATTATCTTGACCATCTCTTTGTCTGTCTATCAGGTTAGACCTTCTACCATATGTTTTGGGCATATTGATACTGGCGCCTGGGCTGGAGTGAAGAGGGATATAATCATTTTGCTGTTTCCTGCGAAGCAGTTGATGCCGTTAATTAGCATCTTGCAAATGCGCCTACTGCTCCGAGTGGCGGTTCAGCCTCTCATAAACTCATCGAGGTTTGAGTCGGTAATTTGTTGTCTAGCTTTTTTTCACGTTGCCTCTGCGATTTCATGTCTGACTGTTTTTGTTTGGAGCTTTTTGCCTTCCTGGTGGTGGACTCTCGTAGTTCGCTGTATAATGAGAACATACACAGTATGCTGCTGATTCTATGTATGCATTTTACCTGGCGAATGTGACGCTTTTTCGAGAACTCCTCACGTCCAACCTTTGGGACAACCTATTATTATCATATTTCTTTCCTTTTTTTTTTGCAATGAAAAGCTATCGGCGATCGTTGACAGAAAGTGGATCTCCAAGTATAATTGTTCGTAACGCCAGATATGTAATGTCCCGATTGCAACTCCAAGGTACTTGGAATCTAACACCTTTTTATGCCTTTGGAACCCCGAATTGTTCTTTTCTACCAACTCCCCAACACCTGCAATGTAGATGTAAAACTTTTATCACGTAAGTCGTTATCTTGCGCGGAAAACATATGAAAAGCAAACTTCTCAAAGAGAGAAAGCCGCGTCAGAATCCTTCATCCTCCAAAGGATCCAGCATTTTGGACATGTACGGCCCATCCAAGGTATAGCCGAGACGGGCGTAGTAGCTGCGAACCCCAACACCGGAAATGACACTGATCTTGCGGCTGCCGTGCTCCTCTCTTGCAATGCGCTCCGCCTCCTCCATCAAAAGCGTCCCAAACCCACGGTGCTGGAACTTGCGCGAGTCACGGCCGTGAAGCGGGACTGCCGACCCATAGACGTGCAGTTCTCGTACGATACTCGTCTGCTGCGCAGTGAATTCTGGACGGAATGTGTGTGTCGGGCTGCACTTTCGCAGCCGGAGCAGCCCGATGAGGATATCCTGCTTGGGATCTTCGTAGGCCAGGAAAGTTTCCCACCCGCCGTTCGCGGTGTAGTCGCGCCGCACTAGCTCTACCTGCGACGGACGGATCTTGTTCTTTACCTCGTTGATGCCGACTTCGCGGGTGCGGACGTCGCGGCATGTGGTGCCGAAGTCCTTCATCCGGGCCAGAGCAAGTTCACGCAGGTTACCGTTCTCGACTCCAGAGGTAACGAGAGGCATGGGGATGTCGCGCTGGACTCGGTAGATGCGGGTCCAAGGGGGAACGAGGGCGAGGATGCGCGCGACAAGGTCTATCAACGCATTTGGTGTGTAGTTCTTGTAACGGCCTGTCCGCCACAGTTCATAGAGTCCGGTGCCCCGGATGACGAGCGTGGGGTATAACTTCAGGCCATCCGTCCGGAATTCAGGGTTCTCGAAGTACTCCTGAAATTGGAACAGGTCACGTTCCATCCCCACGTTCGGGAGGTCAGGCATCATGTGGCTGACGACTTTGAAGCCGGCGTCTTTGGAAAGCTTGAACGTTTCCGCCACTGCGGCAACTGTGTGCCCTCGGTTGGTGTCCCTCGCGACATCTTCATACAAACTCTGCACACCGACCTCCAGTCGGGTACACCCGTAGCGGAGCATGCTGCTTAGGTGCGTATCCAAACAATAATCCGGGCGGGTTTCGATGGTGATACCCACACATTTCACATTGCTCATTTCGCCGGCCTGGACAGCCTCGTCGACATTGTCCGTCTGATACCCACTCAAAGCATTATGTAGTTGCGCTATGAACGACTCGCGATAATCCTCCGGAAGTGACATAAATGTTCCACCCATAATAATGTATTCGACCTTGTCCACGCTGTGACCTAGAGACTTGATCTGATCCACTCGTCCTCGAGCCTGTTCGAACGGATCGTATCGAGCTCGGATTGCACGCATCGACGTTGGCTCGTACCCAGTATACGACTGAGTCGAATACTCGAAGTCTGAATCCGGACCACCAGGACAGTAGACGCATATGTTACCAGTGTAAGCGATATGGGGACACCGGTGCGGTTTACACATAACGGCGACAACGGCAATACCGGAAGACGTCCCTAAGCAAGAGTCAGTGAGAAGTAGAAAGGGAGGAAATCAAGCGGAAGAACATACTGATGGGCTTCGCAATCAACTTGGGGAGAATATATTTTTTGTAGTGCTCAGGAACGGCCGCAATGATGGCCGTCAGTGGCGGTTGGTGGCTCAAGCGATGCTTCTTCGCGATTTGACCTCGCAGTTTGTTGAGGTTGACATCCTTCTTTGGCTTCGAGGAGTCTCTCGAAGTTTCGTATTCCTGGATGAGAGCATTCGCAATATCGGAGCAGGCTCTCAAAAATCGTTCATTTTCCGGGGGCAGCTTTGCATTCTTGTCGGGGTGGCGCTGCGACGGGCGTGGCATAGTCATCGTTAGAGTCGCCATATTGAAGTGAGGTTACCGCGAGACGCGGGAAGGAAGCTGCTAGAAGAAAGACTGCCTATAATAGAAAGGATGATTTCAAGGGTAGAACTGATTGCGTTCTAGTTGGACGGACCGAGGAAGCGTGGGAAAAGTGACTCTACCTAGGTAGTACCGATAAGAGGGAGGAAAAATAAGCAAGGTGCCTTGGGCTCCGACGGATATCTTCCGCTGCACACCAAACGCCGAAAATCTGGTCCCTGCTCCTCCTCCCGTCGTCTCCATGCAGTCGATCTGTCTGCTCTAACTGATCTCCTTCTACCTCGACGCCATTCCCTTTCCTCCCCTTCCCTCTGTCTCCCTTCTTTCCTTTTCTTCATCTGCAATCGTCTTCTTCACAACCATGCAGGCTTTCCGACGTAGTACACTATCTGCCGTCCGCAGCATCGCTGCGCAGCAGCGACGAGCCTACTCTTCCGTTTACTCCGAAAGCGTCAATAACCTTCGGATCAACAGCGACACAAAGGTTATCTACCAGGGATTTACTGGAAAGCAGGGAACGTATGTGTTACTTACTGCCAATTTCATTTTGATCTCTACTGACAGACCACCTCTCCTACCTCCTGTAGGTTCCATGCGGAGCAAGCCATCGCATATGGTATCCACCCCCCATCTCCCGCGGTCGGAACCTCGGATAAGTAAAAGAAACAGGTAACTCACAGCACCATCTAGGAACGAAGATTGTCGGTGGTACCAATCCGAAGAAGGCTGGTACGCTACACCTGGATCGACCTGTTTTTGCTACGGTCGAGGATGCCGTGAAGGAGACAGGGGCCACAGCTTCTGCTATCTTTGTCCCGTATGAAAGAGCTGTTCCTTCGATAACCGTAATGTTGTTTGTTGTCTGCAGGAGCTAATCATTAAGATAGACCTCCTGTGGCTGCTAAGAGTATTGAGGAGGCCATCATGGCTGAGATTCCTCTGGTTGTCTGGTGAGTCGTACCCCCTGTTTTGTTCGTGATCACGCGTCCGTCATGCGGTAGACTGACATCTTTTATTTCCCGCTTTGCACAAGCATTACTGAAGGAATTCCTCAGCATGGTATGGTATCCTGCTTTGTTTACTATGACTTATCTTGGGCTGGGCAGAGACTGACAGGGAAATGTGTTAGACATGGTCCGCATCACGGACATCCTGAAGACCCAAAACAAGACCCGTCTGGTTGGGCCGAACTGCCCTGGTATTATCGCTCCCGTATGTCTTTGTCGCCTCGCACTCCTGTTCAGTCGGCGAATGACCGGTAGACTGATTCAGTAATAGGAACGTTGCAAGATTGGTATCATGCCCGGGTTTATCCACAAGCGGGGCCGTATCGGTATCGTTTCTCGCTCGGGTACCTTGACGTACGAGGCCGTGAATCAGACTACCCAGGCCGGTCTCGGTCAGTCGCTTGTGGTCGGTATCGGTGGTGATCCCTTCTCTGGCACCAACTTTATCGATTGTCTTCGTGTCTTCCTCGAGGATGAGGAGACCGACGGTATAATCCTAATCGGCGAAATCGGAGGCAGTGCGGAGGAAGATGCTGCTGAGTTCTTCAAGGCAAACAACAGACACAACAAACCCGCCGTTGGCTTCATCGCCGGTATCAGCGCGCCACCAGGGCGTCGCATGGGTCACGCTGGTGCCATTGTCAGTGGAGGCAAGGGAGGTGCCGACTCGAAGATTTCTGCACTTGAGAGCGCTGGTGTTATTGTGGAGCGAAGCCCTGCTTCTCTCGGCAAGACTCTGCTCGCTGAGTTTGTCAAGAGAGACCTTGTTTAGTGTCCTCATCTGGACGTGAAGTCTCTCCCAGTCTCCGTTCGATTTCCTTACCGTCAATGCGCTCAGAGGGCTTTTGATAGAACTCGCATCTTCCGTGGGTGTAGGTGTGATAAGCCGGTTTAATGCTGATGCAGACTCTTCAGAGTCTTTTCCAGTCTCCCTTTCTGTTTTTTCGACCATCCCTGTCGCATCTTTCTGGATTAGAAGTTATTAGCTCCTTATTAGTAAATATTTGTTAACAGCAGGAAGCAAGCAGTCCTAAAACCTCCTAAACCTTCATTGGACGTTCAGGCTAAGCAATGCCATTCTTCGTCCTGACTTGTTTTGAAGTGGGAATGGACTCAAGATGTAGCTTCAGTGGCGACATGACAGGCGATTGCTGACACTGCCCCAAAAACTTAGGAGACGCAGTGGTGAGCCGAGAGTGATCTAGGTTTATAATTTCTACCTAGGTAGTTATGCTATACACATCAAGATCAGGCAGTTTATTATATTCCTTGAATGCGCTTCCGCCTGTCCGG
Source organism: Byssochlamys sp. BYSS01 (assembly GCA_002242795.1). Taxonomy (NCBI): domain Eukaryota; kingdom Fungi; phylum Ascomycota; class Eurotiomycetes; order Eurotiales; family Thermoascaceae; genus Paecilomyces; species Byssochlamys sp. BYSS01. The sequence goes on from NIXA01000002.1 coordinate 58,735, forward strand.
GCCTAACGGGGTAAGCTCGGCAGCAATCATGTATGGCGAGGGAAACGCAAGTCGGCAACTGTCGGGTGCCATTATCTCTTCTGGAGAATTGGCAGCACATTCATCACTAGTAATTACGACGCATCCCTTTCCGGATCATTGCTCGACTCACTTACCAGACCCACCGCTTACCACGGTAGCACGAAACATGCAGGTGTGTAAATGCCGTCAATCCGATTTTCACATCTATCTGATCGGGATCGTTGACGCTATCTCTGTATCAGGGTGGCAGTAATTATAGCTGTACGCTCCGGACGATTCTCGGCTTTTAGGACGCTTGGACTCTTCAGCTTGTCATATTTTATCATTATTATTACTATTATTACTGGCACAAATGAATGCAACTACTGTTTACCAACATGGCTACGAGAGCGACAGCCATCAAGGAATAAGCGGCGGGACGCTCTAGGACTGTTCAATCGAAGGCTCATGTCGATAGAACAGCGGTATGAATGTCAATCCGCTAACCGGGATCATTGGAGCTGGGGCTGGCGGTGCCGTAGTCCATTGGAGCCTGGAGCCTGGAGCCTTTGTGAGATTAGAATTTAGGCGATGAAATTGCTTGTACTCCAGACCTAATACTGCCAAACGAGAGTTAACGGCAGGGGGGCTCGCTTATAGATCGCTCGCAGGGAACGACCGCATCGGATTGAGCGAAAGAAAGCTGCAAGACGTAGGAGCGACTAGGCCCGTGACGGAACAGACTGTTGAAAGCCGATAATATTCAAGTCCACAGACGAGAGGAGTTCCTGGCAACAATATTTGATAATCTTGAATAATAGTTAATGCAGCACCTTGTGTTGTGTTACTTGCTCTCACGTGATCCCAGCCACCGGAACCAAACAATCGTTGTCTGAGGAACGAGACTCTGTTTATCCCTCCTCTCTATACCACCAACACCCGAATCCCTTCGGCCCTGTCGCCCACGAGTGCTCGCCAGTGGAATCAGTCTCGCCCCACGATCTGGAAAGTGCCCAGCCGCCTGGAAATTGGTCTTTCCAATTTGTTTTCCCGCCGCTTGTTGCTGTGTGGCTTGTGTTGTCGTCGACAGTCGATGCAAAATTTCGAAAACATAAGCCGTCTCCCCTGGTTACCAGCCTCCCGCCTTCCGATTTCTTGACGCTAGAGAAGTCCAGATCGCGCGCATAGCATAGGAGGGCAGATTGGATATGCCTCCCGATATTGGTAAGACGCCTACGACCAGCCCTTCGCTGCATTGCGCCGCGAGCCATGCCTTCTTCATGCGCTGCGCCATTCCGGTCCTTCCATTGCTAATGTACGCGCACAGCTCGAGCAACATCCCACACCGCACAGGTAGCTCCCCCATATAGTCGATCAGGAACGGCGGACCACATGAGGTCGCGTTCGGAAACTGTCATGTCTAGGGGTGGCCGTCGTCCACGGTCCACAGGGTCGACGGCCAGCATCCATTCCAACACCACCCAGCAAACGCAGGATCAGCATATTGTCGACGGATACGCACAATTTCTGCCAAATCAGCAAGTCGCTAGCCATCATGTATTCGGCAATAATCCCGAGGAAATCATCATGCGGTTTGGCCAACAGTTGTCGCATCCAACGGCTGCAGCGTCGACCCTCGACACGGCCTTTCCAGAATCGCACCACCCCGGTATGACCAGACCTGAGGACTTTTCGAGCCATACGGTCCACGGTCATAATATGTCTCATCACTCGTTGACTCCGGATCTAACACCCCACGGATTGCCCGCCATGCCGGTTCCACAGTATCCAAACATGTATGACAGTGGTATTGAGAATCACGTTCCAGACCACATGCTCGATGACAACGAGAACTCGGAAGCGGGAACAAGGAAGCGAAAAGGTTCAAGTGCTACTCTGGCAAATGACAATGAACTACGAAAACTGTTGCGCCAGTACGAGGGGTACACCTTGAAGCAGATGGCTGCAGAAGTTCTCAAACATGAAGGCGCTGGGGGAAAGTCCGAGAAAGTCAAACAAGTGTTTGCTATGATCTGGTCAGTTGGACAGCCCCATATTTCGATTGGTAGGCCGTCGTTAATTCTTGTTCTTTTCACAGGTTGAGGGAGAATTGCAGAAAAAGTAGTGGTTCTGTTAGACGAGACCGTGTATACTGTTGCTACGCTGAAAAGTGCGGCACTGAACGTGTATCTGTTCTGAACCCTGCCTCCTTCGGCAAGCTTGTCCGTATCATATTTCCGAATGTACAGACCAGACGACTCGGCGTTCGAGGGGAGTCAAAATATCATTACGTCGACTTGACTGTGATAGAGGAGAAGCAGGAGCCACCTTCGTCGCTCAATCTCCAGGTCTCTGCAAGCAGAAGCGGATCCGTTGGGCTTTCAGCAAACAAGCCCGATATCATAGGCTATGAAAGACGGTAAGCTGAAATGCCTCCAAAATTTCGAGCTCTCTGGGTAGACTGATTTGACTGTCTCGAGGGCTAGCATATCGCAACCACCTACGAATAACGCAGAATCTCCTACGGCCTCACCACCTTCAGCGATTCCAGCAGATCCAGACTGTTCCTGCCACGCTAGTCATAGGCCAAGTGTCGATACTGCTGTCACCTTCGAAAATGTCGCCACCTACTCTGGAGATATGGTTCACCAGATGCTCCAGCTCCCGTCGAGCGACAGCAGGTCTGTTGATAATGAATCTCTAGAGCTACCGGATATCATCCCATACGTGCCAGAAAATGCGGATCCTAAGATCGCAGCAGCTTTGTCTGCTCTGTACCGGTCTCATTGTATCTCCGTCATCGACAGTTTCCGATATTGCAAGGAACGAAACCTTCTGAAATACTTCAGCGCTTTCCATGGAACTCTAACTGTGCCAGTGCAAAAGCTTTTGTCGAATCCAAGCATTGCTCCTTGGATTAAAGAATGCGACTGGCTCATGTACCAGAAGATGATTGCTTTCGTAGCACCACTAACTACCCAGGTGGTGCCGAAGCTCGTGTTGGACGCTTTCAGCTCCATCTCGGAGCGGCTGACCGCGCATATTGCAGAAACATTTAAATCACAACCTACCCATGTGTCCTTGGCAAGACTAGTTCCTGCCCATATTTTCTGCAACCTCCTCAAACATATGCTCGACGTAAACCAAGCAGCTAACGCTGCGGCTGCCTGGCTATGCCATCCCGACAACAGGAATCAAATGTGGTTCGACTTCAAGGCAATGGTTGATCCCAGGGATATAATGTTCAGAGCAAATATTCCGAGCTGCGCTGTACACGCGACTGAGCAGATTTTGAAACATGACATTCGTGCACTCCTTACTCCTCTCGTGGACCCGAACCCTTCTGCAGGACAACCCTTCTTCAGTCAGCCGGATATCATTGAAGATACAGCGACCCAAAAATTTCGCGTGGAGTCATCACCAGATGGCGAGGAATATAACTTTCCTGATAAATGGATCCAGTTCATCTTAAGTCTTCCAGTGACGTTCCCTCAGCATCGCACGCAATGTATCATTGAAAAAGTGAACGCGCTGTGGGATTGTGTACTCCGCCGACTCACCTTAGGGGGTGCCCAAAGTTTCAGTGCTTGGTGGATGACGAAGGTCTTCTTCCATGAAATGATGCTATGGCAAGCCGAGAAAGGCGGGTTTATGAACAACACTCCTAGCTCGTGGCGAGAGTCACAAGAGAGAGCCTCCGCGAATACGTCGAATAAGATGGAATTGAGCGATTCTCTCGAGAAGAACTCAGGCGACGCTGGCCCTGCAACCGACGAGTCGTTTGCTAGCGCTGATGCACAGTCCAATGACTCGAAAATCGAACCCGAAGATCAAAATAATATCCCTCAGAACCGAAAGCCCGAACAACCGTCAATGAAGGAAGCGTCAAATCACAGAACCTCGACGGGCAGTAAGCCCGGCGATATCCCGGAGAATATTGCGAGCCTCCATACCTCGAACAACGACGACAGTGCGATCGATCTTGACGATGATTCCATGTTAATATCTGTGGGTAAATATGGCGATATGATGGCATCCGATCCTGCAGACGCTGAAGGAGACGTTGTCGTTATATAACTTGACCACCCATTAGCCTCACCGATCTCACCGTGACTTCTTCTGGTTTTCCATTCTTATCCTCCCTTTTTGTCATTAGCTTTTATTTTGGAAACCGAGCTTGGTCTCCGCGGTTGGAGTTTTGCCTTTTTCAGGGGGTTTGTTTGACTTGAAACTGGTTTTATATCCATGAAGAGAAGGCCCTGGCGTTCGATGATATTTGCACGAAGAATGAGAGACGACACGGATTTGGCATACTTGGAACTGCTCCACCTGTTGAGGCTTGTCCAAGTTGGACAATGAAAAACCTTTCAATCATAATTGCTTAGTCTGCTCTGCCTTGCCCTACAGCCCAGACACCAGACAGGATGGATATTGTGCGTGTGGAGGAGCTGGTGCCTGCGGCTCATGCTGCTACACTGACCCTTGAGTGTTTTGTCCCTCTTGGTTTTCATAATTGGCTAAGCTTTGATTTATTCATGTGCCTTACACTTTTTTATTTTTATTTTCTCTTTTTATCCGACAGGCCCTAGCTTATCCTTCCTTTTTTTTTGATCTTGGCAATTGGTTCTTCTTTCACGGCTCTTGTACGCAATTGCCGTTCATGTTATTTGGATCATGGCAGGATTTTCTCTTTTCTTTATTGGAGGCGGGTATGTCAAATGAAGTTCAGTGTAAGGGGTTCTCGTTTCTACTTGCATTTGTAGGGACATATTTTCCACTGGAATGGTTGTTTGATTATCAATTGATATTCATGGTATCCCTTTCGCGGGTTAACTACACGATATCTTTTCAAATCACTTTTCTTTTCCTTTCCTTTCCTTTCCTTTCCTTTTTTGTCCGGAGTAGAGTTGGTCTGTGATCAATTCATTTATCGAGGCGAGTAGTGCTTTAAATACTGAGGTAGCACCCAGTTTCGCTTCTTTGCCTTCCGCTACGTACATACACAAGGGCAAATAAGCTCTTGCCACATCCGATGCGGTATGATATGCGCATAGCGCACCACGGAAGATATTCCCACTTCCCAACCGCTCTGTCGTTTCACATCATCATTATCGTATTCTAGAGTATGATTGCCAACACGAAACTGCCGCATGTACACATACATGTATACAGGATCAAAAACACCGGCCGTCATAAACTTGATTGGAAGGTCAAACCATGTCACGTTACATCATCTGAACCCGCCAGCAGGGAAGAATCTAGGGCCAGCAAACCCATGAGCGATGATGCTCTGGATGTCAATATTGCCTCCGGTATAGGGACTCCACAGTTTAATCAAGATGAATCTTCCGGATCTAGGCAGAAAGAAGTCAGCGATGCTTGCTGTCCATGCACAGAGCGTACGAGAAAAGACGCAGACACATACGGCGGCGGATCAAATTTAATGCTAACCATGCTCTTTTCTCGCTCGATGAAGAAATGGGCATGTGGTTCCAATGCACCAGCAACGGTCTGAGAACTTGGCACTGAAAGATGGGACAGACCGCGTCCTGTTGCCGGTCCTGCTAGCCCAGAGAGACGTCGTCTTTGCAATCCCTGTTCATCCAGGAGCTCCTGGTGACGGAGCAATCGCCCGCGCCTTCGAAGTTCGAGGCGTTGGCGGTTGAATGAATTCAGCCCGCTGATATCATCATCGCTTTCACTGTCGTCGCTGTCGGGACACAACAGGTCATCTTCCATTTGCTCCATATTTATCCTCCCAATTTCCGCAACGGATGGGATATTATCGTCACTTTCCACGTCCACGTTGTCACCTACATCCGAGTTGTCGTCGTATGCTGTTGTAACCCGGAAATTAGACAATAGACTAGATGACCGATTCTGAATCCCAAGGGTCAATTCATTCTCCGCGTCCGAAATAAACTCGGGGCCAGTAAGGCTAGCTCTCTCCAAGGATCGAAGGGGTGACCGAAAAGCGTTCAGTTGCTCCTGGGATGCTTGTAGGGCGCTCCGTCGATGTCGGCGTCTCCGGCGAGTCTGGTAGTGAGATGTTCGAGCCTGTAGCTCATCCGAAGTCATAGAAACAAAAACCATTCCTTCTTGTATACTTCCCGTGCGTCAGCGATGAGAGTCAATCTATATAATCAAGACTGCGTGGGACTTACGGAGCATCAAAGCCAGTCTTCGGAGCCTTGATAACAAGCTTTTTCAAACAGAATGGAGTCTCTCCACGGTGTCTCAATATCAGATTGCATCTGTCCGACTTGGTACAGTAGACAGTGGAATCATTGAGCAAAACGTTCTCAGGCCGACAACTTTCACCGTCAGAGAGTTCGTAAGTCCCGCCATCGCAACTGGCTATCTCCATCTTCAGTGCTCCGGGCACCACCTGACCATGCTGGCCGTAGCTGAACCCACGAAGCCCTTCCCGATTGTCGTCTGAATCGAGTTTTCTGCGTTTCGTCCGCCATCGACCTGACTGATGGACAGATTCTACTTCCGGGCGTGTACTGCTCGGTGACTCTGCGGCAGGGGCTGGTGGTGGAGGGGGAGGGGGAGGAAACGGATCGTCGAGGAAGGAGCTGAGACCGGATCTTCTTACTCTACCATCGCGCATAAATCTCTCGCCTGGTGTCAAGAGACGTCGTCTAGAGAACCTGCCTGGCGGAGGCGGACTGCCAGGATTGCTCTGGTCATGACTCATGGGCCGGGGAGTTGGGAGAGAGGATGGGTTCTCCGATCGCTCGTGGCTCGACATGATGCGGCGGATACGATCTTCTCTACCAGGGAGGTCCGATCGTATTTGCTGCATCTGTCGGTCCAGGATAGCCCGAGTCCGTTCAAAGCTGGAGCTCCGCCTCTGGCCTCGGGCCCAGTTTTCTTCTATCTCGTCGCTCAGGACCTCCAGGGCGCGATCGAGACTGAAATGGTCGTTTTCTTGGTTTCGCTCTACCGAAGTTAGAAAATCCAGTAGACGATGATATCTTCGCTGATCGGGACCGGCTCCACGGGATATCTGATGAGAAGCAGGGGGGTAGTCGTAGTTCCCCGACTACAATCAAATACGAAGAACCGTCAATGACACAAGGCTTCCAAATGTAAGTACTGCGAGCATACTTCCAAGGGACCGGAAGACAGACACTCTTATGTGTGCATAAGAGAGCTCCATGAAGTAAAATAATGGAGTAGAGCTTGCGAACGTACCATACTATGGACAACCCAAGTTGTCCAGCTACAACGCGGTTAATTAAGCAAGACAGGACAAGTAAGCGGGGGCAATCGGGGGCCGGTGGATAAACAGGAAAATGAAACCCTGATAAATAAAACAGGACAAAGGGTAGCGAAACAGTTTCCGATAAGAACTGGCGCCGGGATCTATTCGCGAGAAAAGCGAACCAAAGGAAGCCAGAGACAGATGAAGTGCCTGGGAGAGTTGACTGGTCCAAATATAGAGAGAGGGATGATGCGGACGGCGGAGACGGAGTCAGACACGTCACGTGATACCGGGGTGCCAGAGAGCACGCAAAGACATGGATGCTTCAAGGACAAGCTGCTCCTCTCAGTCTCCGTTGACTCTGATCCATCATCAGCACTCCGGATGAATGCGTGTAGCTGTCATCTACGGTATCTGAGTGCTTGGCTCCTCCCATCCCCGGTCCTCCTACTCTCACTGCTTCCTTTTCAGCAGACCCCACCTCACTGACTGCAGCGACAACCATGGAGTCGCATGAGGACTCCAATAACTCCATCAGCGCTGGTAGGCATATGGCTAGTGTTGGCCTTATTGAGAGCATGAAATATGAGATGTGAAACTAATTATAATACATACCAGACGAGATTGCGCTCTACGATCGTCAGATTCGCTTATGGGGAGTGAAGGCCCAGGAAAAGTACAGCCTCTTCCACTTACTCCAACTTTGATCAATCTTGTCTCATAGGCTCAGGCATAGCTAATATCCTACGTGTTTACGGTACAGACTTCGATCTGCGAATATACTCCTAATCACCATCAAAGCGCTGGCCAACGAAGTTGCCAAGAACCTAGTATTGGCGGGGATAGGATCGCTGACGATAGTGGACCATGACGTCGTCAAAGAAGAAGACCTAGGTGCTCAGTTCTTCATCTCAAGTGATAACATTGGCCAGAATGTCGGTTAGATTCCTTTACCTTCAGATACAAGTCACGGCCGTTGATTGACTGGGTGCTATAGCGCGCGCAAGCGGCCGGTCCGCAAATCCATGCTATGAATCCTAGAGTCCGTCTGCACGTCGACACGGACGATATACGTACAAAACCACAAGAGTTCTTTGCTCAATTCGACATCATCATCGCCACTGAATTAGACTTCCAAACATACACTATGATAAACGCGGTGTGTCGTCTGGCGAAACGTCCGTTCTACGCTGCGGGACTACATGGATTCTATGGCTACATCTTTGCCGACTTGATCCAGCACGATTTCGTGATTGAACGCTCAAAGTCCAACCTTCCGTCGCCGAAACAGGAGACGCCAACTCGAAGCATCCTCAACATTACCACTAAGAAAGAGAATGACAAAGTCATCGAGATGGTCACCAAGCGAGAGACTTATTCTGAGCTGATCCTGGCCAACACCTCTCCTCTTCCAGAGGAACTCACGCGCCTGCCCCGGAGACGCAAGAAGATTACACCTCTGCTGACCTGCCTGCGGGCGCTCTGGGAGTTCCAAAAGCATTCTGGTGGCCGCTTGCCTGTGATAGACTCCCGCCAGGACCTCGAACTCTTCACAAGGCTTGCCCGAGATCGCCATCACGAACTGCAACTGGACATCACAACGCTCAGTTCAGAGTTCTTGCGCACTTTTTTGCAGAACCTGGGAAGCGAGTTGAGTCCCGTTGCGGCCTTCTTGGGCGGTAGTCTCGCACAGGACGTGATCAATGTGTTGAGTGCGAGAGAACAGCCATTGCAGAACCTGTTGCTGTTCGATGGCGAGAAGTCTGAAGCACCAATCTACTCCCTTCACCCCTTCTTCCCGTCTGGGACCGGTGCGAATTCACTAGCAGCTATTCCACCGGTTACTGACGCAATTCCCCTGGACGGCGACTCATAGCTTTTCATGTAAGGGTCCATTGGCGTCGAGACTGGCGGTTTGAATTTGTTAACTTGAGTCATTGACCCTTTAGACTCAGCGGTATTGCAGGAGGGAGAACCAACAGTTTTGAGAATCTCAGGGAGAAACGGTTTTCCTTCCTCTCTCCCGCCCGTGTTGTTTAGATGGCAAAAAGGAATGGCTTTTGGGGAAAGAGGTTTCTCTTTCAAGGCAAAAAATGGGAAGATGGAAAAAGAATCCAGGCATGCATGGTGGGGTCTGGTAAAAATGACAATTCATGTACAATAATAGATAAAATGGCTTAGAACACGGCCAAATAATTTAATGAAGCAAATCTGGCATGAAAACCATGTCGTTATTAATACTTGTATTATCTTGTAAACTCTCTGAGCTACCTCCACTTATCCTGCCCAGTGACGGAGGTATATGGTCTTCCTGATAGCTAACAGATCGATCAAGGGGGTATTAGATAATGTAGCAAACAATGTTAAGTGCTGGTAGCCAGCATATTCATACAAAACGAGTATATACAATCTCCCACATCTATAGAAGAACCAGCATGAAGTAAAATCCAGATCGATTTAACCTGCATCAAACGCCATGAACGATCGAAAGGGCTACTGCGTAGCCTCAGCAATCGAATCCATGAGACCAAGCGAAAGGGCAAGCCAAAGGCTTAAAAGAATAGCAAGATTAGTGGCAAATCGAGTGGTCCCTAGGCCCCATGCGAGGTAACAGCAACTGGGTTATCCACCGGAAGTCGAGAAGCAGGACATATCTGAACCTGCAACTGCCAACCGTAAGACCTTCGCATCTCGACACGTCAAGGGATATATTAAACACCAACAGTTAGCTGGTCGTAGATTAACCACTTGTGACTTTATCTTGAAGCAGTACTTCTTCAAGGACGCGATTCGTCTTTCGGGACGAGAGGATTCTCTTCATCCGTAACCTTCCTAGGACCCAGAGAAGGGCTTTCAGAAGATTCCCCTGCGTCGTTCTCTTCATCGGAGATAAGCCCCTGTAGTTCAAATGCCTCTGCGTCTTGAATGTGCTGGGCCTCCGACGGACTCCGGGCGTGACCATTCGTCTGGGGGCCATTGGCATGGGAGAAGAGCGACCGCGAGAACGGTTTCGGACGAGGTCCGTCTTCGTTGGCGTCGTTGGCGTCGTCAGTATTGCGCGTGCTGCCACTTCTGGCGGACTCTGGCCATGCATGGACGGCGTAAATGTGAAGAAGAACATTGACAACTGAACAGGATTATGTTAGAGCGCGCAAGCAGGCAAGGTGTTGGAAAGAGAGAGGAAGTAAACTTACAGAGGAAGAGGATGAAGGCCATGCTGTAGAGAATTAAGATGTAGGCGACATGTGTGACGTGTCCATCAGCAAGAAGCTGGATTTGCTCCTCTGTTGCACCCATGAACAAAAAGCCAGAAGCACACAGTAGCTGATAGGAGAAGAAAATGTTAGAGGATCAGATGTTGGATTAGCCGTCAGTGAGGAAGAGGACACATACGAAGGGAGACAAATATTGGAAACTGTGCGGATTCGAGCCATCCGGACTCAAGGTACTTCGATCATTCAGCACAAAAGAGATTTCGATAATTCTGCTGGCGCCGGCGGCCATTAGAGAGTAACCGAAAAAGGTGTGAACTTTCTCACTGAGCATCAGGGTTTGAGGATGGCCGCCCATAGCATAACCAGTTATGAAAATAACACCTCCTGGCACCAAGTTCCGCTTCGGCCGACCGTCTCTCTTTCTGCTCAGCCACATGCCCAGAAGACCAGCGCACCACCAGACAATGCCCATGGAGGTATGTTGGAGGTCATTCCTGACCCAGGCAGTTCCCCATCGGTGCTCAGTGAAAGTGTTAAAACAACCCCAAGCCGCGATGACCAGCGAGTCGAAGAACTCCTGACTCCGGCCGGTCCGGCGCAACCAGAATTGGCCAACGAGCAAGGCGATCAGCATCAGGATGCCGTAGGCGATGAAGGAACTGCCCATGATGAAATGGGCCAAGCATTGACCTAGGTGGTCTCCACGGCAAAAGCCAAGAGCGGCGATACCGCCGAGTACCAATTGAATCCAGCTAATCAACGGCATCAGTTTACCAACCAACCCGTGAGCGAAAACAAAGTATCGACGGATTTTCCCATGGATTCCTTTGGACAGGTGAAGCTTGAGATAGGAGCCCAGCGCAACTTCTACTACAAGCAAGAGCATGAGCGAATTCGCGAAAGAGGCATGAGCATTTTTGCCAAACCCTCCGCCCTTGTGGGCATGGCCGAGGAAGTATGCAACCACCCCGATGACGGTTCCAACAACCTGAACGGGAACATGCCAACGGGAACGCACAATCTAATACCAGGCAAGTAAAAATGTCAGAGATGTTTCCAATATACGTAAGGATAGGGGTAGGGGCCACAGCATAGCATTCGCAACTGGCCGCGAATGAAATAAATTGCATACCCCGAGGACCATGCCCAGCGGAAAAATTATGCCAAAAGCAAATCCCATCAAAATAATATGAACCCATAGTATAGCATCCTGTTTCCTCCGCAACAAGAATCCTAATTATCAGCAAACCCGGAGGATCCGACCCATCCCCAGTGGGACTAGGAACGCAACATGAAGCGGATACGTACAATTGAAGGCCTGGGGGTGCCTTCACCTTCAGGCGTAGGTTCATCTTCATGGTCTCCGTGGGCCAGCGCAGTGCTGGCTAGGAGCAGTAGTACTGCTCCAGGCGCTATCCGGAGGTCGAGACGACTCATCTTCGCGTCTTGGGGGACCGAGAATAGTAGGGAAATGGAAGAAACATGCGACGGATAAAATGTGGAGGTACCGCCTTAGGTATGATAATCACGCACGGAGGAGCTGTTCGGACCCAGGAGATTCCGTCGTCTCGGACAGTGGCGGCAGAGCAAGGCCGCAGCAGTCACGGAAGAGCAGGAGGAGCAGTGGATGAACTCTCTGCAGCAATCATGTTATGCGGGAGTAAGATGAGTGGACAGCGACCCAGACTATTGAACATGCGCAGGGAGACGGAGAGAGAGCGCAACCTGTTCTTATTAATGCGCTCCCGCTGACAAGGTCGAACGTTCGGGGCCGTAGAGAGGGTCCGTATCGTACGGAACCACCATACGTTATTACAGTACAGTACAGTACAGTACAAACGTCAAGCACCATAGATCCTGCAATGCCTTCATTTCCTCGGAATTTCCATCTCGTCCAGTGGGTAGGCGCTGATTGCCCAATATGGCTACTGAGATGTCTCCTTTGGATGGGAGGAGCGATGTCCCAACGTTCCAAGGGGACCATGGTAGCCCAACGCCAGCCATGACTGCAGAACAGCAGATACGTCGAGAGAAGAGAATGGTTGGCCTGCCCATTGAATGCTGCCTTGTCGATTCAATAATTTAAAGAAATATTGAGAAGAAGCAGGAAGAATGGTAATAACAGACAGTACTAGGCCACTCTCCGGACGTCCATCGCCAACCTGGAATCCCAGATCCTTCAGACCCAGTCTCAGCATGCTGAGACCACGTCGAAACTGAAGTAAGTCCAATTCTCCCTCTCTCACTTCTGTCCTTCTACGGCATCTCTCCCCTAGCAGAGGCAGGGAAGAGATACTCAACAAAAAGACCACCACATACCAACCAAGGTAAACCCAAACGAACATTATAGACATGATCCACATACGACAGTTCAGCGACATATTTGTTTGCTTCATGAGTATAACGAAATCAAAGATATCGGGCAGGGCCTGATGGGTCTCATCGCCGACGCACGGGGACTACGGCAAGTCGATATTCAAAGAGAATATGGGGTTGGCGACTCGGATTGAGGTGGCCAGAGTCTGATTGCGACCCGTCGATGGGCGCATGAGAATGGACATTTCCGGGATACATGGTAGGCTTGACATGGCATTACAGGGAATCCACCCTACTTATTCTATAGGTAGTCCTTCAATCAGGGGAGAGTGAGCGAGTGTCTCTGACTTCTATATGCTCAAATGGCCGTTTCCAAACATGACCCATATTAGTTACAGGTTCCATATAAAGTCCGCTTTTTCTTTCGATCTCCTGTCCAGTAAGTCATTAACTATTAAATACCCTGCATGCGATCGAACTTTCCCTCCTTTTCTTTTCGTTTCTTTTCCTTTTTTTTCCCTGGAGAAAAAGAGTGGGGGAGCGTAATTATATGTACATATATAGTTGGGCGATTTTCGGCCGGAATCATCCGGTCTTCTCTAGGCTCTGCAGATTCACTAATTCGTAGTAACGGCCCCTGGCGTGGAGGAGTTCGTGGTGAGTCCCACTCTCAATGATCTTGCCCTGGTCAAACACGTAGATGATATCGGCTTTTTGAATAGTGCTAAGTCTGTGTGCAACTGCGATCGTTGTGCGTCCCCGCGACGCAGCATCCAACGCTGCCTGAACCACTTTCTCGGACTCCGAGTCAAGAGCAGATGTGGCTTCGTCTAGAAGGAGGATTTTGGGGTCCCGGAGAAGAGCTCGCGCAATAGCTACGCGCTGTTTCTGTCCACCGGACAACATGGTTCCTTTGTTGCCCACGACAGTGTTGAATCCCTCTCTGCAAATCATCCGTCAGCCAAGAGAGATTCTGAGGAGCCTTTGAGGAAAGGGGGATGAGAGAAACGCAGGGAGAGGGAAGGACTTACGGAAGCGACATGACAAAGTCATAGATATTTGCATCTTTACAGACCTTGGCTAGCTTTTCTTCCGAAACTTCCGAGTTCTGGGTACCAAGAAGGATATTCTCCTTTATGGTGCCTTGGTAAAGCGTTGGCTCCTGACTAACAAGAGACAAATGGCTGCGGTACGAATTGACATTCAACTCCCGAATGTCTTTCCCGTCGATATAGACGCCGCCAGAGAGCACGTCATAGAACCGCTCGAGGAGACCAACGGTAGTACTTTTGCCGCATCCGCTAGGTCCCACGAGTGCGATGTACTGACCAGGTTTGACAGACAGGTTAAGTCCTCGCAGGACGGGCTGTTCCGGTCGCGTAGGGTATCGGAAATGTACGTCTTTGAACTCAACTGCGCCGTCCACAGACTCAACCTCTTCGCCGGCCGTGGACCAGGTGTCAATTGTCGGCGTCCTGTCGAAAAGCCTCTTGAATTCTTCTGCGGCGTTTTTGGCCTTCCCCATATCTGGAGCAAAGGAAAAAATCGTACCGGCCGCCTGCGAACCGAAAATAATCTCGGAAAAGCAGACAAAGAAGCGGAACAGACTGTACTCATGATGGCCAATAAGGGTACCGCCGTACCAGAATCCCAGTGCAAGGCAGAAGAATATAAGAGCCTGGGAAGCGGCGTAGAGAGTGGAAGATTTCGATACAGAAATCAGGCTTTTCCTCTCTTGCTGCACTAACTGAGCGTGGTATGTTTCCCAGACATCCCCTTCACGAGTAAGGGAAGCAACAGTGCGGATGGCCGACGTTGCCTCACACGCATAGCTTGCGGACCCTTCATACTCGGTCTTGGACCGACGTTGAAACTGGGCAAGCACGTACATCCGGAAGAATCCGCTACCTAGCAGAAGCGGCATCACGGAGATACAGACCAGAGCCAATTTCCATCCAATGGACAGCGAGATGATCATCGACGCAACAAGCACCGTGGAGGTCAATAGGATAGTGCCCAACGTCACTCCGCTAATCCCTGCCAGATTCTTGGTTTCTGTCGAGAGGAAGGACGTCAATGCCCCCGTACTGTTTTCTTCTCGGTCAAAGAAGGAGACGTCCTGACGAAGAATAGACCGGAAAGCCTTAGCCCTTGCGCGAAGCATCAGCTTCTCCGATGTGAAGGCAAACGCAACCCCTTGGACGGTGAAATCGAAGAACTGGGCGATTCCGACGACCAGAAACATCAAAGACCAAAAATTGGCATCATGTCTCAGCTTTTCGGATTCGCTCAGAGGCAATGAAATTGCACTTATCGCCTTGGAGTACAGGACTCCCTGCGTGGGCTGCCCCCCGCCGCTCAGGATCGAAAAGATGAGCCCAATAATCATGTATACAAGTTCCGGTCGATTGAAAGAAGCGATGAATGCAATTAGCGCCAACAGCGAGTAACTCCTCGCAGCCTCTGGCGTACTCTTGGAAAGCAAGGCACTGGAAATAGACTTCGTCGTTTCGACCTGTCGAATCCCTTCCTCGAGAGACCTGTCGTCGTCTGCATTCAAGGAACTCGAATTACTAGTTCCAGTCCTTGTTCGAGAGACTTGCAAATCCGTGACGCCATCTTCGTCTGCCTTCTCTGTCTCACTAGCACGGGCAGCTTCCGCTTCCCTTTCTGCGTTGATGTTCTGTGCCTCGACAAGTTTCGCATAAGTACCCCCATAGCCGAGAAGCTCGCTATGCGATCCTTGTTCCACAATTTTCCCTTCAACGAAGACCACGATGTTGTGCGCCGATTTAATGGTAGACAGGCGATGGGCGATCACAATGGTTGTTCTGCCCTCAGCAGCCCTGTCAAGAGCAGCCTGAACGACTCCTTCCGACTTGGTATCTAGTGCTGATGTTGCTTCGTCGAGGAGGAGGATCTTAGGGTCACCGACGACGGCACGAGCAATAGCAATCCGTTGTTTTTGGCCACCAGACAGCAAGAATCCGCGCTGGCCAACCTTCGTTTCGTATCCATCAGGCAGAGCCATGATGAAGCCATGAGCATTAGCCATCCTGGCCGCATGCTCGACCCGCTCTCTGATTTTCTCTTCCGGCTCATCCTCGAATTTTGTGCCAATAAGGCCGTGACGAATATTTCGATATATGGTCGTGCCAAAAAGGACTGGCTCTTGGCTCACCAGCGATATCTGCTGGCGCAGCCAACGGAGGTTGAGAGTTTGAATGTCATAGCCATCAATAGCCACCGACCCAGCAACAGGGGTATAGAAGCGCTCGACAAGTCCGACGATGGTGCTCTTCCCGGACCCCGAGGGGCCAACCAGCGCAGTCGTCTTCCCAGTCGGCATAAACAGGGAAACGTCTTCCATCACAGTGACCTCTGGCCGGGAAGGATAGATGTGCTTGACGTTACGGAACTCAATGTTGCCATCCAAGTGGTCCAAAACGATTCCTTCGTCTGACGTTGGGTCCAACGGAGATGGCCGGTCGATGGTGCCATATATCTTGACGGCTGCAGCCAGGGCGCTGGTAAATGCTTGAATATTCGGACTCACATTTCCCAAGCTGAAAGATCCTGTGATAATGGCCATCAGGATGGTCAACACTGAGCCAGCGTTGACGCTTCCATCAACCACAAACCGAGAGCCCATCCAGAAACCCAAACCATAATTCAGATACATGATGCCGAAGATGGTCCCGACCAGGACAGCCACAATCATCTGCATTCTCACACCCCATTTTTCCGCCTCTGCTAAGTACGATTCGTATTGCTTAGCCAGTTTCTCCTGGGTACCAAACGCTATCGCGTTGCGGATCGAGCTGATCACTTCCTCCGCGACAGTGCCGGCCTCCCCAGAAGTGTTCAGGGCCAGCTTGCTGTATTTGATGATAAACCTGGAACCAACCGCCATAGTGAGCAGCATCGCAACTATCGTCGAGCTGCAGATGAGAGCCAATTTCCAATATTTGATATAGGCGACAATAAACGCTGTCACGAACGTTGCAATAGCGGTCAGCGTGAGCCCGACTTTCTCTGAGATACCATCCTGGATAAGATTAGTGTCGGCAGTGATCCTGGTGGTGATCTCTCCAGAGCCCAGTTTATCGAAATACGCGATGTTCTGTCTCAGGATCGCCTCCAGATAACGCTCGCGGATCTTGCGCGTGATATGCTCGCCGGTGTATATGAACCCTACGGTGTAGACATACACAGTCACAAATTCGCCAATGCCAAGGTAGACGAAGTACAGGACATTGTGCGTGAGCACATGGTAGTACTCGTGGTACGGTGTGGTGCCCAGGATGATCCCGGTCATAGCAGTAGCCAGGTTCCCGAATAGAATCTGCAAAAGAAAAAAAAATCAGGAAGGGTTATCCCAGTTGCTCCTTATCACATACTAGTCAGGAGATTCCAAGATGACACGAGGTAGAAGCACTTACCGTGAACAGAGGCAGAGCAGCACCGGCAGCCATGGCGCAAAGCGAGCTTACAATGATGATCAAGATGTCGATCTTGGTGGCATACCGATAAAGGCCGATGAACGACACTTTGACATCAGCTGTATTAATCTGCCTCCTCAAGGCCTCCCTCTCATGACTGGGGAGGTGACCAAAAGGATCCTGTGGATCGTCTGGGATGGTAACCTGAGTGGCATCGTGCTCTCCTTTTGTCGGATGCGAAATGGCAGTATGGCTCGAGCCTGAATTCTCATCACGCTGTTTCTCGTCGTCTCCGATCGGCCATTGCGAGGGGAGTTCTTTCTCGACTTTCAATACTCCAGGATCAACGTCCGGTTTCACCACCGAAGCAGGACTCTCCTCTTTGCCACCCATTCCAAGCAGCGGAGCAGAGCGCAGCAGCTTGGCACTTATAGGGGAAGTTTTAAGGCAAAAAAACTACAGAGTTCCATTAGGGTAGGAAAACGAAAGATAGAGACAAGAGAGCTTGGATGAACTGCTAACGAAGCAGCTGAAGCCAAGGGGCGGATCGACTGATATATAAGTAGAGCCTACAAGTCCTGTACTAAGGAGAGCGAACCTTAAACTACCGAAACAAGCTTGTGCCGCGTGGGGTCCAGGAAGTTCCAGAAATAACAATACGAGGTTGACGGGCGATCAGTGACGGAAGGCAAACGCCTCAGAGACCTGTCTCATGTATACACGCATTATTATTGTTGTAGGGTAACTCCGTAAAGTTCACTCTTGAAGGACGATGAGCCGAAGTCACCCAAGGAAGCGATGCGAGTGCGCATCAATAATAATTGGTCGCCCGGCTCGGTTAACGGACATCTTTTTGCCCGTCGAGGAACCAAAACATGTGTATTAGAAACGTGTATTATTATTGGAAAAAGCGGGCCACAGTCCGGCAAATCAAAGACCACAGGATTCCTCCTAAAGAGGATGTCTCCCCGTGACTATTATTATCTGTCAAGGCGTGAGTGCTCGTTTTCCGTAAAAGAGAGCGAGTACGACGGTCGGACATACCGTCGCATACCTAGGTAGCGAACGGTAGACGGAAGTTACAACATCCTTTCCAGTGAGAGCATGTCATTCCCTTGAGCAGCAAGCTATTGACTCATCTCAGTTAAACTATCTGCCTGACGCGAAAATCCCGGATGAGACCCGACTGACCCCTAAGCGAGAAGCGAAAAGCGAGCTTGACTGTCCAGCGGACAGCGGGACGAATATTCATCTTGACTTGAGTCGACGAATACGTATGCCCTTGTGGATCCTTAAATGCATTGCGTATCTTCGTAGTCGGAATTGGAGATAAGCCACATAGCTATTCCACTCGGAGATTATTAACGGTCGTATCGTTAGAATACCCCAGTTATCGCAGGATCTTCTCTCGAATAGACCTGAAATTTGCATGCAGCCAGATGCTGCTGCTGCCTAGGTCGATGTTGCAGCCTAAACGGCGATCACAGTGGGAAGTCCAGGGTCATGCTGTCAGGTGGGAAGTCCAGGCTGAGGCTGACAGCATGACCTCAAAGAGTCCAGCAGAATAGATAGCGACATGCAATGTGACAATGTTGATCACTGCACAAAGAAAGCACAGAGTAATTACATGTGGTAGAACCGTGAAGTCGTCGTGATCCAATAGTGGCCTCAGGCACTAAATCATCACATGACACTCCCGAAGCGAAGCCACTAAGCCCTGTCCGCACAAACACCGTCTCGAGACGGCCAACGTTCGACACCCTCACTATCATCATCCTGCCCATCCAGCTCGACATAGCGACAAGTCCTCAAGATGCCGGTTAGTAGATTTGCCATGTGTACTATGCTTTATTTTCAACAGTTATCCTCTACAGCATACCTGTGCTACTGTCGCTCTGCTGTGGAAATCTCTGCCTCTTATCAGTTGCTAACGAACCCTTGCTTTTCTCTCAACAGAGCCACAAGAGTTTCCGTACCAAGCAGAAGCTTGCCAAAGCCCAGAAGCAAAACCGTCCTATCCCTCAATGGATTCGTCTCAGGACTGGTAACACTATCAGGTATCTGACTCGCTTTTCTAGTTGCCCCGCGGGCATCAGGCCCTTCGATTACCACGTCGCAGATGGGATATACTCCTGCTGCTTCGAACCTCCTGTCTTGAAGACTACGAATTCCCTCTTGTCCATGGAAAAAGCGATCAAAATCGGCTAACGAGAAACTTCAAACTTTTAGATACAACGCCAAGCGGAGGCACTGGCGCCACACTCGCCTTGGACTGTAAATTCGACTCAACGACGTCCATTCCACTTTCTGTCCTGTCCGATCCGCATGTTTCGCTTCGCTTTGTCCCACCTCTTTTTTGATTTCTGATACCGCAAGGGCGCAGTGGTGAAGGGGATAGAAAATCCGTTCTTGTTTTTCAAACACGCCAACGTCTCGGTCGGTCGCGCTCTTGGCTGGTTTCCTGTTCGTGTCGCCGGATCTTTTTCTATCAGCGTGCAGAGAGGGTTCTGCTGCCAATGGTGACTCTGCGAAGCAGACAGGTTATGGGTGTGGTTAGGACGGAGGAAACGATCAACTCTTGATGGACGTGAATGGAAAGAATTCGGATGTATTACGAGCTGAATAAAATAATTCTGATGGACAATATCAAGTGATGAAAAGTGAACATTTCATTGGAGAGCGAATCCTGCGCCTTTTGCGTCCTCTGACCTTCTCCATTAGTCATATTGAAGGAATAGGATGTTGAGAGACGGAAACAGAGTGTCAGGGAATCCGTCTGTTTGATTCGGATTTGAAGGGTGAGAATGAAACCGTTCCTGTCAACGTTGATGGCTGGAGCAAAACGGAAACCGTCGTAGACAAAGTATGAAGGATAGAGTTATATGAAGAGGGAAGAGTGCGACGAGAGCCGTTACTTGCATGCGAATTAGAGAATCAACATACCTCCTAGTAGAAGAGCTCTTTAACCTCCGGCCGATAATAGCGAGTTCCAACTACGAATATCGCGGGTTTCTCGATTTTGAAAGCATTGCTACAAGGTGGCCTCAAGTACAAGTTAAATCCCATATGACTTAATTTATTTCTCCTCTTTTTTTTTGCTTTTCTTATTTTCATGAAAGTCTGACCAGCAACATAACCAGTAAAGGAAAATCCAGTAACGAACTAGCTGAGAGGGAGAGAAAAGCCTCTTAACGCCGTCAAGTTTTCAGAAAGACAAGGGAGCAAGAATCCGGACCGAGAGTCCCTGGATGCAGTCGTATGGCATTTGAACCTCCTGAACCAACGTTCATGGTAGGCGCCTATCAAGCAACAGAATTGTATGACATAAATCATGAAAGTGAGCACAAGCCACGGAGAAATCCAGCAGGTTTAGCGACTAGGGGAGTGTAAGAATTAGCACTATGCAAGATTTGATCGACGTGAAAAGAGACTTACTCCTCAGCCCATTCATTCTCGCGGCGAATTTGGTCCTCTTCCTCAGGTGTAAAGTCATTCACAATGTTGAAGGTTCTACGGATCTCCTCGGGAGATTTGCCCTTGATCATATTGGCGACCGTCTTACAGCCGACGTCGAGAAGAGCTCTGATGTCTAGGTAGTTCGCGGCCTATTTCATTCACAGTCAGCGCGAGGCTCCTCGAGACCTTAGCACCGCTTAACGACCACTTACCAAGATGATCTCGAAGAGCATTTCCTGATCGACCTGCATGAATTTCTGGTCCCACTCATCGATGTCGGTAGTCTTGCGGCGAGAATCGTCATCATCACCGGCACTGGGAGGGTCGTTGCGGTGGTGGCCACACCACTCAATAACTTTCCTTAGGACAGCTTCATTGACCTGGACAATAACGGAAATTTAAGCCAAGGGCATGAACAGATGCTGGAGGAGCAGAGTATCAAACGGAGCGGGAAGATGGGAGCGGTGGGGGTATACTGACGTTCGAAATGGGAATAGCTTCTCCAGAGTCACCCAGGTCGTCAAGCATATTCTTGATAAGAACGGACCGTTCGATAATATCCCGCTCTATACAGCGTGAAGCGAAGATTAGCAGAAGACCTCACTCGCTCCCTTTCTGCAGACGTAGACGCCATCTCAAGAGGAGGGACGGCGGTCGGATACGGCGAAACACCTACCAACTTTGAGCTCGACACCGTCGGAGCTCATAAGAGCAATCAGAGGTTGACCAGAATTCGAAGACATTTTGAAAGTCCTTGTAGAATGTTGTAGACGGCTGTGGTGAGAGAGGAACAGATCCTTGTCAGGGCGAGCCGCACAGGAACGTCACGGCAGCTGTCAGCGGTGAGTAGTGCGGGAGGATGTATAAGGCACTAAGAGCTTCTGTCGAGTCGGTTCGGAGGTGTTCTAGAGAGACAGGTGACAGTGTTCCGAGTTAAAATGGGTGGGCAGGTATGACGCTAATATATTGGAAGCTACAACAAAGAACCTTTGGGTGAAGATGAGAGCGGGGAGGACCAGTGAAGGCGGACGAGAAAGGCTTGCAGAACAAGGGGCTCCTTGCTGCCTGCCAACTTGGCTGTGCAATGATCCTCCGTAGTTGGTATTCTTTATTTTCACACCGACCGAGCTATACTTGAATCTACTGGATGTAGGACAAAGACTACCTATGTAGGTACTGAATATCCTCTAGTTCCTCTTCCTCCCAAGAAGACGCACACCGAGATTTGATAAAGACAGCCGTACGCCTTCTACCTACCTAGGTCTTGCAGCTGAAACCGTTGGATGAGGAGCGTATTGACCTTACGTTACATGTGCCTTTACCGTACGTTCAATAGTTCCAAGGTTAGGTACTACCTAGGTACAGTGGCACCTAATAAGTTTTTGGCCCCCTTTCATGCTTACTAATTATTCTGCCGGTTCAAAACTCCAAAAATCAACGAAATCAATATTTTGTATACCACCCATCAGCCTCAATCACAGCTTTTACCTGGTTTGGCATTGTATCTGATAGCTTTACCAATATCTCCCTATCTAAAGCCTGCCATGCCTCCTTAGCTGCCTTTATTAGCTGCTCAAGGGTTTCAACTGTGTTAGAGGCGCATTCAAGCTCAGGATAAAGCTCATAAATTTTTGCCTTCATTAACGCCCATAGATTCTCAATGGGATTGAGATCTGGAGAATATGGTGGCCAATCCATTACCTCAATGCCTAATTCCTCCAAAAGATCTTGTATAAGATGAGCTCAGTGTAATGGTGAATTATCTTGCATAAAGATATCTCCTGGGCGGACAAATTCAGGAAGAAAAGCATGATATAAAGCCTCAATAACAAACTGGTCAACACCTCCACAAGGAGCTTCAGGATTGCCATCCAAAGGAACTAAACCAGTTCTCCTACCCTCTCCAAAGCCAGCCCAAAACATCTTTTTCACACCTTTGCCATGAGGCTTCTCATGGATATCATGAACCTTTAATTGTTCTGATGGTTGAATAAAGGTCCAAGTAGCTCTAGCTCCAATTCCACACTCAACTGAGCACTCATCTGACCAGCAAACTCTAGCCCAATCTTCAGGTGTAAAATGCTCATATTTTCTTGCCCATTCAAGTTGTTTGGCAGCATGGGTATGGCATAAAGCTGGTTGGGAAAGCTGGTGCCATTTGTGGAAACCCATTTCATTCAAGAGGTTGTGTATTGATTCTTTTTTGACCTTATTATCAACCTCATCCATCAGATCTCGGTACTTTATATGTGAATTTGTAGAAATAACATCATACAAATGATCTCAATCCTCTTCTGTAAGCTTGCATGGTCGACCAGAATGAGGTCGAGAGGAATTATTGAGGCGTTGGCGCTCCATTTTAATAGTGTATTTGATTGTTGATAGTAGGATCTCTGGGTGTGCATTATGGATCCGTTTAGCACCCCATCGGCAGGTAGTATGGAGCTCACAAATATGAGCATGGTATGTGGGATCCAAATCCTTTCCTTTTCTTCGAGGCATGGTGGTGGGCATGAGGATAGCACATAGCATACTGAATAGGGTTGGCGGTGTCATATATGGAGGCGGTGTGGTGGAGGCGGTCAAAAAGGGGGCCAAAAACTTATTAGGTGCCACTGTACCTACCTCCTACCTGGTAGTACCTGGTACCGAAATCGGTTTATTACCGCGCAACATCTTTTGGGTACCTGGTACTTAAGGCCGGCAGCCTTCTACGCGTCAATTGTTGCATTTAAGGTTGCTCCATTCCCTCTGACGGCATCAGTCCATTCTGTCTTATCTCACCCAACAGGTATGTTCGATCTGGACGCTTTCGTGGCCATCCGCCCTTTCGTTGCTCTCGTTTTCGTCAACCAAACTCCTCAATGAATGCAGCATGTGCCTGTCGCTCATAGACCAACCTTTGTTTGTCTGAGCAATGTGGAGACGAACGTACTTGTTTTTAATACTAGTCCGTATCTACTTTGCGCTGTCGCCGAGTTACCTGCATCCAGATGAAAATTTCCAGGGCCCCGAGGTATTCGCAGGTAAGTTGGACATCCGCATCTTTCAACATACGTGAAAGAAGACGCTTGACGCTTGACTTCTTGGTTCTGTGCCACAAGGGAACGGCTAGGATTTTAACTGACGCATGAGTGTCCGATCCTAGGTCGCGTGTTCTCATATCCGTCGAAGCTAACATGGGAATTCACCGACTCTCATCCCATCCGCAGCATCTTTCCATTATGGCCGGTCTACGTTGTGCCTATGAACCTTTTGAAATGGTTTTATGATGAATCGGGAAGGGGGAATCCTCCGCCTACTCAGATATACTACGCATTGCGGGCCGTTATGTTTCTTCTGAGTTTCGTGCTAGAAGATTGGGCGATTCATGAACTTGTTCCCTCGCCGCATCATCGCACAGCGGCAGTCGTGCTTGTTGCTTCTTCATATGTCACTTGGACGTACCAGACGCATACATTTACAAATTCCCTCGAGACGCTGTTGGTTGCTTGGGGACTGGTCCTTATTCGGCGGATCGCAGATGAAAAGGTCAGGACGAGAAGGTTGATCGATCATGCTAGACTATAAGCCCGGGACTAATATTTGCTTGTAGAAGCACTCGTCTTTTCTCTCGAGTGTCATGCTATCTCTGATTGCTGTCACCGGTACTTTCAACCGGATAACCTTTCCGGCCTTTCTTTTGATCCCGGCCCTCGGATTGCTTCCACAATTCTGGCGCAAGTGAGTGCGGGGGGGTAGCGCAGTCCGCATGTAATCTTTATTGACCTCTATTACAGGCCTGCTTCTTTTTTTACGCTGCTTGGGTTTGGGCTGTTTTTCACCTTAACCGCCTCCGTTAGTGACACGGCTTTCTTTGCCTCTCCGAAATCGATTTTGGACGCTCTCCGGTCTCCTGTCATTACTCCGCTCAATAATCTCATCTACAACACGGATTCGTCGAACCTTGCCCACCATGGGCTTCACGCTCGTTATCAACATTTCCTAGTAAACCTCCCAGAGCTTCTGGGACCTGCGTTCGTGGTATTGGTCCTATCATTCTTCAGACCATCGCTCACTATTCCCCCTTGGCTACGCAATATGCGTTTTGTTTCTGCCATTTCAGCTACCCTCATATTGTCAATAGTTCCTCACCAGGAGGCTCGTTTTCTGATTCCCACGGTCCCCCTCCTTCTAAGTTGTATTCGCCTACCCCGATCTCGCTGGGTACTGGCGTCATGGGTAGTATTCAATGCCGCGATGGGGCTCCTTATGGGAATCTACCATCAGGGTGGTGTTATACCTACCCAACTTGCAATACCGTCTATAGTTTCTGAAAACTTACCGTCGCAACCAGCGGACTTGTCGTTAACAAGTAGGACCGGACTAACCGCAAGGGTTTTTTGGTGGAAGACCTACTCCCCTCCAACTTGGCTACTTGGAGATACCAGAGCGAACCCGGGGCCATCTTTGGACATCGAAACAGTGGACCTAATGGGCATCCCAGGACCAGAAATGATCTCAGAGCTCGGTAAGGTCATGCAACCGTGTCCTCATCCACGTGAGGATTCACCCGACTCCGCAGCCGACGAAGCCGCAGAAAAGACGTCGGGAGAGTTCCTCTTCCTAGTCGCCCCATTATCAGCGACTTTCCTAGACCATTATGTGGAACCGTCGAGCCCTGATGATTCTTCAGCCGAGTCCTCGCCCGACCACCTTCAGCTCCATGAACTGTGGTTATACAAGAGGCATATTAACCTAGACGATCTAGACTTCGGAACGGACGGTCTTGTCACAACCTTGCAACGCGTGATTGGTAGGCGAGGATTGGGAGTCTGGGCCGTAAAAAGAGTTGGCTGTAACTAAGCGTTGACATATCGGTGCGTGATATAAATATATATTTCTCAAATCCTTTATTTTGTGGGAGTTGTTCAATAACCACGTCCGTAACCATGCCACCTGGGTATTTGAATGTACTTCTTGAAATTTCCCGTGCAAATCTGCCTCAACAAAAGGTACAAAAGAGTTAGTATTTTTGACGACTAGCTGTGCCTGAGGCGGTAATTGCAATATGAAACAGAGGAATGAGGATGACCATCAAACTAACTAGATGTTGTATTTCAAACCCGTAAATATTGGATTTTCGTCTTGAGTACCTCAGTATCTGTGGTGCTCAGGCATGCGCGCTCCGGTTCTTCACTCTTAGCCATGAATAATGAGGGTGAATGTGGGCCCTGTAGTGATAATATCATGGGATCTGTATCTTATCTAAAGCAGATTAGTTTAGTTGTTCCTTGTGGGCTGGTAACCAGTGCTGGGGGTAAAAGGGAAGTTGCTGGTTTGTCTGGACTTACTCTCTTTTTTCCCAGATGCTGCAGTTGAGAACCAATAGACTATCTGATCCATCAAAAACACCGACCGCTGCTGGTTCATTTTATTGAATTAAAGTTCCTAAGAGACCATTAGCAGTGTCCTCGACCCCTAACCAGCGCAGCCCCGCGAAAGCTTATGCAGTGAAAGCCCCACAATCCACAGTGGTACTACTGATGGAGGAAGTGCTAGAGGCGTAGTGCAATATATCGTTTTACGCCCACCAAGCTGCACATTCATTCAATCAAGTCCTCGGCTGGCTGCATCCAGCTGCCCCAGTTCCAGCTCCAGCTCCAGGATCAGACTTCTTCGAAGACAGCCGAGCTCGCGGTCTTGGGTCATGGGTGTTCATACTTCAAATAACCTGGACAAGTTCAACCAGAAACTGACTAATCTTGTCTAGACCGAGGGTCAAAAATTGGAACTAGGCAACTATCGCTGCTTCTGCCGGGGCAGAGTCTCTATCCTTTGCCACCTGCCAGGTCGTTCCTGTCGTTCCTGTCGATCCTCCATCCTCCATCTTCCATTATCTCTCTTCATCTATCATAATCGTTTCACTTGGCTCTTACCCCCACTTCACTTGTGTCTTTCCCACTTCACTTGTGTCTTTCCCACTTCCCTTGTACCTAGTAACCAATATGGCTGCACTTTTAGCGGAGGGCCTCGTTGTAACGCCCCGTTCGTCTATGACAGAGACTCTGAAGAGGAAAAGAACCGCTACTCCTTCACCTGAAGCTGCTTCGCCCTCGAAAAGCATCATAATTTCTCCAGCTGGTATCTCTCCGTCCGTCGGGGACATTATTCGTATTCGGGATCTACCAGGCTACGCTCGTCATGCGCAGCTCACCGCATCTGGCGAAGGTTGTAGCCTGGGTAGACCCAGACTTCAAAAGTTCAGAAAAGACAAATCTTATCCTGGGAGCAATTCTATCGGTGGCTATCAATGGATTACTTTCTACCTACCTTGGTACCTGGTACTATTAGTATTGGCTGTACTTAGTAGGCTCGGTAGTAAATACTATGGATATTGTATGGAGCGGTTCCCTAGGCTACTCTGTGGTTCGAGGACCACGTGTCTGATGAGCTTGACAGAGAAAGAATGTCATTAAGCTAGTCCTCCTATGAAAAAGACGGGATGATTTTGTACCCCCGGGTCATGAGGTTCTCCGAGGCAATAGACATGCACCAATCCTGAAACTGGCCCGACACGGGCGCGTACTGGAAGAAGCCGATGACCTCTCCCTTGCCAGTCCAAATAGCAGACCCACACACGCCGTCTTCCAGCTTCTCCTTAAATCCTTGCCCCATGTACGACCACTGAGTCCGAACCCAGTTCAAAGTTGGCTCGTGAGGGGCATCGCTAGGGATACGAGAAAGTGTGGCAGGACCACATGTTCCTTCTGAATAACCGGTGAAAGGGTTGTTCATATAGATAGTGTCGCCAATTTGCGTTTCTCTGGACGCTTTGAACGAACTCAAAGATACTGGCCCCACACCGTCAACGGAACTCTCAAACGTCTCATTGATGAAGGTGCATTCGTCGGCCAGATTTACTAGAGCGACATCCGTATGGGTTACCTCCATGACTATCTGGCCTATTTTCCTGCCAGCAGCAGAAGGATGGAAGACCCTTTCACCATGGGGGAACCCGTGAGAGGCAGCCGTCATATACTTAACACTGTTCAGACTTTCGACAAGGATGCCAGCTGAAGTTAGATATTCACCTCCCTCTCTGACGCTGCTGCCTGAACTCAGCATTATGCCTGGACGTAGAACATCATATTCAGTGTTGTCTATGATATCTGCAGCGGGATTAAGATTTTGCCTGGCTGGAAACTGTTCTGCTTGTGGACGTCCCATTTCTTCCTCATACAAGTAGTAGCATCGGCATTGGCCAATTGAACTGGGAACTCTTGTGAGATCAACGGAACTCTCCTCAAAGATGATCACAAAGAAATTATTCCAACACTGAATTTCAGTTATGGAAATCTCGGCATTCAAAAAGAAATCCTTCACCAATTTGAATGCTTCATCGATCTTAGTGCCGGAGATGTTGGTCAAATCGTTGTCATCAGAGATTCGAAGACGTCTTTTACTAGGTCTCTTTATTGGCGGAAGGGGCCCATCATCATTGGAGTCTAGAGTGAAGTATGGCTGAACTCCGGCTATGGTCACAGGCCAGGGTTTTGGCGGTAAGACGCTAACCCAGAATACCAAGAAAAAGCCGTCAAAGGAGACACCTTTCGCTTTTGGGAAGAGATCTAACAGCATCTCGCCGTTTCGTCCACCGAACGAACTTCGTTCATGTCGTAGATTGAATGGAAGGATTAGATGTCGAGGTAGAGGTGTCTCATGGCTTTCAGAGTAATAGATAGGAAATTCCGGGTGGCTATGAGTTGTTCGGAAAGAGATCCTGTTTTCTGGAAGTCCATGAAAGTCTGTCATGTGTAAGAATCAGCAGTACCAGTTGACTTACGAATCAAGTCAGCTTCCATAGCAATTCTCGCGGACAATTGACGATACTTTTTACAAGACCTGACTGATTCGATTCAAGATTGTCCGTATTGGAAGCCCTGTACAGGGACGTGCTATTGAAAGAAACCTTCAAATCCCTTATAACTCTGAGTTGCCTGCTCCTCTCTCTAGCTTCAAGCTGGTGTGATTAAAGTCAGAAGGCTGAGTGTAGTTGGAGACGCATTCAGCATGACTCAGAAACAACAGAAAACCACCCAACTCGCCTTGGTCTTGCACACTGCCGTGGATTACGTGTACGGTCAAGGCGTTGGTATAGGGATTGTGCAGCAAACCGAATCCGCAACAACGGACGTCATCCAAAACCAAACGAATTCCCGGTCAAAAGCGCAAATACGGGATTAAGCGCGAGAATTTTGCAGCTCAGAATGTCAAGACAGCTAGAAGAGCCTACATGCTTGGCCTCGTGCACGCACTCGGTTTAGCTCATGGGACGATCAAGCGACTGGGACGGGATCACTCAAAATGAAAGTCACTATCTTTTCAGACTCACCGGAGATTGTTCAGACCGTCAATTATCACGCCATACATACTCCAAAGAGTCTTCGGGAAGTGGCAAGCGCCAATGACCGCTCGATTCTCAAGAGAGCTGTAACTGGAGTTCGAAGGCTACTGCGCCGTGGCATTGAAGTCTCTATTGCCGTGCCTCATGGAGAGGATAAGGTACAGAGCAAAGCAAGGACAATGGCGAGGCAGAAGGGCCGTAAGGCATGTAAAACCCGCCGTCGGCAGAAGCTGGAACGCAATACTGTATCCGTCGAAGATCAGGAACCTGTGGGAGATCAAGGCATTTTTGAAGAGACTTTTGAGCTTGTTATTCGAACAAAGGAATCTGCAGAGGGAACAGAGCACATGCATAGAGATTCTACACTATGCGGTAAGTAATCCAACTCTTATCACCCCATTATGCGGCGAGCCTCAAGTGCACACTCCCACCAGTGAAACTGAAGTCTAGGCAAGGGGACTCTGCTATAAACACACAATCAGACACAGTGAGACTAAAATAAAACGACTGCACCTCCTGTTGTCCAACCGTATTCTAATTTGCGCCTGGTACTCACCATTGATTGCATGGTACACTATCTACGAGGCAAGATGAGTCTCTCCTTGTCATATCTCCTGCCATAGGGACTCCCCAGTCATTGGGTCGCGCAGTTATTGCAAGTTTTGAGCTCGGTGGAGGCATGAGTGGAATGGACAATAGGAGCTCTGAGGATAATGCAAACATTAAGGGTTGTGAGAGTGTTGTCAATGACTGAGTAATCGAAGGTGAAAGCAATGAAACTTCACATTCAACAGAATGTGTGAGGTGAATGAGGGATGCAGGAATGAGAGGCAGAAAGCATTGTTTATCAATGACGGAAACAATAAATGGAAGGGAAGGTGAGCTGTCCAGGTCAGCTTCTAAAGGAAGGGACAATTGTTTTGAGATCACAAGTCTCATCCCGTAAGGATCCTTGAGGAGGAGACCAATTGCAAGTTCCCCCCCTCAAAAAAGACACTATTGTAATTCATGAAAGTAATCATAATGGTATTGCAGCAGAAGACCAACATTTCTCAGAATTCAATCGCCTAGACTTTCTACATCATGCGCGATATTTCACTTTGACTATTGTGCAGAAAAGTACCTGCCCCGAGAGTTCATCCCCCTATTCCGGCTGCTTGCGGTAGAGGGTAAGATCTCTCGTTAATCAGCCCAGCTAGACTTAGTTATAAGACCTGAGTCCTAATTACTGTGACTAGTAACCGCAGCAACCTATAACTATCTTCTGCTGCTCTCTTTGAGGTCATTCTTTGACAGACGAAGAGACCCATAAAAGAAATAGAATAGAAATAACTGTTTCGAATCCTCCATTTTGCTCATTAACTAAGTACATGGTCAGGGTCACCTTTTAATGGGTGCAATGGGAGAACATAGGAAATTCAACTTGAAACTCTGCTCAAGTCATAAGACGCAAGAACGCGGGGTGGAAAGGTAATCAAAGAAGCACTGATCAAATAGTCTCGGGAGAATCTCATAAAACACCAGGCTGTAAGACCTTCTCAACAATGAGCTGGCTTTCATAAAGGGGGAAAATGGTCAAGAACGCATGCATGGAACTACTTGGCAGCGTCTTGGTAGCATGCCGCAGTCCATCACTGATCATCACCTTCGTCAGGCTGCTCGAATAGAAAATTGGCTGCGAGCTCTTCGTTCTTGTCACAGGCGAAATATGCCTGAATAACGGAATCCCGCGAGAACCCGAGGCGGCAAAGCTGACAAAAGGTTAGTATCATGTCGTGTTATACCGGTGACGGGATGTACATACACGTTCGATGGCATCTCTCTCCTCTTCTGTAACGCTAATAGCATGTGTACCCGGCGGGAGTGCCGCATCGCCTTCGAGATCCTCGCTGAGCAGTTGAAGGAATTGTTCCTGGTTCTGTCCAATAAGCTGAGCGATCTGAGGGTTACCCGCCGCGACCTGCTGCAAGATAGGCTCCAGCATCTGCGGCTGCTGCTGAACAAGCTGGCGGAGTTGCTGGAAGTGAGGGTTATTTCGGAGGAAGTCAAGATTCGGAAGAGCCTCTCCTGCTCCTGCTCCTGCTCCAGCGCCGGCTCCCGCTCCGGCTCCCGCCCGAGCTCCACGTGCAGGAGTCTCTTGATTTCCGGCTTGGGCAGCGGCATCAAATAGGTTTACTGGCTCGTCACCAACCGTTGCTGGCACACCGCCAGCTGCGGCTGGTGAACGTTCCGGCGCAGCTCCACTTGGCGCTGTAGCGGCAGCTTGAGCTTGCGGTTGCTCCTGTTGGATATCGTCCGGAATTCCCTAATTTGACAACTTATTAGTCACGTCAAAGAGGTAGTGCAGCCGCTGAACTTACAGATAAGAGATATTCGATGGCACGATCTGGGTTGAAGAACGCGGCTCTCATAGCACGATCAATATCGTTCCTTGCAAATCCCATAGACTCGATCTGAGAAATAACAGACTCGCTCTGAGAGCCGATCAATAGGGCTGAAGGATCGTGAAAGGCGGTACCTTCAGGTGGAGGCTCAGTCGTCCCAGCAAGAGCTGCCGGAGAAGGTGTGACAGGAGCCGCCGGGGCGGGGGCAGTGGCGGCAGAAGGGACCGGGGCTCGAGGCGCAGCTGGTGTTGACACGCCAGTCCTCGATGGTGTGGAAGGTGCTTGAGAAGAAGGAGCGGCAGTGGAGGGAGCGGGCTTGGGCTGCAATCGAGTGGAAGTTAGCCGAGGTGAAAGTACATTTTCCAGGTGAGACCACATCGTGTACCTTTGAGACCATGCAGACGATAAACCCTTTCTCCTCGATGTTGTAAAACTCGATTGTCTTGTCATCTTGCAGAATCTTCCCTACACAGCGGAACGGGTGTCAGCCACACAATGTTGTCAGAGGGACAACCCCACCATTCTGAACCAGAACAAGCAGAGTTTTGAAAACAAAAGGAAAAAAATAAAAATAAAAAATGGATGAAAGTCTTGACTACTAACCAGAATATATGAGCTTCAGCTGAGGAGCTTCCCATCCTTTCTCCTTTGAAATTTTTTGTTTCACATCGCCAACCTAGAGGGAAAACCGCTTAGCCCCGCATACGCTTAGACAGGTCAGGAAACGGAGGACATACAGATTCCGAAGGCTCGGCATCTATGACGAACTTCTGTTGTTTCAAATCCTGAAAAGAAAAGCAAAATGTCAGAATACTGATGCACCTTTATCAAGGGAGTCGAAAGAGTAGGTATACTTTAAACGTGAGCTTCATCTTTGCGTAGCGTAGCCGCTGGCGGACAGCGTACAGCAGACTGCGGGGGCGGACGAGTGTAGATTCAACGGTCAGTATGCGGAAGTCAGAACGCTCTACGCGACGAAGGAGCCAGAGGCACAAAGATAAAATAGATAGAAGAGAGAAAGCGAGTCGCAAAAAGAACAAGGTTGGGGAGAAGACGATGATGAAGACGAGAGCAGAGCTGGACGGCGAAGATGAGCACGGGCAATGGCAGTGGCGGGCATCACGTGTGGCGGCGTTCCCTCAGCTTAGTCATCGGCGTCATCACCAGCCACAGATGCGTCCTGTGTGTACTGTGTACTGCTACCTCGGTATACCCGGTGCCTCGAGAAGCTGGCATTCCAGGAATGCAATTATTGATTAAGGAAATGAACAAAGGTCTCCTCAGCAGTCTCCGCATCCTTCTCGGTCAACAGGACCTGGTGCGGGCTGCACCAGTTATTCCGTCACGACGATAGATACTTACATCAATACGAGACGGAGGTCTTCATCTAAGGATAATTGGGTTGCAGGGATTATTATTGCCTACCGTGGTGAAGGCTTTAATATAGCGCTTCTGCGGTCCTGTTTTCTCATCCGCACAGACGGGAAGCGATTGGAAAACAGAGCGACTCGGACAAGTAGCGAATAGCCCACGGACAGAAGCGGATGATGATACAGCTTTATATCCACTCCAGGAAACAGTTTACCTTCGACGGATCCGGATAACCCACGAATCGGGGACGTGTCAACTTTCCCGTCGCGCACGATGCGGTGTATCGCGGGAGTCGTCCACAGACTCGATACGCGGAGTCCCCGGTGAATCGATCGACCGTGGGCCAGAACCAGCCCTCCTCCTCCTCAGCGGGTCGGAGCGCGTGCAAGTATCCTCCAAGTATGCAATGCAATTCTAACCAACAGCATTCGCCTGTCTCTATCTTCTCGAGGAACAACAGGTGCGATTAGGCGGGGGATCCCCTTCCCTTTGTATCAATGCTCCTCCTGCACGACATGCCCTTACATGAACCGGGCCGTATTCTGCAGCACTCTCTGCTTCCATGCTGCAGGTACCAGCAGCGTGGACTCGTCTATGCTTGACACCAACCACCAAGTGTATTTTCGCCGCGGCCAATGGCATCACACTGCGCATGGCGCTATTGCAGCGCTATAATTAGCGCATTGTGGATGATACAATGATGCGCAGTCGACGTCCATGTTGTATCAGGACAGGGAAGAAAGTGGATGGATCACCGCAGCTGGCTTGGGAGCCTTAACATTCTATACTTGCTTCGCACTGATCCATTCCACACCTCCGGCATACTTTTCGACCTCTCGACACATCACGCTCTTCAATACGTTGCAGTCTTCCTCTTATTCCGTTATTGGATGTCCATTCCTCGCCGGAGCTGCTTTCCTGGGCTTTTTCCTTGTTTCTGCTTGGCTTTTTCCGGTCTAATTTATGTGGTCACTGCATCAGCCCTAACGGTGCCCTTCGTCAACATGTATATTTACTATTTATGCCCTGGGTCCAGTCCTAAGCAGCGCGGTCGTGACGACGGTTCTGTCTCTCTGCTGCTGCAGGACCCGACCTTCAGGTGCTGTCGTTCATTCTCTGGCTGTCGCACTGCCGTCCATTCATTCATTTGATCCAAATCAATCAAGCAAGCAATTAATTCTTTAGTTCGCTACCTGCGCGACGCAGCAATATATATTAAACCAACTTCTCTCATTATACAACGATTCCGACTACACATCCCAACAGTGCGCACCCCGAAACATGCAGCTGGTCGTCCTGACCTACGCACTAGGTGCTTCCTCCGCTCTCTTCACCATTATTGCTACGATCCTCAATGGTCTCTGTTACGCGTCCAAATACTCAACGGGCGACAACCATTCCGCCGACCTGGCCTTCGTCAGTCTCAGCGCCGTGAGCTGCGCTGCCTTGGTAGTCCTGGTGTTGCTCTCAGGGAAGGAAGTTGCAGCTTGCCCTAAGCCGTGGAAGACTTGGAAAATCGGGCTTCTCTCTCTCACCGTTTCGTACCTTCTGATAACCGCAGCGGTTGCCGCCGGGGCAATGGCATGGAGTGATTCGCAGCTGATGAGGAAGGAGACGAAATCTGCTGCCGCACTGGGAGCCGAGTCGCTTTTCGTGGCCCGTTCCATCATCTGGGCCATATCCATCTTCAAGCAAGGATTGCTCTGTGGCTCGCTGCTCGTGCCCTTGATGTGGGAAGAGGATGGTAGACCGCAGCCGCAACGCCGCTCTCAAGATGCTGAAAAGGCGTCGGACAGGAACAGCCGAGAGTCATATTCCGCACGTCCATCGAATCGTCGCCATTCGCAGCCTGTCTCGCTGGCCCTGCCGCCCATGACCAGTTTCGCCAAAATGATGTCGTTCCATTCCGCGGAGTCGAACCCTTCCTCCGACATTTCAAACAGTGGCTCAGGGCATGCCCTGCTCCCACATGGCGCCGACAACGCCTCTCCTGTTGCGGCGAATATCTCGTCGCGACGCGATTCCGAGCCAGAGCCACAGACGATACGCCGGGTCATGTCCGACGACGGCACGCTGATGCGGCGGAGCGCGCAAAGGAGCCGTCTGTGGGTTAACGGTTCTCTCGATAATTTGATCATGCAGTCCTTACCCGAGTCCTCCGTATCAAACTCCGCCATGTCAGAAAGAACAGCGCCAATCTCCAGACCGGGAACGTCCAGGGAAGAAGATATCCACCCGCTATTTCGTCCCAGCAGTCCGTCGCCTCCCCCAACGCCGACCTTTGGCACCGTCGTCACGGCCTCGCCAGTTGCGGGCCAAACAATCAGCGCCGGGGAGTTGCGGGAGTTGCAGAAATTACGATCTTCTACCAGTTTCTTCCGTGTCGAAGACACCACCCCAAGCGAACCTTCGAATACTGACCCGGGGAAACGGCCCGAGGGAGTCGAAGAAGAGGGTGGGCAGCGACCAAACGAGAGCATCGAGTCCACAGTACCCCGCTTTATCCTTCAAGCCAATGTACGGGAGAGCCATATTCGTTACGAAAAGAAATATGGATCAAACTGATATGCCCTTGAGAGTACTAGTAATGATCATGCTGTCCTTGATTTGATTTACTCTGCTATATACCAGCACTTACGCACCCGCAGTCTTATTCGTTTCTTTCCGGCCATCTTTTCTTATTTCAATATGGGAGGCTTTTTGCTTGTTTTTTTTTTCTGTCATTAAACTAAGCTTTCCTTCACCATTCCGCCATTTTCCTCGCCGTCTTCCCCTTCTGGCCCTTCTGGCCCTTCTTTCGTTCTCTTCTGATCTATTTTTCTGGCCAACACTTTCTTTCCGATATACCACCTTATTTGTATTTTACAATATCTGTGACTTCCAGGACGACTGTGAAGAGACACGGGTAACGGGTTGAACCCTTTCCATTGTCTGCTGCGGATCCCCCTGAACAGTGTATACCGTGAATAGCCATATAAATAGAGCTCAGGATAATGATCCATCATATCCCATTCACAATGGCCTAGGCGAGAAAGCGTATCTGTAATTCGATATACGATGCATACCCGATACCACGGGGCAGCTAACCTGTAGTGGAACCCGAAGCGGGTAATACGAATACCGGAGAGCGAGGTCAGGACAGCCTTGGAACAACTTTGGAACAACTCGTCCATCGTCAACACCGAAGACCAGCGAAGGCATTGCCATCTCAGCTTCTCCAGACTGTCTGTCCATCCCGCGGTTTTCTTCTTCTTCGCTTATCGTCTCCTGTGTGCTCGTCTCTCGCTACCTACGCGGGCATTGTCGTCTCCCAGGCTGGTGCGTCGTCGTGTCCAATCGGCAGCGGCGCAACTGGGCTGATCCACAGTCTTCACGTCAACCAGCAAGGCCTCCAGTCGAATCAAATCCTGCCGCGATCATTCTACTTTTACTGCTTTTTCTGCTCCCGGTTTGCCGCCCAAGAGGAAGAGGCGTAGGAGCGACAATATACGAAAGGAAGAAACAAGTGTTAAGCCTTTGTCGTTGACTTACTCTGTGTCTGTCTATTCTT
This sequence comes from Byssochlamys sp. BYSS01, assembly GCA_002242795.1. Taxonomy (NCBI): domain Eukaryota; kingdom Fungi; phylum Ascomycota; class Eurotiomycetes; order Eurotiales; family Thermoascaceae; genus Paecilomyces; species Byssochlamys sp. BYSS01. The sequence continues at coordinate 95,068 of NIXA01000002.1, forward strand.
CCTGACAGTAGATCCGCCTCTATTATTCCCTGCGTCTACAGCGCTGTATTCACAACAACAAAACCCTTCCTCATCGTCCAGCCTGTCCTTTCGCTCTCCTTCACTCCACTAATCATTACTTCGTTAATTCAGTCCAAGGTCCTCAAGAGAACATCACTCAACTCTCAAATGTCCCCTGTCCTTTTCCTTTCTGGCCCTCCAGACGTTGCTTGTGCCTCTTCTACTCTTCTACTCTTCTACTTCTCCTGCTCTTGCTCTCCTTTCACCCAGGTCCACTTAGCCGAACTTTCTCCTACTTAGTTCCTGTGTCCGATATTATTATTATTTTCTTTCGGCGACGACTACGCTGTACTTCCTGCACTTCCGAACCTGCAAATACTCATCCTAGGACCTCCTCCAAGATCTAGGTACGTTTCTTTCGTCTAATTTATTGAGTTACGTTGTCTCTAGTTGGTTCCTTTTTCTCGCCAATCGCCAATCGCCAATTGTGTTGTCTTCTGCCCGTCGTCTGTCAGCTTCTGTGTCGGTTGCGATGGACGCTCGCTCCCGTTAGACATGAGACTATAACGCGATCTCTTGATTTGACTTTTTTTTCCCTCCCATTTATCTTTCATTTCCATTATCGTCTTTTTTTTTTGTTTTCCTTTCCTTTCCTTTCCTTTCTTCCTCTTCTTTGGCATTTTTTGTTGCACATCTCTCTTTTTGACGCTGTCTGTGCTTTTTTGGTCGCTGCTGTATGAGTAAAATTGCACCGTGGCAATTATCCTCTGTACTATCATGTTATCTGCAGCCGCCGTCATTTCTCTCATACTCTCCCTTCTCATTTCGCCTTTCCGCACTCTGACATACTGAAATCTAGCGATGCCTGGCATAAAACGGAAGCTGCACGTAGCTAAGGAACGACCTAGCAGACGGGATATTCCTATGCCGGGGGGCAATCCACCAGGTAAACCCTTACTCATCCGCTTCTCACTTTTCAATGCTTACGGTCATATAGATCGCCGGGCAAGCAGAAGCAGCCGCGAGACCAGGAGCGCCCGTGGGAGTCGTCATGACGACTTCCCTCCCCCGGTCCCTGGCCGTCTTTCCCGTATTGTGACTCTCAGCACTCGTGGTGCCCTCCGTGGCCGCGAAACCCGTCGTTCTCGGGGACGCGCAGGGGATACGATCACTCGTAGCCAGCCCGGCGCTCTTGCAACACCACCGGAGCCAGAGCCAGAGACCCCGCGACCTAAGCGTGCCAAAAGGGACTGGCCTGCTCCCGAATCGCCGAGGACCACGAGACAGTCCTCCAGGTTAAAGTCTCAGACTGATCCCTTTACTCATGAAAACGGCGACTCAAATGGAAAAGTAGAGGAAGACGAGCTTCATGTGAGCCCCTCGGTCGCCGCTGTTTCCAACAACAGAACCCAAATCAAAAAGATTCAGTCGTTTGACGGCGCCGATGATCGCTCCCACGATTCCGATGGCGGTAAGATCGCATCAATATCGTCCAGTACATCGACCGCTCGGCGCGCCAGTCAATCTAGTTCATCCCAGACGGGTGGCAAGACTCGCAACTCAAGCGAAACATTAAAATCAGGAGAAGATGCATCAAAAGACAGTTTTTCGACCATGATGACCCGGAGTAGCAAACGCGAACACTCACCCTCTGGCGGCCTTGGTGAGGCACTCACTCGTCCCGTTGGTTCGTCCGTTTCGTCCCGGACGCGCAAATACAGTCGGGCAGAAGCCGATGATACTGGCACCGCTCTCGACAAAAAGCGCAAGGTAGAAAATGATGAACTTGATCGTTCCTTAGAGGAACAATTACAAAAAGGCCTTCGTCAAGAGTCCGAAGAACATTCTCCTAAGGAGAGTGCTACGGACCTCAACCTGCATGACGGCTCTCATCACGAGGCGGAGGGAGCTGTGGTAGGATCTGGACCTGCAGACGACGCCGCCGAAACGGAAACAGTTCCTACACCATCGCAGGGCGGCCGAAGCAGCCGAGGAGGTGGGACACGTGGTGGCCGTGGCCGGGCAAGAGGACGCGGAGGGCGCACCACACGGGGGCGTGGTGGTCGTGTTCGTGCCAGTGCGAGGCACCAAGGTGACAACTCCAGCGACGTTGAGATTGACCGTCGATCTCCGCCTCCGAGTGAAACCACTCAGATACTTCGAGAGCGACAACGAGAACTAGACAAAGCCTTCAAGAAGGTAGCACTCGCTCAGAAACTGGCCCTGAGCATCCTTGCGGCGCAATCTCACGACCGCCTCGCCAGGGATAAGCATGCCCACGAGAAGGTTCCTGAATGGGACGAGATGCAGAAGGCTCTGGGGAACCGTCTGGAAATGCAGAGGGAGATTTCCCGTGCATATTATAGGTACAGAGTTGAGCAAGAAAATAGATTGTACGCCGGTAACAAAGAGATCATTGAAGAGCGGTTCAGGGTGAGTACAACCAGAGCATTTCGCTGTTTCCAGTCACTAAACTATGGCTTTAAGGCTTCCGCTCGACACATCAAGGAAGAGCATCTCAAAGCGTCCCAGGGAGCGTACATGACATTCGTTGAAGGAGTTCGCGTAGCAGAAGATGAAGAGCATACTGAGGTATATGCAGTCGTCCATTCGTCCATATGCCGAAGACTATCAGCAATATTGCTAACACTAATTTCCTTTAGACGGACCGCTCAGATAATGAATGGGACGGTGAACCGCTCTTCGCCGGTCCGAGAGAATTCATCAGAGGATTTAATTCTAACTTTGTCAGAGAGCCCCAAGGGGCTGCTCTGTACCAGCGTGCCGACACCGGCTGGGACGATTTCGTCCAACGTGCAAAAGTTGGCGGTGAAGTTAAGGAGATGAGCGACAGCGTTCCCTTTGCAGGACTCAGTGCGCCAGAGCTCATCGCCATCTTGGTCGCCGCCACGAACACAGTCGAACTTGGTACGCACGGAGTGGATGACCAGCCTGGGGCTGATTCTTCCGTCGCCCCCATGAGCACAGCCGAGCCTAGCGCCCGCGGGCTGGACGGCGCTCAGGATCGTCCTGATCAACCTAGAGTTAATGATATCGCCACACGACCGGATGCTCTGCTTGCCCTCGCAGACGCCGCTACGGTTCGGTCATCGTTATCCCCTGCCGGGAATGGGACGTTGGCCCTTCCTCCGCAGGCTCTAACGCCGCATCGGAGCATTTACCCCAAGTCTGCACAACTGCAGGCACCAACTACCACGCCCGGTCCCACCGAACCTCGATCCTTCATGCTCTTGCATCCTCCCTCGCCTCCGAAGCAGCAGCCTCGTCGCCTTCTCCCCGCAGGTCGGCAGCAGATACCTCCAATAAACCAGCAGCTCAGTCTCCCTGACCCCTTCGAATCCAGCAGTGGTCGTCCTCACCTGCCGCCGCCATCTGGTTCCAACTTTCAGCCTCTGTTACCGAGCTATCTCCCATCCCCGGGTCGCCCACGGCAGCTCTACTATCCACCTCAGGGACCACCACCGCCGCCGCCGCCTTCGGCATCGCCGTCAGGCCCGCGCCATCCTTATTAAGGCCGTACGATAGTGAGACGGTTTACGACAGCGAGTTAATTTAAGAATCTCGTACTCTTGTTATTTTCTTCAGTCTCATACGGGGTGTTATGGAAATCATGGGAGCGGTTCCTTACTGTACTTCATCAACTGACTTCGAAATTGTGCCCAGGGGTCAACCTACTTTACTTCTTTTCTGCATTATACTATTGTATTATCTATGTTGTTTTTTTCAGCCTTGGACCTCGATGGGAAGCCTTGAGGGATATAAATACAACGAACGGCATATCGACAGAAGAATAGAACATAAAAGTTGAATATAGTCGTAAGGGTCTAGACATCGACCGTGTCTCGTCTTGCAATTAGCCTACTATCTATCATAATACTCTGCAATCAACAGTAGAGTACATCCAATCAATCCAATCATGGTCTGCCTACTTTTTTCAACGAGGAACATGGAGCTGAAACAATGGCACTTTTCATATACATACGTATAAAACTACCTCTTTACCACCACAAACAAAGACAACAGGAACAGAAATACACCCCCCCCCCCCCCACCACCCCCAAAACCCCCAACATCTACCGCCTCCCACGACTAACCTTAGGAAACTCCAAGGGAATCCTCAACCTCGCAATCCGCCTCGAAGCAGCCTCGGCCTTACCGCCCTTAACCCCCCACTTCACGAACTCGCTCTCGCGCGGCCTGTCGACCCTACAGCCCAGTTCGCGGAAATACTGCACGACAGTCGCATTATCGAGCCGGAGATCGTCGCGGAGATCCGCCGGGTCCGTGGCGAGCTCGTTAGCCGCGTTCCCGCCGCCGCCGCCGCTTCCATTCGCGGAGGACAAGGGCGGGATGTGCAGGGATAAAGCGCATATGGTGGTGTGGAGGAGCGTGACGTCGTTTTTGGTCAGGTAAGAGCCCTGGGGGACGAATTTGCGGCGGATCGCGTCGATGACGGAGTCCGGGACTAGAGAAGAGGTAGACGGGGACGCGTGTGCGTCTGCAGTGGAAGCGGACTTTTTGAGAGAAGACGAGGAGGAGGTGGTGCTGGTGGTGGAGGAACCCGTTGTGGAGGAAAGGATACGTCGTAGTTCTTCCCGCTGAGGCAACCGTTTACTCCCCGGTCCGCCGCCGGATTTGGGTCCACCGCCGCCGGGACGCAGCGAGCGGGCGAATTCCAGCATGAGCAGGATGAAGCGCAGGAGTTGCAGCTGCGTGGTATTTCCCGATTTCACGACCGAGTCGATTCGGTGAGATACGTAGCGCGATGTGGTCGCCACAGCTTGTCCGGAGGTAACTGCGTCTTGCCATTCTTGGACACCTGGGAGCTGGCGGAGGGTGGAGAGGCCGTTCGGAATGAGGGCGTCGAGGGCGTAGACGTCGGATGGGTGAGTTGCGGATAGGTTGGCGGGTGGGAGAGGCTTGGTTGCTTGGACTTGGGACTGGAGGTCGGCGTTCTTGGAGGCCAGGTCGGAGTCTGGGCCTGTCGGCATGGAGGATATAATTGCTGATTCGGCCGCGGTGGCAGCGCCGGCGGGGGCGTTGGAGAGATGTGCATTCTCTGCGACGGATTGTGCCGCTTTGCGGGATTGTTTCGTGCCGAATGTGTGTGTTAACTCGGTGCGTTGGGCGCGGACGTCGTTCTAGATTATCAGTTAGCTCTCTGAGGAATAGAAAACAATTCTTCTCGTATATGTATATGAGTAATGGCGTGTGCGCAACATACCCCTTCCTCATTTTTCTCCTTCTCTTCCTTCTCTTCCTCCTCCTCTTCTTCTTCTTCATCTTCTTCATCTTCATCGACAGCCTTCAAACTCCTCACGCTCCCTCGAAGCGTAACCTTCCTCACCTCAACAAACTCCCACGTCTTCTTCTCCGGGTCAACGACAGCCAGGTAATGACCTAGTTGGGAATCAATCTCATCCTCCGCCTCGCGGCCCACAAAGTCCAGTTTGGGATGCTCCGACGACTGGAGCAAGATCTCCGACGCCGCGATCCCCTTGTTGCGGGTGGAGCCAGAGGCTCCATTCGTTGTCTTCCGAGATAATGAATATGAGGGTTCTCGTGCTTTTGTGTACGGCTTTAGACGGAGGTCTCGAGGTGGGTTGAGCCCTGGGGTTGTGACTGAAATGTCCGTCAGCTTCTAGTTCATATTTATATCTTCTTAACTGGCATTTCTTGTCGAAGACATGAATCGAAAGACAGAGAGAAAATAATAATGTCAATAATAATAATTAAAGCAAATAAATACAACGAACATATTCAAACGCATATAGACATACCTATCACCGGCGCCAACTCGCTGTTATCCTCTACAAAGCTGGTCGCGAGCGGAGGCAGATCTTGCGGTTCCAGCGCAGCCTTCTTGGTCGGTCGATCATGGCGATCAGAGGGCCTCTTTCGCTTCTTATCGATCTTGCTAGAAGGCATGATGACAATCTAGAGGCTGTCGCGCCCCCTTCTTTCCGCAGGACTGTTGGGTTGGAGCTTTCAAGCTGCGAGGGGGCAGAAAAAAAAAAGGTCGGGCGGAGATGGCTCGGACTGCCAAAGGCGGAGAGAACCCAAAAGCTACCGAAACACACAAACCAGCAAGGCGAAAACTGGAGAACAGTCTCAAAAGTACGGTAGAAGTGACACCTGCTAATTACTACTATTCAGGTGAATCAACACTGCATGTCTACTAGATGCACGCAAATGCTACGTATGGAAATTTATTACTGCCCTGGGCAATTCGTCTCATTTCATAGCAGCAGTAGCTATTGAGCAGAGCGTAATCGTAGGAAACTTTTCACAAGCTTTTCGAAAGATACCTCTCCATGGCTCTATTCCCCGCCTCGACCCATCGAGGACAGACCTCTCCGGGACAGAAGACAAGGAATCAAACGGAAGCAAAAGAGCATATTGACCAGCTTCCCACGGCAAACTCAGAAGGCAAGTACATGAGAACAAGAGAAACCAGCCCTGACCGACTCGTCCCTCTTTCTCAACACCAGACCCTTCCAACCTCACCGGATACACAGTGGACTTCTCTCGAGAACCGATGTGCGAGTAGAAAAGACAACCCGCACACCAGGCAGTCCGGCACAAAAAAAAAACGAAAACCAAAAACATCGACTAGTCCGCGAGGTTGGATAAAATAGCTTGGAACGAGTTGAATGGACGGACTTCGGATTCGATGTTCAGGAAAACACGGCCAGACAGACAACCCCCGAGTTGAGTAGATGATTCGTTTCGATTACATCCAGAATGGACCCGGACATCATCATAACACCATCAATCTTTTATTTTGTCATGTTCGGCATTCAAAATTGAGCGTTGTCATGGGAAGCTGAGATGGAGCAGGAGCGAGCCGCTTATTTCCTGTTGCACAGTTAGCAATTGGCCCAATTGGCATTCACAGCGAAGTCTCTTTCACAGAGACGAGGGGTTTTTCTTGTAAACAATGGGGATGAGACTTACGATCTGGCCCTCATCTTTCGCCTCTTACGCTTCAAACGGCGGACGCGCTTCTTTCTCCACTTGGCTCTCATCTTCGTAAGAGGGTTCGAGACTAGATGGAGGGGTCAGTCACTTGCACCAAGCGAGATACCAATGAGGTGCGGTAGGGAGCAATTACTCACACTTCTTCGAGGATGAGATGGATGGAGGAAGGATGAAGAGCTCGAGCGGAGCAGCGCGCTTTGTGTGCGTCGCGGCTGACTCAGCGTAAATCCCGCTAAAAGCTCGCTTGGCCAGCGGTTTCCGAATCGGGATGACGCACTCTGTTTCCAAGGTTTTCGGAGGGTATTACATAATCGAAGATCCACCGACTTGGGCCATGCCCTAAGACAGCCAATTACGTGGGCAACGATGCAGAGACTACAGAGGTAGTTAGGTATGATACGTCGTATTCGCTACCTAGGAGGTAATTCATAAATGGCCTTGATAATAGGTACTAGATGCCTTTCAAGGTATCACGTCAACGTTACGAGTATTAATTTGTCAATAGCCGTTGGTCTGCAGAATGAGAGTACTAATTTTGCCTCTCGTACAACCGCCCACCACGCAATAACCCAAACACATTAATATTGGTACCGATAAGACGGCGCAAGGTCGCCCAAGAGCTCCTCATCATCTTCCGTAATGGTTTCATTGGCAGACGAGACGGCTGCCATCTGATCACGCCTCCTGTTTTCGAACCAGATGCCCACGAAATATACGATGCAAAAAGCGGCAGCCAGACTGGAGAATGACAAACAGATCTTGTAGCCGGTATAATAATTTGGGGCGTCCTTTGACAGGAACGAATATGTAGCGATAATGCCACCAACTATTTTTTTTTTAACTCGGGGTGTCAGCTTCTAATCAGACTGTAATTTAAAGTAGCGGAGAGTGTCAGGAGGCACGACTTACTGTTTCCGAACCCGACCTGCCAGGCCGTTCCCACGCTGCGCCGATGGTGCCCGGCCAGGTTCATGGTGAACCAGCAAACGATGATGGCCATGGCTGAGTAGGCGCCGCTTGTGGCTAGGAAGAGTGCCCCGTACTGGACATGTCGGTGTGCTTTGCCATGCACGTTGTATAGGATGGCGAATCCCGCAAGCGCTACGCAAATGGGCATAATGGTGAAAGCAAAACGGTGCCGTAGTCGATCGGAGAAATATGCGATTGCGTTGGAGAAGCCAAAGGCAGCTGCCCAGGGCGGAATCGAGAGGAGCTGCGTTCGGATATCTGGATGGATAAAGCGCGTCCGAGGTTAGAAGCGGGGGAAGATTTGAGGAAAGGATGAGACAACATACTTCCAAAACCATAAGTCTTAATGATCGTCGGAGCAAAGTAGGCATAACCTGCGAATGGTCAGAGTCAAAAAGCACAGTCCAAATTTGTTGAATACACCACGCATTTGACACCACTTACTATAGGCAGGGACAATCAAGCCAAAGTACATCAGACCGCCAACGAAGATTTTATCTGCAAGTCGGGACCAGGAGTCAGAAACGAGAAATAAAAATAAAAGTCAAAGCAACATTCGAACTCACAGTCTTTGAAGACATTCAAAACCTGCCGCCAGCCCAACTTGACATGGTGAGCAGACTTCCCAACATCGCGAGTCAGTTTCGCTCGAATGAAATCACGCTCCTCTTCGCTGAGCCACTTGACTTCCTCTGGGAAGTCTGGGATGATGAAAAAGGCCGACAATGCGACGACGCAGGTGACGATTCCTTCGATAATGAAGACCCATCGCCAGCCGTGGTATCCTCGAATTCCGTCCATCTTACCAAGCCCGCTGGCGAGTAGACCGCCAAAGGCACCGGCGAGAGTGGTTGAGCTGAAGAAGAAACTGAACCGCTTCTGCGCCTCGCTGCGCTTGTACCACATACCCATTAGGTAGAAGCCTAGATAGAGATCAGTTTCCGTGGCGCGCTCAGCGGGAAGGAATTCAACGTACATCCAGGAAACATGCCCGTTTCGAAGGTGCCCAGCAAGAAGCGCGTTGTCATCAGGCCGCCCCAATTCTGGACCCAGCCCTGACACATCATCACAAGGCCGAAGCTAAACATGCAAAATGACACTATAAGCAAAACCGGTCAGCGGTCAGTGGTGTGGAAAAGAGCATAGATGACAGCCATAAGCAATGCGTGCAACGTACACCAAACGTGAGGCTTCAATTTCTTCATCAGGATGTTCGACGGGATCTCGAAGACAATGTACGGAACGAAGAAGATGGTCAGAGCGGTATTGTACTTGGTGCCATTGGCGATATTCAAGTCTTTCGAAAGACCGAAGATGTTGGCATTGCTGATATTAACGCTGGAGGAAAAAAAAAAAAAGCTAAGCATGAGCAACAACGTTTGAAACAACCTTAGCGATTAGAGATGCAGGATAGCTCACCGGTCCAGAAACGCAAGCAGATACAGCAGGGATAGGATGGGCAGAATGTGCAGGTCGATCTTGGCCATGAGCTTGCGCTCAGTGGTCGCTGTGAGAACTGGCTCATCGGAAAACTCGCCGCCGACATCATCATCATCATCATCATCATCACTTTTGTGTTTCTCTGAAGGATGTTCTGAAGCATGGTGGTGACCCGTCCGTCAAAACTTAGCTTGCGCTGTTGTGGAGGAATTATTGTCGGAGCAGGGCCCGGAATCTATTACGTACCTAGGAACCCCATAGTAAGTGAGACACTAGAGATGGTTTCTTTCGCTGTCTATATAATTGAAGCAAGTATAGGACGGGCGCGATTGCAACAACAGCCAGCTACAGTCGCCGCAGAAGAGGCGCAACAACACAGAGACAACAGAGTGTGACTCAACGCGCAATGGAGGAGAGAAAAGGAAAATGAAATGAAATGAAAAGAAAGTGCGAGAGGGGACTAATTAAGACCGAGGAGTCTAGACAGGGTATCAGGACTAGTCACAGCGGTACAAAGCACCGAGCGCCCCTAGATTGGGTTCAATGCTTCTACTTCTCGCCGATCTCGGCCATGGCCAGGTCAAGCCTTGACGGGCGACGGTATTTCACGAGCATCATTCGCAGGTTGGGCTAAAAGATCAGCACCAAAAAAATAAGCATACAGGGATGCGCAGAGGTGATCACCGTCAGCCTCTTGGCCAAGATACTTGTCATCAGAACAATAAGCCGACAAGTCACCCCTTGAACGGCCACCATACCCTCACAGGGAAGGCCATGTCAATTTCAGCTTGCCATGATGACTGGTGAGACTGTGCGACGAGAGACCGGAGTGTTTCCGATGCAGATCGCCACTAGCGTCACTCCCGTTGTCCAGCTGCGTCGCGCAAATGGCGAACTCACTTGCATTATTATTGACTATCCCTGCTTTATGCACCCAACGACGCAGTAGGTTCGGCACAGCGTACCAATTGCGCATCCAGGAGACGGGAAGAGCGTTTTGTCTCACCATCTCTGTCACCTCGCAGAGCCAGAAAAGGGCACACCCCGGTCCCTGGGCAGAAGTCCCACGGTAATACAACCTCCGCAGCCCCCGCAAACTTAGGGCTGGGCCCGGGCACACGCTAGCCCATTGCGTGCTAGTCTCGGAGTCTAATCGGCCTCACGTGCACGGTCATGGGACCAGTATAGCGTAACACAGCAAATAACAGGTAGTAAGTAGTAAGTTCCTAGGAATTCTCCACGACCACCGACTCCATCCACAAGCAAAGAGTCTAGGAAAGCTTAGACTTGTATTCAACATAATAACAATGAATGCCATATATCATGCTCCCGTGAGCGCATGCGCTGGGACTTCCAGCGACCAGGCACGCTCCTCATTCCTCCTTTGAGTCGTCATTGTCCTCCGCAGCCTTCCCCCAGGCCTTTTCAAGAGCCGGATCCTCAGCATTTACCGCCGCCTCTGTCGACGAGGGAGAAGCTTCGCCTTCTAGAGTACTCCTCCGAGGCAGTTCTTGACCTGGCTCGGAGACCAGAGATTGAACCAGTTCTGGTCCAGAGACGTCCGTATCCTTGTCATCCACCAGGACTGGAGCATAGGAAGACGAAGTGTCCACATCGGCAAGGTCTGCTGGCAATGTTCGGGAATTCACACCTGAACTGAGCAGCTCATTGTCAAAGTTCGAACTGTAAACCACCGCAGCAAAGGCATCCAGTTCCCGAACGCCCTGGTCCATGGCCACGAGATACTCGTTTGGAGGATTCGCCCCGTTACCGATCACATGTGCTTGGCGAGCCATCGCCGCCAAGACATTGGCCAGCTTCGTCTTCGGCGTCGAGTCGGCTGGGGGGATAACAGTCGCGACTGAGTCGAACGACTGCGGAGCGGTCTCCGGGACGGTGGTCGATTTGAAGGCGTCAGCAGCACACTTCTGCTCCACCAGCACAGAAAATCCTTCGTTATTCAAAAGAGTCACGACGTGCGCAAATGACGGCGACTCGATCAGATCGGCAGTCTCGTCGAGGAGTTGCCGTAGCTTCGACACCGTCTGAGGAGACGCCTCCTGCGTCACTCCAAGAACCCCAGACTCTTGTAACGCCTTCTCCTCTTCCTCTGGAGGAGGCAGCAAGTAGGATAACCACTTCTTCGATCTGTCCACAGTGAGTCAGTGATTGCCTTGAATCAGTTGGAGGACTTCCCCTCCCCTCCCCCAGCGAACAACCTACCTTCGTTCCTGCTCCGTACTACCTTCAATATTCTTCCGAACCTGCAACGTAAGCTCCGAGAGCTTCGCCAAGGAGATATCTTCCCGCGGATTAAAGGGGCCGAACACCTCAGCGACTGTCGCGCGCACTTCGTTCATCAGTTCCCTCCATCCCCGGTGAAGCAGCCACCAGCTGAAGGCCAGATAACGTCGGTTGGTCTCGAAGTCGTTGCCAAGTGTTTGCGTCAAATCATCGTCGTGGTCCTCCAGACTAATTGTAGCCACGTCAGCAGGTGGGGTCGCGAGGGAGATGACACTAGACAGGTAATTCCGACGTCCGAGTAGATTGAGTTGGACTCGAGTAAAGATAGTCAACAGGGATAGCGTGTAGACGAGAGTGAAGGCCCTCGTGATAGCTGCAGCAGTTTGAACAGGGCCCGTTAGTAAACTGATAATCCAAAAAGGGCAAGAGATCACGCACAGGTAATCTTGACCTCCTTCCAGAGTTGGGCTTTGGTTCGTTTTACTTTGGGTGCATCTCCTTCGACCGGAGAGATCGAATCACTCGCCTGGCTCGCATGAAGAAAGCCATCACTTTGAAAACTAGACGACACGCTCCGTCGGTCCTCTTCCACGAGACTAGGAGTTGCCGAGCTCAGTTCCGAACTCGTCGCGTCGCCCGAGTTGGACCTCGCCAGTCTCTCTGCCCGTTTCCTTTGTAGCTCCTGCGTTAACTCCTCCACCGGTAAAGCCTCCAGGATACCCTCCGCAGCTGTCGGTAGCAATGCCAATACCGTGTAGGTACAGTCTGTTTGGTTCTGTTCGAAACGGCGCCGTAGACTACATGGGGACGAAATGATGATCATATGTCAGTCACATGAGATCGCCAGACCATTAGGACTTTGGAAGGGGGGAGAGGGGGGGAGAGAACAGAGCAAAACAAGAATAATGAGGGGGTTAACCAACTTCTCTTTCGCAATCCTGTCACTACTCATGCGCTCTCGAGCCTCTGAAATCTTCGACAGCAGATACTGGCCTGCCAGGTAGCCAGCCCCGACGACGCCCACGCCGATGGCGAGACCTTTACGATTGCGGCGGAACCAGCGCCTGGTAGCCCCGATCATGGTGAGAAGAACGGAAGAACCCGAGCAAAGAAGAGTTTGAAAAGGTGTGAGAAAAAGAAAGGAAAGTAATGCGATCGGACAAGGACAAATCAGATCATGATACTCCGCTGGTGTGAGAGGGGGGGGATAAGGGAGATGTTGGTAGCCTTACGGCCCTGATGATGGAAGCTAGGTAGTATGAGGTCAGGCCTGCTGGTCTAGCGAGGCCGACACCTCGGCAAATGTAGAACCTTGTGTTTCTGGCGCCCGACGCGGAATAGCATTTATCTGGAGCCTGAGGACGGCAGCAGAACTCCTGTACTGTGTAGGCTGGTCAATTGAGGCAGTCCGATGCCGACAGAGACAACTAGACAACAGACTCAAGCCATGCGAGTGCAGCAGTCGTCGAGACTTGTCGCTCTGTCGGGCACATGAGCACTCTGCAAGTCCTCACTGCGGTCGATACCGCGGGTAATTACGGTACCGTACCCCCGTACAGTACCGCGCCGCCGTATGCAATTACCGCCAAAGCTCCAGCGACGTCCGATGGGGCCAAATGCAAATCATACCTTAGGTAATTAACAAATCAGTCGACTCGCTGCTCTCTCTCCACCATCGTCACCGAGAGACCTTTCCGTCTTCCACGCTGGCACTCCAATTCTTCGAACGACCCAGCTGGGTCCTGTGCCTTTGATAGCTGGGTCGTCTTCACCTCCTGCGAAAGTCGGAAGGGCAAGATCCGCGCGCAAAGCCAGGCTGCCAACGAGGGAGAGAGAGGAAACAACTTCGTCATGGAGCCCCGCAGAACCCCTCCCGAATACTTCTTGGAGATATTTGCCGACACAACCACAGTCAGAGACGTATTGAAAGGTCGGTCTTGGTCCATTCTGTTCTCCTCAATTTTTTTTTTTCTTCTGGTCTTTCGCCGGATTCGGAAAAGAAAGCTTCATTTCATTTGAAACTTGTCTTTCCCGCGTTCTGCAATAGTGTCTCAAGAGTACCTCCACCAAGGGGGAAAAAAAAAAAAAAAAAAAAAAAAAAATATATATATATATAAGTTAATCCTGAATACTAGGTGTTCTCAACCTCATCTTTTTCCACCGTTACTTCCCCTCCATCCGACCCACGACATTCGATGTTCTCGACCTCACCCTCCCCGCTATCAACGATGTGGATCTTGAAACCCTGATCGATTCCCGGGTTTCTTCCTTAGTCCGCCAACACCTTTCCCCGTCGTCGCCGAGCGCGCACGACGGCGGCGGCGGCGGTGCCGGAGCAGGCGACGGCGGTGTTCGCGGACGCATCGCCGTCGAGTTCTACGAGAAGAAGCGCAGGCGCTCGGGTCTCTGGTTCGGAGGACTCGCGGGGAAGGGCGACGAGGAGATATGTTGGGAGACTTGGACGTTGGATGTGACGATTGCTACTCCCAGGACGGAGTCAGGTATATTACCCAACCTCTCTTGAACTTATATTAAGACACGTTTCTTACCACCTTTTCTTTTTTTGTGTCTTCCTACCCCTTAGAACGCGCCAAAGTCCGGAAAGCAATGGAGAACATGCTCCAAAAGGCCGCTCTTAAAGTCCTCGCCGTCGTTAATCGCGACAAGGATCACATCCCGCCCATCACCACGAGTGATTCCAATCCCTTCCCGTATCGCATCGTGCTGAATCCACGCACGGATACCTGGGGGAATCGCATCGGGTTATATTGAATGGGGCGGGCGAACGGTGAATTTTGGAAAACCCTGTTCTTGAACCTTGTTCTCGATATTATTATATCTTATCTATCTTCCGCGGGATATTATTTATCAGCTTAATCCGTTCCTACACTATGTGATATCCCCATCTTCAGTTCAACACTAGGGTACGACATTACAATTGCGCTGCGTTGCGCGAGCTAAGGGTTGATCTCCTCACCAGTCGCCAGCTGCTATGCACTTATTCGATGCGGATTACGATTAATACGATACGATACTACTTACTTACTTACTTGCCCGGGCGGCCGAGTACGGAGGCATTCTGGAATTTTCTGGGAAGGGGGGCGTTGCGTGGAGTGGGCGGTTCCTCTTACGCCATAATTTTTCTCTACTATATTTCACGTGTTCATTCAATGAACTGTACATTATCGTTCTTGATTATTAGGATCCCGAATCGTTAGAGCCTGCGAAGGTGACCCAGGGGAATCAATAATTTAAAAACGAATCCGAGCGTCAATTCAAAACGACGCCTCAATTTCACAAGGACAATCAAATCAAACAAAGACCTATAGCGTTAAATGCGGGGGCACATTGTCGCAAATAGAATGATGACAAGTACTCGTTCATCCGACCATCATAACAACCGTTCTACCAAGCCAAGCCGGACCAGACCACAGCCGTCCAAAAAAGGCAAAAAGAAAGAAAATATCCCGGCGCGTTCTATTCCACCATCAGCGGTCACGCTCCAATTTCCACCTAAGCGCCAACCCATTTCTAATGATGGGAGTGGCACAATCGCTTGTGCCACCCCCCCATCGTACACTGACTTCTCCCAGAGAGGAGAATCGATATATGCCTCGGTTAACGACTAGAAAACCAAAGACGCATTGTCCTTGTCCGATTCCCGTCTATTCTCGGCGGCACCTTAACCGGCATGGGCCTTGTTGGCCTGCGCACGAAGGTTGGCCGACGTAGAGGTGCCCGTGAAGAAGCGAGCGAACACGGGTTGGATGAAAGAGTGGAAGACGACTTGGGCGCCGCTGCGTGAAATCCAGTCAGATGAAGGCAGCTGAGAAGTTGCAGGAGAATCTGCTCAACTTACTTGGTCTGGGGAAGAGCCAGCCACAGAATGAAGGCAAACTTGAAGATATAGTAGAAGGCTGTCACATCATCCAGATCAGTCTCACACGACACGTTAAAACAATGACTGGTAGCCAATCTCATCGGGACCAGCTGGGGGTTGCAACTTACGGAACCAGTAGGCAACACTGATGGCACTCTCGATAACATTCAAGAATGCATAAACCACCCAGTACTGTAATATTCCGGCTGTTAGTTAGTCAAGGCGCACATAAAGAGTCAGGCATACACAGAATCACTGAGTCGTCTGCTGGCCGGGAAATTTTCCAGAACGTACCGTCAACCACTAAATGAAAGACTAGCGTCAGCTACTGAGCTTCGAAAAGTTATGGCACGGACAAGGAGCCGCCAGAACGGTCTTTCTTACCTGGGTATCATCCGCGGTGCCAGTTGTGAACAACGCCTGGAGCGAATAGTAGCCCGGGATGAGGAAGCCGGCAAAGTTGACGAGGAACGAGCCGGCAATATTGAAGAAGACAAGGAAGACGTAGATTCCAGACAGGCCGAGGGAGGCATACACCTTGGGCACGGACGTCTGCCGCTCAAGGTTGTTGAGGAAAGGGTACTTGGAGAGCTATATCGCGCGAACAGAACAGCAAGATTATCTACCGTCAGCCTCGCAAAACACAACCGGGGGATGACCGGAAAGGGACAGTCCTTGAACATGTGAAGGGAGGAGCGAGTGCAGTCGCAAGAGGACGAGAGTGGACGGGAAACAAGAAATAGAGCACCGATAGGAGGCAAAAAGATGACAACACACCTCTTTCTCTAGCTGAGCTAGAGCGTGCTGAGCGCGATCCTGGATGTTGGACATATCGTCTGCGATCTTTGAGTAAGAGGACGAAAGCAATCGGAGTGCTGTTGTCGGCAGAAAGGTTGATGTTAAGCGAGCAGGTCGAGAAAGAAACTGGGGAAAGGGTACGATCGATGATGTGGGAGGAGAGAGAGATCTGGCGAGCTGGAAGGAGAGCTGAGCGGGAAAAAGGCGCTGCAGAGTTCTGGCACGTGATTCCGTCGTGACGTAGGCGATGGCGCTGGGCTGGTACGGTACGGTACGGTACGGCGTCTCCGTACGGTGCCCATAATCTGGCCAGGTGGGCTTCCGCTGTGGCGGTGCGGTCCACGCGTCTTGGAAGTCTGGGTCCGTACTACCCACCTACCTACTGGGTATGGAATAGATACCTACCTAAGTACTATTACCTGGTAGATGCTCTGATCAGACCCTGGTGACCCTGGTGACCCCCGCCTGTGATCTGGACGCTCAGCTGGAAGTCCATAGGACGCAATAGGCCCAGATGATCGATCGTGCATGGAAACCTGTGCAAAGACCGATTACCTGGCAACGCATTGCTGCCAGTTGGGCACGACACAACCCCTCCAATACACGGACGATATATATACATCTACCTATTCAACTACAGTGTAGGATTGGTACCTAGGTAGACAATAGTGAACACATGCCGACACGGGAAATCCTAACTATGTCCAAAGAATCGGTGGACTACCAAGAACATGGTAATAATATATATCTTGGCCATACATATATGCATGTACTCGTACCTGTCTACCTGTAGAAGTATGCCCTTCCATTCCTCGATTGTATGTCGCTTAGTTAGCCGCACCCAAGGTTCAAGAGTACTGTAATTTCGGAGTTTAATTTAAATTTCTTGCTATCTTCGGCCGCCAACCATGCCTCCTGCATTAGTATCGAACGCCTCCGAATTTCCACCCCCCCAAAAAAGAGAAATAAAAACAATATTTGTATCTGAAACAAGTCCGTAGGATCCGAATCCGTCTTAATCTGCCGGCTCTTAGAGAAAACAACAACAAAAAAAAAAAGGAAAACTGCAATACTAGGAACAACAGGATGCGGCTCAGTCGCCCAATCCATCAGACTTTAATTGAAACAGTTATCAAGCATTCAATCATCACCAACCACCCGAGCAGGTAAACGCCTCGAATCTGTAGTGACCATGAAGGTCCCCCTCCAAAAAAAGATCACAAGGGTTAAAAGCATACGGGGTCGACGAAACTGGAAGAAAACGGAGGATTCATGATTCATAGTATGGTTGAGTCGCCATGACAAAATTTCATGGCCCATGGTGTATCATCTTCACGTTTCCTCTTTCCGGCACAATTGCAACAAATTCGAACCCAAAGGTAGGACCGGTACCCATATTTCACTCGCCATCGACAACCCCATTTGTAATGCCTGCGCTGTCTCTATTACCATTGTTGAACGTAAGTTTCAGCTTGGGTGTGGCCCCAGCGACCGGTGTGCCAACAGTAGACGCGGCCGCAGTGGTACCATTATCGTCACCAGTCGACTCGAAATCGTCAGAACCGGTGAACTCCGGGTGAGCCTCGATTTGCTTCTTTAACTCCGAGTTACAAGTCGCCTATGAACCAGTTAGCGAATAGGGGATGAGACAAAGAAAAGCGATCACAAGGGCCAGCTTACCTCAATTTCGTTTGCATCCTGAAACAAGAGACTCCCATCTTCGTTATACGTCCGGGCGTTTTGACAGAGAAGATGGATATCATCCCGGAACTCCCTTAGACTCTGGTACTCTTCCCGACCGATCTTCTTCTTGATCATGTCCATCGCGATGGGGTTCTGGATGATCATATAGTAATCAGGGTATTGAGACTTGGGTGGCGGTTTCATGAAGGGCTCAATGACCGAGCGAGTGACAGTTCCATCTTCGCTGTCAGATGAATCCGGTGCCAGTTCTTGCTCCATATCCATCAGCGTCTGGTAGACACTGCTGAGGATCTCTTGCAACGTAGCCCGATCCTCGCTATTTAGAGTCTCTGCCGCTTTCGACCATCTACCCTTCTTCCTCTTGGCCGCCGGAACTTCGTCTACCACCTCTTCGGCCTTCCGTTTGGGAGCTGCACCTCTACGGCGCCTCTTCGGCTGAGGAGTCTCGGAACTCTCACGGGATGGTTCGGGAGACGATTCAATGGCACCTTGGGCTTTCCGTAGTCGCTTCTCCTTGTTTGCACGACGGCGTTCAACCCTTGCCTCTTTCCTGGCAATTGCTTCCTCAATCGTGTCGTCATCGGCATCAACGGCCATGAGCCACTGCTCCTCAGTAAGGCCATCATCATAGCGAGTGGTCTTGCGTTCTCGGGCACCACGGCCAGTTACTTCGAGATCCACATCCTCTGGAATGGGATTTTCGTCATTAACATATATATCCGGCAGCTCCTCTTCGCCCATCAAGCGGGGCAGAGGGTGGCCGGGACCATAGGGGTCTCTCAAGTGGCGTTCTTTATCAATGCGCTGAAAGACGGTCATCTCCTCATCCGATCGTGCCATGATCAGATTCAGATCATCATCATCCATCTCGTCCTGATCGCCAATCTGATCCGCAGCTTCAGCAGTTTCCAGAAGCGTACGCAACAGTGCATCTCGTTCTTCATTCGTTGATTTGTTGTCAAACTTTCCAGCCTGGATGACCTTTCCGTCCATGTCCAGCTTAAACTGTGCACGCTCGAGAATCTTCTCCTCAACAGAATTCGAACTGATAAGACGCATGATACGCACTTCATTCTTCTGGCCAATACGATGCGCTCGGTCCTGAGCCTGAAGATCCTGATGCGGATTCCAATCAGAATCGTAGATGATAACTGTGTCTGCGCTCTGGAGATTGAGACCCAACCCACCAGCACGGGTCGAAAGAAGGAAACAGAAGTACTCCGATTGCGGGGCATTGAATAGTTTCAGAAGTTCGGAACGATCGTCCGACTTGGTAGAGCCATCCAGGCGCAGGTATTTCATGCCTCGAAGGCGTAGGAAGTCTTCCATAATATTCATGATCTGTGTCATCTGGAAGAACATCAAGACACGATGACCAGTTGCACGAAATTTGGGCAGAATCCTGTCTAGTAGCTCAAACTTGCCAGAAGTTCGCCAGAGGAGATCGTTCGACTGTCGACTGGGGTTCATTTGGTCTTCGACGGGCTCGAAGACGAAGGGATGATTGCAGAGCTTCCTCAGTTGCATTAGCATGTTGCTAAGACCACGCATGCCCGTTTTGCCTCCCTTGCCATCGCTGACAACCATCTTGTTATGAGTAACAAGCTGCCTATACAGCCTCGCCTGCAAGGCAGAGAAGCGGCATTTGATAACTCGCTCCTGCTTGTCGGGTAGATCTTTCTCGACATCTTTCTTCAAACGACGGAGCAGGAAGGGTCGTAGAACCTTGTGGAGACGGCGAATCACGAGCAGTTGCTCTTCTTCGGATAGTTCCATGCGATCTTGACCACCTGTGTTGGCGAAGGGCGTGTTAAACCACTCGTCGAACGACTTCACAGACTTAAAGATGTTCGGAAGCACGAAGTTCAGCAGAGCCCACAGTTCAGGGAGATTGTTCTGAAGTGGGGTACCAGTCAAAATGAGACGATAGCGACTGGTATAGTACTGCGAAAGCGTGCTGCTCAACTTGGACTGTGTGTTCTTCATACGGTGACCTTCATCAACAATCATATGAACCCACTTCACCTTGGAGAGAACCGGACGATCTTTAATGATGTATTCGTAAGTCGTCAAAAGGACCTGGAAGTTGCCGTAGCGAATGGCTTGCTGCTGCTGTTTCCGCGCGTTCGGAGGACCTTTGTAGACTATTCTCGAAACTGAAGGCGCCCACTTTTCAAACTCCAAGTTCCAATTTGTGAGCGTGCTGAGAGGGACAATAACCAAGAACGGACCATTGTTCTTCTTCTTTTCGATGATATAGGTGATCAAGCTGATCGTTTGAATCGTCTTCCCAAGACCCATTTCGTCTGCCAAAATACCATTGAGATTGTTGTTGTAGAGAGAAATCATCCACTGCAAGCCCTTCAATTGATACTCTTTCAGTTGACCGCCAATGAGGATGTTTGGCTGCTCGGTAACGTCTTCCTTGATGCGGTGGGCCACGGCATAGTAGTCAACCTTCCGTCTGCCGCCACCTTCCTCTTCAATACCATCTTCGTCTGTCACTTCGTCTTCATCAGCGTAGAGCTGATCGTCTTCACCATAGCGTTCCGCTAAGCTGCGTTGTTGCTCTCTGACCGAATCGGCAAGTTGCTTGAGGAAGTTATCGGTCTGTGAGAGGAGGTGGGAGATACGGGAGTCCTTGGCTTGTCCCAAAAGCTTGAGGTAAGTTTCCTCATCGTTGGCCTTCAAAGCTTGAAGACGTTGCTTAGCAGTTCGCTCCACCCGCTTCTGCTCTTCACGTTCCATGTGTTGATGGTGCTGGAGCATTATGCGTCCCAGTTTCTGCATCCTAGAGCGTTGTTGGTTGGCAGCGTTCTGGAGTTCCACGCCATGGTTGAGTATGGCCTGAAGCTGATCATACTGCTTCTTCTTCTCCCTTGTTTCCCGAGCATCACGCTGCTGTTTCTCCAGTTTCTCGGTAATTCTCGCTTCTCGCAATGATTGCTTCTTCATCCGGCGATGACTGGATCGGTTTGCAGTTATACCCAAATTGTCAAAGTGGAACATCTCATTTTGGATCTGTTTGCGTAACTGACGTTGCTTGGGCAATAGACTGAGCATCTTGTACTCGATCAAGGCTTTCAGCTTCAGCGAATCATCACCGGCCGGGGTGTCAGTTTTGGCAGTATCCCATACGCCGAGATTGGCTGGGAGTTTGGCTAGCTCGGCCTTCCGCGCAGTGATCCTATTGTAAAGAAGCGTCTCCCGATCTTCGCGTACCTGCTCCATGTCGATGCCAGGGGGCATCAGAGCAGGGATTCGTGTGCGGTTTGTCCGATGTGCATGGTCACTGTAGCTAATAGTTTCGGATAGCGAATCATAAGGCGACTCGAAAGTGTCATAGAAATCTTTTTGCCGAGCTGATGGTTCTGTTCCAGCCGCAGGTTGCTCAGCTCGCACCTGAGTCACTTTATCCAAAGCATTCTCCGCTGCGGCAACGTTGTCGGCAGCGGTCGGTGTTTGCGATTTCTTGGACGGAAACAGTTGCTGTTGGACGCGTGGGGGGATAGGAAGATTTTTGGACAGTAGCTTAAACGCCATAATCTGGTTCCTTAGCGTGGACAACTGTTCAGCCGAGAAAGTCCCACCGACAACCGGACTAGCCTTTTGAGCGGCTGGCTGCGACTGGCCACCCGCAGCTGGAGAACTGTTATCCGCCGCTGCGACAGTAGGGGAAGAGACCGAACCATTAGGACCTAGGCACCCAGTGTGAGTACACTACCTTGGCATATACGGAGTTATAAAAGGGGCTTACCATTGACTCCATTGGCAGCACTATCTGCAGTCGCACCTGCTCCTGCGCCTGCTCCATTCAACTGCTGCTGACGCTGTTGGGCTTGAAGCTGCTGTTGCGCAATCTGCCTCTGTTTTTGGTACATCTGTTGTCGCTGAACGGCGCTAAGAAGGTTATGGGCTTTGAGGTACTCCGGATCATCGTGACGGACGCCTTGCTCCTGCATCTGTCGGTATTTCTGTAGCGGATGTTAGAGCGACACATCAAACATTGTGTTAAGAGCGCCGAAAAAAAATATCGGGGTAAAGAGCTTAAAGGAGTTTTGAGATGGCACGCTAGGGCGCCGTGGAGAAAATTTGAAATATAAAGAGAGAGAGAGAGGCAACATTAAGAAAAGCGGCGAGGGAATTATCTTACTTGAAGTACTTCCTGGACATGTTGCTGCGTTAAGTTGGGGGGCAAACTCATATTGCCGGTCGCCATACTGGCGCTTGGCTGGATAGAAGCCATGCTATAGCGCGTGTTTCTCTCCCCTGGTCATAAAGCGGCGGAGTGGATGACCCGTCTCGGCAGGACTGCTACAAAAAAGTGCGACGAGCGGCAGTTGGAAAACACGCGGAACCAGCGAGAAATTTGCCCTTAGGCGGTTCAGTGCGAATGCGCGTGAAAGTATGGGGAAGTAAGCTGTGGTGGAGCGATGATGTGCCGGTTCTGTCGACGGATGCGCGACAGGTATCAGCAGTACGCCTATCCCAGTCGAGAGGGTTCGTGATGGGGGGTGCCGACGGGCGCGGACGGGCGCGGTAGAAGGGCGGTCGGGGACAAAGAGAAATCAGCAGGAAAGGGGGGTGCCCCGTGCGAGGGTGGGGAGGGCCAAAAAGACCCCAAGATGAGGGTGGTGTTGGGAAATGCGCGTTGGGAGCACAGGAATGATGATGTAGCGATGGAGGTTCCGATGCTGGGACGGGGAGAGCAGGCTGTGCTGAAGGCCTCGCTGTCTGTACGCTGTAAGTAACAGGACGAAGGGCGGGCGGCGAGGCGTTGCAAGAAGATTTCGCGCGGCGCACGTGACGCATGACTCAGCGGGGCTCGCGGGGCCAATCACGCCCATGCCAGGCTCTACGACGGCTGCGTACCCTGTATCCTGTGGCCGTCGACGGGCGAGTGCAACTACGAGGATGCCTGATGGCGAACTACTTGGTGAGATCCTGATAAGCAAGCGTTGTAAGACGCCTGAGCTGCCTGGTTTTATTCCCATGTATGTGCAGCGGGGTCGCTGTATAACTATATATACAAAGTTGACGGAGAAAGGTAGCCGTACATAATCAAAAACACAGCTAAACGGAGCTTGTGGTATCACACAACCTCTAGTCTTCTCAAGATGGGTCTATACCTAGCCCAATGGTCATCCGGCATCAGGGAGGGAGTAGCCTCTACTGATTAGAGAAGGCAGTAGCAGATCTCTTCATAGGAGGAGGTGGTGGGGGAGGTTTCTTCGCCCGAGAGGGCAGAGGGGGGGGGGGACCTTTCTTGCTCCCCCCCAGGGTATCTACACCCGTCGTACTGGAGGATGGTGATACTTGACTTCCATGAGATGTGGCCTGAGAGATGACGCTCCCTTTGTGCAGGAGATCGGGATTCGAGCTTCGGAACGGGCTGTTTTCCTCGGATATATCTACAGAGGAACCAGATCTGGAGAGAGCTGGACGAGCTCCGTAGCTCGGAGAACCAGCTAGCGGTGTAGCTAGCGGTGTTCGTTGGAAACTGGAGGATTGCTCCTGTCGCAATTGCACGGGGCCTTCGAAGGTCGAAACCCGGTTAAGCACTGGCCGCTGGGGAGGAAGTCCGGTTTGGGAACGCTCTCTTGCACGCGGCTCGAGTAAATTCGACGAGCGGCTCCCCGAGTGCTGTTCCGGGGGAGGTAGTTCTTCATGAAGAGGTTCATAGCGCTCGTGAAACGAATGTGCCGTGTTCGAGCGGGGTCGCCCAGTGCGCCGTCCGCTGGGTGTCTGGGTTCTAGATGGCCTTTCCATCCATCTTGTTAGCGTCGTGCAAATGGACCAACACTTTTCGCAGAGAACTCACGTAGCTGCAGGCCAGTCGTTCTTGAGCTGCAAAAGTACCTCCCGACACTTCTCATGATAAGACAGCTGCGCCTCCAGAAATGACGTAAGGTCTGCCGCGGCGTCCTCGTCAGAGTCCTTTATGTCTTCCATTCGCCGCAAGACATCATCGCTCGACTCTTCGTACTTGACTTTCTGTGCACGTAGATCTTCCTCCATGCGAAAGTCTTCTTTTTTGGCCTTCTGCATCTTGGAGAGGGAGGTATCGTAGGCTAACCGTCGGGTGTCGAGCCTCTTCCGAGCGGACTAGTAACGACGTCAGGCAAGCTCCCACAATCGAGCAAATGAGGACGTAACAAACCTGATACTCCTTCAATTGAGTCGAGCCCCTCTCCAGCGACTCAAGCCAGCTGGTGGATACCTGCGTAGCATAACTCTCCTGAATACGGGCCATGCGTTCCTCTGCCCTCCCAAGCACTGGCCGAAGAGAAGAAAAAAGAGGCTGTCAGAGAGACAATTCCATAGCGAGCGGTCTCAACATGAAAGACTCACAAATCAAGCTTTGTCCAAATTTAGAAGTACCATCAAGTCCCTCTCCGAAGAATATCATGCAACCCCCCAAGTGGCCGACAGGTAAGATCTTCTCCCTATCATCTCCTTCGCTCTTCTTGGAAACGGACTTGATATAGGTTGTCGCAGACTTGTGAACGCGGTCCATGCCTGTGGAACCAAAAGGATTAGCGCGGCGCCCTTAATTCCAAGGGTCTTGAGCATAGACAGCATTCATCACCTACCATCATGTCTAACATTCATTTCCGTCTCCAAAGCTTTGAAGTCATCGGAGACGTTGGTTTTGACCTCTCCGCCCATTCTCTCCCCAGCCCATTGTTTGAAACGATCAAATCTCTTGTTAACGTGCATTTTGCGCGATTTGCGAGCGCAGTGCAGCGCAGTAGTAGTAGCGGAATGACAGCGAGAAAAGGCGATGAAAAGGAGACAATCTCAGGGGAATAAAGTTAAAAGAAAGAGGCAAGGGCGCAGGAAAAAGAAAGACAAATAAGCAAAGAAACGAGAGGCTGATTATATTGATGCGACAAAAGCTATTGCTATATCAATGCCAACGAGAGTGAATTGACAGGTGAATGCACCTGAGCGCAGCTAAACAACATGGGGAAGGGAAAGAATCCCGACGAACACCCAAAACACTATGATGGACAGATCGAGTCGAGAATAAAGGAGGGTGGCGAGAGGGGTCCGTTGGGGATCAATCCACTTTTAATACTGAAGTGGCAATGAGCATAGACATTATTATTACAACGTCCCAACGCCCGCGATCAGCCGTGGTACCAAAATAAGGTACATGAGACTGATACCAGGTGGGAGAGATAACCGTAACTTGCGTATGGTCCTTACCTTGGCTAAGGTTATTACAGTTTTGTACATGCTTTCTATAATTATACTCTGGAGACCGTCGGGCTGATATCCAACCATCCATTGCCAGTATCATTTTGTCTGCGATATGGAACACGCCACAGGAGTAATACCTGTGATAATCGTCCGGAGCTCCAGGGACCGCCAGCCAACCCGGTGGAACGCCCGGTTCTCGGCAGAAACGGGGGGAGAAACCAACAGACGATTCTGACGAGGGAAATTGTTGTTTACCTATAATTTGAGTAATTGAAGCAAGCCATCATTCGCGAATTGATATTTCTGGCCCTTTAAATCTAGCTGACGATACCTGCGAGGAGGGCCAAGCAGACATATCGTGTTCTGCATTGGGTCGAACGATAAGACCTCATCTCATTCAAGGTGGTCGATGTCTGGCCCTTTGCACTCGGTAATCCTTTCCCTGACCAGTCCAAGAGAAACATCAAGACAGATCGTTGGAGGATGAACTGTCCCCATCACGCGGCAAGACAGGGATCCCAGTCGTGAAGTCCCAAGGTACAGAACGATGGCAACAGGGTACCTTATTATTCAATGCGCATGCTTAAATCGGTGGCTTCATATGGGAATCAATGGCAAATTCTCCCGGGTATTCAACAAGAGAGAATCGCACAAGCAGGATTATTATTATTAATAGGCTGTCGCAAGACCCATAACCCGAACTACTCTATAAAAAGAAGAGACAACACGCGTCTCTGGACCTCCAGGAGTTGGGGATTGCTCCAGCCATCTTGCAACAAAACTCTAAATAATACTATTGTGAAACTGTTTGATTGCCTATCCCTGCGCGTAGCCAGAGTGACGATTGAAACCATTTGACATCCCTCATATTCCGGCTAAGTCTAGAACCTAGAACGTAGATTTACGTGTGTGCAAATTTGACCTCACATTGCCATGTTTGGCTCCCATGTGGATATTTAGGCGGCTATCTTTCACTTTCCAGATCTCTACGATACTTTTGACTTCCACGGATCGAATTGCCCAAAATACGCCCAATGGTCTATGATTGAAGGCTTTTATTCTGAGACGCCTCCACAGTCGGGTACCGGTTACTGTCATAGTTCGCCTGACTGAGACCCAGAGACCTGTTTTGGATGTCTGCTTCGTGTCTCCTTGGCATAGGTCATAACATAATCTCTAGGCTGAAGAGTGACAACAACGAAAATGTATCCCTCTCACTGGGATTTCGAATGGGATGATACCTAATACACTTAAAAGTCCTTAAAAGGCTACAGAAGATCGATGCATTCTGAGCAACCAGGAGGATGGTGACGGTCTACTGAAACACAAAGAAATCCATCGCTCAGTCCGACACCTTCGCATTGTTGCTCACCATGTACGGAGGGAGTCTTGATTTCGTCGCTTTTCCTTGCTGGTGTCAATGTAAAACCGTTGTTGCCCACAACCTTAATTCGCTAAGGGCATGTGGACGTTCTACCCGCAGTCGCCCTAAATACACATGTCTCATGGCAAAAGAGAATTTTAAACCCGTCACACAAAAAACTCCCCACAATACCGCATTTAATCCTTCGTCTTCTGGGTACCGCGCAGCAAACCGGTTCTCCGGGCAGCGATGAGACCGGCTTTTTGACCACGGGCGGCGTAGCGGGACATAGTCGAGGCCTTACCAATGTGCTGGTGGTTACCACCACCGTGAGGCTGTTCGAAAGAATCTTGTCAGGAAAATCCGGTCTCAAAATGAGGACACATGGTAGACGCTTGAAACTTACGTGATCCACGGGGTTCATGGCAACACCACGAGTCTTGGGCCAAGAGTTGCGCTTGACAGCGAACTTGTGCTTGGCACGAGAAGCCTCTATAGAACACATTAGCCAATCTTTTATTTCTTTTCCATCTTCCTCTCCCAACGTCGCTTGGAACCTCCACAGCAGCAGTGAAATACATACTCAGCAAGGGCTTGTCGGTACGTCCACCACCAGCGACGATGCCGACCATACCACGGGAGCTGCCCAGAACGACCTTCTTGGCACCACTGGGGAGCTTGATTCTGGTCTTGCCCTCCTCGGGGTGCTGGCCGATGACGGTCACGTAGTTACCGGAGGTACGACCAAGAGCACCACGGTCACCAGACTTCTCTTCGACGTTGGTAACGACGGTACCCTCAGGGACAGAAGACAGGGGGAGGACGTTGCCAACGGTCAGGGCGGCGTTCTTTCCAGCGTAGATGAATTGTCCAGTGTACATGCCCTCGTTGGCAATGAAGGTCTCGGTGACCTTCTTGAACTTGTAAGGGTGACGGAATTGGACTTTGGCGAGAGGAGCACCACGGCCGGGGTCGTGGATAATCTGCTTCACGACACCTCGAACATATCCATGTCGCTCAGCGAAGTCGAAGGTACGGAACTGAGCAGGTGCCTTGTTTAGACGGGTATGGGCCGCTAGAAGATGAGTCGTATCAGCATCAATTTTCCCTCCATTCTCTTCCAATCAACCCGTCAAAGATCCTGCAATCGCACTCACTGAAAATGGAACCACGGCCCTTCCTCTGGTTGCGGATCACGCGACCCATGGCGACTTTCTGTATATGCGCTGAGCGTTAGTACGAAGAAAGATCGCCGGCGACCAGGTGTGGTGGGAGTTATCGAGTCTCTCGTACCTCAAATCAAAAATGGACTTGCCGGGTTGGTGTTGGGAATTCGTCGAAGGACTGTGTGGGCTTTAGGGCGGGATCGCTAACCTAACCGAATTGGCGTTAGCGTCATCAGGGCCCGTGTCGCGCGTCTACCATCACCGCCCGCGCTTCTCGCCCGCGTCGCTTGGAAGCTGACTCTTGGGGAGAATTTGCGCTCTGTAAAGGGCGATCTCATCTTCTCATCTTCTTGGGCCCGCTTCGAGTGTTTACTGCCTGTAGTACCTACATGGAATGCCCCGGAGAACTTACACTTTCGAATCGATCGAGTTGGTGTCATCTTTCGTCTTACTTCGGGCCCCAACTGATGCAGCTAAGCCAGACCCCCTTTTTTCTTTTTCTTGCTTGTTCGGTGGGGGGGACTAGTGATACCGAAGAAAGGCGTTTTCCTCTGCGGCCACTTTCAACTGCATAGACTGATTAGTCTTGAAGACGCAGGTTCCTAACTGCGGATAACCTCCACCGTTCTGTCCAATAAAACATAAGGACTAGAGGTCGTTCATGGCTGCTTCCTTTCTGTGTCTTGCCTAGACCGAGCCGCAGGCTGGTCGCTGAAGTGCTTCCTGCCCCATATTGACAAGGCTGTTTTGAGAGAAACTATGACTTGTTTCGATAGCTGCGAAAGATCATACACTTTTGCATTCGCTTTCAGTGCTTGTTATGATATGATTGAACTCTTCGTCTGTTCTTCAAGATGTGAACTTTGCACATCACTGCTAGTCTCTCGGTTGTCTCGTGGGACCTCCCAACCTGTTAGCTTGTGCATTCAGAGCTCTCCACTGGTTGGTGTCTCCATTTTGGCTCTGTCCATCGGGAAACGACTCTGTTTGCTCTCCATGCTCTTCCCGTATTACACTCGTTGCCCTGGCAGACTTGCTATGGTCCCACCCGGCGCTGTCTCTTGACCTCTCTGGTGGTCCCACAAAATTTCCTATGCTGGATGTTCCTGAATATCTTCCTATTCGTTGTCCGCACGTGGTATCTACATGCGGAACAACTCTGGCTTCTCTGCTCATGCGCGGTATCTATGGTGGCAAGTCTACTACGCGCAGCGCCGGACGCAGGCTCTTCGCTGACAGCTCCTGTTCTTTCAGGTGGTGATACGTGCGGCTATCTAGGAGAAGACTCTTGCAGTCTAATTCTTTTGCTTTGGTTACCGTTTGTTTTACATAGGAACATGGATTTCATTTGTTCTGAAAGAAGTATGCTTAAGAAGTTGAAGACAAGTATTAAATAGACTGAGTAAGGCAGCTGGTTCTTCGTTTGACAGTAATCTGGCCTGGATATGCTACGGAGGCTATCAGATGGGTCAAGCGCGTAATAGCCGCGCCTGCACGGAGGAGTAGCGTGAATCGCTAGACTTTCTCCAACTCTGACTTTCACCCACTTTGCCTCCCTCGCGTCACCACACATCGATAGACACCGCAACCATGTCTGCCATGTCGCTTTCTGACACCGACTCCTCGTCGCTGTCGTCAGCGCCATTGACAGAGGACGAGTCGCCGATGCCGATTGACGAGGAGCCTGCAGGCATCGCGAAGTATTTCAAGAGGGAGTCTGAATCTCCACCCCCGAAACGGTCCCCATCACCACCACACGAATATGTCCTGGCAGATAATCCAGATATCGCGGTAAGCACGATCCGCGAACCTTTTGGAGCATGCCTGCTTTAGACAGGGATTTGACGCTTTTTTCTCCTCTCGTTGTTCGGGTACACGTGCTGATTACCTGTGCGCGCAATGTTTAGTTCATCGTGATGTTCCGCGCGCGTTTCAGCGAAGTATTCCCACGATCTTTACCGCACTATGGGCCTCAGGATATTGAGAATGGCATTTCTGAACCGGTCCCTGGAGATCATATAGAGAGGCTTTTATGCGCGTTACTTGGTCTAGTACTGAACAGGAAGAAGGATGTTGAGTATGGCTGCCACTTGCCCGCGACGCAGTACTCTTTCTTTTCGCAATCTATAAATTTGAGGACAAGTTGCTAATCTACGACTAATTCTTGATTTCTCTATGTAGGCGAAATCATTACCAGCGTCCCCTCGATGAAGCAATCGCTGCGCATTGGAGCCAGTGGCCCAAGGCCTGGGGGTCCAAGAACCCTCTCCACGGTGGCCGTACGTTTGCAACGATGTCGGCCGAAGAACGTGTAGGTTAATCACTGCTGGGTGCATTTTTTCACGGCGTCTCTGACTTGCGTTCTAGTTACAATTACTCAGTGCCCTCACTTTGTGGTCGCTGTCCTCGTCTGACGCGGTCCAAGCGAAAATCAAAGAATCCTACAAGCAGGCGCGCCATGATGATGACTTGAATCAGCCTCTCTCCGTACAGCCTTGGGGTCGAGATAGTTTTAAGCGTCGATACTGGCTTATTGAGGGACAGGATGATACCCATTTCAGGTTATACAGAGAAAGCAACCCGGCCTTGAAGAACGTGTCTTGGTGGAGCGTGGCCGGTAATATCCCCGAATTGTTAGCTGTTGCTGAGAAACTCGACAAAGAGAAGGGCCAGAATCCGAAGAAGTTGAGCGAAAGGATTAGAAATGCTGTACCTCGGTTCGAAGCGTCAGAAGAGGTAAGCTGCAGCACTACCTTGCCGGGTGACATTTTGTCTCTTTTTTTTTACTAACGGAGGCAAAGAAACGCAAGCGCCGTGACTACCGACTTGCCCGGAAGGCTGCTTTCGCTCGCCCGGAGCCTGGATTCTCATTATACGAGGGCCGCACTCGAGGGAAGAAGTTGAAGTATACGTATTCTGACGATGAGGACTACTTTCTTGACGGCTTGCCTTCCACTCGGAGGTCAAACAGAAATAGCTCTGCTGTTGATACTCCGACAGAACCAACAGGGCCCAGATTCACAGCCAGCGGGAGGCAGATTCGGTCCCGTGCCGGAGGCTTGTATGGTGAATCTCTCCTCATTACACAGCGTCAGGACGATGCTGCCTCGCCACCTCAGGACAGCGAAGAAGGTACTGGACGGTCGAGGAGAACACGACTGGCAAACCAATCGAACGGATATACGGATTACGATTTTGGGGAAACGGACGAGGAGTCTGAAGGACGCTCTAGTGGAAATGAATGGCAGGGTGGTGACGAGGGTGAGGAGAATGACTTCGAAGGAGATGATGAAGATGAAGAGCTGAGTGGTGATGAATCTGTGATAAATGGCAACGAGACCAGGTCTCCTAGTCTCGTGGTGCAACTTAGGTATGGACAGGGCAAGCTTCCAAGCAGCCCGAGTGCTGCCCGTGACGGGCCACCAGAGCAGACGGCGGGGATTGGAAATGACGCTGGAGATGGGCATGCCGCCTCCTCAGAACAGCGTCCGTTGAATGAAGCCGAACGCCTCCTAGCTGTCCAAGTGCCACATATCACACAGGATGTCACGACGATTCCGGATGCGAGTAGCCCGGCTGACTTCGTCCCTAAGGATGCCAATGTTGAAAAGTCCACAGCGATGCCACAAATCGAACCAAATGGCGCGACTACAGACAAGACCGGTGACATCGGTGTCCAGGACGACTCGAGAGTTCCGCCTTCGTTTGAAACAGTTCCTGTGGTTCACAGCATGAATGGAGCTAGCTAGGTTTCGATGTCCTTGTTAGTCAGTGGAGTGAGGAAAGAGGATTCGAAGGCAAAGACAGATATTCCTTATTCCTTAATAGAACTGGGCAGTATACGGAGTTCTCATTCGACTGTTGGCGTTTCTTTAATAGCACTGGGAAATATGGGGGGGCCAAATTCGAGAAAATAATATTCGTTATACACAGCTATATCAGAATTGGATGGAATACCTCTTGCATGTGATATTATCTACGTGCAAGTTCTTTTGGTACATTGACTTAATCTCTTTTTCTGTTTCAAAGACTTGGTACTGTACGACGCCCTGCGAACGGCTGAATCCAGCTTGAAACTGCGACTCAAACTTACGAATTGATATTAGGTCACTTACAAGTTGGAAACCAGTTGACCGCAGCGCGGAAATTTAGAAAAATCGAAAGATAACAGTGAAATTAAGTAGGTTCAAAAAGCAGATTCAAGGGCCCTGTATGCACGATAAAACGCCATCCCATAACTCCTAAGCATGCAGTTACTCGAGTCTATATGGAAGGGCGGAATGATAGGCTAAAGGGCTGACGAATTTCCCTTCCCAAAGGCGTCGTTCACGACCAGTATTTCAAGGCTGCGCAGAGTAATTCTGTAAAAACTCCGAGAACGTCAGCGTCATCAAAGTCCAGTCTGAGAATGGAAAGGGTGGCCCGGTCTGGAATTCCCAAAAGTGTCTCGGAAGCCAAACGACTTACGTTTTGCATTTGAGCGGAAACTCGTCGACTTGTCGCAGGAGGAAGCTCCCAGTGATTCACTTCATACCACCATCGGCGCAATCTGCCGCCCAAAGTTCTCCCGCTGAGAGACGCGTTGCGATTCCAATGGCGCCAGCCGGCGAGTGCGAGAGTCCAGAGAGTGCCTTGGATAAGAGGGAGGAAGACCTATTTTCGGAGATAAAATCAATCAGTTGGATCTCTTCTTCTTACTTTCTCTTATCCTCCACCCTTCCTATCTTCGTATGCACGTATCATTTTCGACTCCATTGGTTTCATACCTGGTCTCTGACCGTAATCCATGCTACCCGCCCCCATGTGTCCGCCCCCCTCAAGCTGGCCAAGTAGCTTTGCTCGAATCGCAAGTCCGGCAAAGGAGGGAGATTCGGCCGTCTTGAAACCGGCCTGATCATTCGACTGGCATCAACAATGTCTGATGGAATGCTGGGAGACTCAGAGGGCGCAGTTCGGATGGGCTGTTTGTCCGAGAAAGAGGTGGGTGGGTCGACATCACGACGAGACGGATCGTGCTGGAGAGATGCCGTCTGGATGGTCTCTGCAACCTCCAAGTTAGGATCCGACATCTTGTTCCTGGATTGCTGGTTGATGTGTTTCGATAAGGCAGGTTGATAGCACTGAGGCGCGTGTACGGAGAACCTTGATGAACGACAGAAGTCAGACTTGAGCGCCGATCAACTCGCCCGTGGATCATGTATTTTCACCCCCGCCTTCTCTCTCTGTCCCGCGCCCGCTTCTCTGCCTTTTCCCTCCGCGTCCACCCCCCATCTCCCTTTCTCAATTGCTCTTTTCGGACCTTTCGCTCTGCATCCCGCTTGAAAATGGCTTCTGAGCAGGGCTATCCGCTTCTCTGCTTGGAGAATCCTCTTTTGGGTGCGTAGCTGTTTGCTTGAAACTTTGGCAACTCTTTCGGTGCTCTTTCGCTAACTTAGAATCCGGCAATTAGATATCCAGGCTCCAGGGTATGTCAGTTTCGGTGTGCGCAGGAGAAATTCGTCCGCAGTCGGAACTTCTGTACTGATATGCTTTCTGCAGTGACCAGGCACTTCTGGAGAAGTATGGTCTGAAGCACAATGACACCATTCTCGCAGAGGAGAAGCATATGGGGATCTACGATGACTTACTCAACCGTAATGCCAAACTGATTGCGGGAGGGGCTGCCCAAAACACCGCTCGTGGAGCCCAGGTACGCAATTGTTTGGCTATTATCTGACCTGCGCGCGCAGTTCCGCGAATGAAGCATCTCCAGGGAATCAGCCTTCAGCCACAATTGGCAGCGATATTGATGCGAGATTTTTCAATGCTGACTGATGACTGTAAATAGTATATACTTCCGGACAACTCCGTCGTTTATATCGGTTGTGTTGGGCGTGACAAATACGCTGATACCCTCAAGGCGACTTGTGAGGCGGCTGGTGTTCACACCGAATATCGTGTCGACGATGTCCAACCTACAGGGAAATGTGGTGTAGTGATCACAGGCCATCATCGCACCATGTGCACGCATCTTGCGGCGGCGAATGAGTACAAGATCGAACACCTGAAGCAGCCACATGTTTGGTCTCTCGTTGAGAAAGCCAAGGTCTACTACGTCGGTGGATATCATCTCACTGTCTGTGTTCCTGCTGTCCTGGCACTAGCTGAAGAGGCTGCTGCGAAGAACAAGGTATGGAAATAGCAGCCAACTGCATCCCTTTCCCTATTCTGAACGCCTTTGGTCTTTGGTAGGTACCTAGGTAGGACTTTTGCTGACGAACATTACGCGCAGATTTTCATGATCTCTCTTTCTGCCACCTTTATTCCCCAATTTTTCAAGGAGCAACTTGACAGTGTGATACCATACACGGACTATATCTTCTGCAATGAGGCCGAGGCCCAGGCATATGCTGATAGCCACGGCTGGAACATACAAGACATCCCAGAAATTGCCAAGAAGTTGAGCCAATTGCCTAAGAAGAACACTTCGCGCCCTAGAGTCGCTATTGTCACTCAGGGAACCTTGCCCACCATCACTGCTACTGCCAAGGCTTCTGGTGAAGTTGAAGTTGGAGAATTCCCTGTCCGGGAGATCTCCAAGGATGACATCGTTGACACTAACGGCGCTGGGTACGTGCTTTAAACACCCCTTATTCGTCAATTGAGGTTCCTGGGCACTGACCTCGCTCCAGTGACGCTTTCGCGGGCGGTTTCGCTGCCGCCATTGTTCAGAACAAGTCACTCGAAGAAGCCGTGGATATGGGCAGGTGGCTGGCGAGCCTTAGTATTCAAGAACTGGGCCCTTCGTACGTCTAGACTCCTTATTTTCATCATGCTCTATTCCCGAGGCTCTGCTTCTTTCGACGGAATCTTCATTAGCCAGGACGGTGGACTGACGTGAGCTTCTCTGAACCAGGTTCCCATTTCCAAAGCAGACCTACGTCCCGTCGAAGCAGTCCTAGATACACATCGGACTTCGAAAGCCAGCTGGTGGGCCACAACGGCTATCAATGGCTGTATTCATGTCCAGATTTCAACCCTTTCATTGCATCCATGACTTAACGTCTGGACTTTCATGAATCTCTGCATTTCAAAGACATCTCGTTATGGGGGAAACGCAGGGGTAAAAAAAAAAAGAAAAGAAAATAGCGTGTTCAACAACGAAACTTGTAATGATCTCCTACCTGCTATTTTGGCCGCAGGCTTTTTTTTGTTCGCATCATATTTTACTTTCAACATTCATGATGTCCTGGGCGACATGCGCAAGTCTTTCAACATATTACACTACAATGATCATGGCTGGTCGGCAGGAAAAGAGTGGGAATGAGTAAAGGTAATCGATTGATTTCAAAGGAGCGTAGATAGAATAAGCAAAACTGACAAATAGAAAGAAGACCTGCTAGACGAGCAGTCGGACTTCTTTCCATCTTACCTGTCCTTCAGAGAAAATAAAGTGAATGAATTACGGAGCCAACTCCCAAGTGCCTGCTAACTCCCTGCAGAAGACCTGACTTGACCTGAACACGCAGCTGAGATATCATTCTCCAGGGCCCATTAGCTTGTGTCCAGTCCTCCAGCTACAATACAGTGCAACGAATGAAATTACGGCCAATAGTCCATAAAACATATCATCAGTCTGACTGGAACAACACATCTCTTTGAAAGAAGTGATAGTATTCTCTCCTGTCATGCTGTGTCGTTCTCACACCCAATTTATAGATGCAACGGGATTAAAAAGGGCGAGGAGGAATGGTGAGGTGAAATCCCAAGCCACACATTCGCACGCGAGCCTCGTAGACGTACTGCCTAGGTAATGCTGCACATCCAACCTGCGCCTTCTCAGTGCAGATCAGTAGCTCAGTGAAAATACTCCATGCTTTTGTGACGCAATAGGAGTGCAAGGGAGGTCAGCTGATATGGATGCTCTCGCCCCTTCTTCTAGCTATTTCCTGGCCTGAGGACATAGCACAGTAGTACCCTAGATGTCTTCTTAAGAGTGTCATCGATGTCACTTCGGTGTATAAATCAGCCGCCTTGCCCACAGGGAGGTGTTTGTCCGATTGCGCCGAGCTGTGAAGCAGATCTGCGAGTGTCGTTGAAGCCGGAGCTCGGGTAGTTCGCTCCGGAAGGAAGGCTGCTTGCGATGAAAGCATTGTTCGCCCAAGATGCGTTCGCAAGGCTGCTGTTCATAGGTTGACCGAGAGTCTCGGAATAGGGATTGACTCCGTCGAACGGATCCCTTCTCCATGTGTTCCCAGATAAAGGATTACTGGGAAAAGAAGGCGTCGATGATAACCACGGGGAGTCAGATTGCCCTAGAGAGCCCTGAAATTGGCTCGAGCCCATCAGACTACGGCGGTGGAGAAAGTCGCTGGAGATCGGCTCGTGAGATGGGAAGCCTGAGCCATTGTTGCTCGGCGTCATCGAACTAACGGGATGCTGGCTGAGACCCGGAGGTGCCCGGGGAGTCTGAGGGGCAGAAACATCTACAGCCTGTGGAGGCAAAGCCGTGTTCCAGATACTTGGAATACCGGGCAGTGCTGGCCGTGGAGTGAATGCCTGCGATAACGTCTGCCCCGAGGCCATTGGCATTGCGACTGGAGCGCCAAGTCCGGGAGGAGCAATCGGAGTGCCGGTGCGTCGAATATTCTGGTCGTGGAAAGGCGTAGGCTGGCTAGGCTCGAAGAGACGAGGTTGAGGAGTTGGAGGTCCACCATTGTCCAAGAGCGACGGAGGCTCCGGGCCACCTGGTGTACCCTCACTAACATCTGACTCGACTAGCCGCTCTACACCCTCAACGATGCGGTACATATTGGCTGCTACAGAAGCCGTGGCAGACTGAGAACCACCGAACATACTCCTGGTGTCTGCAATATAGTTTGGGTCGCGTGTCGCTGGTGGAATATCCTCTCGTTCAATGCTTGTTGACGAGAGCGTATGCTGGTGGACATGAGGGCTAGAAAAGAACTGAGAAGGGAGATCGTCCTCCTTGTAGATAAAATTCTTCTTCTCGTCATTGTCAACGAGAGCGACGGGTATTCTCTAATTGTTTGTTAGACTCTGCAGTGGCTGAATCAATATCATCTTCGCACATACGTTGTTCACCACAAGATCAAGGCCGTCAATTACAAATTCCCGGATCCGGTAAAGCATTTCAATACTAGGATGGCTTCTTTCCACACCATAGTCGTTCATTCGGGGCTTTTGTGCGCCGTTGATATCCAAATAACGACGACTGGTAGCGTCCTTTGCCAATGGCACAAACCCGAGTGTTTCCTCATCTTCTTCCAAAAGGTATTCAATCTCAGGTAGATGCACAATGTCAAATGTGGACGCAAGCAAAGTCAGTGTATTTGCATAGACTTTCCAGAATTCCTTTATCTGGACGGATAGCGGCGTTTCCTTTTCCTCCTTCTGAGCAACCAATGCGCTGCTGACGGCCAGGAGCCAGGAGCTATAATTCCGGAGAGCAGGCAGAATGCGACGAACTACAACAGTAACCTTCTCTGAGCCGCTGTTGTCGCCCTTACCACTGGGCTCCTCTCCGGCGAACCGCTCCAACTCGGCCAAAAGGATCTGGAGCAGTGTAAAGAACGTCTTCACGTTGATTCGTTGGAAAAAGAGGCGCGAATTGCTTCCCGAGTCTTCTGAAAAAAAGATATTTGACCTTCATCAACAATGGATCCTAGAAGTCGCACTAGCGGCGAAACTTACCGTTTGGCTGCCCCTTAGCAAAGTCCTCAGCTGCAATGTTAATCAGGCAGAACTTCTGTAGCGTGCCTTCGAGGGAACGTTCCCTAAGATCGACGGCCAGCTGGCTGATCACTTCATTTTCGAGCTCATCATGCTCCGCGAAATCAAGCCCTTTATAACATTGTGCATGAAGATACACAAACCAAGGGGCCAATGATCTTCCGGGAATGCCAGCGTCTTCTTGGGGAATCAGCTCTCTCTTAGTCCATGCGTTCATAACCTTCTTAAACTCGATCTCCAAATTGCCTTTGGCGGAAGGATGGGCTTCTTTGGCGGTTAACGCCCTATACAGGTGGTAAGTAGCCCTGAGATGGTTACCGTCAGCGAGCGCAATGACAGCCAATTGATTATGAGACGCGCCGGAAGCAGGGTAGATCAGCGTAGCCAAATCGTAATATCCGATGGCAGGACCCCAATTGCGGTCTTTAGCGACAAGCTCGGTCTCGCGGTATCGGGAGAGATCGCCTAGGCGAATGAGGGTTGCGTGGCACGACTTGAGGACATGTTTGCGAAGGCTATCAGGCGCTTTCACCGGGGATTGAGCAGATAAATCTGAGAGAGGAGTATTCGCTTTTCAATTAAGAGGCTGCGCAGGAAAAAAAAATAAAATTGGGAAGGCGGAAAGAAATATATGCTCACTGTCAAAGTTGAACTTCCGTGTAACTTTCTCTAACTCGGGAATGCCTCCAAAATGCGACGACAAATGCTGGATATAACCCCGATAGAATCGCTGACTTGACTTGATGAAGTCAAGATAATGCTTTTCAAGCTTTCTCTTTTCTACCGGCTTTTTCTTCCCATTGCCATCACGAACCTAGGGATTATTAGACCAGACGACGCACGAGAAGAAAAAAGACAAGAATCCTCTAGTTTTTGACCGGCACTCACTCGAGCAAGTAGCTTGCGGAATCGGGTATTGATTTTGAGATGCGACTCCCATAGGCGACCTTCGACGTCGATGGAGCGAGCGGTCTCGAAGTCTTGAAGAATGGCATTTTGACAAGCGGTTCGGAATCTGGAGTCGGTCAGACTGTATTCCACGCGAAAAGAGCCTCGGGGTTCAACAAGAATAACTGACTCCGAAAGGAAATGTGTGACCGAAGTGAAGGTAGGGTCCTTTTCCGCGAGGGCTTTCAAAAGCTCCTTCTCCGCCTCGAGCGCAATCCTGCCAGCCGCAATCAATTTAGGCTAATTAAAAGGGAGAGAATAGCAAAGCGCCAGATCAAAGAATTCAGAGAGAATACTGACTTCCAGGTATCTTGGAATGCGGACGCCATGCTCAGAACGGATGGGGAATGGAGCCTGTCACCCCACAATTTGACCTTGCCGTCAGATGGGTATGGCTGGCTGGGAGTCCGCGCAACTCAGGAACAGTGAGCGATCCATCAGTTTCGTATGAATCGTCGATGGGTACGAGAGGGGTGAGTCGTGGGGGGGGGATTGCAGCGTGTAAAGGAGTGCGGGAAGGCGTGAAGGCCTGCGTTTAATTAAAGCCGACGGTCAGTATCGAGCGGGAGAGCCGGGCCCGTCCAGAAGCTGGTCTGCTCGGTGCAGAGAAATTGCAGACGTTGGATTCGCATTATTATTGCCGCGAGGGACCTGATTGCCCGCTCTCACGTGGCGGTGCGCCGTGGCTGGTGTGTGCTTAGGCAGTATCGTACCGTACCGTACCACCCCCGGTATTGTTGTGCGATCTGTGTACGAGGTACCTAGGTACCTAGGTACTCAGTACCGCGTCATCGTTGACCGACTTTGGTACTTGTACGCATGCTCAACTTCCACATGCTCAGCTTCCTCTGCATGGCGGAGAATCGACCACTGCTCTAGATATGGAAAGAGCTGAACCACAGAAAGGACCTGATATCTGAAAAGATATCCATGCCTGTGCCATGATACCAGGAACTGGGCTCGGATACTGACCTGCAGACCACAGCAGCAACCACTTTGAGACCGGGGAAAGCCTTCCAGATACAGGCCTGTACGTTGTACATTGCAGTTCACAATTGGCCAGTTGGCCCGATTCTCTGTCGCAAGATGTCCAAGCGCTCGAGAAGCGACTCTCCACTAGACGAGAGCCAGACTCCCGAGGCGCCTCAATCTCCGTCCCCATCTCCGACGCCAACTTACCAGGACCGCTCTAAGAAACGCTCACCTGATACGAGTGTTCCAGCGGTTGAAGTGATGCACTGTTCGCTGCCTCCCCATAGAGATATCATCTCGTTTACATCATTTGAAGACTACGACGTTCACTATCAACAGGCACATGTAAACCGGTGCTCAGAGTGTGGCCGGAATTTTCCTACAGATCGATTCCTGAATCTGCATATCGAAGAGAACCATGATCCTCTTGCTTCGGCGAGAAGGGCTCGCGGCGAGAAGACGGTATGCGCCCCCTCCCCCCCCCGCGCCTCCTCGCGTAGCTACCAGTTGCTTGCTAACGACATACGGCAGTATGGATGCTTCGTTGAAGGATGTGATCGAATGTGTTCAACTCCCCAGAAGCGTCGAATGCACTTGATAGACAAGCATATGTTCCCACGGGTAGGCAGAAGGATAATAATGTGAAATGTTCTGTGTCTATTCTGGCTGACTCGAGCCCTTTTTCCCACAGACGTATAATTTCTGTATTGTGAACGATGGGATCGACAAGCAGAGTTCCCTGCTGCGGACTAGAAATGCGCGTAAGGCGCGATTGTCGAGCAGTGCATCTGCCTCGAATTCGGCACAGGAAGGGAGGCTGAGACTCAGGTTGTCTGCTCAATCCGATGGAGCCTCAAATGGTCTTCTCTCGCCTCCTAACGAAGAGCGTCCATCGACGACTTCAGACATAGAAGTCGTCGATCTTGAAAAGTCTATGTCTGCTCTGCAGTTTGTGCCGACAGCGGTTGTCAAAAACATGAGAAGCATAATCTAGCTATCACACCTGACTCTTTGACGGAGGACAGAGTGCAGGGACAAAAGATAGTATGGTGTAGTTTCTTTCTCTATGGGGGTGCTCGGAATGGGAATGCTGAACATGCCGTTAGTCATTAGAAATCATAGATTGATTAATTGCATGCTTTTGGACAAAGGTTGCACAAGAAAGGAACATGGCCAAGCCAAGTGGCAAGAATCAGGCAACAGGCGAACAGATAAGGGAAGCAACGAGAACCGCGTTCTGTACAATATATATGACATCGAAGAAACAAAGGCTGCACCGTCATTCCTTTCCTTGGGTCGGAGGGACGTCCTCGCAAGCGTATAAACAATAGATAAAATCGGCTGGTATGAGAGAGCGAATCCAGGGACAAAGAGAGCCCAATCCCTCTCCAGACTATTATGCCGAAATGAAAATAAACACAATTAAAAGTAGACAATGGTACACTTCGACTCGTACAGTGCAGATCATTAGTCATTCCGACTGGCGGCCGTCATGTATTGGAGACAAGGCGATACATAGAAAAATAAGGGGAAAGGAAGCTGAAGAGTACACGTAGGCAGTGCTCGCTGCTCGCTGTGGTCAAGCTTCCAACAGGTCCGCGTAAGCTTCTAAGCTGGACCCGACCAGGTCCACTATTGCCCAACTAGTGTTTCCCTTGAAGGTTCTTGCCCATACGCGAATGATCGCGACACTGAGCTGCTTGGCTTTGTATGGATTGGCGATGAAATCTAGGTCGTGAGTCCCTGGTGGGTCGACGGACACGTCGGTTTCGTCCATCATACTCTTGAGCCACAGAAGCAACTTCTTTTCATGCTCTGATAGTCTCTGCTGGGATTGCGTACTGGGGATGGCAAGCAGCCACCGGCTTAAGAGGAAGGCACACTCCAAACTGCAGAGCGAATGCTGGATGCTCCAGAAAAATGAATGAGTCCTCGCCACGAAGTCAATCCCAAGCCGAACGGGAATTGAGAGTGCGTGTGCCGAATGTAACAAGGCCATTATGAGTCGCGGGCTCCGCTGTATGGGTGGCGACGCATTTAAAGCCCTTGCAATTTGCAACGGGTCTTGACTCATAAGATGGCGACAAGGGCCTAGGTTCACATGTAATCTAATGTAAGCCAGGCCAAGAAGAGCGGTGGATGTAAATGCTATCGGGCCAGCTGGGTTTTGAGGGTCAATACTGGATTCAGGCGTGTGTTTCCATAGAGCCTTCCAAGAACTCAAAGAATTGTCCAGGACAGTCAAGTCTTCCTGTCTCAGACTAGTGCCTTGCATGTTCGGCGCACAAAGGCAGAGCTGACGGGCAAAGAATATTTGCTGGATGACAGCATGGATGAGAATATAATTCCCAAGAGGAGAGATGGGCGCTGAAACATTTGGCACTGTGGACTTGGAAAACAACTTGGCAAATGCCTCCTGGAAGGAAATCTGCGATCCATGCCGTGTGTGGTAAAGACGCCGCCACTGGACGGCATTGTTGGCCTTCCAGACGTCGTGAGAGCACGGCATATTTAATTTCAACTCAGCATTCACGATCAGCGGCGGAATATCATACATTATAGAATGAAGGTTAAAGAAGCAGTAAACGATGAGCTTCGTTCTCCGGTTGCCTTCTTGGCGGATCCATTCGTCCCAGCTGATGGCTTCTGGGTTTGTAGCTGGTTCCGACAGGCCATGCTCCCGAACGAGCCTAGCCAGTGTGCTTTGCAGGGAAAGAATCTCTCGAAGCAGGTCTGGATGCCTTTCCCAAGACGCAAACACGGTGAGCAATAGAAAAGTTCGAATGACTTCCATATGTGCTTCCGACTCATCTAGAGTATAGCACGCAGGATCCACGGGTTGAGGGGCCATATGATGATTCTGGAAAGGACTCGGGGCGGCATTCGAAGTGATAGAGGATCCGGGAGAGTTGTGGAAGCCAGAAGATGGGGATATGAAGTTCCACGTTGGATACGGAGCCTGCTTGCTGTCCCTTCTTCGGAGGCGCTCCAGCAGAACTGCTTTAGAAGCATGGAACAGCTCCACCCCTCGACTATTCTCGAACCGATAATGTGATCCTGCAGCCGCTAGTGCGAGGGTGAGTTCGGGAGAGCATTTGGCAACACGGAGAGTCGGGACATGAATAAAAGGAAGGTGTTCATTCAAGCCGTTGATATAACCGGCAAAGAATCGAGACAAGGCGTGTCGCGACGGCGGAATGAATCCCCTCGGAACGACATAAGAGAACTCTTCGAGTTTTGAAAGAAAGATTTGACGGTCTGTATTCGATATATCCCATGCAGGACGCGAATTTTCGTCAGTAAGTCCGACGCGATCATCCACATCTTCTGGCTGGAGAGATGGCAGTCGAGAGCCGAAGTTGGAGAATGACGGCGGTTCGTCGGCCGGAGGACGGGGTTCACTAATGAGGTCGCCGCCGAGCCTACTAGGTGCAGGTACACTCTCGCGAACCTGAGTCCTTGAGTCGACGGAAATGTTGGGGGGTAAAGTTGGATCTTCGACAGAGAAGAATCCGGAGTCCCAATCGGAAGAAAGGCCCACACTCTCCAGGAAAATCGTGAAGTCCTGGACTGGGTCCCCTAGATCGGTCATATCAAGGATCGAAGGTTCCACTCCGTAATTATCTGCGATCGACCTCTCTTGGATATGAGGGATTGCTTGAGGAGGGTCGACCTGCGGGGGAGGCTTCTGAACCGATTCGACAACACTCTCCTGCTGACCTTCGAGAGCCACATGGCTGGCAGCGTGGGACAGGAGGTTGAGGTCATAACCCCAAGAAGGATTAAACTGAGGTGCTCCCACTAACGGTGCAGGTTGTGTAGGGGGTTCAGGCGGAGGCGCGGGAACTTGTTCTGGCTGGACTATTACCGCGTCGGCGAGCTCGAGCATTCTCGATTCGTTGGAGCCAGGAGGAGGGATCATGGACGCTGACGGTGGACGGCGCGCTTCATGGTTGCTATGATTTCTGTGCTCTCCTCGATGTCCTGCATTGTCTGCTGAATGAACCAATCTTTCATGGCGAACAAGCAGGTCACTGTGAACAACAAAAAAAAAGAGGAAAAGGAAAATTTCCGTAATTAGCGCGGGTCGAAGATCGGATGGAAGCGGGAGAGAAATTTACCTTCTCGCGAACGATTTGGAGCAGTTATCACAAGAGAATGGCTTTTCCTTTGTATCTACAACGTCACGCGTTAGTACCTAATGGATCTCCTCAAAAAAGAGGACCTAATGCCCTCTGGGGGGAAAGAGGGGGGAAAGGGTTACGCAACGGGTGCGGAGATGTCTTTGGAGATGTTCCAAGCG
This sequence comes from Byssochlamys sp. BYSS01, assembly GCA_002242795.1. Taxonomy (NCBI): domain Eukaryota; kingdom Fungi; phylum Ascomycota; class Eurotiomycetes; order Eurotiales; family Thermoascaceae; genus Paecilomyces; species Byssochlamys sp. BYSS01. The sequence continues at coordinate 138,795 of NIXA01000002.1, forward strand.
AGCGAAGGGTCTGCCACAGTACTTGCAAGAAAGGGACTTGCGCTGAGCATTTGGAGTCTTCTTCTTTGGCTTTCCAGGAGAATGTTTCTCTTCTTCCATGGTGGAGAATAAATGTTCTTGATGGGGAATTGGAGGAATTCAAGACGGCGCAGGCGAGCGGGGAAAGAAATTCAACTGTGGGGAAGGAAGGACGTGCAGTTTGCAGCATACGCCGTGGCAGGGTTCCTTCCGCGTACCAGCCGGGGACAGTACCGTCTCGGAACCGTTCTTGAACCGTACCGTACATCAATACGGGCTTCCAGCTACAGATTCAGAACGGAAAAACACTCGGCCCGTCTGGAAATCTTGAGCAAGCTGCCCTAAGCCCTAACTACTCCCTAATTTCCAAATTCCCTAATCTGCGAGTGATTTATGCAGATTCAATTTTGGTTGAACTCTAGAAGAACTGTTGACTTCATGGCACCTAGAGAGTTTCGCGTGAAACTCTCACTCAACTAACTCTCCAGGTGCTATGAACTCTCTCCCGGGGTGGCTCAGTACCGTGTCTTCGCCTCGGTCACGTGTACTATTCCTGAGATAGGCGCGGGGTTGCAACGGGGCGCTGAGGTAGCGGCCAGTGTGTTAAGAGCGTCTCAGACAGTCTGCGAAGAGGACGCCACATGAAGCACCTTACGTTTCATCAGCCCCCAAGGCTTTGCATTGAGAGGTTGGACACCCGCCCGTGAGATAATGCTGTCCGTGACATCAAACTGATGAACCCAGAAAACGGAACAAACAGCATGCCTCGCCTGGTACGCCAGTGTGTAGCAGTAGGCAAAGCGCGGTCCTGGGGATGGAGCTTCCAGTTGTCCAGAGGACGTGGTGACTCTGACGCAAATGAGAAATCTGAATCTGAATCGAATCTGATACTCCGTTGAGGGGCTTGTTTCAGACGGCAACCTTCCCACCAATCGCGGGCCGCAGTTCCTCCGTCACACTTTCGTTTGTCGGAGATATAGGTTGACAAGACCTCATCGGGTTTCAGTCGCAGACCCTCCAAACCACGCTCGTTGACACAGTTTTAGTTCCATCATCCAATTCTTCTCTCCTGTCGTCTCCAATTCACTTTCGTTTCTTCCATCTCTTCACTGACCTGGACTCGTTTATTTGGAGCTCGTCGAAACGGCTGCGTGGTCGATTTCCTTATTCGATCACTCCAGAACTTGCCTCCGTGATCTATTCTTAGCCACCCAGCGTCCTTCCAGTGGATTGATCACAGCCAGGCAAGACTGGTAGCCGGGTCTCAGGAGCTCTATCTCCCTTGTTGTTATTTGCTACCAGGATATTCGCTGGTATGTACTGACTGTCCTCTTTAACCCGGGCTTTCTTAGCACGTACGCGTCTTGTGTGGACGGATCTTTTGCTAACTGCCTGTCTGGATACTTAAGAGACCTGGATCATGCCCGCTTTTCCCAGTTGAATCCTCCTCGATTCTATCTTGTCCGAACTTCTTCACACGGAAAATTTTGTAACGACCGCGACTTAGTTCAAAAGATAGCGTCGGGATTAATCGGAAGACGATTCGAAACTGCGAAAGTTTTCAGCTTGGAATCATCGAAATAAGAGAGACTCGGGAAAATAGACATCGTGAGCTGGACTATGTTGGCCTCTAAACCACCCTACCAGGCGTCTTTCGGCATGTCAGCCACCCCGACACCAACACAAACTTACCATGCTGCGCCATCTGAGAGACCAGTCGCGGCGGCAAACGCTCAGGACGGCGCAGTGTTCACGACCCCGATGGAACCCGAGTTTGCTGACGGACACGATGGACTCGATTCTGTCAGGTAATTATCCAGTGTCGATAGAGAATCTCGTTTGTTTGTCCTGGGCATGAACTGATCCGAGTAGGTCATGGGATGAAAACCAAGTAATATCGTGGCTGCACAGTATAAACTGCGGTCAATATGAGTCTCTGTTCAAAGGTACTTCTGGACCCAATTGACATCCACCTATGGATTGCCAGAGCAGTCCACTTCTTCAGTTTGCTGACTTCGCCGTAGCGAATAATTTCACTGGCGATAGTCTCATCGAATGCGACCAGAAGATCTTAAAGGAAATGGGTATCAAAAAGATTGGCGATCGCGTGCGCATCTTTGTTGCTATTAAACAGTTGAGAAATAAAGCGGTGTCTAGTCGGAAGCAACAAAATATGGTAAGTCCTCGCGTTAATACGTTGCAGAGCCTGTTTGTTCTGACGTTGATTCAGAACTCCCTGGTGACCCTAGAGGCGTCTACTTATACGCCCCTGCCCCGAAGTCCACCCATCGGTCGCCAACAAACGTTGAGTAGCCGCCGGTTGGGTGATAACACTGCCATTCTCACGTATAATACTCCAAACCCGATCACAGGTGGGAAAACATCGTCTCGACCTGCGTCCCCCCCGGCTGCAGATATAGACTGGGCAACACGGGCTCAGCGATATGTGGCCTCTAATACCGTGGAGCCAGCCCGGAGAGAGCAGATCACAGGCTATTCGAACAGCCAATTGCCTGGCGGTTCGAGTACTGCACGGGGCTCTGGAATCGCAGGCGATGTGAGTCAGTCTCCGAATACCACCGCGCATTTGAGATCGACTCCTAGTATCGACGGTCTCACGATGAGCCTTTTGCCCGCAAATTCCCCAGTCATCAGGGTCATATACGCAGGTGGCCAGACCAAGGTTCTGAACATCAAGCGTTGCAAGTCGCCGGATGAGGTCACCCTCTATGTCTTGAAAAAACTGCAGCTTCCCGAATACCAGTATCGGAACTACTGTTTCTACGTACTAGACGGCTTTGAACCTGACCCTTCAAAATGCAGAAGACTCACGGATTCGGAACTTATGGAAATATGCGGCGATCTCAATAGGCCTGAGCGCGGACGTTTGATTTTACGGAAGATCCATGCCGGTGAACCGGAACTGGATGAGGTTGACCGTGCAGCTCAACTTGCAGGCGATGAAAACTTGAGGACCGGTCTACGGAACCCACTCAAGAAGATCGAACAGCTTACTGGCGAATCTTGGCGAAATATCAAACAACCGACGTCCCCGAAGACTTCTCGACAGATTATTGGCCAGCAGCAGGTTGTAGAGCGTCAAGTGGGATCCAGACTGCGATCATTCTTTGGTGCCAGACCACCGAGTGAAATGATTATCCATGAGATCACCTCGTACTTCCCCAGCCACCATAGGGAGGATATTGAGAAGACAATGCGTATGTCAGTCAGAAGGTCTCAACGCCTCAGTCGTGCAGCAAGTCGCTTGAGTGTCGTCAGCAATGTCAGCTACGCGTCTAGCCTCAAAGACGCGCCTCCGATTCCCAGTATTGCCGACACCTGGCTCAATCAGGGAACACCGCCCACTCGAGCCTCACGGCCACTGTCTGTGTCAAAGTTCAACTTACCTCCGACGACCTTTAGAAGAGACTCAGTCGCTTCAAGCACGCTCCAACCCCTCCAGGAAGAATCACCTATCGAACCCAATCGCAAGTCATACGTCTCGTTTGATAGTGCTTCTGAAGACCCTGGAGTTTCACGCCACAGCCTCTGCGATGAAAGTGCCAGTATCGCGGCGACAGACGGTGGCTCGCTCAATGAACGATTGAGTGTTCTTGTAGCCGAAGATGGAGAAGAGGAAGACGCTGGTCTGAACGATTTCCTGGCTGGAAACAACTTTGCGCCAACCAATTGGATGAAGGGATCTTTGATTGGCGAAGGATCTTTTGGGAGCGTTTTCCTTGCCCTCCACGCAATTACTGGAGAGCTCATGGCGGTGAAACAAGTTGAAATTCCGTCAGCCACAAAAGGCACTGAATTTGACCAACGCAAGAACAACATGGTATCAGCGCTTAAACATGAGATCGAACTGCTCCAAGGGATGCATCACCCCAACATTGTGCAATATCTGGGCACTTCCGCGGATGACCAACACTTGAATATCTTCCTGGAGTATGTGCCTGGAGGTTCCATTGCGACAATGCTCAAACAATATAACACCTTCCAAGAGCCTTTGATCAAGAATTTTGTCCGTCAGATCCTGGCCGGTCTTTCCTATCTTCATAGTCGTGATATCATACACCGGGATGTCAAAGGTGCCAACATTCTGGTTGACAACAAGGGCGGCGTTAAGATATCCGATTTCGGCATTTCCAAACGCGTGGAAGCCTCAACTGTACTAGGGTCTCGAGCGAGCAGCGGAGGTGGCGGGCATCTGCACCGACCTTCCCTCCAGGGCAGCGTGTACTGGATGGCGCCGGAAGTTGTTCGGCAGACTGCCCATACTAAAAAGGCCGATATCTGGAGTTTAGGCTGCCTGGTCGTGGAAATGTTCCTGGGAGCCCACCCCTTCCCCGATTGCAGCCAGCTGCAAGCTATTTTTGCTATCGGTAGCAACAAAACACGACCTCCACCGCCGGAAAATGCCAGCAAGGAAGCCACGGCTTTCCTAGACATGACTTTCCAAATTGACTATGAAATGCGGCCTACTGCAGATGAATTACTCAAAAGCCCTTTCCTAGCCGCGCCTGTTTTATAAGGCCTCAGGGTTCTGGTTACTGTGTCACCTGGTTTGTGACGGAATTGCTGGTATTCTGAACTCGATTGTTCAATACAGGTGTTCCTTCATTTGCTTTATTGGCAGTTCAATGAGTGCCTTCATCTTGTTATTCATGATTTTAATTCGCATTTTCTTCTCCTTGTTTGAATTTTCAGATGTGTACATGCTACGACAACGCGATACCCTACCATCGAAGACCTGCTGTGATTTGAGTAGCGTGATAAATCTTCCTTTTTTCTTTTATTAATTTGAAAATTTTAAAGTTAAGTATCTTGCGATTAAGAATAATACCTAGGTGTCAGAGCACGATGGACATATTGACGTTTTATTCTTGTTTCGATTGTTGTTTAACGGAAGAGTTCACGTGTCTCCTTCGTCGCCTTTTACATTCATGGGATACTTGTCAGTCACAGGATGGCTTTTGGAATAGAAGGGAACTAATTAGACGTTGTTATTTATAATACATGGACCTCTGATTTGACCTGCTATTCTGAATAAGTGCGTGTAATCTCTCTGCTCCTGTTCATGCAGTGTTGGGGGCCGTGTAAACCAACAGCACCAGTCGCCAAATGAAAAGCGCTATATCAATAATGTACAGGACATATTTATTCAAGACAAAAAGAAGAAGGCAAAGTAAGGTGGGAGTTGGCATCACTCCCAACACGCTGCTGGTTTTGGTACAGTTGCTCAGGTTTGAAAGGCCAAGATTACAGGATGCTTTCGTTCTTCAACGAGACATCTAGTTAACAATCTTTCCATAAAATGGAATTCCTAAGGCGCTGAGAAGAAGCCGAGCATCTTTGTCTGTTTTCGCAGAGGTGTGGAGGGTGATATGGCAACCTGGGATCATCTTTGCCGGGTACCTGTTACAAAAAGAACAAAGTCAGTCAAATCTCACTTGTATCCCGGGACGTCGGTTACAAGGCAAAAAAAAAGAAAGGCCAAACTCACATGTCATAGTTGACTTCGATTTCAGGAAACAAGGCGACATTCTCTGGCTCCAGACCAAAAGTAATATTCCCACTGCTGTCACCGCTGGTGCCTTTTACACCTCTCCAGTCCTTGATCCTCGGCATGACCACGTCGATCAACTTCCCAACAAAATGGTACATATTCTCTCCACGCAGCTCGGCCTTGACAGCCACCGTGCTCCTACCTGGCGCGATACCCCAAGGCGCCACAGAGGTCTTAGATTTGAAAGTCTCCACCCGCACATTCGATATGGCCTGGACCGCCATACCGGCAACGTGCAGCCATGCCGAACTCTCCGTAGCGGCCTGCTTGACGTAGCTGTGAATCGTGACGCGTTCCAACTGGGGTATGTTTCTGAACGTTATCGGCTTGCGAAGCAGTCGTAGGACGTCACCACCGCGAGGCCCGCGAAGCGTTCTGTTTTTGTGGTATGGGGAACTGTCGTCCCAAGAACGAAGCCGGGGTGCTTTCTGCGGCGGTTTGAAGCCTGGCGGGTTGTGGACGTAGCAGAGAGTCATGATATCGGCGGCCACAGTCGACTCGTATGTTTGCTCCACGCGAGGTAGAGAGAAGGGCCCTGGTACGAAGAGTCGCGAGGAAGGGTCCGATGGCGGCGGGGGCCGGTGTGGGTGAAGCGGACCACGGTCATATTTTGGAGAGCGAAATTGGTAACTGCAATTGAAGAGAATTAGAAGAAGATTCATTCCACTCCCTTCTCAGAACAAGAGTAAAGAGAAAAAAGAGAGTAAGTTGACTCTCAGTCACGCCGTTATACATACCGACTCCTCGGCAACTGGGACTTTCGTGCCCTGGCCCTTGCAATGGGGTCGAATGTCTTCACCACCTCTCCTGGCACCGTTGCAGTCAAGGACGTCGCTGACTCGATATCATCGATTGTCTCCGATGAATTGCCGGACGAAGCCTGGTCGGGAGCATTGCGACGCCAGCTAGACGGCTGTATCCGCGCTGACGGCGCAGAGACCCGTGGCAAAGCTCTTACCAAGCATGTAGATGGCTTACTTGCAGCCATTGCAGCTTGAATGCTGTGCGTTGTCTGTGTCGAGAGAGTAACCCGATAGATCCTCAGCGACGGACCGTCGACCGTCCGAAAACTTCGGGCCCAGATCGTCTAGGTCACATGATTTCTTCATGCCTTGGGCAGAATCAGCAAGCACAGAGAAGCGTATCGTACCGTACCGTGCAGTACCGTACAGTATCGTACCGCAGCGCCCACCGCGCTTACGTGGAGGGCGGCAAGGCGCTAGTCCTATCGCATCTGCCGTGCTCATATGCCATTGGCCGTCGCCGCCACATCTAGGCAGGACGATGCGCGGCAGATCTGATTCCCCGCGCAACAGCCAGATAACCCGCTAGACACAGGCAACTGAGATTCAGGTGCAGACTCCATGTCCCGCCGCCTTCCACTGTCCATGCCTTTCTGTCACGGTCTCTGTCGGAATTTGGACACGCAGTCATCTGCCCTCCTGACCTATTACCAATGCTGCGATAAGCAATCGGATCCAGTTCTGATGTTTGCGGAAACCCCACTCCAGCTCTACCAGTGATCACTGGCCAGATGAGCTCAAACACCTGACATCGCTGTCCCAGTACGCCACTGGCTGCCTTGAGTGCTTTCCGGCATCCCGGAGCTTGAGTCCTACATATTTGAAGTTGCATGCCTGTGTTCCGTCGCAGAAGACCGCGTAATCGGATTGTCTTATATACCTCGCATAACGTGTGCAACACCGTAGCCTACATCTCGATCAGCGTCACCGGGGAACCATGAGCGGAATCCCCAGGTTTCTCAGAAGGCGAGAAAGGCAGTCTAGACATGGGCGGCACCATGTCGGCGGTAACATAGGAGAGGTAACTCACTTCCTGCCTAACTAGTCCTGATCGTCTCGTTTCTGTTGGCGTATGGCTTTCATAAATGGCAGATCTACTGAACGCTCTTCTTTTCCTAGGCTTTCCATGCCTCAACACTTCGTGCCTTGCAGATGTTCTCCGCATCCGATCCAAACCCCGACGACAAGAAGAACAAGGGTGAGGAGAAAAAGGTACACTACTCTGCGAAATGTCCGCCACGAAGCTCAAGGCTAATGCACAACAGATCAAATCGGTACAGAAACGCCTTTCCGACATCGGGATTACTAGTAGCTTTGACGAAAAGAATATCAGATACGCACTACAGACAAGCTATGCAGACGGCGACGTAGACAGGGGGCTTGAACTTCTGCTCATCGTCCAGGACTCGATTGAAGGAATTATCCGGGACTATTCGCCCAGTGTCAAACTCCTTGGTGCGGAGAATCGCAATTCTGTTACTTGCTATCTGGATTCGCTGCTATTCGCCATGTTTGCGCGTCTCGACTGCTTTGAGGCTATTCTCTACAATACTTTCAGCGATGAGCCGCGACGGAAGTTGTCCATTCTGTTGAGACTCTGGGTCAATATGCTGAGATCTGGAAAGCTCATCACGACTGATATTGTGCGTACTGCTTTTTGGCAACAGTCTATGGCTATGCTCTGACTCTGAATCAGTGCTAATTGAAATAATCATTAGACAAAACATCTTCAGGACGCACTTGCTGAATGTGGTTGGGAAGATGCGGCCACAATGCGGCAACAGGACGCTTCTGAGGCATTCACATTCATCACAGAAAAGCTGGAACTTCCCCTTCTAACTTTGAAGATGGATATATATCACACTGGCAAAGAGGATGCCGCTGATGATCACAAATTTGTCAATGAAAGATTACTAGAAGTTGCCCTGCCATCTGATTCTGGCGATGGAAGATCTGTCACTTTGGAAGACTGTCTGGAGTCTTACTTTAATAACAAGATTGAAGTGAAGAGATTCCTCGAGCGATCTAGCACGAATACTTCCAAGAGATCCTTTGATTCTATTTCCAAGGGCAATATGACCCATATTGAAACTGTGGAAGTAGACTCGGTGGCATCTTCCCCAATGACCGGCGGTTTTTCTTGGGATGTGCCGACCCCGTTGTCAACGTTTACGGAATTCGGAGAGTCGTCCGTCTCGCGACAGATATCAAGGCGTCGCAGCAGTATCATACAGCAGCGCTTCATTCCCGACCCTGATGACAAAGGCACTTCCCGCACTGGAGCAGACCGACCACGTAAGGGTTCCTACAGAAAGGAGGTTATGATGCCGGCATGGCAATTCTTCAGCCTGATCCGTAAGTCTTAAGTGAAATTCGAAGCGGGAAGAAAACCCTCCCTGTTGTTTTCAATGAAAGCTAACGACCCAAGCAGCGTGGTACACAGATAACATCCAATCAGATGGTGCGCAGGTCGCAGCACACTTTTCTTCCAAGAGACCCATTGTTGGGCTGTCTTTGAAACGCTACACGATGTTGCCAAACGGAACCATATCTAGGCTTAACACGCATGTTGATATACCAACCGAGATTGGCCTGCCACACTTTATCCAAGATGACAGTCTAGATGCCGACGTGTCGATCTACGGAAATTTCAAACTTTCATTGCAAGCCTTCGTCTGCCACCGAGGCAATTCCGTCAATTCTGGACATTATATAGCCATTGTTCGAGGCACTAGCGCAGGTGCTACTCCAGCGGGCCGCAGCTCGAGGTCGAGTCTGTCCATTGATGACCCGTCGAGATATTGGATGCGTTTTGATGACTTGGCGTATGAACGAGTCACCTTGGTTGATGTGGAGAAGGCATTGGAGACCGAGTCCCCGTATCTCTTGTTCTATCAAATCTTACCTATCAACGAGGATGCCGCTGAGGCAAACCTGAAATTTTCCGACACACCTAGCCTTTCGTCAACCAGTATTCCAGATGCTGATGCGGCAGACGTTGCTCAGTCGCTGCGCACCTTATCTACTGGAGGATCTGCTTCCGGCCGACCAAGCGTCGAAGTAACAGCCCCCGATGAATCTGGACCTCCAACACCTGTTGCCAATGGAGGTAGAAGTGGTCCAGTTTCTGACGCTACTGTGGCTGCAAATCCTAATGGCAGCCTTCAAGTGGACCCCGGTACCAATCCGGTTGCCAATAATACACTGAAGGCCGAAGGAAGCAGGCGTTCCTTTCCTTTCAGGAGTGGCTCCAGAATGTCCCGGAGAAGCAATCCTGGCAGCCGCGACAGAAGCCAGACCGGCGAAAATGACAGCAAGGTTCGCAGGTCTCTCTCTATTTTACGGCCCCGTAGCAGGAACAAGACTCGCGATGAATTCTCCGCTGGAGATCACGGTGACACGAGCACAATAGAAGTTGTGGAAGTGAAGACCGCATCGACAGACGACGAAATGAGTGATGCAAAAGCCACCACCACGCTCTCGAAGGATCGTGGCAGAAGCAGATACAGACCGAAAGAGAGGCCTAGGGATAGGGCAAGCAAGAAACCAGATCGGGAATGTGTGGTTATGTGACCACGACGCGATGACTTACGACACAAACACCGACAGCCGATGCTCGTTGGCTACTCTCCCATAATTTTTAGTTGTAATTGCATGCTTCGAATCAGTGGTTTCCGGTCTTGGGACGCCTATAGTTCATCTTGATGCATTTGCGCCTTGTTTTGCGAATTTCTGTTTCCAACTCTACATGATGCTGTACATGCTTATTATATTAGTGACGAATTGGTCGTGTTAGATAGCAGTATTATTAAATAGACTATCTCCTTGGGGCCTCCTATTCTCTGGAAAGACGTTAATTACCGACGTAGATCGTATATTATTGAAGAGAGACCGTAGTGCTGCTGCCTGGCTGCCCCAGGCAAGCAACAAGCGCCTGTCTCCACAAGGGCCAGGCAACCGACGACTCGACAAGCTCCATAGCTCCAGTACGTCTTCCCCTCACAACGTCCTGCTCCAGTGACTGGAGCCCCGTCGTCCTCCAGCAGAAGTTCACCGGCTTCTGGCTATCTTGTTCTCGGAACTCGCTATGATTTATCCCTCCGTCCCCCACGATTAGCGCATTATGGCGCTGGACGGATCCAGCGGTTATGTTGCGCCCAGCAACTTGGCCGAGCCCGTGGATGCTTCGCTGTCTCTATTCGATGTCCAGCGTGTCCAGCTCAGATTCCCGATAGCCGCGGACTTTGTAGCTGCGCAGGTTGCGAATGATGTGCTTGTGCTCGCTTTGTCTACCGGCCGCATTCTGCGCATTGACCTTGAAACCCCCGAAGATATTGATGGTAAGGGTGGACAGTCCCGGTGGTATAAATATTGTTCTTGATGCTGAATGAGGGTTTTTTTTTTTTTTTTTGGCCAGACATCGATCTGCCCAGGAAGTCTTCGGAAACAGGGGTGATACGTCGCATGTTCCTCGATCCCTCTGCCTCTCACTTGATCATTTCCACGACACTAGGCGAGAACTACTATCTCCACACTCAGTCGAGACAACCGAAGCCCTTGTCGAGACTGAAAGGCGTCTCAATTGAGAGTATCGCCTGGAACCCATCATTACCAACTGCATCCACCAGGGAGATTCTGGTGGGCGCGACAGATGGCAACGTCTATGAAACATACATCGAACCGTCCACCGAATTTTACCGAAGAGAAGAAAAATATGTCACCAGCGTCTACAAAGTGCCCGAAGCGTCACCAGTGGTGGGAATCTGGACCGATTCGGTGCCTGCGAAGCCCGAACAAAAACGCGTGTTCGTCGCAACACATGGAACGTTAAGATACTTCTTAGGTCACGCCGGGCGATACGGCAGAGAAGGTGGCGGCGCTATATATGCGGATCTTTTCCAGCGAGAGACTCCTGTGGTTCATGAGATTCAGAATCGCTCGAGTTCCGCACCCTCTACTCTGGCTATCTCTCCCTCCCTTTCTGGCGGGTATTCCATGGAAGGGTCCACCGAGATTGAATTCGCATGGCTGAATTCTCAGGGTATCTTCCACGGTCAAGTTCCGTCTTCACCTGACAGATTAAATCGACCGTTTGAAAGTTCCAGGTTGATACCGCGCTCAGTGTTCCCGGAGACCCAGTCTGCACGCGGAGGAAGGAAGTTGATTCAAAATCCTATAAGTGCAATGACACTGTCACAATGGCACGTCCTAGCCCTCGTGGAAGGGCGGGTAATAGCTGTCAATCGCTTGAACGACGAGATTGTTTACGAGCAAGCAGTTCTTGAACCGGGGCAAAGTAGCCTTGGTCTTCTAACAGACAGGACGAAAAGCACGTTCTGGCTGTTCACCAGCCAAGAAATATATGAAATAGCCGCCCATGATGAAGACAGGGACGTCTGGAAGGTTTTTCTTAAGGAGCGTAAGTTTGATGAAGCTCTCCGGTACGCACATGGGGCCGCTGAGAAGGATGCGGTCGCAACTGCTTCCGGTGACTATCTGGCCAGCAGTGGCCGCTATTCAGAAGCGGCTAAAGTATGGGGCAAAAGTAGCAAAGGGTTCGAAGAGGTCTGTTTGACCTTGATTGACCATGGGGAACGGGATGCTTTGCGCACCTACCTCCTAGGTCAGCTGTCGGTCTTTAAGAAGTCGTCCACCATGCAGAGAAACATGATTGCGAGTTGGCTCGTGGAAGTATTCATGGCCAAGCTGAACATCCTGGATGACAACATAGCTACCAAGGCGGAGTTGACTGAGGGCGCGAGCACTGGAGACATCAAAGATGAACTCGGTAGCGTCCGGGCCGAATTCCAAGAGTTTGTGATCAAATACAAGTCCGACCTGGACCAGAAGACGGTTTACGACACAATCAGCAGCCACGGCAGGGAAGAGGAACTGCTCTTCTTTGCTGTTACCACCGATGACTACAACTACGTGCTCTCGTACTGGATCCAACGGGAGAACTGGACGGAGGCATTGACTGTGCTACAGAAGCAAAATGACCCCGACATCTATTATAAATATAGCACTGTCCTTCTGGCCCACGCGGCGACATCTCTGGTTGACATTCTGATGCGGCACACGAATCTCGACCCCGAGAAATTGATACCTGCTTTGTTGAATTACAACAAAACGGCGAATGTCCCTCTGAACCAAAACCAGGCAGTTCGGTACCTTAACTTTATCATCGTCAACCATCCCAAACCTTCCGCGGCCGTGCATAATACTCTCATATCGATTCATGCATCGAGCTCATCACCGTCCGAGGCGGGCCTACTCACCTACCTTCAGTCTCAGCCGTCGTCCCCTCCCCCATACGACGCTGATTTCGCCCTTCGACTCTGTATCCAACACCAGCGCGTTCAATCCTGCATACATATCTACAGTACGATGGAACAGTACCTCCAGGCCGTCGAACTAGCGCTGAAGCACGACGATATCGAACTAGCTGCAATCGTGGCGGATCGGCCGGAAGGCAACAACCAACTGCGCAAGAAGCTATGGCTCCTTGTTGCGGAGAAGAAGATCCGACAACCAGGAACCGGCATAAAAGACGCAATCGAGTTCCTTCGTCGATGCGAGCTTCTCCGCATCGAAGACCTCATCCCATTTTTCCCAGACTTCGTAGTCATCGACGACTTCAAGGATGAAATCTGCACTGCTCTAGAGGATTACTCGCGGCATATTGACACTCTGCGTCAAGAGATGGACAATTCCGCGGAGACAGCCCATCGTATTCGCTCTCAGATCTCCGCTCTGGATTCGCGGTACGCGATCGTCGAGCCGGGCGAGAAATGCTGGTCCTGTTCCTTACCCCTGCTTAGCAGGCAGTTCTTCGTGTTCCCGTGTCAGCACGCCTTCCATAGCGATTGCCTAGGTAAAGAGGTATTAGATGGCGCGGTCGGGAAGAAGAAATATATACGTGATTTGCAGACGCAGTTGGGTCGGGGCGATATTGCAGGTTCCAGGAGAGAAGAGATCGTGAAGGAACTTGATGGCATAGTTGCCGAGGCCTGGTGAGTTTCATCTATACTTTTTTTTTTCTCTTGCTTTGTCCGCCAGCTGCTTACAGTTATCTCCCGCAGTATTCTCTGCGGCGACCATGCGATCAAACAAATTGACAAGCCCTTTATTACGGATTCAGATAAGGCTGACGAGTGGGCTTTATGAACTGCACTGTAATCTTATAACTATTTCTAATTGAATACCCTTGGTATCGCATATGTATATCAGCTTATTTGCATTTCACATCCTTAATCCACATAAATTCATTCTTATTATAGTAGTAGTAGTAGTAGTATTATTTAACCTGATATAGCCGGCCTCGATGTAGCCCGCTGTGCAGGCGAATCCATTCTTATATTTACAAGAATACATGCATATAGTCGTATAGCTATCGCAACATGTCCGTTGCGTAAATCACATCTACACCAGTAAGAACTGTAAGAGCTCCAGATCCTTAGCAATAGCCGGACTATACGGGGCGCACTCCTCCAAGAACAGGAGCATCTCGTCATTCCACCTTTCCCACCCTGGAGGCAGGGTGTCGCGGATCCTGGGATCGGGGGAGCGCGATATACAATAGAACAGGAGGATCTGGCCGAAGAATCTAGAACAGGTGCGTTAGAATGAACCAACACGCACAGACAGCAACAGAGATAGATAGATCAAACAGCATATCCTGAAAATAAGGGAATGAAAAAAAAAAACTCACTGCGAGCAAAAAGGAAACTTGATAGGAATACAACTCTTCATCTTCCGAAACACGCCCTGGATAATAGGCCAATCCATTGCATTGCGCAGTCCGCTCTTGACCTGTTCCAGGTCATGATCTGTCAGGGCGGACGGAGTCCGGAGCGCCTTGTATATGTACGGACGGCCGATGTGGAATTTGGCGATCTTATACCGGCCCCGCAGCATAGCGTCCGCGACAGCGGAGGCGGGCGAAAGGGGACGGTGAGGGTCGACGACTGGCATTGGGGAGGCGGGAGAGGTAGCTGCAGCCGAGGCAGGGGTGGTGGATGCGGACACAGGCGCGTTTCCAGAGACAGAGGGAGTGGCGGTGATGACGGGATTGGCGAGGGCGTTGCCGTCGGCTGTGAATTGGAGGGGAGCGGGGAGGTTAAGACGCCATTGTTCGAGTTGGTGGTGGAGTTCTGCGTTGATGGCGGGGAGAGGGGAGGTTCCTGATCCGGCTTTCGTGAGGTTAGCTGGTATATTATTCCTCATGGAGGATAGGGAAAAAGTCCTTCCTTCCTTCCTTCCTTCGTTCGTCAAGACCCTTGACTACTTACAGAAGAAGTATAATGAATGTCGTATCCGCGTGAGGATGATCCGATGAGCCACCTGCGCCAGGAAATGATATTGGAAGTAAGAATCATCCAACTCATCGGTCAACGATGGGAACTTGGCAGGCACAAAGCCGGCGGTTTCGAACCCGATGAACTTAGGAATAGGGACCAGTTCCTCGAAGCGCAAAAGCCCGCTAGGTGGAAGATGGAGCTCTTGCACGAGAATTGTCTCGTTCATAAGGCAGTTCCAGAACACGCGGGATTTCATGTCGCCTTCCCATTCGTCAAAGTTGACTCGGTGACTGTAGGACTGTGTGTTAGTAGTTGGTGAAAGGACGCGTCCCAGGAAGAATCACTCACTTTGTCAACATTGAAAGGCAGCAGGTTGCCGCGCGATGAATCATAGCCCACGAGTCTATGGGACGGAGAATCTGGCTGTAGTAAACCCTGTGCGCTCCTGTCAGAAGACCAGAGCAGAAGCATAACATCCACGGAATCTCTAGGGAGGGCAGTCATACGAAGACAACAGATAAAACTGGCAGCTTTGAATATCATTGTCACAGATCAAGAAGCCGATGCGTCTCCGAGCTTCATTGAAGAACCGTAACCCGCACGGCTCCTCGTGAATCACACTCATCCACTCCGGAGGCTCGAACCGACAACTCTTCGTGCCAGGAAGCGAATAGTCACCCTCCTGAAGGGTGCGGACAGCCAGACAGCCCAGGGCCATAACATTGAGCACCAAACAGCTTTCCATAGTGTAGCCGAACCCGCTCTCAATAGCTGCTCCCAACGTGAAGGTAAAGTAGAACGTCTTATCGATAATAGGTGTGAATGGGTTAAAGACAGCGAAAAAGGCATTGGAAAGACCCTGGACCACGGTGACAGGGAGAACATCAAGCCAATACTCTCCTGCCTGCGGAGGGAATGGCTGAATTCGCATCAGTAGTGGAGGCCGTTTCATTTCGAGATCAACAACGTAGTGTTCTCCAAGGGCCTCATGCGCTGCTAGCATCGCCTCCGGCAAAATACTGCGCGCTCCCGGCCAAAGGATCACGCCATGCTGGCTGAAGGATATTGATACATGTCCCGTGGAATCGGCCGCATCCTGATGCTGTCTTTCGATATCGAATCGATCAAATTCTTCGATTGCGGGCGTATTTGGTGTATTATGTGGCATGTGGCCGCTGGCATTGGTAATGCTGGCTCCTCGCCCATGCGGCCGCGTCCTCTCAAGGTCACGGAGCCTGAGTGCCTGCTCATGGACAACAGATTGCACATCATTACTGATGGTGGAAGGAAGGCCCTCCAGCTTAGTTTCCAGTCGATGGAGCGTGCTTATGATCATGCTCAGGGATTGATCTCGCCTACAGCGTCAATCAGTCGCTGAAAAACAGAAATAAAATATTGAAAAGTCGAAGTTGACTCACTTGGTAGATTTCCGGTCATTGTAGACACATTCTAACCCCAGCGACTTACACAGGCCGCATTTGGGTCTAGACTCATCGCATCTTGTCTTCTTAAGTCGACAGTTCTCGCATGCCTGCGCAGCTATGTCAGTTACCACCGTACTTTTACAGAAGAGAACAGAGAAGCAAGGAAGCGAAGGACCGTCGTACCACCGTGGCAATGAAGTGTCTCGGCCTTTTCGCATGGAGAGCGGGTTGATGCTGCTCATCCGCAGCGGAGAGCAAGTCATTAATGGGCAGCAAACCACTGTCATTGCTAGAGGAAGGTGTGGTGGTAGTGTTGTTGAGATGCTGATGCTCTGATGGCAGTAGACCCCCATGATGCTGTGAGAGCGTCGACTCAGAGTCCCCGTGCTGGCGCTTGCTCATGGCGCATGTTTAATGGGTCTTCTTTATGATTTTGTTTCCCTTGGTTTTAAGTCATCTTTTCTCAGGGCATTCTTCGACGAGATGGGTTTGCTGATCTGGACGACTCGTTGCAGTCAATGACAGAAGTTTCCCGGGACTGCGGAAAGACTCCGACAGCAGACTTCAGTTACACAGACAGTAGTAATATGGCAGCATCCAGTTCAATCCCATCCTTCGCAAGATAGCCCACTACGGCCACTACATACTTGGCATATTACCTTCTCGCTCTACAGATCACTCAATGTACTCGCACAGGTTGATGATGTATTATTCCAGCCTAGCTACAGTACAAAAGTCCAGCCCAGCACTGCTGTGAAAGACGCCTTGGCTTCCCGCTGCGTAGATTCGCCTCTCGTCCATCTCGCCCCAGGTAAAATTATCAAATTGCTCTCTGATCGGTACCAGGAGCGCCTCGGCAGAAATTCTCTTCACCAATGCCCCGAACGACACCCGTTATGTCCACATTTCCGCGTTCTTGGTTGTCGCCCTCAACCACGCAGTTCCCACTGCTCACAAGGTCGACAGCGTATGCAAAATAAAAGAGTGACAGTAAGTTTCAGCGGTGCAGAAATAGTACACAATTGAATGGGAGAGATGTCTTGTTGAATTTTGCTTTTTTTTTGTCCGTAGGTTCGTCAGAAAGCATTCCAAAAGGAATTGAATGAGATTCGAGTTTACTGTCTTCCGTATCTCTCGCACTTTTGCCCTTTCCTTTCTTTTTATCTTTGTCCAGCTGGGTCAAACAGAAGCAACAATACAAGGGAAAAAAATGAAGCCACAAGGGCATGGAAGGAAAATCGAAATTAATACTACAGGTGGAGATCGTGCCAACCACCGACAAGATCGAGGTCTTCATCGACACTTCCATCATAACCATAAGCGGACGGTCTGTACTGGGCCGGCTTCGCTGGCTCGAACGGGTCACGACGCCAATCCTTGTCGAGAAAAGAGCGGTTGCGACGCTCATGGCGTGGTGAAGGTGTCTTCTTGACCCAAGACCCGTAGTCGAAGCCAGAGGATCCAAGCCCCCAATCCTTCCTCCAACTGACATTGAACGAATCTTTGGGCGGGCTGTCAAACAATTTCTCCTTCGACTTGTAATTCCTCCTGCGGTCGCCAAGAGCAGCCCACTTGTCCAGGTGAGACTTCCTCGGAGGAGAGCGAGAAGCAGGTCGTGGTTTGTGGTCAGAAGCAACAGCGTCCTGCTTGGTGCCGAGCGACTTCGGAGTCATCCTGCCGGAAGGTACATCCCTTGGGGTGGAACGTCCGTTGACAAGCGATGACGACTTCGGTTCACTCAAACCCTTCCGCGCACCAGGGCGGTCGTTGCTCTTCTGGCTCTCTTGGCTCCAGCTGCGAGAGTTCTGTTCGCGCCGTTGCCGTAGAGCCAGATCTTCGTTCTCAGACTCCTCCTCATCCCATAGGTCACTCCAACTCTTCGACATCTGATCATTCTTGTTCTTGCCGAAAACAATGGAGAGAGCAGGCAGCGGTTTGAAGGCATTTCCCGGCAGTGAGCCCGTAATTGGAACAGGGTCCGACGGGGGCGGATACACCGGACGCTGCTGCTTCGCAAGGATGGTTGACTTGTATGACCCTCCAAACGCTGACTCCAGCAGAGATGCCATGGATGGAGTGCCAGGGTGGCCAGAGAACCAAGACGTACCGGCGAACTCGGAGGCTGGGAAGAGCTCCTCGGAGTAGCTTTCGGTATCGGGAATAGCAGACAATTGTCGAATAGCCTGTGGTGGAGTGGACTGCAGGGCTTTGGCCCAAGGGAAAGATTCGCCTTGATTGATGTTCGGGCTCTGGATGGATGGCGTCCTCAGCGGCTCGCGGTCGGCACGGGCGGGAACAACTTCCCGGTCTTCGGTACAGAAGTCATCCAGCGACTCATCGTCCGTAGTGAAGCAGACGGCCCGCAAAACGGCATCACGGACACCGGAAAGAGAGCGCTTCTCAGGGTCAAGTGCCAGGGCATGCGCCAGGATCTCGTACGTATCCTGGGACATATTCGGGAACACGTCGAACAGGGACTGCCGATCACGAGCGTAGTCCGCGAACAGAACATCCGATTCCGTTGGTGTGACAAAGGGATTGCGGGCAAAGAGAACATTGAGCAGGCAGATTCCCACAGCCCAGATATCGGCCTTGGCAGGTGAGTAGCCAGTACCAGCTGGGTCGTACTGCTCCGGAGCCATGTACCGGTCACTGCCAACACAGGCCTCGTGACACCATTCATCGCGGGTCGCCAAACCGAAGTCACCCAATTTCATTGTTCCGTCCTGCGTCAAGAAGATGTTTTCCGGCTTGATATCGCGGTGATACAGGCCACTCGCGTGTACGAATTCGACAGCGCCAATTAACTGAAGCATGAAATCACGGACATGTTCGGTCTCCAAGGGGCCTCGATTGAGCCTGATAGCCTCATACAGATCACCGTTGGCACAGTACTCCAAGACCAGATAAAGATGCGTATCGGTCTGGAAGGAGTGGATGAGGTTGACAACGTTCGGGTGGTATCCGAGACGCCGATGAGACTCGAGTTCTTCCAATCGATCGTCAGCGGGCAAGAAGATGGCCGAGTCACCACAGGGTGCTTTGCTCATGCATTTGACCGCAACGTCCTGGCCCGTTTTAGTGTCACTGGCAAGGAAGACCATGCCGAATGAACCGTGATTCAACGGGGCCACGGTCCGGAAGCGCCCGTCCAAGAGCTGTCCCTCCACGAACTTGTCCTTTAAGCAATCCATGACCTGACGCAATCGATGAAACCCCAAAAAGGGATATGGAATAAAAGAAATAAATAATAGAGTTCACCCAGGCCAGACGTAAGAAATAAGGAGCAAGCAAGGAGGAATCCTAACAAAGACCCAGAACCACCGAAGGGGGAAAAAGAAAAAGTTGATGATCCCAAAGAACGCAAAAGAAAACGAATCGCGAAAGAGCGCGGGAAAATCGACTCCAGACGATTCCTTCAGGCGTAGTTTCTTCAAGCGTTCATATAATTAATGGAAGATGCGTCGACAAAAGAAAAGAAACGAAGAGGGTGGGAATGAGTCCAACCGGGTAACCACAAGGGTTGACGATGATAAGGAAATGGTAAAGACTGTCACTGTTCGATCATTGGTATATCGTTTCGGAATAGAGGCGGCGGTTGCCTAGTGGAAAGGATGGATAGCTTGCCGTAAAGAGCGTTGAAAGGAAGGAACGTGCCGATCGCCTGAAGGCTGATAGCGGAACAGGCAAGGCAATAAAGCAGAGGAGGCTCTGATTGAGAAGACGGAAATCGCTGCGTAAGATCGTAAAGCAGGTTGCGGATGTATTAGAAAGTCGTAGTGATAAGAGCCTGGGTGGGTTCCCTCGAACACCTGGCCGAAAGAAACAGGTAGTGGTTGGCTCAGGAGTAGAAACCGAGCTGCCGGACACGAGTGCTCATACGCTGGGTACAGCAGTGGACGACAACCACCCCGGGGTAAAGCGTGTATAGGGAGGAGTTAAGTAGTAGGAGTTTTCTGAAACCCAGTATATAGCAACGTAACCTGAACCGCCTGATCTGCAGAGACTCGAGGTCTCTTATAGTAAGAGACGACCCAAGCCTCGCAGCTCAATCGACGAACAGATCAACGGCGGGGTCCCTATTCGAGGTGGCAGTTCGATACGCTTCTGGCACGATAAACAACAGAAACAAAAAAAAGGGAGATCCCGGACAACAAGGGAAGTGTTGATCGAGATGTTCGAATGGTGATGAGTCACAGGAGTTCGGTGATGTTCGGAAGTGGACGGTGAGAGGAGAAGAGGAAAAAGACGGTCGAGTCTCGGTAGCGGGACAGGAAGAAGCTGATCTAGGCGGATCGAGGCCAGCAGGAAGTTGACGTTGATGAAGGTGCCACTGGTGGTCGATAGCTGAGATACCTAGGTACCTGTCTTCCCGCAGCGTAGACGGAGACTCGAGGATAGGGGAGGTGACGAGGGAATGTCGAGAGCACGAGAGAAGGGGAGAGGGGGGTGGGAGATAAGGATGGGAGAGGCAGAGAGATGAAGGACGGAGGAGGATGAAGACGAGAGGGGAAGAAGGGCAGGGATGTTTCAGGAGAAATGGAGGTGCAGGCAGGGCGTGATGCACGAGAGAGACGGGAGGCGGAAGGGGAGAGCAGAGCAGACTCAGACTCAGCGGAGGCCGAGCCACAACATCGCTCCATCGGAAGCTGGGGGAACTGGGAAGGCGCTGAACACACCAGAACCCACCAGAACCCGCCAGCGCCCAATCGCGCGTGACTGCCGTGACTGCCGTGACTGCTGCCCCGCCTCTGACGCCGCTGGCCCGGAGAAACCGTCCCGTTCCGGCTAGCCCGCATTCTCGGGTGGTTCTGTACCGCATTACGCCCGTATTACCGTTCGCTGCGCTGCGCTGCGCTGCGATCGACATTATTATTTGGCTCCATCCTGCATGCAGGCCACAAGGTTTTTCAGTCGCTGTCGCCAATCTCTGGCCAACAAGAATGAGAACTCTATTCAGCTTGTAGTCGCCTCTGTTACGTCCATATTATTGAAGCCACCTGGCTTTTCTCTACAGTTCTTTCGACCTCCAGTCGGAACACGAGACAGCTCGCATCCTATAGCATTGTACCTGGTACTCCGCTGCGGAGTCCTCCCCACCACCGGCAAGTTGTCTTCAGGTCACCTGTGAGGTCATGGGTCCGATTTCACTTGTCTCGTTATTTGTGAGTACTGCTAAAATAGAAGTCACGATTGCTAGCTCCAATAGGTCGAACCGAATGTTTATCCACGGATGCGCCTCTCCACCAGGCTATTATGGTTTGTCTACAGAGTTCTTGGCCATAAGCTTACGCCCAAGCAGGTATCTGCCGGGCATCCTAGCTCCCGTTTTTTTTTTAGTTTAGTATTATTATTGCTGTAATTTGGAACAGCCATAATAATAATAATAATAATAATAATAATAATAATAATAATAAATAACTCTCCTCATCCATGATTATTGCCGCATACTCCGCGACCCGTGCATCTACTTACCTACAATTGCGTAACGCGTAACGCGTAACGTGTTACAAGCTGCTCTTCGTTAAGACACTCCCGCCCGACAGACCCT
Source organism: Byssochlamys sp. BYSS01 (assembly GCA_002242795.1). Classification (NCBI taxonomy): domain Eukaryota; kingdom Fungi; phylum Ascomycota; class Eurotiomycetes; order Eurotiales; family Thermoascaceae; genus Paecilomyces; species Byssochlamys sp. BYSS01. The sequence goes on from NIXA01000002.1 coordinate 160,463, forward strand.
GTGGAAATTGGTCCCATCAATTGAGAACAATGTTAATGACGATAGGTGGCGCAACCTTCTCGTTTCTGACATCTGCAGTGACCATCCAATGGCTCGAACACAGAACGCTCTAGGACCTTCCACCTGTGTTATTTTCAAGGGCAGATGATGCTATGCCAAGATGGCGCAAAGGTTCTCCCTTATCACCAAGTCCATCCTTGATCCGGAGAACTCCAGAACTCCGGGCCTAGGTAGATAGCCCCTTTGCCCTCGATGCGCTCGCCATATTTGCTGGTAGGATGACTGGCTGGCTGACTCCAACCGTCGTGAGCGTGAACTATGAACAGAGTCTCCGGCCATGGTTCCAATGGAGACTAGCCGGGACGTGGTAATTATGGAATAGACGATTCTGGCAGACGATCTTAACGCTCATACAGTAGTCTTCAGGCTTTGCAGCGTCGAACGTTCAGGAGACGACACTGCATCACCGCAAGCGCTGGGGCTGGTTGGAGGCATGCGCGCCGTACATACGGCGGTGAGCATTAGCCCATGTACCCTGGTGCTTCGTACCTGGCACCAAAGTAGAATAGACTTTGCAATCTCTTTGGCGATCGGCCGTGCACCCTCGACGAACAACCATCACCGTCTCACCGCCTGTCGACCGGTGGCCGGACCTCAGGGTTTCCGCTGCGGCGCGTGTGCTCTGTACACGGCTGTACGTTGTTCAAGTTGACTTGAGTCCCCTCCTGAGTGCCTCGGGAGAGACATCCGCCCTCCCAACACCACCATCAAATTTCCAACCCCCAACACCGAGCATCACGCAACGAGCCCGCCTCCCGCACCCCGTCGACCGTGATTCTCTCTGTTTCCATCAGATTCCATGACACCAAGTGTAACTTTGGTTCTGGTGTCTTCAGTTTCCTGGTGCAGCCCTCAATCTGTCGGATCTGTCGCTACCATGCAAGCCTATCATAGCAATGCTTCGCACGAACCTTGATAACACGAGAGCACCTGGACTTGCCTGATATGATACCGTCTTGGATATCACCACGAAGATCCCAGGAGATACAAGTCCCTCCTCCTCTCTCTTATCACTGCAGACCCTACTTAACCGCTTGCGGCCAGCTCCTCTTAATCAAATTATCGATGACGCCAACCACTCGACCGCTGCCACATCCATTTTTCGAACCGTCAATCACGTCAGTCACCTGCTGTTGAATCCAATCCACCTATCCGTCCGTTACCGTGCAGATAGCAATGTAGGGCTTAATGACGGAGTGCAAAAAAGGAGGATGCACGCATACCCAATACGGGCGCGAATGGTTTCAGCCATCCCTCCGTGGCGTGTAGTCTAGCCCTGCTTATGCATCTGTGTAATCTACGCCTCTGCCTCAGCAGTACGTCCTAAGTTAGTACTGCGCCGTACTGATGTACGCTGTACATCCCGTCTTTTTACCCCGCATGATCTTCTCATCTGCAGACTCGCTATTCGACTCGTTGGAAACAGACCATGAGACAACAGCTGTCACAGGATGTGCCCACTAATCAGATTAAGTTAATATTCGTTCTGAGGCATGGAGATGGGGTTAGATGATGGTCTAACCACGGCCCAAGCTGCTTACTACTTCGTGTCGGATCCTCTGTCGGTCGGTGGAACTTAAATTCCTCATCCAAAATGCGGCGATAAAGAAGTTAAATTTTCTTCTTTTATCGACTTAGCAGCGCAGTGTACTTAGTCGATTGGCCGACTGTACTAATTAACATATCCCGTGGAGACGAGACAACTGCCGGAAGAGGATGATCGCCTGTGCCGCAGTGTACGCCGTAAGTCGTCGTCGCTTTGAGTAAAGCCGATCGCTCGAGCCCGAAAGCGCAGATGGACGGGACTAACTTCTTTGTACAACTGTGTCCTGCCCTGCATGCTGCACCTGTCTCCTCAAGGACAGAGCCAAGCGTGCGCCAATGGAAAGTGCCCGCAGTGAAACAAACACCAGAATGGCCCAATGAATGCCGTATCCAATCACCGTCAATAAGTCACTGGCAGTTACGGTCGACATACGTGGGACAACCTTACTGTTCACTCGACTGGTTGCTTCACCAACCGCTAGACGATCGAGTTTTTTTTTTTTTTTTTTTTTTTTTACATGGGTAATTACGCAGTGTAGTAGACGTATCTAATGTTCCCCGCCTTTCAGTCCAGCTGCAACTTTTCCTTGCCATTTCCGCGTAGACTAGTAGGACAGGACAAAGAAAATGTCAATCTTTGCAGACGACTGCCGAGACGAAGTCATGACGATAACGATAGAAAACTGGAGACTCTAAACACAACCCTCCCCACATACCTATCCTTTCCTTATTCCACATATTCATCCATCAGTACACATAAAGCAATCCGCAGAATGGCGGCCCGGGGACCAGACCCCGAACCCTGCGGGCTTTCGTGGAATTTTGCAAGGAGAAGATTCTACTAAGTTCCGAGGTCTGTCGCCCAGACGCTGTGCAGTGGGTTACCAATAGAGTACATTATGAGCACAGACAGAGTGCTGTCCAGCCTCCTTGGTTCATTCAATGCAGTAAACCGCAGCTTGCGTGGACCTTTGCCGCTTTGGCGGAGACCAATTGCTCTTTCTTTGATATACTGGGAGAGTCTGGCCTAAACATAGCTCTTCCTGGCGATACGCTAGACCCACCTAGCTGGAGCAGACAGGACAACGTCGCTGAGGTGGAAGGTTCTAACATGGAATCGAAACATTCCTGTGGGGGCTTGGAGATATATCGAGACGCCAATTGTCCACCGCAGTCCTGTTCCCGGAAGGTCAATGTGTGCACCTTGTTATTGCATTGAAGCTGAGCTTGGTAATATGACGAGCCCTGATCTCATCGTTGTTTCAGGTACGGGTGATACATCAATCTTGGCCCCCAAAGCTGCCTTCCAAGAATGCGTTGTGTTGACTCAGATCCAGATATGCTGCACTTCCGTCACCTTCTAGACGTGGAGTAAGCTCTTAGCTTCTATAAATATCACTGGCGTTGTTAGTCAACGCAGCAGAAGCAGGAACATTGTTACGAGGTGCAAGATCCACCAAGGCACACAACACTGAAACCAGTCGCGATGTCTTTCTGGCAACAATAATAGTTAGCCGTTAGTTTCTATTTTGCGATGCCGGTTTGCTGGCTCCATACTTCAGTCTTGGCGCAGTCTTCTCCGTGTGGAGTTATTGGGGTAATTACGCGCTGGACTAACAGGTCCCAAAACGACGACTTCTCCAGCCTGTCTTTCTATTTATTTTTTTTCCGAGGTGCCCAGACGTCAGCAAGATTTCGTCCTTGCTACTGCCCCTTGCAGCTCCGTATTTATGCCGGAGCTGTGTTGGGCGCTTACCCAGGTCGGCGATCCTTCGAGACGATGGTTGTTGTCGGAGGCCTAATTACGTGATCTTGTGAGTTCCAAATCAGAGCGGAGGTTGATCAGGACGGAAATTTCCAATGTCATACTCTCTCGACTACTAACGTTATGGATTGGTCGCTGTCCATTCGTTGACATGCTCTGGAAGACCTTGTCCAAATCTCGAGATTATCAAACCTGACAACAGTGAGCTTACTAGTTATCTAACAGGGGTATGGTTGCCTGACTAACGGAGTATGTTGAACTCTTTCCTGTCTTCATATCTCGTGTCTGTCGCTGTTGCTTCGTCGGCGAATCCTATGGTATGCACTGTGACGTGGGCCGTTGTACCTGCATGTAGCAGAGGTTGGAAAGCAGGCGGTGAGACGGGTTCAAATGTAGGCCACTTCATCATCGACAACCATATTATTATTAGTAGGTAGTCAGGAGTATGCTTTATCCAAACCGGTTATGCCAACGGCTGTTGTTCAGCATATCCATTACTCCGTCCATTCGTATTTCTGATAAGCTTCGCTCGCCTTGATTTCCCTGGTTGGTGATTAGCGTAACAATATCCATAGCTTGGTCGACTCCCAACCGAAAGTCTAGATCGAAAGTGTTGGGGCAGTCCAATCAAAAGGAGCGGTCACGGGCTCCAATTCCAGAGCTGCAGAGATAGCGATGTCGTCGCACACATCTCGATTTTCGCTGCATCATCCCCTGTTATTTTAGTCGGGAACTGCCGCTATTTGGAAGTTTCTTTTCCTTTTTCCTTTTTTTTAGTGACTTCAACCCTTGACCAAATCGCCAATCGTGGAGTGTCCTTCCCCGTCACGACCGGTCATATCTGATCTTCCGTCGGACAGCCTGTACACACAAACTCGGCGAACCGGGGCCTTGGGACAGGCCAGCGTTGCCTTTTTCAGGAAGTATGAACGACTGTTCTTGACTCCCGTTGAAGATACTGTGACAACTAAACGATTTTACCAGAATGAATATTCGATCCTCTAGTTGACGGCTCCTCAAGTCTCGACGATCGGAAGCCTGTATTTCCTACTTGCCACTCGCCGATACCTGTTACTTTTCTAGCGGTCGAGAAAAATCGTGGAACGAGTTTGGTCTCAAAATAGAAATTACGACTGTTTCCTTACTATCAGAAAAAGGCACCTACACTATGCTATCCGCAGGCCGGACAGCGAAATCCTGGGTACGCGCCGCGATCATCCTCTCCGTCCTCCTAACTGGAGAGGCGGCAACGGAGCCTATTGCCTCAAGCGTGGGACAACAACAACAACAACAACAACAACCCAGGGAAGATACAGAGATCACAAGGGCTGTGTGCCCTGTTAGGGATTGGAGAGAGGAATATGCAGAATTCATTCAGTTCCCTACATGCGCAGAGACGCGATGGCGTCCTCATTCGACAGCAGCGGTTCATGTAAATGCGACAACTACTCAACAGCCCGCGTCAGTTACCTCTATTGAATCGATTATTTCTACTAGCAGCACGGCCGTTCCGATTGCTGACCAATCGAGTGAACAAGAACTCGACACTGAGTCGCCGCTGGACAATGCGAATTTCCTCTCGTTCGAGGATTGGAAGAAACAGAATCTGGCCAAGGTGGGCCAGTCAGCCGAAAACGTGGGAGGGAATAGACGATCAGCGACAGCAGGGAAAGTCGACCGGCGACAGCCTACGGGGATCAATAATGCGTTGGATTCGTTTGGAGACGAAGCGGAAATCGAGCTCGATTTTGGTGGCTTCGGTGCTGAGCCCCCGGCCACTGCGAAACCGGCCTCCTGGGGAGCGAGGGATTCTTCTCAGGACCAGTTGGATACCAAAGATGGGGACGGGAGGAGGCTTGATGCAGGTTCGCCTGCTCAGGGCGTAGAATGGACAGGCACATCACGGAAACAGGATGCCGGTACCACCTGCAAGGAGAGGTTCAATTACGCCTCCTTCGACTGCGCTGCTGCTGTCCTGAAGACCAATCCCGAGTGCAAGGGCTCGTCGGCCATCCTGGTCGAGAACAAAGATAGCTACATGCTCAACGAATGTCGCGCGCAGAACAAATTCCTTATCCTGGAACTGTGCGATGATATCCTCGTGGATACGGTTGTCCTTGCCAGCTACGAGTTCTTTAGTTCCATCTTCCGCACCTTCAGAGTTAGCGTCTCTGACCGTTACCCAGCAAAGCCCGACCAGTGGAAGGAATTGGGTATTTACGAGGCAAGGAATACCCGCGAAGTTCAAGCATTTGCCGTTGAGAACCCTCTTATCTGGGCCCGTTACCTCAAGATTGAGCTGCTGACACACTACGGATCGGAGTTCTATTGCCCAGTCAGTCTTATCAGAGTGCATGGGACAACAATGATGGAAGAGTATAAGCATGACTGGGAAGGCAGTCGAATCGACGAGGAGCTGGGCGAGGCGACCCCGGAAGCTGGCTACGTGGCGGATGAGAAGCAATCGGAGCCGGGCTCGGATTCCTCTCGGGCTGGTTCAGAAGAGCAGAGTGTCGAGACGGAAGAGAAGGATGTGCAGTCTCCGGTGGAGACAGTGTCTCCTAACTATCAAGCACGGGTGATACTCGCCTTGTTGAATACCGATGATGGAGTCTCCGATCTGTGCCCCGTTGCTGAAACACCCACTGTTACAGTCGAGTCCGGCAATTCCACTGGACCGGATCAGACCCGCCTGGTATCAGCCAATGTTACTGTCGCTAGTATGGAGAGTCCTTCCGTACAGCCCGCACCCGTTGGATCGTCGACGGAAACGGGCGATATTCAGAGAACCGCTGAATCCGCGACGACCAACACAACGTCCTCAACGAAGGTAATGGATTCGCCATCTGTTGACCGAAATGTGACTTCTGAGACGGAAACCAAACCCACCGTAGCGACCCAAAAAGAGGAACAAACTGCGACTCTAGAATCAACTAGGTCGACAGTTACACAGCCGTCTTCACCGAATCCGACTACCCAAGAATCTTTCTTTAAATCCGTGAACAAGCGACTGCAAATGCTCGAATCGAATTCCACCCTGTCCCTTCGATATATCGAGGACCAGTCACGTATATTGCGGGACGCGTTCAACAAAGTTGAGAAACGCCAGCTTACAAAGACGATATCTTTCCTGGAGAATCTCAACATAACAGTCCGAAGCGAGCTGAAACAGTTCCGTGAGCAGTATGAGGAGGTATGGAAATCGGTTGCCACCGAATTCGATCACCAGCATGTTCAATACCATCAAGAGATCTATTCCCTAAGCAGCCAGCTGACCGTGTTGGCCGACGAACTTGTTTTCCAGAAGCGTGTCTCTGTGGTGCAAAGTGTGATGGTCCTCTTCTGCTTGGGCATGGTCCTTTTCTCACGTGGGCCCATTGGTACTTATCTCGAGTTACCCAGTGTCCAGAGCATGGTCTCCAAGTCATACGGCTTGAGAGCATCATCGCCTATATTCGGCTCACGGTCCCCGAGCCCTAGTTCTGCAAGGGTGGCGCCGGCATCGACATACCGTGAAGAGAGTGGCCATACACGGAATATTTCTAGTGACTCACAGGGAACCGACTTTTCCAGCCCTTCACCGACTGCGGATGATCTACGCACTCCCACGTCGGGCGCCTCAGGTGGATCGCAGCTGGCGGACAAGGTGGAGGAACAAGAGCCGGAGCCTATTTTGATGCCTGTTTCGAGGACGGAAAGCAGTCCTGCAATCTTAGCTAGGGGGAGTGAAGATATTGACGAGGATGATAATTCGCTGTCGGCAAAAGAAGACTGACCCGCTTCTGAGCCGTCGATGGGATAATCGCTTTCCAAAGCAGGGAAGTGCTAATGAGACCCTTTGACCTGCGCGCTGGCCAGTCCGCTGGAAGGATTCGGTCGCCTTGGGCGCCGGGAAGGACCTTCCCACCCGAACGCCTTGTTTTATCCGCGATGCACGGATGTATACAGACACGTGTCTGTACAATCCCACGTTGTCGCAACACACACAAGGCAACGGGATGAATTGATGTTGACCTGACAACATCCTGTTAAAGTCTGGCCTGGACTACCCATAGAACATGCCAGGCTCCTTGTCTCCACAATAATACAGGCTCGCCCGCCTCCCGCTTGGCAACGCGGAATGAGTCAAGGGCTTGTACTGGAGTATGTGATCATTGTGATGTTTAGCATGTCATTTCCATTGTTGTTCTACTATGTTTCCATTTTCGGTTTCCTCACTTTTGAAGCCTGCATTCTCCCTGCATTATTCCCATTCTCATGTACCTACGCATAGACTAGATTCTATTCGGCAACGAAACAGTCCTGTACATAATTGTAGTGATATTTTAATGAGAGGCCAACATGAGTCTAACGAAACAAAGCAAAAGCCAATTAATTCAGTTGAGTCATTTAAATCCCCACACAGAAGTAACTGATGCCCCTAAGTGCCGATCCGCGCGATCTCTTGCAGGAACGTGATGGGTAACCGTTTTCATGTGGACGTGGTTGCCATGACAACAATCGGCCCGGAGACTATTTTGTCTGATTTTCGCTTCTCTCTCTCTCTCACTTGCGCGAGAGTTGGTTATTGCTTGCTATTTTGTTCAGCCCAGAGCACTCCTGAAGAACTTAAAAGATAGCTTATTTCCCCCTCTTGCTTTGTCTGTTGACTGTCATTGCCGTCACTCCATCTAGTCAATTTTTTGCAGGTCATCCTATCGTCCTTACTTGCTCCGCGCGACGAAAACAGTCTACTTCTCTATTCCAGGCCAACTCAAGAGAAAGAAAAAAAAAAAAAAATATCGAAGTCCAATAATCAGTCAAACCATCAATCTATCAATCGATATGGATACCGCGTCAGCTCCTCGCATCACCTCGCCTCTGGCAGACCGTTCGACAAATGCCCGTATTCCGCTGAACGCGGAGAAAGTGGATGATGATATGAAGGGAACGGAGAAGAAGTATGTCCTTTTCGCATTGTACATCTAATCTGTTTGTATTTTGGATCGGCTTTGTTCCGTTTCGACGAAGAAGGATCATGCTCACGTATCTATCTACACAGACCGCAGACCCCGTCCCAATATGTCTCCCCCTCTGACGATATCATGAGCCCGTGTACGAAGAAATTGAGTGACCTTAAGGGCAAACGGTATAAGAAGTATGACGTCTTTCCCATCTTCATTACCCTCCATGGCCTGTACGAATGATTAACCTAACTGACTTGTCTGGATGAACACAGAGCCGGAAAGCCGCAGACCCTATTCGCCAAGCTAGGGAAGAAAAGCTTCGAAAAGTCTTCTCAAGCCGCAAAGGAGAATGGTAGCAGTCCAGCTGCCTAACTTTGAAAGTCTCTTTCGTCTGTCTTTTTTAATTCAGACCAAGTAATGCTCTAGTCGACTATGTTTTTCATTCTGAGGAATTTGCGCCGGTAGCAAGAAGTCCATCCCTACATTTGAGACCGTCGATCGATGGTGGATTGGATTGGATTGCTAGTGCCTCTCATTTGCATGTTTTCTTTTGTTTTTGTCTTCATTGAGTTCCCTCTTGCGTCGTTTCATTTGGTGGTGTAATCAAGGTGGCCATTCTTTTGGTGTCGAGTCGGTTTTCTGGTTGTTTGGGGTTTATGGATGGATGGATTCCAGGATGTTTTCTAGACTGGGAATGATGCCTATTATGCCACTTACTGTCCTTCTGCTATTCGTGTTCGGGTCGTACCTAAATTCTAATATTACACTCCGACCTCGAGGTCTCAAACATAGTCTATAAAACCCAGGCTACGCCAACTGACTTCTCTCATCCGCAGCTAGACTCTTCATGTTGGATGAGTACTTCACACCTGCCAGCAGGGGCTGATCAATAGAAGAAAATAAAGAAAAGATACAGGGCCACATTTAAGTAGAGTGTGACAGAAGAGGGAGCTTCAGATGTTGGCAAGTGCCCGTGCTATTGTGGGCTGTGGATATCACACCATCAAATAGCTGCATCCCAACATCCTCAGTGGCATCTTGTTGTTCACCTTTGCACATCTTTTAGTATGCACTTATGATACAAATGATATACTACATCCAAAAGATAACAATCCTGAAGCAAGGAGAAGTCCTGAGTGTATCCCCCCTTACCCCCAAATCCACTGTTCATATCTAGCACTATTCTGAGTTACTTTATTGTCGACCCTCAAACTGCGCTACTGAGCCATCTTGCAAGAAAAAGAAAAATGTTCGCACTGCTCAAACTCCCAGAGCTGGGTGCATTTTATCGAGGTTGCCTTACCTCTGTTGCCCACCCCTCTCTGCTCAGGGCAACGTCGCAGATGTGTCATAGGTAGAAGGCACGGAGATTATCAATCTACAGCCTAGGCATCGGGTCTGGGTGCTCATCCGCATTGTGTCCACCTCAGGGACCCCGCACCGTGGCCTGACTCCCCCTTACCACTGGAAGGTGCTCGCATATCTGCTGTCGTAGTGCCGCTGTAGCCCCGTGGAAGTGACGTTATTTCTAGCATCTGACGGGAACCGAGAGCCGCGGCGCCTCGGTTCTTTACCCCAGACGGAAAATGAGCTCCGCCGCCTTCCCCGACTACATGTATGTGCAGGATGCGGAGCTCCTTGTCCATCTTTGACACCTTTTTCTGCTTTCCTTATATCGTTTTATGATAATATTGCATCCCTGGGGATTCCGCTTCGGATGAAATAACTAGATTTCTTGTCTTGTGTGTATCCCGTGGTCGCGCAACGGCCTTTGCTCATCATGCCCGCTTCGGCCAGAATCCCGGCGATCGTTGAGCCCTTCGTTAGTGAACGCGCCAGGAAGACCCTCGACCTGGTACGTTTATGCAGTTTCCTTTGATTTGCTCCTGTGTCCTATCAACAAACTGTGGGAGAGGTTATCACTAATCTTCTGTCCTCTGTACAGGTCGAGGAGTTCGTTGAGAAAGACTGCATCCCCGCAGACTATGTTTTCGAAGCCCAGCTCGGAGAAGGTGATCAAAGATGGAAAATCAACCCGCCCGTTCTCGAAGAGCTTAAGGTCAAGGCCAAGAAGTTGGGATTATGGAACCTTTTTTTGCCCAAGAACCACTATTCTCAGGGCGCTGGGTTCACCAATCTGGAGTATGGGTTGATGGCAGAGTACCTTGGCAAGAGCAAGATTGCATCAGAGGTGAACCGGTCTGCTTCTTATTATGCAGCTGAATGACTAATTCTGACGCGATTAAAAATTCCAGGCTACGAACAATTCGGCCCCTGATACGGGCAACATGGAGGTTTTGGCCAAGTATGGCAACGAGGCTCAGAAGAAACAGTGGCTTACACCACTGTTGGAGGGAGAGATTCGTTCGGCTTTTTTGATGACAGAACCTGACTTGGCGTCGAGTGATGCGACAAATATCGAATTGAGCATTCGTCGCGAAGGGAATGAATATGTCCTCAATGGCTCGGTAGGTGATCAAATTCCAACGCTCGACAGACCGGCTTCTGACTGTTACTAAATGAATCCAGAAATGGTGGTCATCCGGCGCCGGTGATCCTCGATGCAAACTGTACATTGTCATGGGCAAAACCGACGCCCAAACCAAGAACGCCTACCAGGCACAATCCGTCGTTCTCGTTCCCTCAGACGTACCCGGCATAACCATTCACCGCATGCTTAACATCTACGGCTACGACGATGCCCCGCACGGCCACGCCCACATTAGCTTCAAAAATGTGCGCGTTCCTATTTCCAATCTCGTCCTCGGTGAGGGCCGTGGCTTCGAGATCATCCAGGGTCGTCTAGGACCGGGTCGGATTCACCACGCCATGCGGTCGATCGGTGCTGCCGAAATAGCGATGGAATGGCTCATTTCTCGAGTCAATGATGAGAAGAAGAAAACCTTTGGCAAGAAACTTTCCGCCCACGGTGTCATCATAGAGTGGATCGCGAAGTCGCGCATCGAGATCGACGCGGCCCGTCTGATCGTCCTCAATGCCGCCATCAAGATCGACAATGGCGACGCCAAGTCCGCTTTGAAGGAGATCGGTGAGGCAAAGGTACTCGTGCCTCAGACCGTGCTGACGGTCATCGATCGTGCTATTCAAGCATTCGGCGCCGCCGGTGTCTGTCAGGACACGCCCCTGGCATACTCATGGTCGTGGATTCGTACCCTCCGGATCGCGGACGGGCCCGATGAGGTCCACCTGCAACAGATTGGGAAGAGAGAGAACAAAGCCCGTAGCGAAGAGGTATCGGCGAAGATTAATTGGCAGAAAGCTGAGGCGCAAAGGTTGTTAACCCAGAAGGGACTCAAGATTCACAGCCGCCTGTAGGCGAGGTGCGTTTCAATATCTATTCGGAACTTAGGGCTGGAGTTTTACATGTGCGTCTATCCAATATCTACCTGTTGGGTTAGTTGTTTTGGCTAGGTGAAAAACCCCACTAGTTGCATCAAGAACATGTCAAAATCGAAGTCAAAAGAAACGTATATTCGCTTTTAGTGTTCATCTTCCAATAAGTGCCATAGCAACGGTATCACTCGACATGAAAGAGAGGTATCGAATCCCGTCTTCTCAAATGAGCAGGCCATAAAATGAAAGCCAGCTAACATCGAAAACTCCACATGAACCAAGTAGGACCTGTCGATGAGGGTCAATCGTCTTGTATTGCCTACCTATCTAGCTCGCCCCTGGCAGCGATTGACAACTAAAAGCTGAAATTCTTGGAGCCAGACTGCCAGGGCGACCGAAACACCCCCTTCAGTGACACCTCGCTGGCAAGCCATTGGGATCATCCTAAGTTGTCCATTATTCAGCATCAGATATCTTGCCTTTTTTTTTTGGGATCAAATGTAAACCAATTTGATCATGGAGTTTCTTGAACTTCAGCCTTTCCAAGGTAGAGTGTCACTGGGCAACCCGCACCGAACCCTGAACCCGCAGTGGAGCGGCCGGGTTCGGGTTGCTAGTCCTAGAACCTCATCAAATTGATATTGTTATGAGCTATCCAGCAGACCATAGGTTTCCTTGTGTCAGCGACTTGCTAGCATGCTGACTATGACTATGCCAGAAGGCAACAGAGTAGCCTAACATCAACCCAGCATCATGTGACTGCAACGCATGCAAACAACTACCAGTAACCATTGATTGCCCACCTTTCTGCCTAATGAACATCCACAACTACCCACTCCTATTGCATGCCAGTCCGCAAGATGAAGCGATCTCGGAAGATTAGGACTCAGAGGACTGACAAATACGGTATTTACAAGAAAACAGAGAAAACTAAATCCGTTGTTCCGGATGATTGGACTCAAAAAAGGCTCGAGAGAATAGAGGAATGCGCCAAATGACTGGACGCGAGCGGCGAACTTGAGCCCGAAGAAATGCACAAGGTGCGACGCGATTTCTCGCTTTTGGAGGGGGAGCAATATTCGGGAGTTCGGTCCATACATGGCCCTTGTGTGCTCATGCGCGCTTGCATGCAGGGCAATAGCTGATGTTGGGAAAGATAAGAGGGATGCCTTGATTGCAGGCCTGAAGACAAAATCCTTCACAACACAAACCCTTGAGAAGCTCGCTTCAGCACACGGTGTGCCAGGTCCCCTGGCCGACTACCATTTCGAATATGCACCCAGTCCTCAAACCACACAAGCAATTCTGGACAAGATGAAGGAAGAAAAGTTCATCAGGCTCAAATGCTCGATCCCAGTTCAAAATGCAGAAGAACGGCCCCTTTTGACATTTGCAATAGATCGCGACCTATTCTGGGAAGTTATCGACATTGCAAATGGTGGCGATGCAATCACTTATTTTGCCGATCAAGATTCTCTATTGTCCCCTGATAGACTTCAACATATGAGTTTGTGGGAAGGGTCTTGACTTCTGCCTGAGAGCATCTAACTATCCGAATTTTCTCAACCGAATTATAGTCATTTCGTTTTAAGGCTTGCATATATCCACAGCACTGGACCGTCCCTCCCTCCACATAACCAATTTTTCTCGGCTTTAAAAGACTGCTATAAGCATAGTATTATTAGTTACGTACAGACAATAGATGAGTGCACTTACTGCCTCTAACATCTTCTAGCTTTCATTTGAATTGTCAGTTACCGAACAGCTTTATCTTCAGTTTAGGAATTGGTGGAAAGGACCCTTCCTCTTCAAAGTCTGATTTCGTGTTGTACGGCGATTTAAGGAGCATGTCAAGTCTGAGGGAGCTAAGTTATAAGGGTACGCCAAAATAAGGGGGATTTTCCCCCCAGACTCAACACGGCGAGGGATCAGCACTATGCCGAGAATCATTATTCCGGTAACAGTACAGGAATGGGCCAAAATTAAGGGAACTGCGCTCTAGGAATTCATACTCTAGAAACATCCGCGCCCCCCTCTCAAGAGGCGTAACCGACCACAATTAACATACAGAAACAAATAGCAAGATAGATAGAGCCTAGAGCTTCATCAAGCTTGCCTTCAACCAGAGGAAATTTGATCACAGCAACATGCAAGCGTCTTCGGCGTGTTTGTTAGGCTAACCGACTACCCTAGGCTCGAAAAAATCGCAATGAAATAAACTGCAATATATACATTACAGGCCCACATCACACTTCCGCCGGTTTCCAGTATGAGGAAATGCTTCCATCACGCCCAGCTGCATCGATTAGTACATATCCTATTTAGAGGACGACTAAAGGGGGAAGTAGCATTTGCTTACTAGGCTATGGTCCGAGCAGTTTCTTTTCATCGTCTTCAATGTAGAGCTTCGGAGGACCATCTCGACCATCAATAAATACAGTACCTTTGGCCACATCAGGATGGCGACCATAACGTGCAACATAAGAGTACTCTCTTGGAAAATGGTCCTTGTCCAGGTTCTCCAAGAGGACGCTATGGATGAAGTCCCTTTGATCCGGCATTGCAACTTGTCCCTCAAACATAGCGTATACCAGAACCGAGTTTTTACGCTCTGGCTCTTCGAATTTGACATTACACATGCCGATAAACTCTCCCATTTTAATTCAAGTGTGGTTTATAGAAGCATTCGGGTCAGTTGTAGGTTCGGGTAGAGGGGAAATATGGGCCATAACGGCGCCCTTAGAAGACGCCATTATGACTGCCATGCAGCCGTTCAAATTCTGGGTCCCAATAGCTTTGAGGCCAGCGCTGACGAAGGAAACAAATCCAACGTCGTTCATCTTTACCTCGAACGCCTCCCTGTCGTCCAATGCTTGTAAGAAACGCGGCGTCATTGTATAACTTCACTAACCTTGCGGCTAATTAAGGGATTCTACAGAGTGCTATTGCCTTAATATATACACCATTAGTGGTGGGTAGGTGAGGGGTTGACGGTGGGTAGATCACAGGGGTGATATGTAGCAGGTAATCACGTGGTACCGCTGTCAGAGCAGCCATATTTCACGTAAAACCAACTCCAAGACAAAAAAAAATGGCGAACCCGTATAAAGAGCTCAGGCTTGCTGTTGAAAATGGAAACACTCAAATAGTTGCTCATTTTCTAGATGATGGGTTTTCAATGACTATTGGACACTTCGTCACTGCGACCGAAAAGAAGCATTATGATATATTGAAGTTATTTGTGTCTCGTGGCTGGGATATTAACACTGATGTGAATGATGCCATACCATCAACATTGGTGTAGGTACTGCAAGGTTTATTAATAACTTTCACTATGGCTGACAATTGTCTTAGGTATACTTTCGAGGATGACAAGCTTCTGAAATGGTTCCTCAGCCATGGCGCAGATCCAAACAAAAGATGTCGTATTCGCAACTGCACTCCCCTCTCCTACGCCGTTCTGGACGCACCGTTTGACGCCATCAAGATCCTTTTTGAAAAGGGAGGTCACGCCCAGAAGGGGCAGCTCTTGCATTACGCGGCAATGCGAACCAAGGAAGACAGCCTCAAGGTGCTACAATTTGTTTACAATCAAGACCCCGGATATAACAACTTATACATCGATAAGTTGCTCGACGAGGGAACCCCAGAATATTTGATGCATGAAAGAACTGGGCTGTGCACTCCATTACAATACGCGGTCATTTCCGGTTCAGTAGAGATGGTCGGGTTTCTGTTAAGCAAAGGCGCAGTTGCTAATCGTCAGGATCCTTATCGGCGCACTGCAATCAGTTACGCAGTTCGCAATGGGAATTACAAAATCGAACAAATCCTGAAAGCCAGGGCAAATGCAGATATAGGGTTGGTACAGGATCTCTGAAAGGGACTTTACTTTGACAAAGAGGCGTAGATCATTTTGAGTAATATCATTCTTAGCAAAATGTGCGGTGCCATTGCCAGATAATTTGAATAAACTATTGAGAGCAGAATGTCGAGTTGTTCTGCAGTGGACTCCTCGGCGTGAATTGAGAGCTCTGCCGCCATCCTCACAAGGCCACAGTTGTCAGTCGTTGTGGCGATGGTTGGACGGCCGCGCCAGGCACGAGGCGCTCCTTACGGCAGAGGCATCCTCAGGAACCGACATTGAGAGGGCAGTCTGTAGTAGTTTGAAAGCAAGCTCCGATGCGGATCGACTACGGACCACCTGGACAACTAAGAATGTGTGTTTTTTCCTATCCGCTTGATTTACCATCACTCAGACGACGAGGCAGACGTGGCTTCCCCCCCCCCGCCCCGTTCTCTTCCAGCCAGGGAAAAGGGTTGGCTTTCAGCATATCACAAAATTGCCGGGGGCCCAGAAACGACGACCTTCAGCTTGTGGAAAGCAACACAGGAATTGTGTGGTATCAATCTACAGCCGTTGCAGTTAACAGCAGATACAGCAGCCCCCTCACACATCTGAGGCATGCTGGCCTTGTCTGTTGCTACTGTCTATGGCTGTGAAAATGTTGTATCTAGGAAGGAACTGAACTCCCCGGCCGGAGCCAGAGCCAGAGCCACCAATAAGACATAAAGACCTCTTGTGTCAAACCTTCCCGGGAGCTGTCCTAGACGATACCTTTGCAGGACCCAGTCCCTGTCTGATTTCATCCAACATCTTGATCCCGATCGCCTCATTGCCGTTCTTCCCTCGTTTTGCCTTGGCGCCTTTCCGCTTAGCCTGGGCACCAGTCTTGTCATCCCATCCACCGAGGAAGTCATCCATGACCTGATTGAAGTCACTACGGAGCGACACTCCTCCGCCCGCGGAAACAAGACTGGGTGCCCGAGACGAGGCGAGAGAGAAACCCGTCATGCCGCTAGCGATGGACCTGCCGTCTGCGAAGCTGGCGTCGTCGAATTCGTCGTCTTCACCTTCCTCGTCGAGCGCATATAGAGCTTCTACTCTTTCGAAGCGGTCATCGAGCAGTTGGTGGCCCTCCGTACGGGCGAGGGAAGAGGATGTCATTGAGTAGGCTGAAGGGTTGGTTAGGGCGCCCTTGCGCTTCTTGCGGCGGATGGGCGTGCCCCCCGCCGTGAACATGGTGGACGCGGAGGTGTGTTGAGTGATCGATGGGGCTGCCGCAGGAGCAGCCTTGTTGCTGGATTTGACGTCCTTTTTGAATTTGGCGAATTCGTGCATCCAGTTTTGATCCGCTGGGTCTCTGTCCGGAATTGGTTCA
Organism: Byssochlamys sp. BYSS01; assembly: GCA_002242795.1. Classification (NCBI taxonomy): domain Eukaryota; kingdom Fungi; phylum Ascomycota; class Eurotiomycetes; order Eurotiales; family Thermoascaceae; genus Paecilomyces; species Byssochlamys sp. BYSS01. The sequence goes on from NIXA01000002.1 coordinate 177,355, forward strand.
TGTTCACCCGGTAGATCTTTGCTAGTTTCCTGAGATGAGAGCGAGGCTGATTTTTGCTGGTCCTCGAGTGACTCGGACTGGCTGTTATCTGCTGTAGCGTCCCTTTGATGAACCGGAGCTTTCTCAGTAACGTCGGACTCCCATCCGTCGTCTTCGTCTTCATCATGATCAAATAGGCTATCTTCCCATTCACCCGCGTCCATCTCCTCCGCAGCGCTGGTCAACTTCCCGAATACGTCCTCATCATCGTCATCGTCAACAAATGCCTCATCATCAAGCGCCTCCAGGACTTCACGTAATCGAGGATCCATGTCCGGCTGGAGCCCCGCAATGGCATCGGGTATATCCTGCTGATCTTGATACGACGGCTGCCTGACGTACGAAGACACTGTTGACCGCATATCGGATCCATATCCATAGACACTGCTGGCTCCTTCTCTTTCCCCCCCAAACTCGCTCCTGCCATCATTCAGATTCACTTCCCTCAATGCGTCTTCCAGCTTCATCCCCTTCATACCCGCCTTCCCCTTCCCCTTAGAAAGATTGGCTTCGACAAAGTGCGAGTCGCCGGCCCCCATCCCCAGCTCCCGCAAATGCTGCATGTAATCATACTTCGTGTCGTCGAAAAAGATCCCATAATTGGCCGCCTCACCCTCATTCTCGCGGATGGCTCCCGAGCCGAATTCTTTCTCGAGGTCAGTAAGGTTCCTGGCTGCCCCTCCCTTGGAGGACGAGGACACCGAGTCCGGAGCCGGTCCAGACACTTGGTACAGAACGCGATCGTCCGCGCTGGGATCGTGGATTAAGGGGTCATGCTGGGACCGGTGGAAAAGCTGATATGTCGTCGCAGTCTTTTTGTCACTGTGCGGTGCCTGGTTAATAGGTTGTGTCTCGACCCTTAGGCAGCAAAGACAGGCGTAATTAAACGTACATCCATTGCTTTCTGGGAGGCATCTTGTCTATGGAGCGAGACAATCCCTGGTATTTCTGGTTTGACGCAACGGACGAGGTGGGACTTTTTGGGCATCGAAACTTCGTCTTTTTTTTTTTTTGGGCGGGCAGATAGTATCACGTGAGCGATCTTATCGAGTGGAAGCGTCTACGACTCAATGCCTCATTATTATTGTACTGCCACGATCTTCTGATCTGTAGTATTGATTTTACGGTCCAATAGCCGCGGGTGTATTCTTCTCTCTACCACCCCCTGCTCACACACTTGAAACCAGCAATGTTCGCTTGTTCTGAAGGTCTTCTTGGTTTGTAATCACCGCTGACTAAACGCCTTATCTTATCCGGGCGGGGATCCTAACAAAATCAAATTTCCTTTTGCCTCCCCACAGGAACACACGACACAACAAGAAAAGGGAGAAGAGTCCACGAATTTTGGGGGAAGACAGAAAAGGAGGCCAAAGTTGTGATACACAGAGACAACCGCCGCCACCATGGTTCTTCCCAAGTCCAAGAACTCCGTGGGGCTGGGCAACAGCCTTATGAACGATCGCTTCGGCAAGGGCAGAGCTTCGAACCAGAAGAAAGTCTCGCACAATGCCGCCATTGCACGCACAGGGATTGACGGAGATACCTATGTGACGAATGCCGCCAAGGAAGCATCATGGGTGAAAATGCGCAGTATCACAGAGCAGGCTGCGCTCGACGAATTCCTCACCACCGCTGAGCTGGCGGGCACTGACTTCACCGCAGAGAAGATTAATAATGTGAAAATTATCCATGCGGATCAGAAGAACCCATTCCTCCTATCGGCTGCCGAGGAGAGGTCGACTATGAAGAAGCACAAGGAGAACAGGAGGAGACTGACTGTCCCCCGGCGGCCGAAATGGGACTCCACCACGACGCGAGAGCAGTTGGCAGAGATGGAAAGAGAGAGTTTCCTGGATTGGAGGAGGAATCTCGCTGAGCTCCAGGATAATAAAGACCTGCTGATGACTCCGTTTGAGAGAAACTTGGAAGTTTGGAGACAGTTGTGGCGAGTCATTGAACGGTCAGACCTCGTCGTGCAGATTGTTGATGCACGGAATCCATTGCAGTTTCGCTCTGAGGACCTGGAAGCTTACGTCAAGGAGATTGACCCGAAGAAGAGAAACCTCCTTCTTGTCAATAAGGCCGATATGTTGACTGAGAAGCAAAGAAAGGCGTGGGCGGACTACTTCGACCGAAACAACATCAGTTTTCGATTCTTCTCGGCCCACCTGGCCAAGGAGCGGAATGAGAGGCAACTGTTGGAGAATAGCGAAACCGAGAGCGATGATGGGGATGCCGCTGATGGCCTTGCTGATTCTGCTAAGAAAGTGAACCTACATGGTAATGAAGACGAAGGAGATGCTCCAGAGGATGGCAACGAAGGCCACGACGGCGGCTTTGGGGACGGTGATATTACAAACACCCAAAATACAGACATTCTAGACGTCGACGAGCTTGAAGAGCTGTTCCTTGCCAACACACGAGACACTGCCATCGAGGATGAGAGTCCCGAGCAAGCAAACAAACAAAAAACCACGATAGGTCTTGTTGGCTATCCGAACGTCGGAAAATCTAGCACCATTAACGCCCTTCTTGGAGCCAAAAAGGTTTCCGTCTCAGCAACCCCCGGTAAAACGAAACATTTTCAGACTCTCTATCTCTCTCCTGAGATTATGCTTTGCGACTGTCCGGGTCTAGTCTTCGCGAATTTCGCCACGACCAAAGCCGAGCTTGTTGTCAATGGAGTTCTACCCATAGACCAGCAGCGTGAATTTACTGGTCCAGCTGGACTAATTGCACAACGTATCCCAAAACACTTCGTGGAAGCGGTTTACGGGTTGAAAATCCACACCAGGCCCCTCGAAGAAGGCGGCACCGGTATCCCCACTGCAAATGAACTCCTCCGTGCCTACGCTAGGGCACGCGGCTTCTCCACAACAGGACAAGGACAGCCTGATGAATCTCGAGCTGCACGGTACGTCTTGAAGGACTACGTCAATGGCAAGCTCCTCTTCTGCCATCCTCCACCCGTACCGGAGGGGGAGGAACCTATCGATCCGTATGAGTTTAACAAGGAGCTCTATGATATCTCTTATCTCCCTGCAAGGCGTCAGGCGGCCCTCGTCAAGTCTATGCTCTCCGCCGAAGACAACGAGGGTAACAGCAACGATAATGATCTTGACTCAGAGAGCATCTCGCTCAACTTTTCCATGGCTTCCGAGAAGCCGGTCGTTCAAGGATTGCGGTCTCGAAACATCGATACTGGTTTCTTCGGCCCCGGATCGAGGGGTTCTGGTGCTCATCTAACGATGCCGTTCAATCACGCCTACACCGAACAAGGGCAACAGATGCGTAAGCAGCTTACTGGTCGCAAGGAGAGAATGATGGTTGCTCTGGAAAAGGGAGTTGATGTTTCCGAGGTGAAGGGCAACTCAAAGAAACACTTTAAGGGGAATAAACGGAGGGCTAAGGGAAAACGGAGGGCTGATGCCGATGATGATTACTGAACTCCTGTGAGCCGCAACTCGCTGGCGAGTGTGATTGCTGCTGGAGGCTGATGGGAATTCCATGCTTGTCTCCTCTTGTTGATTGATAGATGCATACATGTTAATCATGGTTCGTGTATAGCAGCGACATAATGAGCACTCTTGTTAATTGACGAGTATAGAACAGAAGTTCCAATTCGACTACACGTACGCAGGTTTGTCGCCCAAGATCCATCCCGAGGTCGTGTTTCAAATTTTCCACATTGGGAAATCTGTCAGATCAGGTGACTCCCATTCTCGCAGGATTGAGGGGTATCGTCAGCTAGTGCTCCTTCAGCTTACTATTTCCTTGACAATGTCGCGGAAAACAATACATCCTTCGTTTCTGTTCTTTTGAGTTATTTAGCTGCTTCCCCCCTTATTTGTGCTCCTCGTTCTAGCGCTCTGCATCTTCTGCGTATCTCTACGACCTAGTAGATAGTGGTTGGCCCTTTCTGTTGAATATAAACGACTCACTTCAATGGATGGCTTATCTGCCGCTGCCGCCCTGGGTGAGCTGATTATGCTCTCTGGGGAGATTATCACCTTCTGCTATAATTATGGATGTGCTGTTTCAAATGCACCTCGTGAGATGCGTGAGCTGGTTGATGAGACCACCGCGTTGAGTGGGATGTTTGTGACCTTCCAGGGTCTGGTCACTGCTAACTCCTTTGAGTCTGGACAACAGGAATCTCTTATGGGTGCTATTGCAAATTGTCAGCGTACCCTGCAGGAGATCAAAGACATTCTGAAATCCGTCAAGCCGAGCGACCCTCATTCTCAGGTTAAGAAAGCAGTCAAGAGATTGCTGTGGCCACTAAAAAAAAAAGATACTGAGCAGATTCTAGAAAAGTTAGCTCAACATAAAAGCACTCTGAATGTCTTGCTGTCCATGGAGGCAACAGTCGGAGCACAACAGACTCAACTGGTGCTGTATGACTTGCAGCAGGCCTTCAAGAATGATCTGGAGGAGCGCCAACAGTCCAAGGCTTCTCAACGGAGAGCTGAAGTTTTCAACTGGCTCTGCAGTGTAGACTTCGAGTCCATGCATGACCAAGCCTCCAGTTTGCATTCTGCTGGCACGGGAGAGTGGATATTTGGAACAGCGGAATGGAAAGCATGGGTCGAGGGGCATCCTCGTCTTCTCTGGATTCATGGGATCCCTGGTTCAGGGAAAACTGTGCTCACGAGTACAATACTGAACCAACACCTGCTCCCTGGAGCATCTGCCACGCAACCTGTCTCTTACTACTACTGCGACTTCCGGACGCAGGCTAGCTGTCGCCCGGAGGCTGTCATAGGGGCTATCATATCTCAACTTTGCTCTACATCGAATTCATGTTCGGCAGAACTAGGCGAAACATACTCTCGACATATCGGACAGAATGGAAATGTCAGTCCAGCAAGCTTGCAGGAACTGAATAGGCTATTGGACCTTGTCTTGGACTCAGTTCCTTCCGCTACGATAGTAGTCGATGCCCTGGATGAATGTGACGATCCTGGGATCATCGTTCAAAGGCTTAAAGAGATATCACTTAAGAAGGACTCGTCAGTTAAAGTGCTTGTGACGAGCCGTCGTGAACGGGACATTGTCCAACAATTGCACAATCAGCTGCGCATATCAACCCAAGGCAAAGCCGCAGACGACGATATACGTCGATTCATTCTCTCCAAAATAAAAGAAACCCCGAGACTGCGAAAACTTCGTTATCCACTCCAGAATCTTATTGTCAAAGAGCTTACAGAAGGAGCAGATGGAATGTACGTTTGATCTGTACTCGATGGAACAAGTTCTCCTTCATCTAAACATGTCGCAGGTTCCGACTGGTCAAGTGTCAACTAGATGAGCTCGTTCGACAAAGAACCGAAGGCGCCATAAAATCAGCTCTGCGTACTCTTCCCCGAGATCTTGACCAGATGTACGAGGTGATTCTCATAAAGATATCTGATTCGGACATGGACAGCCGTCTGGCGAGGACTGCGCTGATTTGGCTCACATGCGCCAAACGTCCCCTTACGCTCAAGGAGCTGGCTGAAGGAGCCGTGATTAGTGCGGATATGAGTGATCTTGGACCAGAAGACAAACTGAGTGATCCGGGAGATATTCTCGAAATACTCGGCTCTCTGGTCTCCTACGTGGACGGTCGGGTGCAGCTCTCGCATAATTCCGTGCGTGACTATCTGCGCTCACCTGCCGTTGCCAAAGCCCTACCTACATTCCATCTTCCTGAGTCTCGTTGTGGCCCAGAGCTAGCCACGCTCTGTCTCAGGTACCTCCTCTTACCCGCCTTCAGCACGGGTCCGTGTGATACAGCCGAGAGGATGAGGTTTCGTCTCGAAACCTTCCCACTTCTCTTCTACTTGTCTCACTACTGGCCGAGCCACGCCAGGCCATACCTCGACAGAGACCAATCGCTTTGCAATCTTGCAAAACAGTTTCTCGGTAACCCTGCAACCCCCAACTTTCTCTCCTGGATACAAGTCCTCCACACACTCCGAGAAAATGTACGGGGGACCTATCTTCGCTATCCCCGTCCCTCAACCGGATTATACTACGCCAGCTCGTTCAACCTTGTCCCGATTGTTGAACACCTCCTGGAGAATGGTGCAGATGTAAATGAACGCGGTGGCCGTTTTGGCAGTACCCCTTTCCATGCTGCGTGCTGGAGATCGAACCCAGACGTCGCTCGCTTACTGCTGCGTTCTGGCGCGAATTTGTCCTTGGTCGATGGCGATGGAATATCGGCGTTAGCCATGGTTGGTTTCACGGGTAACGAGGATGTGAGACGTGTGATCTTGGAGGAGAGAGGCACTGATATTCCTGAGAAATATCGCAAGAAATTCGAATCGAAGGTTACCCAGTGATTGCTCGGGGGAATTCTATTGTGATATTTATATGCTATTTACAAGACAGGCGGTTGGGTTGGGGGGGGGGTTAAAATCATTTTTTTACCCCCAGTTCTGTCTTTCTCACGGAATGACTTCAGTGTTCATAGTGCACCTCCAACCTTCTCGACAATCCACATTGCCAACCTCACGTTCCAACCTACCCGCCTCTCCGTTCTCCTGAGGTCGTCTCGCGAGACCGGCTTAGAGTTCTCCTGTAGCCAGCGCGACTCCTCGCCTAGTCTTTCCTTCAGTCGCTCATCAGTGGTAATCACCAACGCACCAATCTCCAGATCAAGGCTGTAGCTGCGCTTGGTATAATTGCTACTCCCAACAAAAGTGAGACTGGGATACTTTTCGTTCGGGAGTGAAATCCAAAGCCCCTTCGCGTGGTATGTCCAGCCACCTGGTTCACCGACGGTTCCGCGCCGCCATTCTCTCAGCTGAATGAAATTCGAGCTCTGTGCCTCTGCTACTCTATCGAGGAACCGAGCAGAGAGATGGGTGTAAGCGGCGGGAAGCATCCCGGAGACTCCAGGAGAGCCGTAGAACCCGTTAGCCCATGGCGAGGCTGTGAGTACTGTTCCTTGGGTTGTGGACGCGGACTGAGGTGACGGGGATGTGCTTGCAATGAGAAGAGACGAGAGGACGGGGTGGATGTTGAAGTACCCAGCCGTGAAGAGCCAATGGGCCCCCTGGAAAGCGGGCGATTCTGAGAGGAGACGCAAAATAGAGGTGACTGCAGGGTACTCGGTGGAGGTATCCGGTTGGAGGAGGGGGGTAAACTGAGCCACTGGATATACGAGGGTTTTGTTTGGAGAGAGCGGTTGGCAGGCCTCTTGGATTTTTGGCGGCTGTATGAGCGGGTTCAAGAGCCTCGAAGCATGCGCAATGAAATCCCGAGCATCCTCCAACGGAGAAGGAGCTTTGTTTGCACTTGGCCAGTCAAGGAGGTAGCCAGATAGGCTGTGCGGATCGGGCAGAACCTGGAAGCTCAAGCTGCAAACTGCATGATGGATGCAAGCGTAATAATCCGCTAGCTCCTTCGAGGCGAATACGTGGTATCTGTCCAGTCGATTTGTGAAGTAGTCCTCAGAGAGATTTGCCCTACATGACGAATAGTCAGCTACTGGAACCGACCCACAACCTCCCGCAAGAAATCACGGAACGACCAACCCAGAAAGCATTATCTCATCATCAATCCCATACAGCTTCATGTGCTGCAGACCCCAGCCCTCGTTGACTCTATGTGGAATACACTTCTTCCGCAGCCCTGTAAGGTTGGGAGTATGAAACATCCGTACTTCCACCCGGTCTGGGCCATGCTTAGCAACCAACGAAGCCAAAAGTGAGGCGCATGACGGATTAGGCGATTCGCGAGTGCCCCTCAACACGTCCGTTAGGATGGATACTGTAAGATCGGGGTTGTTGGTGAGAGCTTCGTCCAGAATCTGGATAAGTTCATATTGTGTCTTGCCAACGTATAGCGTAGAAAAATATATGCGCTTTCGGGCCTTGCGAATCTTGTCCTATATGCACTGGCGGTTTAATCCTTCAACCATAGTCCAAAAATCCCACCATTTCAGTAAGGGAGGGGGGGGGGGGTCATTGGCTACCTTTAACGTGTCGTAGAACGCGGACGGAGAGTCCAAAATCGTGATTTTGGAAGCCGACACTTCGAATCGAGGAGCAATGCGATCCAGTTCCACGGCTATGCTGCCCAGCGGCGACACCGCAGACGCTGGCGTTGACGTGGTAGTGTAGCTGGTATAGGCGGAGAACTTGCGAGCATGTGGCTTCCTTCGAGCAAATGGCCTCCGTCCGCCATAACGGATAGCATGGCCCGCAATTCTTCTGAACATCATGCGAGTTTGTACCTGGAGCTCGCCAGAGAGGCGGCTTCAAAAGTCCTTTAGAGTAGACTGCCTCGACACACAAAAACGTTTGCTTTGCAGCTGTTGTTACCGCGAAAACGCTCCTATATTAATTAATACTTTTCGTCCAGTCCTGTTGCGACACTGCAAACAAGGCAAATACCCCCAAAAACGCGCTAGACCGCTTTGAGCAAACGCAGCAAGTTGCGCTGCTCCGACCCGCCTCGGAAGCCAACTTCACATCGCTGCTGCTTGGACGACCACCCTTCGATTGCGATTGCGCGCATCCTCCAACATGTCTACCATACTGCGGACCCTGCGGAATCTGAGCAGGATTGGTTTCAAGGTCTGGCCCAATTCGTCGTGCTCTGACACGCATTCTCCTGTACCTGCGCTGTGCTGACTTTGAGCGTTTCTCGATAACAGGAATATGGCCACCAATTGCAGGTATGTACCAGCTGGAAAGGGCGAGGCCACTTGACGGAACTCTTCAAATCTCACATTCGACTGCGGTTTTTTTCTAGTACATTGGTTCGTTCTCGCCAATTCCTCCGCCCTCACTGAACGCTCTTTCAGCTAACGCCGGACCCCGAATGTGACTACAGGTGATACCAAAGCCGGTACCTTGATTGGCGTTGATCGTTTCGGAAACAAGTACTACGAGAATATGGCAGAGGAGCTTCCTTGTATGTTTGCAGGCGTATTTCTCATTCCATAAGATAGTCCTGGTGTTGACGATGACGATTTTTTTTTTTGCTAGTGAGGACGCGATGGGTTGACTATAAGGAGGCCTATTTTGACCCTACGCAGACCGAGCCTGGCTGGTGAGTTGTCTTTGATTTTGAGCATTCTCTTTCCCCAGTTATACTCTCTATACGAGATGAAGAATCGCCGGATTTTCGAGAAACTGAACAGATTTTTTGTTTCCATGGAAAGGCACGCATGGGTCGCCTACCTTGTCGATTCTCCACCAAATAAAGATAAGATTCTGCAGACGGGCCTTCGCCCGTGGGAACTGCAAGAGCACAGGCCCAACTTGACTTTTAGCCGTGGAGCGTACAGGCCTTACTCGACGTAAGTGCTCTCTCCCTGGCCCGTGGGTTTGTGCCGCAGAACTGACTGTTTATTTCAATACAGCACACGGCCCAAGGTCTCTGCTTGGAATCCCGTTGCAGCTCAACGGTGAACTCGAAATTCGGCCTAGGTGGGAAATAGATGTGTCTGTGGTTTCTTGATATGTACATAAAGAAAGAATGAACATCTTCTATTGGCATCTTATCATTTCATGAAGGGTTACAAAAGAAATTCGTCTATTGGGTTTCTTTTTCTCCCTTTCATCTACGAATGTTCCCAAGAAAAAGACAGAAAAAGAGATGAGAGTACGGCCAATCGAGGTATCAAACGTCAATGAGCACAAGTGCTCTATAGAAGTAAATTGGGTGATTGGCTGGATTGAGTACCAACTTCGCAGTTCTCCCCCTTTTAGATCACAGCACGTATAAACCAGACCCAATACTCGACCAATGTCGAATAGGTCGTCGATCTTCCAGCTCAATACACCACCACAGGACCTCCTTTAGCTTCTCGAGCTGACCTCCCGCCTCGTATGCTCGAGAAAGTGCATACCAAGCTTCGGAATTATCCCATGAGCTCCCAAGCTTCGTCAGAGCTGAGAGGAGGCCATACGCTCGTTCGCGAGCAGCAAGGCGATTGAGGAATTTGGGCTCATCATCTTTCGGTGTGGACGGCTTCTCTTCTGCTTCCTCTTGCTGTCCATCAACAGATGCCGGCCTCTCTACGGAGCTCGCCGGATGGAATTTGGGGTTGGAAATATGACCCTGTTTCAGCGGGTCTGATAAGTAGAATGAGGGCAGATCAAAATCCAGCGACGGTTGTGGAGGCTCCGGGGGCAGCTTCTGATCCCATATGTCGAGAAGCAAGTTCGCCAGTCCGATGGTGGCCCTTGGATGGTCCGGGTACCGGACCAGGGCGTCTTCGAAGAGTCCGATAGCTTCATGCGGATGCGACTGGGCTTGCGCTAAGAATCCCTGTTCGGCATACACATCGGCCCAGAGTTCTTCGGAACTCTTTCCCCCGCCCCAACCGCGCTCAGAGAAAGACCTTGCCAATGACTCGTGTGAGACTACTAGGGCTTCCACCCGTGCAGCCTGTTTGGAGGCTTCTTCGCATGCCTCTTCAGCGTCTTCGAATAATGACGCACGTCGGTAGAGACCGGCAACGAAAAGCCAGATTTTGATGAGAATTCCGAGAGCATGTTTCCGCGACTGGGCGATGGGAAACCTGGTGACAGCTGCGGTGGGAGAATCATATCTATATGAGACAGGCAGTCGAACGTCCTGCTCGGGAGGCTGTTTGTCGTGACCAATTGGAGCAGGTTGCTCTGAATGTTTTAGGTTGTGGGCGATTGGTGGTAGAGCCTGTTTGGCATTCTCCAACTGGTCCGTTGGGGGAGGCGTGGTACCATTGGATGCGGTAGGTTCAGCGACTTGGACTGAAGGAATTTCCGCGTTTGTTTCTTGCCGGGATTCCGGAGCTTCGAAGCCATTTGTGGCGTCGTTATCGACATGGTGAGCGTCTTGATTACGGTGTAAATCTGACCGTTTGAGGCTACCTCGCTTCCGCAACTTGTTGCGGATCGAGTCGGACCTCCCCACCTCCCCAAGAGCGTCATCACCATCAATGGCTTCCATAGCGGCCGTGTCTGTGCTAAGAGACTGCTCCTTCTGGGCTACAGTAGAGATTGGGCTCCCGTGGTCACGCATTGCACTCATAGAGCGGGCTCTCCGCCCCGGAGTACGATGGCTTTTATGACGTCGCCCAAACACGCTCCCGCGCAAGCTGTTTGTGCCAGCGGAGCTCTTTGGTGGAACGAGTAGGTCTTGGTCTTTGGCCTTCTTCTCCTTTACCGTCTCCTGATTCAGGTCGGGGAACAGAGTAGCGAAAAGCCCAAGTAGCTGACCAGTATGGTTAAGAGTCGCTTCCGGACCCTCCAAAAGCTCAACAAAAGCGAGCTGGGTTATGCGGGTCTCAATGATTCGTTCCTTCTCGCGGCCCCGTAGTTGATCGACCAACGTACTTTTTAGACTGGTTGTACTGTACGGTTCGTCGCCACTACGGGTTTGCTCCGGGGAGCTCTTCCTATTGATACCGAAGGAGGCCAGCGCACTGGGGAACTGCTCGAAGGCAGCTTCGCAAGACCGTTCGGCGATGCCAAATTCCTGCTTCGCACTAAGTAGTAAGGCAAGGAGATGCCACAAAGCCACAAGGTCCCGTTGTCTGAAAAAGCTGGCATGCACCGCGCTGGTGGTCGACTGGCTATTCCATGCCAACGCTGACTTGACATAGTCAATCGCTCCGTCCAGATCCCGATTCTCTGCTAAAAGAAGAGCCAGAGTGTATAGAGACGAGTAGTTAAACTCGTCGCCCAATTCCCGAGCAATGCTCTTTTCCAAATATCCAATAGCTTCCATTCGGATATCGTCTCGGGATTCGCTAAACGGAGTCCGGCTGGCCCAATTGGCCAGACCAATGCCAATGGCTCTAAATGCCATGGAGAGAATTGCAGGAGAGACTTTTTGTGGGGCAGATGAATCCGTGTCTCTCAATTCCAGAACCTTCTCATTGCCTTGGCTGTTTTCATCCTGGCGGGTATGTTTGCTGACATATTTTTTAAGTTGCTCGATCAAGGTTTTGGCCTTCTCTGCCTCTTCGAAGGGGCCAAAACAGCACAGCGCGAAAATTCCTTCGGAGAGGGTTTGCAATAAGGTTTCATCTCGCTCCAGTTCTCCATGCTCTGCCGACTTCTCTGCTCTGTCTTTGGCACCCGTGACTATTTCGATATAGGAGTCCAGAGCTTTAAAGGCAAGTTCAAATTCAGCCAGTGACGAATGCACGTGGAAGAGACGTCGAAGTACATTGTGGGAATGGTACGTCTTCGAGGCAGCGCGATACAAAATCTAAGATGTGACAGCGTTAATGTACCAGGCAGATTGGCCCCAGGCTGAGCTATTACTCACTTCGAGTACGTTTCGGCCCACATCATTCTGACCTCCATCTCCAATATCCTCATCAGTCCACTGTGGACCACATAGGACTTCCCAGTTTTGGATTACTTGCTCAACCCAGCTTTCCACCTGCGGACTGGCGGAATTGGCTATTGGAAATTTCTCTTCGCGCAGAAGACTAGCTTCGCACATCAACTCGACGTGTCGGAATTCTTTGGCAAGTTGTGGACGTTCCGGTCCAACTGTCGGCGGGGAGTATGTCAACTCCTGTTGCAAAATAGCGCTTAAAAGATCATAGTATGATTTCCAAGTGGTTGCCTTTGAAGCGGGTTCTGCTGGACCTTCAATCTCCGTCGCAGACGAAGTAGCTTGATTTCTCACGCTGGGATGAGTCGTCCACAATCTGAACAATTTTAATGCGACTTCGACATGATTATCATCGACATGGGGAGCCGTCTTGCAAACTTCGGCTGCGGCTATAATAGAACCTTTGGATAGAAGCTTCTCAGACCAGTGTAACAGTTGCGGATTGGCCGACGACGTATGGATGCGACTATTTAGCCACGGTATAATGGATTCAAAGGTCTCCAAGGCCTCTGGCACACTTGAGGTGATTGATTGTGACGTCCCTATCCAGAGTCAGAAAGTATGGCGGAGGAATATCGAAGTCTTCGTACCTTTGATATAGCAGCCCTTGACCAAGCACACTTCAGTCCACGGAGATACGGGCTCATTGCTGTTCGAGAGGGCTTCTGCGATTGCCGCAAAATCTTTAGGGAGGCGAGTAGCCGCCAGTCCTGGTTCGCTAAGCGTCCAATGTATCCACCCTAGACAGACTTGCGCTTGGAGAGTCCCTTGCAGTGAATTACCGGCTTTTTCGACTGTGGACAACAGAGGTGGGATCAATTTCCAGAGATCGGGGGAAGGAGGAGAGGTTGAGTTCGTCGCTTTCGTCGTCAAGGGCCGCCGTTTAACACGAGCCACGACCTGAAGTTCCGCAGTCGCTGTCTCTAAGAGACCTGCAGACCCCCCCAAAAAAGAATATCAGCATGCCTCCCAGAAGAAAAGAGAAATAAAAAAAAAGAAGAGCGTGTGGCTAGAAATACATGTTTCCTGGTGAGCATGCTTGGTGACCTTCCGAATCAGCTCGGGGACTTCCTCCCAGTTATCCTGACAGCGCGCGTTATCCAAGGCCGCGATATATCGCTGGACCTTGTCATTCACTCGGCCCTAGTGAGAAAAGTGTCAATGGCAGGCCCGTCTTGGGTGTCCAGGGTTATGGAGACGATGATTTTGGGAGAGGAGAGTCGAGCAGACAAACTCACGGTCATAATTGAGGTGAGACGGAGAAGGCGGTGCTGCACAAATAAGAGCCTGCGATAAGATCATGCATGTCCCTCACTCCCAGCTCAGCTTGAGGAGCAGGAGAAGCTGGAGGTGCTCGTGAAGAAACGGCATCGTCGAGATCTGTCTCATCTGCCGAAAGTGCCTGGAGTCCCTATGTAACTTGCGGTCACGTAATAACCGTACCCGCAGATCGGCGGTCCAAGCTTCAAGTAGAACTTTTTTTTCCCCTTCGTCGGTATTTGATCTTGAAACATTGCATGCGGTCCTTCGTTGGAATTGCAGGTGAACTCAGCAAGGTTCTCTGGCCAGCTCATCAGCAATTGGTTCCGAGTTGTAGTCGCCAGAATGACGACTACGTCGTTGCGCGCAGTGAACCATCGTTTGACCAGTACAGCAGTTCAAGATCTACCTCCGATTGCTTCGTTTCTTGCAACATCCTTAGGCGATTGCGCAGAGCTTCTTTCAGCACCGCAGGGCCCGAAAGGTGCAAAGTCTGAATCTGACAATGCCGCTCAGATCCATAAGCTTAAGACGCGCCTAGCGAGCTTGTTGCAGGACCGGAGTTTTGAGGGTCGATGGACGGCGGTCGTTCTTGTGAAAGCCACAGTGGAAGCTGGCCGATGGGAAATTCTTCGTGGCTGCGAACCTCTCGTGCGCAGCATGATTAGCATTCTGGGAGTATGGACAGAACTATAGTCTTGTGTTGTTCCTTTCTCCTCAGACTATCCTTCTAACAGCCGTCGTCTTTCAGAAACCGGACCCTGTCTCCACGAAGAAAATGTGCATCGTTACCTTGACGCGGATATTCCACCTTACCTACCAGTATCCGACGCTCGCTCGGGAGATAACAACTCCATCTCTACCAGCATTTATAACGGCTGTTTTGAATCTGGTCTCCGTGAAGCCAGCCTCTGAGCCTGTTAGAAAATTAAGATCTAGCACTCCATTGATGGAAACAGTACTGCATGCTCTCTTCAGCTTAATTGCGAGACATCCTACGGTCTTCCGTCCCTTTTCTTCGCAGATTCATAGTCTGGTTCTCGCAATCCTCAGCTCGTCCCCGCCTACATTCTTCCCTGAATCGGTAGAGGATCTAGCCGAGGAGCTGTTCATATCTCTCCATAACTGCGCCCCAAAAAATACAATGAGTGACCAGTGGAGGGATGCAATTAAGTTGACGATATCTTCCACGCATAGAACAACAGACCATGTTTTCAGAGCTGTAGTGGAACAGTGGGAATCTGTGGGCGTGAACTTGACGCAAACTAAGAAGCCACAGAATTACGATCAGGAAGTGGGCGATGATGGCCCTGACGCTTTGGGTCTATCTGGCTGGCATGGAGTTCACTGTGGTGCTGAGAGATTGGTTGTTCTTCTGCGGCTGCTTTCGGGTTTTCTGTCCACCCCGACAGCGTCTACAGTATCTATCCCGTTGGGCTATATTCTTGACTTGACGTCAAGACTGACCTCTGTGACCGTTCCCCTAGAAACTGCAGAGGGATCCCAGTCGACTATCCAATTCAATCTACAGATTGGCCGTGAAGAACGGGACGCGCTCTTCAGTGAGCTGCCTCGAATCCACGCAGCTTGCATCAACCTTCTCATCACAGCCACTGAATCGCTGGAGACAGGCATTATCCCAGTCGCGCAGACCATTCTGGAACAAGCCCTTTGGGTTTTCCGTTCCGAGAGTTTCAGCAGAGAAATCCGAACCTCGGTTTACGGTTTGGTTCGCAGGTTGGTATCATTGATTGGCCCTTCAATGTCGAAGGAGGGTCTATCGTCTTTGACGCGCCTGCTGCGTACTTGTTGTTCCGATATCTTGTGTCCGGCTGGAGAACCAGGGTCGTCTGCTCCTGAATTGAAGGGGAAGCCGAAAACGAACCCAAATTCCGTAAATGCAGACTCCTTTCTCAGTGGTAACTCGGTGAACGGTAACCAGACAAGAGCTTCATCCTCCCCTGATCTATTCGACGCCGCTTCAGAACTTCTGCTTACTATCCTCAACTTTGCGCCCACTGAATATCTCCCTGTTTCCTTGCGTTCCGAGATTGACCGCACGGCCATATTGACTGCCGACAAGAACGGCATGCTTGCCAGCGTTCTTAATCCTATGCCGATCGTCAAGGGCCGTGGAGCTGCTCCTAGTATCATGCCGTTCTTGGTGAGAGCTTACGCAGATGAGATGGAAGTGGAAGCTCTGATTAGACCAAGAATGCCCGTGTTGATGAACACTGGCAGATACGCTGAAGTCGATCCGGCGGATGAAGAGGAAGAAGAAACGGGACCAACAGCTCCAACGTCCAATGTGACATTAGCTGACGCTGAAATCCTGAAGCCTTCAGCTCCCAGCAGTCAACCTCGAAAAGCCGAAACCGCTCAAGAACTCCCTAAGGCTCCCAATAAACGGAATTATACTGAAGAAGCGAATGATCCAGTTCACACTACGCTCCAAACTCCACAGGACGCGCAAGAGAAGACGAACATACAAACGACAAAAAAGGCGCGATTTGATGATGGCACCTTCCTTTCTACCGCTTCTCGCCAGAGCCAGTCGCTTTTTGAGAAAGAAACCACACTCTCTGCTAGTCTGGCAGCCCCTCTAGGCACTGTTGAGCAGCCATCAGCGGTGCCAACGTCTAGTACTCCACCGAAACTTCCGCGGTCAAACTTGGAAAGTGCTGCTATCGCAGGGTCCGAGCTGGAGGATGAGGAAGGAAGTGATGATGAGATGCCCACGCTGAACGTTGACCCCGACACTGATGAAGAAGAGGATGATGTCAGCATGGATGGTTAAAAGTCTAGCTGTTACAGCATTCTTGTATTCACAACAAAGGATTCATATATACCCTGCCTCATGCACAAACTGAGTGAGGAATTTGTAGTGCTGTTGGCATCAGAAGAGACAGTGATACATAGACACAAAAATCCTCAGTGATCTTGTACATGACAAAGTACATGACCTCTTTTATCTAGCTAAGAACTGGGGCCTTGCCATAGGGTTATCATAGTATTACAAAATAATCTAACTGGAAGTTCAAAGATTCCAAGGAATGTGTAGATAGAAACAAAAAGAACTAAAAGTCCTTGCACCAATCAGTGGTATGAAAGAGAGCCCCTTTGGTCCCCTGAAACAGAGCGAAATGGACACCTAGCTCAGCAATCTTTCCAAATCAGCAACCCTAGTGGCTCTCTCTTCAGTCTTTTTCTTGGAAGTCTCCCGGAAAGCCGCCGACATCAACTTGCGCTTATTTTCCTGGATCGCCAATACACGATCCTCGATGCTGCCTTCCATGACAAGCCGCCAGACAGTCGTATCCCGTTTCTGTCCTAGACGGTACACGCGATCCAAGGCCTGATCTTCAATGGCTGGCGCCCACCAACTATCCGCGAGAATTGCTTGATTCGCTACGGCAAGGTTGAGCCCGACACTGCACACACTCAAACTAGCCAGAAGGACCTTGCAGTCAGGATTTGTTTTGAAAAGATGGATGGAGTTATCGCGTTTCGCGGAGTTCATCTTGCCATCAACTCGAGTATAACCGATCCCGCATTGCTGGAGATGAGGTTCAACAATGTCCAAGAATGAAGTCCACTGACTGAATACGACGGTTTGCGTCCCTGGGGCCTGCCCTTTAGCCGTTAGAATTTTGATGAGAGCTTCGATTTTACTGCTCGGGCTGTTCGGGTCAGCCTCGACAGTCTCGTCATTCTCTCCTAGTTCAGCAGCTGGAGAGACGAGTGTTGATGTGTCCTCAATCTCAGAACGGCACAGAGGGCATTTGTGCTGCCGCTCAATGACCTGCTCAATACAGCCTCTGTCAAATGCATGGGCGCATGCAGTGATCACTGGATGTTCCATGGTATCTAGACAAATGGGGCACATCTCCTGGTTCTCGATTCTGATCTGCAACATCTCCTGAAGGGCCTTAATATTCTCAGGCGTCAGTGGGATGACCTTGTGGTTTTCCAGTAGACTCATGAGTTTGTCGACGCGGTTTTTGCACAAGGCCCAATGATTGCAGACCTGTCGCATGCGGAGGATAACTTCAAGAAGATGCGAATATGTAGTATTCCCATGCTTATTCTTTGACTTGTAGTCCACGAGGACGCCCTGTGCTTCCGACCTAGGATGTTCGTCAATGGCTAAGAAATGGAAGCGTAGCTTAGTGATACCCACTGAAACATGTCATATTTCTCCTGTTCGTGAGGGTGAAACTTGACTCTGAGAATACGGGAGGTAAGCGGAGGAAGGCGCAAGTTGACGAAATCCAGGTCTTTCCTACGCCGCAAGCAGATAGTGCTCATCAGCGCCTGGAGAACCTTGCGCGCGCGTGAGTCCTCATAATTAAGAGGACGAATCAGAACGCTACTGAAAACCGTCATATCTTCTAGGCCCCCGGAAAGCTTCAGGAAGCGGACCTGGGAATACAAGTCCTTGAGAGAATTTATGATCGGGGTTCCGGTTAAAGTCCAGCGGGAGTCTGCCCTCAGAGCACACGCGGCAAGCGCCCCTTTAGATCGCGGATTACGAATGGTGTGGCCTTCATCGAGAACAACCCTGCGCCAATGCAACGCGAATATTCCTTTTGCGGGTGGCTTCTTGGCAGTCGCATTGAATTCTGTGGCAAGTGCACCGTAGCTAGTGATAACAACATCGTAATCAGCGAGCCTTGTAGCCTCTTTCTTTCCGGCGCCGTGGTAGATAAGGACGCGCGGAGTACAATCTTCTTTTGTATGTTCTTCAATTTGATTTTTCCAGTTGCTCATCACCCCAACAGGGGATATGATTAGAGTGGTCTTTGAAGAACCTGAGCTTCTGGGCGTGGAGTTGGCAAGGATCAAAGATATGATCTGAATAGTCTTACCAAGCCCCATATCGTCCGCGAGGATACCGCCACTTGCAAGGGGAGGCGTCTGAACTGTGGAGAAGTTTGTAGCAATGTTGGTAAATAGATTCCCATCTCTCTTCCAGAGCTGCACCGTGTCCTGCGAGCCAGGAGAAGGGAGGCTTGGAGACTCCTTTTCGATCATCCACGCTAGACCTTGGCGTTGGTACCGAAGAAGCTCAGTTGAAAGAGCCGACGGAGGGTCAGCCATCGGCATGTTCACGAGGTCCGTTTCGCCGAGGCCGAAATTCTCCGTTAGTTGATCCATATCTCTTGGATTGAACGCGCTGCTCTGCTCGAGAAGTTCATCAAAACCTTCAGTCCCATCAGCACATTCAATGGTATTAAGATTAGCAAACATGGGATCATTCGATGCCTCCCACTGCACCCCCTTGCCAGCGAGAACACGGGCCCTTTGTCCAGCGCGTTTCAGTGCCTTCTCACGCTCTTTCTGCTTTCTAATCTGTTCACGTTCAATACTTTTTAATGATGCCAACGGAATCCTCTCAGACGACAACTGCTGGGCAAGATCACGTCTCCTAACAGGATCACTAGGACCAAATAGCTTAAGATCGATTGGACAGTCAAAAGCTCCGATTACTCCAGTTAGCACACCCTCGATAACAAAATCTCTCGAGTCCTGAAATCGGGATCAAGTTAGCCTACGCGTAGAGCAAGCTATCCCCAGGGCCACTTACCATGTATTTTGCCAGTTTAGCCGCAACCGTCCTAGGGATATGGCCGATCTGGTGGCCCATGACGTTGTCCACGCGAATGGCGTTGCGATCGTACTTATTCTGTGGTTCCCTGGCCAAGATGACATGCTCTCCAATAGTGGCGCTCCCTCTGTAATAACGAACGCCAACGATCTTGGTCGGAAGGTCACCTGAAAAGAAAGTCAGAAGCTTGAACTGCACGATCTACAGGATCACGAGCTCTAAGAGGCATCAACCAAAGGACACCGTCTGCTGCAAACGCACCATAGAGGATATAAGTAATCGAGGCATCATCGTCCTGACTTCCCTGGACGAGATCCTCCGCTCTCGCATCGTCCTCATCAGATGCAGAAAGCTGCGACAAGGGGATAAATTCTGCATTCTCGCCGAAGCGTTGTCCACTGCTGATATACTGGGTCGAAGTCGGTGGAGCAACGCGGCTCACTTTCGATGGACGAGAAGTGGCGGCCCCGTTCGGTTGAGTGCCCACACCGTTGGTTGCATTAGCATACGCCGAATCGGCCTTGCGTTTACCGCCTGGGGACATGATCTCTTAGGACCGCTGCTAATGTCGCAACGGGTATCATAGAAAAGTGTCAATAAGGTAGAAGCATGAATAAAGACTCGTGTCTCTTGATGGACACAGCTCTGGAAATCACCTGATCGTGAATTCAACGGACCTTTCCAGGTATTCTGACCAGTCCCCAGTCCAGGCGCGTTGATGACAGTAGAGCACTCCACTTAATTACTATTTTGTCCCCAGGAGACGCGCTAAACCACGAAGTCATGTGACTTATAATGATCTGCCACAGGTATCAGCTTACAGAGAACCGGAAGATATATAAATAAGAATGAATATATAAAGTAACTAAATATCCTATTTTATTATTCTATAATTATTTTATTCATATATGCCCTGATGCAAGTTTGCTGCTGGTTCAGTGCGGGTTTTGCAGGTTGCCGGTGACACTCTATGCCTGTCCTTCCCCGTATCTAACATCCCAACTTTCATAGTTCAACCAACTTCTCACTTTCTTCCGATACTTTTCTTCCAACCTCCGTCAACACTTATCACAGTCCTGCTACAGCTGTTACACTAGAGCAATATCATTAGGTAGAGGACTTCAAGAGTATAGCTTGCAGTAACGTATGCTTAGAGATTACTAATCAATGGGTATGGTCTGACTGGAATAGGCTGCGTGTTGCTTTTAGTACTTAGTACTAGGGCAAAATGTCCATTGTAGTCTGCAGGAGGGACATGCGGAAGTGACAGGCCAATCCGGTGACTTATCTATGCATTCTGCCCCCCTCCCTTGGCACTTATTAATATGAGACCGTCGCCCCTCCTCAGCGGGCAAGTTGTTACATTCACTCAGACTTCTCCTCGGCCGCCTCCTAAATATTACTGGCTCTGACATTCCCAACCTGCATCAGGCTACCAACCAAAAAATGCAAGGATATACCTGAATGAATATTTTAATCATGAGCTCCAATTCACAAACAAACCAAGACGCTGAGAGAGAAGCCAGCCTAAGGTCTCTCGAGCGGGCTGACACCAAACCCAAACTCAGCAATGAGGACCGCTCGGCTATAAACGAAGCATTAACCGATCAAACCAATATCACTCTGTTAACAGAGGCCGGTCTATCCTCTCAGAGGGACAGGGAGCGAAGAAAGAAAGAGGGCAGCAGGTCAAATAACCGGTCTTCATGTTCGTGGCAGTCCTTCCAAAGGATATGTGCAATGGCAGCTAACCAAAGCTTCAGAGACCACTGGTAAGGGCTCAAGGAAATAATCGGAATCATATTCAGATAAGGCCACAGCCGAATGGACCGGGTTAGCAACGATAAGGACTACTAGTAAGAAGGCGACTTGCTTCAAGAGACAGACATACGTGTTTTTTCATGAATTTTGTCGTGTATAGTCATTATGTCTTCTAAACCACTGAATACATACATCAATATTATCCAACTGTGACCGCAACTTCAGATCAACCTTTTTCTTCTTGGGATATGCGAGTTGTAGTGTTCAATTAGTTACAGCACAAAACAGAACTTTGAGAATCTCAGATTACCTAATTTTACACGTGACTGGTTAGCGGCAGAGACAACGCTGGGCTTCAGGAGAAGGTTCAAGTATAGTGCACCATTGAACGTAACTACAACAGTTCCTGTCGCTTGTTGCTGTCATGGACTTCGACGATATCAGCCTGACTAATTTTGAGACGCTCAAGAAAGAATGGGTGAGCCTGTGTTCTACATCGGCTAAGGGGATATGCGAACTAGCCAGCAAACATCGAAAACGGGAAGACTGCTTGCTTCGCTCTATGCATTCTGGCTCCTTCAACTTTAGTTTCCGTCTCCATTGGGATGATGGTGGCGAAGACTGGTTGATTCGGTTCCCATTACCTGGCAAGTCTATGTTCTTAGACGAGAAAGTGTACAGGGAAGCTGTTCTCATGAGGTTCATCGCAAGGAACACCAGTATTCCCGTTCCACGCGTAATTGCATATGGAAGAGCAGAGGAAAATCCCACTGGTCTTGGGCCTTTCATCATCATGACTTGGATTGAAGGGAAGAAAATGTCAGAAATACTCAGACAGGATTTAACGGGCAAGGATGAAGTCCTGAATCCAGACCTTGACCCCAAGACGCTCGGTATCCTGTACAGTCAAATGGCAGAAATTTTGTTGGAGCTCTGGAGATTCGACTTTGACAGTATCGGTAGCCTTGGCAAGGACGAAGCCGGCGGCAAGCCGCAAATTGATGGTCGACCTTTGACCCTGGAGATGAACGAATTGATGCGAACATGCGGGTTGGGCGACTGCACCGCGTCCAAAGTCTACAGTAGCTCAATGGATTATATCATTTCACTTTTAGAGCTACAATCGACACATCTTGAACGGCAGCGGAATAGCGTCTACGATGCGGAAGATTGTCGGGAGAAATACACATGCCGCCACCTTATGAAAGCCATTGCATTGAATTTTATTCCTCGGGCCGATAATCATGGCCCCTTTAAGCTATTCTCGGATGATTTTGGCCCTTCCAATGTGCTTGTAGATGACTCTCTCAGAGTCACAAGTGTCATTGACTGGGAGTTTTGTTATGCCGCTCCATCTCAATTCGCGGGCTGTATTCCTTCGTGGTTACTCCTGCAACGACCTCAGAGGATGATCAACAATCAGGGCTCAGATGAATTCCTTAATGCCTTCCTTCCCAAAGCAGATACCTTCCTGAAGTCTTTAGAACTAAGGGAGCAAGCTAAAGGTATGGATACTGGGGAACATCGCCTTTCAGTCCGGATGCGCCAGTCGATTCATGATCGAAGTGCATGGTTTAATTTAGCATGCCGCGCTGTCTCATCTGTGGATCTGATTTATTGGGACATGCTTGATGAATTCTGCTGGGGACCAAGATTGTCTGTAGCAGAAAGAGTGCATAACTTTACTACAGATCCCAAGATCCATGAGGGACGTGAGGATTTTGTGCGGTTAAAGATCCGTCAACTTCAAGAGTACTACGCTGAACTTGGGGAGAGCACCACAGTTGACTATGAGGAAGAACAATTTTGCCAGCCTAGTCCTGAGAATAATCAGAGCAAATGGGTAAGCATTGTGGATGTGTACAGATATCTGGTTCATTTTTCCACTAACAGCAACTTCAGGAGAACATGAAATGGCCCCCAGTCATCTCAAGTGTTATTGGGTTTCTGTCCCTGGCCGTTGCTGGCTTATTCGTGAAACGATATCGCCCATGATTCAAAGCCATCAGGATATTCTGAAGAAAATCCCAGTCTTTCTTAGCTGGTCTTCTGACATGACATTTCTAGCATCAACAGAGGCTTTCAAAAACTTAAGATGGTCTGGAGGTTTCTTGCAGCGGCAAAATGAGACTTAGATTCACAGTGACTGATGGACTGACTACTAAATCTCAGCGTTGTCTTCAGATGTGTGGCTAAGAGTCCCACTTGCCCTACTGTCAGATGTCCCTTATCAAGAATATCATTGCCTGTGATGAAGCTCATGATAGGTGTATTTCTGCAACTGGGCCAGAAGGAGAGAGATTTGATTTTCGGACGGCAAGCAGTCTTGACGCAATGTATGACAATTGGCTAAAGGCCTGAACTTATAGTTCTCCTTAATGTAAGGAAGGACTAGACCTATGAATGGGTCGTCTTTGCTTGAGCTGTGAACCAAGCATTATCGCTGATGAATATGTGGCAGTATCTGCTCTAACAACAGACTCCGCGGAATTTTAAAGAACATTTCACAATGCCCTTTACAGACTCTCTTCTGGAGCTATACCGCCTATTCATCACCAATCAAACTTAATTTGATGTGCGGTGAGAATAAAGGATATAGAAAAAAAAAACATCTATTTGGACTCAAATCAAATCATTGAAACCACACCGCGAATTCAAGGCCATGTAGGCTCAGACTCTGTATTACATTTAAGGCCAGCTGCTATCATCTGATACGCATATTGTCCAGTGCCAACAGCAGCTGCATACATGACGGCACTGGCATTGTTGTGGCCACCCAAGTGAGCACAGCAGAACAGGTGTGCTAAATAGTTTTCCATTCTGGAGCTGTACCTACCTTGGGGTTTCTCTGGAGTGGGCTGAGCTATTAGCCCCATCGAACAGCATAACTGGAGAACTGTAGAAGTCTGTCAAGCAAGTAGCAGTAAGAACAAAAGCAAACTATGTTCTCTAACTTCCAATGAATCTGCATTTGCCCTTGCTATCGACCACTGTCCTAGACCAAAGAGAACCTCACCATCAACCCGAGCCACATCTAGAGCATTGTGAGCCAGCAAAGAGCAGTCCTCGGTGAGAATGGGACAGAATCGGAAAGCTCAGTAGATGCGAGAACTGCACACTCTCTCCTTCTCGAATAGTAGAACAAGGAAGGGAAAAGAAGGCAACCGGGAAAACTCCTTGAACGCTATCCCAACTCTCATTGAAATTAGACATGAATCATAATTAGCCAATCAACCGTGCCATGCATGAAAAAGCAAGCTCTGAGCATGCGCCAGTTTGAGAAGAGAAGAGAAGAGAAAAAAAAAAATACTCTAACCAGACATAGGCGCAAAAGGGTATCATTGGCAAGGGTTAAAAGTCTCACGTAAAACAAAAAGAGAACAATGGGGTAAGCCAAGCCTTCTTTGAAGTAGGAAAGGTAAAGCAGAGAGCAAGAACGGAAAATAAAGAATAAAGACTAGACCTCCACCACTCCCTTATTGCTGAGCACAGGACGGCTTCGAAGATTGATTCTCAGGAGCTTGCTCTGACGGGACCTTCGTGTTGGCATTGTTTGCTTGTTCTATGTCGGAGGCTGGGGGTTCCGTGCGCGCAACTCTATCAGGCGATCGATGAACAGCTGGAATTGATACTGGTTTGCCAGTGATTGGATTAGGCGGAAGGGGAACTGAGGCGGGAGCTGACGCCGGAGGTCCATCTTGGACGCGTGGCGAACCGTTGCTAGGTCGAGGGGGTTCTGGATCGATCGACGAAAGAGGCCGAGAGGCAACTGGAATAGAGTTAGGTCCACTAGCTGGGCTTGCTCGATGCGAGAAGTTTTGTGCCATTGAGGGCATATATTGGGCACCATGCTGCGCATCAAGCTGCGGCGTGTAAGGAGCATAAGCCCCGTAATGGTAGCTGGTACCGACGTTCGACATGGTCATGCCCATCCTTGAAGCCTCGTGCTGTCTCTCCATTAGCATTTTTTCGTAGGCGATCGGATCAGTGCGTTTGAGTTGTTCATCCTCCAATTCCTTTTGAACACCTTGCTTTTCTTCTTCGGTCAGCTTGTCGTTATCTTCCTTCTGAAAAGTCTCAGTGAGAGCAATCTTGCAAATAATTCCTTCCCGATCGTCGGCAATGATCTTGTCCAAAACACTGGGGTCTTTCCCGATATACTCCGAGAGGTTCTGTTTTTCTACTTGCTTCACAGGAAAGAGGTACTCTCCAAGCGATCTTGACGCCCATCGAATTGGGTTCTTCTTGTCAACGACACGGAAAGCTAGCTGGGTTTTGAAGATAGCCTTATTATAAACCACTTCCTCAAACGTCCCCCCAGCGAGGAATCGATAAACAAAAACTGGTTTCCGCTGACCGAGACGGTAAGCACGCCCGACAGCTTGCTCTTCCCAAACTGGACTGAAGGAGAAGTCAAGTATTACAACACGGTTTGCACCAGGGATGTTAAGACCCAATCCCCCAGCACGCGTTGAAATCAAGTAAACCTGTTCCGAGCCAGTTGAGTTGAATCGTTTGGTAGCGGCTTGTCGGCTGACAATGGGAGTCCGTCCGTCCAAACGGCAATAACTGAACTGGGAAACGCTCAACACATGCTCGATATAGTTGAGGGTCGGCAGGCTCTGAGAAAACACCAAGACCTTGTCGCCTGCATCGATCGATTCCGATATGATTCGGTTCAAGATTTGCACCCTGTATGAGAGATCGAGGGCTTTGAGGTCAGCGATAGAGGAGAAGAGTTCTTCTTCGTTGAGGGCGACTGCCTCTGGGAGGCCCGCTTGGATTATAGACTCGTCGCCGGGTAGAACATCGCTGTCACAATCATCTGATTTCCTGTTTATCTTGGCCGCATCGTTTGCCCGACTGAGAAGCTTCTCCCTAAAGGGGGCTGGATGATTACAACACAGCGAAAGGATTGCCAACCACGACCACATCTTCGCATTACCCACGTCTCCTCTTCCCTGGAGAATAGATTCAACAAACAGGTCGTATGCTTTCCTTTGTAGGTCGGTGAGAGAGACTGTAATAACAAACTCGACCTTAGGTGGAAGACTGCCCGCAAGAACAGAAATATCAGCACGGTTGATTTTGGGATTAAGGATCTCTTTGAGAACTTGAAGTTTGACTAGACATCTTCTTCGTTCACGATACGTGCTTTCGGTGTAGAGTCCTTCCTCAATAGGCTCTATATAATTAGCCCTGAACTCGACCGAATTTCCGAGATAGCCTGGTGAGACCCAGTCGACCATCGAGTAATAGTCTCCAAGATTGTTCGCAAGGGGAGAGCCGGTCAAAGCTATACGGCTTTTAGACCGAAACTCACTAGTCGCCGTAGCGATCCCAGAGGCACGATTTTTCATTTTATGGGCTTCATCAGCGACGATGATGCTTGGGCCCTCTAGAAGGCACTGTTTAACACGCTCGTGGTCAATATCCGACAAGGGTCTCTTTCTGGTTTTCGTCTCCTTGTTAAGGATCCATATCCGGAAAATATCGTAGCTTATGATCAAGATGCCGCCGCCTTCATCCCAGTCAAAAAGTTCCTGCAATCGATCTGTAAACGTGCTTGAGCTTGTGATCTTTTTGAGAGGTCCAAGTTCGTTGCGATTTGGCGTCCACATGATAAACTCCTCATACCAATTTTCAATCAAGGAAGAAGGGCACAAGATCAGAGTCTGGGATCGGTGAAAGCATGAAGGGACTTGTCGGCGGATACTCTCAACAGAAGAAGCTGCTGCTGCGGAGATGGTAACTAGGAGAGATATTCTTATCCAATTTCAGTAAATGTGGTAGTCAAAGGTCGATTCAGAGGTAGCACTCACACTTGCATAGTTTTACCCAGGCCCATGGTGTGGGCCAAAACACAGCCATGGCATTTTTCATCTTGTATCAGCTCCCGCCACATAAACTGGATCCCTTTCAGCTGGTGTGGTTTGATGCGACGACCTATGTGTGGATCGAGGTAGATGATCGGAGAACCGAAACTGACAGCTTGATGCGCTGGATCGCTATTACTCAAACCCATGTCCTCTAGTTTCCTTTCTAATCGCCTCCTCTCCGCATCCTGAACGGCAACACGTAACCGTGCAGTTTCGTGGGTTCTCTTCACCTCCTGACTTTCCTTGACCTCTCTTTTACGCTTCTTGTGAGGACTGCTGGAGAAGCCATTCATTTCGCCATCTGTTGATGATATCTCTTCCGACTGCGTAACAGTCCCTCTGCTTCGATCCCATTTTTCAAACTCAATGAGGCAACGAATAAGCACATTATGAAACGTCTCGAAGCCGCGATCGCTCATCATTGCCCTGTCGAGATCCTTCCTAGGTAGACCCTTCCCTTCATAATGCTTGCAATTTACCCAAGAGATGTAAAGGGACGCAGTCCTCATGGCAAGCATTTGGTCGGGGCCATCTACACCACCAACCTCATCTTTCTGAAGAGAGATTGCCTTCAGGGCTCTGAGGACATATTTTTGCAGCATACCTGACAAGAAGTCCGGGATTTTTTTTGTCAGCAGCTCCCGATCTTCGCTAGGTAGGCTCTTGACCAGTTTCGCCAAGATTTTCAGGCGTTCTCGACGTTCCTCAAAGTAGTTCCAGTCCTTGCGCGAGATATCAGAAAAGTCAATTTCGGAATGATTTGCGTCACGCGACCTGTGGATCTTGGCAGGCTTTTTATTAGAAACTTCACCGAGCACAGCAGAGCCGAGATCAGGCGCAGGCGACGTCGATAGTTGCCGCTCAGATTTGATAGTTCTCTCCATCGTACTGAATGTGTTCGGCGCGGTGGGATTAAGAGGAGGCGTTTCAATTCTCAAATCTTCTCTTTCCGGTGGAGGAGAATCTCCAGTAAGATCGATATAATCAAGGCCCGGCACATCCTTAGCCGTAACCGAAGTAGCATTCTCTTGTATGGATGAGCCATGTTTGCGAGGAGGGATTGTTGGACTAGTTCCTCGCTCTTCCGGTCGTAACTCCACACGATTCTCTCGAAACTTTCGTCTGATTGCAGAAGGGCTAAGGACAGAATCGCTGTCGGATGCTGGTGAACGCGGAGACTGAATCGAAGTCACCGGATCATTTGCAGCTTGCGCTTCGCGGGCTTCCCTAGGAGAGGGATCAAGGCCACTGGCATTTCCATTCACATCCGAATCGTCAATTATGAAATCGTCCAGAGATTCCTCAAAATCGCCGTCAGATTCCGAGTGTAGAGCTTCTCCGTCCTCGACGTCGAGTGTCGGCTTTGGCGCGGGGGGAGGCTTGGGAACATTGGCGACTCTGGGAGGGCATTCTGCTTGTTCCAATATTGACACGCGATATTTTTGCCCCTGGATATTAAAAACGGTCTGCTCCATACTCTGGCACTGCGTCTGCAATACTGAGCTTGAACCGTACTCGCTTTCACGAATGGCACCTTGTATTTTTCGAAGGCGGTTCTCGAGGAGAGAGATATCGCGCGAAATCGACTTTATTTGTTGGTTCGTTGAGTTCAGTCTCCTCGAAATTAGCCAAAGCTTTCGCGCCTTTCGTTCCTCTTTTGCCTGGTGGTACTTGCGCCAATTGTCCTCCATGTCGCTCACACATTTTGCGATAATCGAATCAACGTCAGCAGCAGACAGGCGTTCTGGCTCTGCTTGCTGGTGCTCTTGCTGTTCGCTATCAATTTCAAGCCACGTCTCTTCGTCATACTCCCCTTCAGAGCCAGAATCACCATATAGGGGGCAGGCCCCTTCGCTCCCTTCTTCGACCGGATACTTCTGGATAAGGTACGAGAATGGATCGGACTTCAGGGAAGTCGAATCAGTTTGAGCAGTCTTCTTCATGCTGAGCTGCGGCCACTTCTCTATGTCTTCCTGTCGAGCTGTGACTTTTCCATTCTTCAAGGAATACAAGGTGAAGTACTGCGGTGTATAGGCCTCCGTAGTCGAACGCTTGTAAGGTATCACAGCAAGTCGACTGTTTCCATTGCTGCGCCCCAAGGAAATAGGGCGCTGGCGGTAAAAGTGGTGGAGCTTCTGTTTCACGAATAAGCGTTGGCCGGTGGGAAAACTTGGGCTGCACATGAGAAATGTGTCTTCCGCATCATCGTCATCATCATTCAGCGAAAGAGGGTAGAACAGTTCCATGACGTCAATTTTATTCGGTCCGATATACCAATCTTTATCTGGAATCGAAGGTATGTCGTTAGACCCGGGGGGGACTCCATTGGCTGGGCCTTGAGTGATAGTATTCCCAAGAGTAAGTTTCCGGCGTTTCCTCCCATGCTGGTCGACCACATAATGCTCTCGAGACCGGAGATGTGGGCTAGGAGTAGTATACTCTATGCTTCTCTCCGGCGACGGCGAAGTGGGGAGTCCAGGGGCACGAGTAGCACCCCGGTGGACATCGTGGCTTGAGTCTGTCATCGGTTTCTCTGAGAAGAAAACGCTAGGACTCCCTTCGATTAGAGGCGTGCTCTGCTGTTGACTCTGATATTTCCGTGACATGCTCCGAAGATAACGTATTGCTGTAAGAATGGTGCTCCAGTGACCAACCTTCGTTAGCCCCAAGTCCTCTCGCAAAGTCTGTTTATCAACATCATGAAGAAGGGTCTCCCCCGTTATCATATTTCCCTGAAGCGCATCCTCGAACGTGGTGCGATCGGGCCGGGGGGGTGGGTTTGCTGATTGGGACCATGGTGTCTTCGGGCTGCGACAAAGGAACTCGATAACTTGATCCACTGTCCAGTCGAGAGGATCTTCAAGTAAAGACATCTTTGTGAACTGGCATCGTCTCTCGTCAGATAAAGTATCTAGGACCAAAAATATTTCAGCCATAGGCAAAACTCACGTAGTCGCTGAGACTTTGATCGGTGATCACGCGAGATGCAGATAAGTTATTCCAACACGAAGAGTTATGTAGAAATATCCCCTTAATTTTGATGACTGGAGAGGAAGCAGTCTAGGAAACATGGCCAAAGCGAATTCGCCCAGTCTGGGGGCGGTTGCGGTAGCGAGGGCAAACGCGTGATGCTTGGTAGGGGAAGATCCGCGATCACTAGTACCGCGAACGTTGGATGTCTCCAGATCGTAGATAGCCCGGATGCCAATCAGAAATGAGTCTATGTAGACTATTCCGTCATAACTATCACTCTCTCTCTCTTTAAGGCTTCCTATTTTTGGTCTCACGTTTTATCTGCTGATATCTAAAGACTATCCCCGCGTTGCTGTGATAATCGCCTCATGTCTAGGATGTTTTTCTGCCGGGCATTTAGGGCGGTGAGATACATTGGCAGACCTCTCCGCACTGGAGAGTTACGCCTTACCTAAACAGGTAATTACCTGAAGACGACATCGTGCTTAGTAATTGCCTCAGGTTTCTCTTCCGGCATGTCTTTCGTGTCTTTTTCGTCAATTTTCCTTCACAAAGCACTAGGTTTCGAGGTCCTTTGCGCTGGAGTAGAGTTTCTAAAGGGAGTCTAATTCGCAAGGCCTTTTATCTGTTCAATCCATACCCATGGATGAGTCGATTTACTCTAGCTATCCCCCGCCTCTGGACCCCGCATGGGAGGAATTTCTGGTGACAACTATTAAAGATTGGGCAATCCAGAATGGTCTCGCTGTCAGACCTCCGGCAAGCTTTCTTCCTGAAGGAGTGGACTCGAAAGGAGTGCTGGCGACGAATGCTCCGGTAACTTTGTTTCCCAGTCTCTTCCCAAAGACCCGCTTCGAAGATGCAGTGTCCCTGCAAGTTGTATACAATGAGCTGTATGCTGCAATAACTTGCAATGAGGCCTGGTTAGGGAAAGTCATAAAAAAGTAAGGATATACATCCTTTCCAGGTTGCCATCGTCTGAGTTTGCATGCAAGTTCATTGACATTGAACTGCCCTATCCCTTACCCTGAAATACTGACTACCGAACCCGACCTTTTGTAGTCTTACTGATGTGGACGATTTTATTTCGAACCTGTGGAAAGTTCATGCCGCTGTCAAGAAAGAGGGATATGCTCAGACGCTTTCTCTTGGTCTCTTCCGATCTGACTATATGATCCATGCGCCACCCAATTCGACTTCTCCATCTTTAAAGCAAGTCGAATTCAACACGATCTCATCGTCCTTTGGTGGCTTATCCTCACTAGTGACATCTCTTCACTCTGAGCTTCTTACATCTCCTCCAGGCTGTCCGATCAGCTATCCACCACATCCTCTGTTTGACTCTCGGCTGCCCCCCAAGAACCCGGCCGTTGAATCTCTGTCTGCCGGACTCGCTGCCGCACACAAGGCATATGGACCGTCTAAATCTACTCCGGAGCTCCCATTGTGCATCCTTTTCATAGTCCAAGAAAATGAGCGGAATATATTTGACCAGCTGGCTCTGTCGAAACAGCTCAATAATGTCCACAAGATCCCGGTATTCCGCGTGAACAGCTCTGAAATATTGGACCGAACATACATAGCCGAGTCTAACACTTCCCGTCCACTGGTATACCATACACATGCCCCATCCGTACAGTTCGAGGCTACAACCATATACCTCCGGGCTTTCTACGCCCCTTCGGACTACACATCGGCCCGTGATTGGGAAGCCAGGCTCCACCTAGAACGGTCCGCAGCGATCAAATGCCCAACAGTCCTCAATCAACTTTCCGGGTCCAAAAAGATCCAGCAAGTCCTTGCGGAGCCCACAGGTCCGGATCACCTTTCCAGCTTCCTTTCTCACAAGGGGCCCGAAGTGATTGCAAAATTACGCGAAACCTTTGCTCCTCAGTATGATCTCTCGTCCCAAGGACAGGGCAGAGCGCTTGCCCTGGACTCGGAGACAGCAGCGAATCACGTCTTAAAACCACAACGTGAAGGTGGTGGAAATAACATTTACAAGGCGGAGATCCCTAAATTTTTGCACTCAATCCCCGAGAGCGAGTGGAAGCGGTGGGTTTTGATGGAACTAATTCAGCCGCCCGCCGGTGCCAAGAACATCGCCTTGAGAAGTGACGGAGAAGTTATACGCGGCAGCACCATTGGGGAATTGGGCATATACGGGACTATTCTCTGGGATAACAGTACTGGGAAGATCACACATAATGAACAAGGCGGTTGGCTTCTGAGGACAAAGGGAAAGGATGTCAACGAAGGAGGTGTGGCCGCTGGATTTTCTAGTTTGGATAGCCTCCTACTTTTTTAGAGTTATTTAGGCTTCGTCTGATAAAATAGATAGAGATGAAGACGCTGAATTTGAGCCCTTTTCCTACCCCATTACACTTGAGACAACCTCCGTTTGCTGATGGGATGCTTATTCTATGAGGATCACACCTCAACATTAAGGGTAGATGATGGTGCTAGCACGCAAACATAGTAGTGTTGATATTCTTTCTTCATGCGGAAGCTCTCAGAGAGGATCCCCCTACATACGCCAGTCTTTCGAGGTGGTCCTAATCAGCAAGACTGCAAATGGTGCAGCCAAACGAGCTCTTATAATATTACACTCGCCAACTGAAAAGACAGAGTAGGTGAGGGGATGCTGGTAGCTGGCGGCTCACTGCACTGTTGCTCAGATGGAGATACCGAGCCAGATGTGTGTGATATTATTTTTGGGGAAGGAGTATTGCGACTGTTCGCTGTTGGATCCAGGCTCTCAGTTCTGGGCTAAATTCAGCTTGATAGACTCCTCAAACAAAAAGATGCTGACAATGGGCTACAGTATCCTACAGACTATCAAGGCGTCATGGCAGGTTTTTAGTTCAATTCACTCTCGGCTCATAATGTTATAGTGAGATTGGCTGCGCAGTTTTCTTTGAAGACTTTTAATAATTACCTTGATTTGGTAAAGTAAATAGTTTTTCGCATTAGGTTCATTAGATCAGAGATTAGTATCGTAACTGACAAAAAAAAGTACAGGTTATATCTATCAAAATTCCGAGCCGCCGCTCTTCGACCTTCCTTCTATACAACATTAGGAGCGGATCATAACAAGCTCACAAACAACCTGCCGAACACTTTCTGGTACCATGTTATCACTGGAGAACTTCCTTCTCTTCGAAACTCTCAGCTATATTCTCTGGCGACTTCTTCCCGTCAACCAAAGTATGCTCGGTTTCCTGGCCGACATTCAAGTCATACTCCTTAATGAAGATGCACAGTGCGAGGCAAACTCCGGCCAGCGCGCACAAGAAAATGTACACGACGCGTAGACTATCAGTATACGACTTCTGAAGGGCCAGTTTATCGACACCGTCGGGTGTCCCCTTGATGATTTCGACAAGCTGGGCGGCATCCTTGGCGAGCTCGGTTGCCTGCGCGGCGAACTGCGGGTAGGCCCTGAGCTTTTGGACCATTTGATTCTGGAAGATGACGCCGCCAATGGCAACGCCAACAGCCTGGCCCAGAAAACGGAAGAAAACAAACATACCAACGGCGAAGCCCATGTCTTTCGGGTCGGATGCTGCTTGGAGTTGGAATTGCACGGCTGGGAAGAGAATGCCCATGCCTATGCCGGTGACAAGCATGATGAAGACAAACTGAGGTATGGTAGTGTTGACTTTGAAGAGCACCAGGAGTCCAAATCCAAGAGTAGATATCATCCAGCCGGCCCAGATCATCCAGCGATAACGCCCAGTCTTGGTGACGAGGAAGCCGGTGATCATTGCCATGGGTGCCACGGTAAACGTGGTGGGGAACAGGGACACGCCCGATATGACGGGCGTGTATTCCTTGACTGCTTCGAAGTACAGCGGCTGAAAATAGAGTGCACACCAGAGAATAAGGCCGTGAGCGGTCGTTGTGAAAAAGGCAATGTTCGCGGTTCGGTTAGAGAAAACGGAGAGTCGAACGATGGGCTCGGGTGCGACATAGAACTCGAATAATCCAAATCCGATTATGCCTGAAACTCCAAGAATGAGTGGCACCAGCGTTCGCCATGATGACCATGGGTACATAACACCGCCCCAGGTAAGAGGGATGAGGAAAGAAGACAGACTCGCGACCAACAAGGTCGAGCCGACCCAGTCAACACGGCGCAGTTTTGAGGCGAGGCTGGACGGAAGAATACTCAGGCGGAGGAAGAGTGGGATCATCACGGCGGATATGCCGATGAAAGGTACGTTCAGCCAGAAAATCCATCTCCACTGCACTTGAGCAAATGCACCTCCAATGACGGGCCCCGAAACCGATCCGATTGCCCACATTGCCGCAATAACGCCTTGCCATTGACCTCGCCAGCGCAGCGGGACGAGATCTGTGACGACGATCTCTGTCAATGAGATGATTCCTAGAAGTCAAGCGTCAGTTGATCGTCCTATATGGAACTTCCTGGGCAGACACCGCTCACCCCCACTACCTACTCCCTGAATAGACCTGCCCACCAACAGGATGGTGAAATTGTTTGACAAAGCTGCCATCATAACTCCAACGAAGAACAGCATCACTCCGACCATGATGAGGGGAGTGCGGCCGAAGATATGGCTGAAGGCCACATAGTGATGTTGAAAGACCGTACCACACAGCAAGAAAGACGTGCCGGCCCAGAAGGCCTCCATTGCAGACCCATGAAGCTTGCGCGCAATGACCGGCAATGCTACACTGATGGAGGTGCCATCCAAGGCCACCATCAGCGTCAGAACTATCAGCGCAACAAAGGCGAGAAGAAATCGAGTTGAGACTGTGAATTCTGGAGCCTCATTCTGGGTCTCTCCAGAAACAGATGATGATTTCGAAGGAGCTTGCTCTGGGCTCTGTGTCTCCCATTCTCTCGTCTCCTCTGAACCTGTCGACATGGTCATTTTCGGATGCGCTTTTCGAGTACTGGTCGATCCAATGCGACAGAAGCAAAAATAAATATGTCATTGAGCTTAACTCCTCCATTGTCAATCAATGGATTGAGGAAGAAACTTATATCTATTTCCCCAAGGCACTCCATGATGTAGGCCGTTAGCGTGGCCGGCGTCTCGGTGCAACTCATACAGAGTACTCGCGCGGCTTTGATGACACCGACGGCAAGACATTCGCCCGAACGGACTCAGGCAGCACCGGCGCGGCGGCGCTCTTCGGTACTAACAAGCTTCGAATCAGATCGGGGTCCGTCTTCGTTCACCGTGTCTATCTGAAAAGTATAAACAGTTAGGCCGAGCCTCCTTCATGCAACTGGTTTGGACAGCTGGTTCCTTGTAATACAAGGCAACAGTGAATAAGGCTCTCCCGCGCCCGCCTTGGCAAGTCTTGCTCGCGACTAGGGCTTTGCTCAGCCCCAACCAACAAATACTAATTATCGAACCCAGAGGCGAGGACAAACTCCAAGAAACGTGTACAAATGAGGAGTCGTAGAGCACTAAGATACGTTTCGTTGCGTTGGCATATGAATGAAAGGATCGTGTAAGAGCGGTATTAGTAGCAGTATCTACCTAAGTCTTCAGCCCCTGAGAGAAAGCGGCCCCCTGGGCTTCCTTCACGTGGCAGTCTCCTACTATAAGTTCCCGCCCGACAAAACGAAAAACTTCAAAAGCAAAAAGTTATCGATAATGGCACCAATAGTTCTAAATCATTGGGCACTCCGAGATCCAAAAATTCGCCTTTCCAAGAACTCAATCCATACTTGAAAGGAAGGATGGGAAATACTGGAGCAATTCAACGTGATGGCAGCAGCTCCGAGTTTCTATCTTCTCTTCTTCGTGGGGGAGGCATGGGGATCCAAAAAGACATCATCGTCGTCATCCATGAAGGTGAAAGTAGCACGAAAAGGCCCCGAACTCTTTGGACTGCTAAACTGGCCGTGAGGAGAGACGGCAGTGTTGCTCTTGCTAGCAATGTCTTTGTTCGTGGTCGCTTTCCCTTTCTCGTTCCCGTTGTGAATGCTGCTAGTACTTGCTTGGCTTCTCATATGCTTTCTGGGGTTTTTCGTCGGGGTGGACCACATATCCGCTGTCTGCGTCTGAAAAGAAGGGCTGGAGCGCTCGCCACTTGAAGGGATAGCAGAAGGGCCCAGTCCAGTTCCAAGTTTGTCCGGAGACGACATAAGCTGTTTAGCTCTGGGTGTCAACCTGGAAGCATCTGGATCATTTATATCCTTGTATGCAAATATTCGAGGATTCTGGAGAGGTTTCCACGATGGGGGCAGGTGTTCAGCCGGGAGAAGATGCCAGGATTGAAGACCCAGCTCCTTGGCTTTCTCCGACAGACTGTGAAAGAGGTCAATGGCCGCAGAGATACGTTCAGAGGGAGTGTGTAGCCGAGAACTATCCCCATCAAGAAAAGTGCTTAGAGCATAGTGTCTTTGCGCCGGGATCGGGACCGGGACGAGCGTTTTCGCTTTGAGGCGAACGGGCTGGGAATGGGTATAATACGGGCTATCGTAATACTCAACAATCATGGTCGTATTGCGTGCGAGTTGGTCGTGCGTCCAACGTTCCACGCGCTCGACTTCGACCCTGGCAATCTGTCCGCGGCGAGTGGTCCAGCAGGAGAGGCCCAGTGGCCAGCGAGCCTCGCGTTCCCGGCGCATATTCATGGTGTTATCCATCGGCCGCTCGATTGTCGGTGCGGTCATGCGAGCCTTGATATCCTTGTACGTCAATCGAGTGTCAGTCCGAATCCAGTATTCTAGGAGCCACCCCGGAGGACGGATGGAGATGTAACGTGGCAGAAAGGCGAAGTCGCGGATGGGAGTTCCTTCGTCGTCTGTCACAACCAGTCCATCTTCTACTAGATTCTCTACCGGAGGGAGTTCATCCTGCAACGGTGGATCCAGTCTGAAGAGAAGAGGTGGGAGATAGCTCTCTGAGTATTCAGCATGATAAGGATGGAAGCAGGTATGGAATGGATCTGGCGGGGTGGCATCTACGTCGTCGCAGAGTTAGCGTTGATGGGAAAGCTTGCCTTAAGAGCTTCAAGACAATGGAGTCAACTTACGCTGGCATGGTTTCTGGTCTGGTCCCCCCAATGCTGGATGAAAGTAGCTGTTAGCTAGGAAACATATTGGAGAAGGGACAAGAACCATACAAGTCACTCTGATGTGGTTTCTCCTCCTACTTGCCATTTTATTTCAGCTGGCGAGAGTCTTTTAATTAAAGGATGAGCCAAAATAGGAACCGTGTGGGAGAGACATGGGATATTATATGGTGTGACTGAGCCTCATATATGTGTGTGTGTCTCTACTGCAGTGAATATGGCGGGAAAGTCCATTTACCCTGCTGCCCAGGTGGCGAACTCCGATAGACCCCAACATAAAGGCGAATAGATAGTATTCTAGGCATGTGATTTACAACGCTAGAGACTCTCAGAGCAGCCGAAGGGAATGTTTCTATCGTTGTTTAATAGGGTGGCTTGAGGCTCGTTCGCGGAAATGATATTGTTGATTGCGGCGGCTGTGAACTGTATTGATGGCGTCTTGGAGAGTAATAACAGTAACAGTAACAAGAGAAGAAGAAGAATAATGGATGCCAAAGCACTTTGTACAATGCTAGAGTGCTGTTTACTCATTGCTGTTATTTAGTACTAGATGGTAAGACAGAGACTCAAAATCTACAAGCCCTCAGATTGCTCCATTACTATAAGGCTGTGAGGACTGAGGAACTACAACCCCAATCATGGCCATTGTGAAATCAGTCTCTTCTCTGTGCCCATGTGCTGCAATGTCGACAAAAGATATGGTCGATTAGAAAAGTCTAAAATATACCCTCCACTACAACAATCTTCTACGATGCTGTTCTGGACAATCAATTTTCTCAGTGGATAAAGAGCCATGAATTAAATAAACTAATTAAAATGGAGATGTGTATTAGTCGAACTCTTTTGGAGTGCACACAAGTCGACTCTTGCTCGACCCATGCTTCCGGTGCTTCCACACGTCTTCCAGAAAAGATCGGCATATACACTGGTAAATTGCAGATTAAAACAAGATAGAGAGGAATACACAAATATATGCAAAATGTATATGCAGCTGTACGTTTGCCGTTAGGTAACAAGAAGAGGCGCAGTGAACATATCTTCAGATCAGCCATTCAGGGTGTGACTTTCTCAGGCCTACTTCAACTTGGGAGCAGCCAAGAACATATATGGACCTTGCAATGTCTAAGCAGCTCTAAGAGGCATTGAACCAAAATCGCAGTCCTTGTCTATGGGGTGTATGATGCTTGATGAGTGTAATCGATCGACAGTAGGACGCGGAGGAGAATGATAGTTGCTGCTGTTGGAATGTATGCGTTGGTCCTGATTGGGATTTTGGCAGTGAAATTGCCCGTTGACAGAGGAGGAACTGCGGATACAGTGGCCAGCAGTTAACATGAACTCGAATTGAACGTTGAATTATCCCGGAGGGCTCATTTTGAAAAGGCAAAGATAACAATTGCGTTGTATTTTTCTTGTACCTATTTGTGGAAGATATGCTGTGTGTATAAGGAGCGTCAAACAACGGCAGGGATCAAACCCTAGTTTCCATTTGAGGAAGGCTGGCTTGCCAAGCCTTCGGACATATTTCGGCTGACTTCACCAATGGAACCAACCATCCACGAGCAGATGACACAGGACACATTATGAACCTCGCCGTCTGCAAAAAAAATATGAAATAGAACTTCACACATATTAAACTAAAAATGTCAGCTACAGCCCCTCCCTTGCTCCGGCTGGTCGTCGCCAATGCAACGAAGGCCAAAAAGCCAAAGTCCCGTAACGCGCAGCCGTCAGCCTTGAAACCAGGCAAATGCGACTGCACGCTCCAGATATCCTGCCACGTCAAACCCAACTCCTCAAGAGATGGTATCGTTGCTGTTGGGCCGGAGCAGGTGGATGTGTGCGTCTCTGCGGTGCCAAGGGATGGGGAGTCAAATGCGGCTGTTTCGAAAATCTTCGCAGAGGTAATCCTGATGCCATTTTCTTATTTGTCAATTTTGTTACTCAGATTACTTCGATGCGCGCCCTGTGTTCTTCTTTAGCTTTTTCTCTCCTTGTTTGAACTCAATATACAGCTAGAACAGCTCGTAGACTGACAGTTCGGTCTTGGCAGGTGTTCAATGTGCCGAAATCAAATGTGGAGATAGTCCGCGGTGGCAAAAGTCGGGAAAAGACGCTTTCTGTCTCAGGCTTGGAGGTTGACGTTGGAGAGGGTGAGACAAAGGCCCTGGAGCGGCTGAGGGAGGTCCTAGAGCGTGCTGCTCTGGATAGTGATCGGACTGGGAAGAAAAGATGACTGATGCCTGGGACGCCGTACCTCAAAAATATATGGCTCATATGAGGACACCAACGTTAATAAAGCCACATGCGCTTCCTGCAGTAGCTCAATGACCAGCATGCTTCAACTGCAACCTGAGATCAGCGACAAGCTCTGGGACTCCACTATGAGTGCCTTGTCTACGTTCACCCGGTGTGGATGCAGCAACTGGCCGTTCATGGCACCTCCTGACAATATACTTGTCAACAATTGATGATATACATGACGTCGAATCCCCGCCTGGATCTACAATTCCATCATTAACAAAAGAAACAACGCCCACAAGACAGTTAACGTATTCCAGACAGCCGGATTTGGGGTCGAGAGGATGTGACTGGACACATCTGGAAAGGGACGAATACATTGACGAGTAACATTTCACGGGACGCAAACTGTAACAGACGGGACCTCCATACGAGTTAATATACTACATTAATATACTACATTCATACACGTACTCACCTAGAATCATTACTATAACTTCCGTCGATACCGCACTTTAAACACATAACTTGTAACCCATATGTGGAAGCAGGCACAGCAGGCAGAAGAAACAGCGCTAACTGTAACTAGAAATATGCATTATGCGTTTGAGAGACTGTCTCTCAGTAATGTTGCAGCGAGCTCCGTGAAGCATCTTGGACAATGAGGGAGGTGCAGAATCAAACTAGACCGCATACAGATTAGACCCACTCACATGACATCATTCCAGGGTCTGTTCCTCCAATTTTTCTTTGCTTCGTGTACGCTTGGTTCATTGTTGCTGACAGTCTGTTTACTGTTGGAGCCATTGGCCTAATTCAGCCATGTTAAACACAAACTCTTCAGCTCTAGACCCAAATTTGAGTTTGACTGAGAACCAGTCTCAGCCCATGACCGCCAAAACTTCAAAAGGCAAGCGCAAAGTCTCCAACCCTTCAGAAGCACCCAACGAGTCAACCCAAGTCACCCATTTCACAACTCGCAATCCCTCCTGGACCTACCTGAAACTGCAGCTGTGAGTAAACTGGAGAAGCCATCTATTTATGTCTGAGATATGCTACTGACTCGCGTCGCAAACAGGATCCATCAACCCGGAACCCCTGCCGCGGTTCAAAACCAACCCCTAGATGCCCTGACAGCTCGAACTTATCTTACATCTGCCTTTTCACAGTACCTTGGAATAACAGGAACGGCAATATCGGTTGATATTTTGAAGATCGAGTCTCCGTCGCCTACCACCCCGACGGTCGGCACAAGTATGACAGATCCACAGAAGAACGTTTGGATACGTGTGCCCTGTCAAGATGCTCAAGCCGTCGTCTCAGCCCTTAGCTCGTGGGTCGGAGGCAACAGATCGGGTCAAAATGCAAGTAACTTCGCGTGGCGAGTCTGCGCCAAGGGGAACTTTCTTGGTGCCCTAGTTGCAGGATCTGGAGGGGATTTATTTATTCCTGCGTAGGTCTGTTGAGGAGCTTGCCGTTAGCAGGATACGATCTGGATTTATATGATCGCCAACATTGGAGATTCCTAACGGCTGCAAGAGTGTAAGCTAAACCACTCCCGGAATCACACCAGCAATACATGACGATGTCGTCTATGGTGCCGCCGCTAGCCCTTTTCCACGTCATTTAGACTATTCACGATCGACTTCGTCCAGTGGTCTGACTTCCCTTGGGGAGTACGTGTACAGGGGCAAGAGGATCACACAAACCTCGTGGGAACGATAACTGGATTATGTGTTTGACCGCTTGCCTGACTATCACGTCCTAGTTTCCGGTGCAAATGGACCAAGTGTCTTGCTTGAGGCATACCTCTTCCTCAGATCCTCAATCTGTGTGTGTGATGCAGGATGCAAGGATCCGAAAGAGGTCCCGCACCGGCTGCCGGGCTACTTTAGATGCAGGAAGCGATCACACTCGCCGCTAGCTTGAAGGTGTGGCTGCTGTCTCTGACCAAGGAATCGTGTCGCTGTACCAGAAGGGAAAATAGGGGGTATCGCTAGCGGGATCCTGGAGATAGCCAGCCGGAGACATCACTGCAGACAGATATGTACGGTATGAATGAGGATGGAGTAGGCTGGGTTATAGATGCGATTGTTATGATTGTGGTTTCAATGGCCGCAGGGTTCATGCATATACGA
The DNA here is from genome assembly GCA_002242795.1 of Byssochlamys sp. BYSS01. Lineage (NCBI taxonomy): Eukaryota > Fungi > Ascomycota > Eurotiomycetes > Eurotiales > Thermoascaceae > Paecilomyces > Byssochlamys sp. BYSS01. The sequence continues at coordinate 218,652 of NIXA01000002.1, forward strand.
GGGTCGTCGCTCGGCGTTCAGTAGGAGTAGGCATGGACATTGATCACCCTGCCGAACTGCCACTCATCGTCGGTTTTCGCTCTGAGAACAAGCGTCAGGATTCTCGAAAATTGTACAATACGGAGCACGGACACCGGATAATAATAATGCGTCCAAATAGTGGTGCGGTCCAGACTCTTGGCGGAGAGGTAGTACCTACATGTAGTACTCAAGGGGTTTCGGCGGGACTGCTAAGCGGAAAGCGGACTTGACGGAGCCTCGGAAATTTCAGACCATTTACGTGAAAGTTCGACACGAATCAAATGAGAGCGTGTCCGAACCCCTTGCACTACTGCAGGTCGCCAGCCGAAACTGCTTCCCATTGAACAGGGCGTGCCGATCATGGCGTCCTCTAACCCCTGACAGTCAGCGCGGACCGCTGAGACGACGACACTCCGGGGCGAACCCCAATTATAAGCTTCCAATGCTGTGTGGCCAACCCCAAACTTTCTAACGGTTTCCGTCATACTTAAGTGTCGTGTCAATTCAACCAACCATGTTCCATTGGGGACTTCATGTCAGCGATTGTGAAGGGTCGCTGGTAATCCCAATGGGGTTCGTGCTGAAACAGGGGCCCTGGACAGCGTAATAGTGGACCTAGCTCGTCAGGTCAGTTGGAATGGCTACTTTTTTTAAAACGTTAGTGTGCGGGCTTAGACCACGAAGGCCGAGACAGCGAGCGAGACTACCACGAATTCGACCTGCAGATAATAGTGTGATTACTCTGCATGCTGCGGTGTTGCAGGATTATTTTTTTACCAGGTTGTCGATGCTCCCATTGTCTCCTGCTCGTCCCTCTTTGTCTGTGTCAGTCACATTTTATTCTCGATTATAGTGGACTTTGTCCTGGTCAATTCCCCCCTTCTGGAAAGTCGAATTTGAATCGATCTCGCACTTGGAACTGCTCATCAATCGCTACCATGTGTGACAGCGGTGCTACATCAGCAACAATGATAGAGCCGGACTCTGGCCATTCTGATGCCCCAATCCACACCCAAAGTGATCATTCTAATCATTCCCATCATTTCCATCATTCCCATCATGACCACTCGTCGCCCCATGGAAAAGATCACTTGCGACCTGAATTCCTCCAGACGCTGATGCACTCGAGAAACTCTCATTCGTTATTGAGTGACCATCACGTAGAGCTTGATCGTTACTTTGTACGTGCTATTGCTCGCCTTGTCCCTCTCCCAATGCACAAGCAAGCGGAGGAATGAGAAAACGCAGGAAGACTGACAGATTCTGCGTTGTTATCAGCACGGGCCTAGAGATCTCGACAGGCATTCGAAATGGCCGATCTTCCTGCGTATGCATGGCAGTGTGTTGCCGAAGTTGATCCTTCCCCTTGTGTTCGTCACTTGCTGGTCAACGGCCATTACGTGTATCTCAAAGTTTGTCTATAGTCGTGAGTAAAAGACAGCCATTGCTCCGTTAGCTTTGTTGTGCTTGACTCAAAGCTAACCCAATAATACTATTCAACCCAATCAGTCCATGTCAATGAGATTCTCTTAACCGTTCTGGGTTTCGTGGTCGGTCTATCGTTGTCGTTTCAAACCTCAACGGCTTACGAACGGTAACCGCCACTTTATTGCACGCTTTGCTATGCTTTTGACAGGTGCTAACATTCAACAAGTTGGGCCGACGGCCGCAAGTACTGGGCGCACCTGGTCCAGGAATCTCGAAACATGGCGCGGATAATCTGGGTCGACGTAGTTGAACGGCCAGGGGAGCTAGGAAAGGAGGATCTTCTAAGGAAATTGTATGCTTTTTCTCGCGCTGCACTTGGCACCTAAGTAGGTCATGGAATATCCTTCTAAGCAGCCTGCAGGACCGCTTTGAACCTCATCCTCGGATTCGCCGTTTCTCTCAAACACCGCCTTCGCTTTGAACCGGACATAGCCTACGATGATCTTGCAGGACTGATCGGCTATCTGCACACATTTGCCAGGGAGGCTCATGACCCAGTCAGGCTCCACCCGCGTCACAAGTCGGTCTGGAAGTCAGCGGGAGAGTACTTGGGGTTCTCATTCGCAGAGTCTAACCCTAGAAAACTTGTCAAGAAGGCCAAGAAGCCGTTGGGAAATCTCCCATTGGAGGTCCTGAACCATCTCTCCGTTTACGTGAGCTCTGTCATCAAAGATAATGCTCTCCCGTCGGGCGCACACCAGGCACAACTCTGTGAGTTTGCCGTATTTTCTGGAAATGAGGAACGAACGTGTGGAGTGCTGACAAAAAGCAGTGCAGAGCTTGGCGAACCTGAATGAGGTCCTGAGCGGAACGGAACGCGTCCTCGACACGCCTCTTCCAGCCGCATACAGTATTGCCATTTCGCAGATTGCCTGGGTATACGTGTTGGTACTGCCTTTCCAGCTGTATAAAATGCTGCAGTGGATCACCATCCCCGGCTCAGTCGGTAAGATCTTATGCCTGCCCTGTCACACTGCGAGGAGACACATAATATAGCAGTATCTAACAACCTAACTAGTGGCTGCATATATCATCATCGGTCTCGCAACCATCGGTGTCGAGATTGAGAATCCCTTTGGACACGATGTCAATGATCTGCCTCTTGATACATACTGCAAACAGCTCTCCCAAGAGCTGGACATCATCAAGGCAACTCCACCGCCAGACCTGAATAATTTCGCTAAGCGCGAGGAGAACCTGGTACTCTATCCGTTGAGCACGAGAGGTTACTCGCACTGGAAGGATAGTAGCGTTCAGGATATCCGAGCAGCGCTGAGGGCGAAGGTGGTTGCGAATTCCGCGAGAACGGTGCATGAGTCGGAGAAGACAGCCATTCTAGAGACATCTGCTAGTGTTGATCAGGAGTCTGTTTGACTAATGTGCGATGTGCATTCGGTGTTCTGCTTGAAAGTCATCCTCATCTTGTTGCTGTTAATTGGAGTAGATGTACATGAGCGTGGGCTGGCTCTGGCGTTTTATTGTTGTCTATCTGTTGAGATCACTGCATTCAAAAAGTGTTTGGTATCAGTTTATCTAGATTCAATAGCAGTTAATAATCGTCCTAGGTAATACTCGCGAACTTCCCTTCTAGGCTTCAGATACCCCGGTTTGTCCTGCCCAGGTCGAGTTAGTGGAGCTCTTAATTATCCAGAAGTAGCGAAATCGGTCTGGCTAGTATGCGCCATTATTGCATGGCCAACCATCCCGGATCCATCGGCGCATGACCCAGCTGGGATTCAAGATGGCTGTGGAGGATCTGAAAGACCTGAGTCATAGCTGAGCGGCGAACAGAACCCAAGTCTTGACCAGAAAGCCGGAGTCGGAGCCTGTCATCCAATTCACGATGGCCCACGGCACCGAGTTCATAGTACTACTACTACATATTCGGCACGGGGTATTCTTCCTACAAAGGCAGATTTCCAGATTTCCAGAATTCCACGATTAACCACCGATCCGTGCGAGCTCTGGAACGTGCTATGGCCCGGAAAAGAGGCCGACCACGGCGCAATACTGCATGTGGCTTGTTGATCGTCTTGCGCACGATTGCCAAACGGCCTGTGAGACCGCGAACACCTTCTCTATTAGGAGATCGGATCGGGGCGCTGCTGGATCGGTTCGGCGTCGTATGCGTCGGCGCTGGTCGTGGACGAGGCTGTAATTGGCCCGTGTCGCCGACCAGCAGTCAGAATGACGAGGGAGTGCGTTTTCTCTGGGTGTGGAGAACCTGTGATAAGATATTTGCAGAGGTACTTATTTAGATAGGTCTGCTACAAGGGCGGTTTCTGTTTTTTCTTTTTCCCTTTCTTTTTCCTGCTGTATTTGGAATTCATCTGTCCTTGCTTTTTTCATTTTGTTCTGGACCAGGGCACGGTCTTACATATATACAAGAGCCCATCACTCTCCGCTCAATTCTCTGCTGCTGTTCAAGAGCAGGGCTCATCCCCGCATCTTTCCCCGCACCGCCTCGCCTTGCCTCTCTTTTCTTCCTCTTTTCTGCGACACGTCAGTTGTCACAGACAAGAAGTGGAAGCGCAATGGGATCTATTCTTCGTTCCAGCGTCAGGCCTTTCTTCGCCAATGAGCCCGCGGTCCCCAAAGTGGTCACGGCCATTCCGGGCCCAAATAACCAGAAGGCGGCCGCAGAGCTCAATGAGGTGTTTGACATCCGCAGCTTGAACATGCTTACTGATTACAACAAATCCATTGGAAACTAGTACGTCAGAATCATTGTCTTGGGATGCGGGTAAATGTTGTCAGGGCAGATTGGAAGCTAATCAAGTATATCAAATACAGCATTGCTGACCTGGATGGAAATCTGCTTCTGGATGTGTAAGTTCGATTTAGAGCATGTACGTCGTAGTAATTGAACAAGGTCCGATGCTCATGAACGGTGTGAAGCTATGCTCAGATTGCGTCCATCCCCGTCGGATACAACAACCCCAACCTTCTCAAGGCGGTCCAGACGCCTGAAATGGTCAATGCCTTGATCAACAGGCCGGCACTGGGTAACTTCCCCTCCTCCGAGTGGGCCAGTGTCCTGAAGACTGGTCTTTTGAGGGCTGCGCCCAAGGGCTTGAACCAGGTGTTCACTGCCATGGCCGGTTCCGACGCCAACGAGACTGCCTACAAAGCCGCATTCATCTATCGTCGTCAATGGGAGCGTGGTGGTCCTGACGTTGACTTCGCCGAGGAGGACCTGGCGAGTACCATGGCCAACCAGTCGCCTGGATCTCCGGACCTGTCGATCTTGTCTTTCAAGAAAGCTTTCCACGGCCGTCTCTTCGGCAGCCTCTCCACCACCCGCAGCAAGCCCATCCACAAGCTTGACATTCCCGCTTTCGACTGGCCTCAGGCGCCCTTCCCTGCCCTGAAGTACCCGTTGGAGGAACATGTCCAGGAGAACGCCGAAGAGGAGCAACGCTCCCTGGCAGAGACCGAGCGGCTGATCAAGGAATTCCACAACCCCGTCGCCGCCGTCGTTGTCGAGCCCATCCAGTCCGAGGGCGGTGATAACCACGCCTCTCCGGCCTTCTTCCAGGGCCTCCGCGATATCACCAAGAAGCACAACGTGCTCCTCATTGTCGACGAGGTCCAGACCGGCGTTGGAGCTACCGGCAAATTCTGGGCCCATGACCACTGGAACCTTACATCCCCACCCGACATCGTCACTTTCTCCAAGAAGGCCCAGGCTGCCGGCTACTACTACGGCAACCCGGCCCTCCGTCCGAACAAGCCCTACCGCCAATTCAACACATGGATGGGTGATCCCGCCCGTGCTCTGATCTTCCGCGCCATCCTCGAGGAAATCGAGAGACTCAACCTGGTCGAGAACACTGCTGAGACAGGCGAGTATCTGTACGCCGGGCTCGAGACGCTTGCCAAGAGGTACCCGGGCGAGATCCAGAACCTGCGTGGTAAGGGACGGGGCACGTTCATTGCCTGGGACTCGCCGCAGCGGGACTCTTTCCTGGCCAAGGCGAAGACAGTGGGTGTCAACATCGGTGGCAGCGGAGTCAACGCTGTTCGGTTGCGGCCCATGTTGATCTTCCAGAAGCATCATGGTAAGTCTTTTCCTTCTCTTTTTTCTTTTTCTTTTTCTTTTTCTTTTTCTTTTTCTTTTTCTTTTTCTTTTTCTTTTTTTCCCTTACCGATTTCTGCTTTGCCTAAGTTTGCTAATGCTAACTGCTATTACAGCTGATGTCCTCCTCGAGCGCATCGAGCAGATCCTGGCCTCATGAGCGCATGACGATAACGATGTCTCCCACTTGCACATTGATTTCAACTTTTTTGCTTCCGGATTTCTCTTTATCATCATTCCAGTTTGGGACGTTATTCTGCTAGTGGGAGTTTCTTAATGAAGTATTTGCGCTTTTTCTTTTTCTTCCCTGCATGCATGATTGTGTTTTTTTCCTGTAAGAGTCTTGGTTCTAGACAAAATGGAAGCAATTCTGTAAACTACTGGGACTATTGTTATTCGTACCTTGGTACTTTTGAGAGATTGGCATCTGTTGTGCCACTTCACCAGTGCAGTAGTTCTGAAAGAATACCCGTTGCTTTTGAAAGGAGGATCTCGAAAGGTATCATAAGGAATCGTATCGTGAATATAACAGCAAAATCTAGAACACCAAGCAGGGCAAAAAAAAAGCACTGAAGAACAAGGCCCAGCTATGCAATGCATCCCATCACTCCTAACTCGAAACTCCGTAGATAATTTCTACTTCAGCAAAAGTAGCAAACTGGCTCTCCTAACGAACTTTTTGTGTCCCCGGCTTGAAGAAGTTCATCGGGGCGGAGACTGGTACAGGTGGTAAAGGTGAAAGGGCAGGGGGGGCGAATCTAGCCTTCTTCCTCAACTGCACTGCCATCTCTCCTGCAATAAAGCGAACATCAGACGAATTATTCAAGAAACAAGAGGACGACCATCAAAGAAGATCGGAGAGATACATACGGAACGTATTTCACACCAGCGTCCTCGAGACTCCCAATAATCTCATCAGGAAGCTACATATTATCAGCATTACCCGTCAGCACACAGCTTGGGCAAAAGAATCTATTTCCCGTGAAAGGACTCAAAAACACTCACCGTCCCCGTCACCTTCGTCGCGTACGTGCCCGGGACGTATCCATCTAGCCTTTGCCACCGTGCAACCCAGCTCGTTGTCGGATCGCTCAAGGTGATCAGTCCTTCGAAGACTTGCGATGTGCATTCTTGGATGGCGTCGTTGCTGCCGCGCAGTCCGAGGACGTGGTCGCAGTTCGGACAGCCTTCGCGCATGAATTTCTGCAAGGAACAAAAGAAAGAAAAAAAAAAAATTCAGCTTTTGTCCTCGCCGCAGGATCGTAGCGTAGCGTGTAAGGTTGGGTCTCACTTACGTTGTGCAGTTGGACGAGGGAGCAGACCATGCACGCGCGGAGAGTGCGCTGTTGACCAGGTGGGACGTAGAATGACATTTTGGTGTACCGGTCGGTTTCTGGCCGGATGTGTTGATCTGGAACTTTGATGCGGATGTCGACAAGACAAGATTCCTTTCTGTCGTCTCGTGTATCTGAGAGGGCAACTGAGAGAGTAGCACGCTGCAGTTATCGAACACGAGCCGGCGTCGGAGCGTCTTCTTGCCAAGACCGGAGACCACAGCGGCTGGCTTCAGGAACAAAAGTGAGGAAAACCGAAGACTACCGCAGAAGTTATTCTGGACAATCTCCGCTCCTTGCTCTGTGGCCTGCGATCTGGCTATTTAGTACTTTCCTGTCCTTTCTCCCTTCCCCTTGTTGTCTATGAGGCCACATTCCTTGTGATTTTTTCCCTCTATCTAGATATTCCTACTTTGGACTAGGTTTTGCTGCGAACGCCTTTTCTTATCTTTTGTCTCGTGCTTCCTGCAGACCGAGAACCCTGCACCTCTCCTCTCCGTACCCATCCCCGCGTCTCCCTCTCTGCCCATGGCTTCGGCAGACCTCGAAGCTGCGACTGCGCTGAAGCAGCAGGGAAATAAAGCTTTTGCCGCACACGACTGGCCCGTCGCAGTGGATTTTTACACCAAGGCGATTGAGAAATATGACCAGGAACCTTCGTTCTTCTGCAACAGAGCGCAGGTATGTTGTCGCCTCGGTTCCTGTCCCTCTAGAAACCGCCTGGAAACTTCCCAGCAGATATATACTAACAAGTCTATTTATTGCGTTAGGCGCAAATCAAGCTTGAGGCTTTTGGCTTCGCAATTGCCGATGCTAGCAAGGCGCTAGAGCTGGACCCATCCTACGTCAAGGTTGGTCTCATCCCTGTCGCAGTTTCCAGCTCGTCCTTGTGTCGTTTCATGAGCTCAATCAGAGATACATGGTTTTGCGGATAATGTAATTTAACATGTAATATCATACCAGGCGTACTGGAGGCGAGCAATTGCGAACACCGCCATTCTCAACTACAAGGCTGCTCTCAAGGATTTCAAGACCGTCGCTAGAAAGGAGCCGAACAATCGCGATGCGAAGCTCAAGTTGACAGAGTGCGAGAAGCTCGTGCGTCGTATCGAGTTCGAAAAGGCCATCGAAGTCGCTGAGCCGCCGTCTGCCTTCGAGGAGTTGGACATTGATGCCATCGCTGTCGATGACAAGTATGACGGTGTCCGACTCGGGAGTGAAATAACACAGGAGTTTATCGATGACATGATCGAGCGGTTCAAGAATGGCAAGAAAATACACCGCAAGTATGTCTTCCAGATCGTCAAGGCGGTTAGGGATATTGTCTACGAGGAGCCGACCATGGTGGAGATCGGGGTGGAGAAGGGTACGAAGTTGACTGTGTGCGGCGATACGCATGGTAGGTTTCTGTTTCCTGCTCTTGTGTCCTATGATCTTGCAAGGGCCATTGCTAATGTTCAACAGGCCAGTTTTTCGATCTCTTGGAGATCTTCAGGCGGAATGGCCGCCCGTCTGATACACATGCGTATCTCTTCAATGGTGACTTCGTGGACCGTGGTTCATGGTCCACAGAAGTCGCTCTTCTCCTGTACGCGTACAAGTGGCTGCGACCTAATCAGTTCTTCCTCAACCGTGGAAATCATGAAACGGATGATATGAACAAGGTCTACGGCTTTGAAGGCGAGTGTAAGGCTAAATACACTGAGGCTGTGTTCAAGGTCTTCTCTGAGTCCTTCTCTGCTTTGCCCCTGGCTACCTTGATCGGCGACAAGTACCTCGTCCTTCATGGCGGACTTTTCTCGGATGACAAGACCACCTTGGACGACATCCGGAAACTAAACAGACACGGCCAGCGGCAACCTGGGCAGCAAGGTCTGATGATGGAGATGCTATGGACTGATCCGCAGCCACAACCCGGCCGTGGGCCAAGCAAGAGAGGTGTTGGTCTGCAGTTCGGCCCCGACGTAACGAAGCGCTTCTGCGAGAACAACGGTCTTGAGGCTATTATCCGCTCTCACGAGGTACGCATGGAGGGCTACGAAGTCGAGCATGACGGACGTTGTGTTACCGTCTTCTCTGCTCCGAAGTACTGCGACACCACTGAGAACAAGGGCGCCTATATCAATATCGAACCTGATCTTAAGCTACAGTATGAAGTTTTTGAGGCAGTTCCTCACCCGAATATCAAGCCAATGGTAAGTTGAGTTCTTCGCACGATGTGGTCCATAAGCTGACGTCCGTCTAACCAGGCTTACGCTCAAAACTCGATCTTGTCAATGATGTGATACACCATCTGTTGTACGATAGGTATATTTATTCTGCTGGCGCGTTGGCGTTCGCACGGTTTGAAGAGTTTTTTTTTTTCCTCTCTTTAGATCAGTGAAGAGACGAGAGCCGAAGCGCAATTGGTTTCTCGTGATATGCCGTATGATGTTGGGAACTCTGGATATTCCTCATCTATTTTGGTTGGTTGCTTTTATGCCTGAGATGCCACTGTATCTCCATAACTAGAAGCTTAGTGGTTTTGCCTTTTTTTGTTTCTTTTTTTTTTGCATAGCAGGAGGAGTCCGAGAATGCGTTTGAAGGCACGAACGAGAACGACCATGGAAGATGCGTCCATTATAAACCCTCCAGAACGCAGAAGATAGAGCATCCAGAGCTTGAAACAGCAGTTGAACTCATTCCTTTGAAAGACATCCGTTGCGACTCGTAGGAACAAAATGCGACATGAATAATACCTCTCACAGCAGTAACAGGCGTGACGCCGATCCGGCCCCACGAGGAGTTCATCTGCAGACTGGCCAGACCAGACCAGACCGACTGGGGCCCTCTTTCGACCCTCCAACTCCTCACCCGCTCTTCTACTCAACCTCACTCTAATCGCAACTGCGAATCGTCGAAGACCGAGTATGGAATTCGATCCCAAAACCCGTGAGTTGCCCCGCCTCGACTTGTCCGTCTGAATGACGGAGGGGCAGACCACTAACCCCGCCAAAACGCCGCCAGCGCAATACCTGACGTCCGACAAGACGAGCTTTGCCTCCGTGTCCGCGCACGATCGATGGCCGGTTATCATCGTTAGTCGCTAGAGAAATTATAATTCTCTCCGCTGGTGCGGTTTTTCCGCTTACTTCTTTCCATCTCTTCTGTAGACCGGCGCAATTGACGATCTTCACCGCACGGTGTCCGACGTCACCGATGAAGAGAAGCGTAAGGAGGGCAAGAGTATTATCGAGAAGCTGGCGAAGCTGAAGTATGAGTTGCAGCATGATCGTCAACTAACGTGAGTTTCCATTTTGATCCCCTCGGAACTTAGAAGAGCTTCCCAGGCAACTGAGACCGAAAATGGGTTATTGTTTCTGACCTTTCGGAGTTCATAGACCGCTCCTCGACGATGGCGAGCCGGATATCTACGAATACAATCATGAGTTGGATCAGAGGGGTTATCCGACATGGCACAATGTTCCATGGCTTTTCTCTGAATGTTACCTGTGTATGTTCTTTTTGTCTCATTATGGAAGAAAGCAGTTGGTTGAGGGGTTGCAGTTTTTGCTGATTTGTGGATGCCATAAATACCAGACAGGCGTATAAACACTTATTTCACGCTCTCCAAGTACTGGGAAGGCTACGATGTCTTTTCCCGCCAGAAAATGTCCACCTTCAAGTCCTCCCGGCCAGCTGTGTTGGAGCTCGCAAACAGATACAGGGAATTGGCGCTGAAGGCGGAATCAGGTAAGGGAGAGGATGGTAAGACTACGGAACAGATAGAGCAGGCTGAGAGACTGCTCTTCTCAGAGATGTGTGAGATCTGTCTCTGGGGAAACGCAACGGATCTCTCCCTTCTCACTTCCCTCACGTACGAAGACATCCAAAAGCTGCAGGGCTCCGAGGCGCGCAAAGCATCCCAGAAGAACATCCTCGTCAACGACCTAGACGCCGCTTTTGACGTCTTGATCAAAGCCCAGAGGGAAAAGAAGGATGGTGAACGCCAAGTGGATATCGTTCTCGACAACTCCGGTTTCGAGCTGTACGTCGATCTCATCCTCGCTGGATACCTGTTATCCGCCGGCCTGGCCACCACCGTCGTCCTCCACCCGAAGTCCATCCCGTGGTTCGTATCCGATGTCATCCCGAAGGACTTCGGGGATCTTATCAATGCCCTTGCTGATCCGCAGGCCTTCTATACTGCTCCCGATGACACGGGCAAGGAGTATCCCCGTCTCTCTGAAGAGGAGGAGGAGGAAATCAAGTTCCTCTTCGCCCAATGGAGCGAGTTCCATCGCGAGGGGAAACTGATCATACGCCCACATCGATTCTGGACCACGTCCGGCAGTTACTGGCGTATGCCGAAGACTGGCCCGGACCTGTTCGACAGTCTGAAGCAGAGCGAACTTGTCCTGTTCAAGGGCGATCTGAATTACCGCAAGCTGACCAGTGATGTAAGTTCGCTTCAGTCAAGAAGATTTACAAGTGACCATTGTCTATGTCGATGCGTTCATATCCTAACACGATCGGCCAGGCTGCCTGGGACCCAACCATCCCATTCACAACCGCCATTGGCCCCTTGGGCCTGAAATCTGGTATCCGCACCCTCGCCTTCCGAACCTGCAAAGCGGACGTCGTCGTCGGACTTGCACCGGGCGAAGACGAGAAGCTGCGCCAAACACCCGGCGGAGGCGGTGATTCGGGAGCCCGCAAATGGTCTTGGACTGGCAAGTGGGCTGTCGTGTCGTTTTGTGATGGCAAGGCGTAAGCAATTCGGTACGTACTTGGCGCGTTTAACGACCAGATCCAGATTTGCCTTGCACTAACTGGCCTGGCTAATAATTGTCACTGATGGTCTTTGTGAGATAGACGGACTCCCATGAGTATCTAAATACAGTACACATAGATGCGAATTAGATGGATTAAAAGCGAGCCGCAGAGACCTATTCTTTTGGTCTCTGGCTCTTAGTAACTGGCTGCTGAGTTTACAGCGTGCCCTACAATATCGTAACGATAACTCTCCTTTTCTTTTGCACTACCGCACAGCTAGGGGATGGATATATTAGGCCGATATTGTACACGACCAAGCTAGAATTGGATCTTCTTCCAAACAACAAAGAGCAGAAGAGGGAAAGGAAACATGGCGAATGCCCATTTTGAAAGAAACACGAAAAAGACCAAATAGCTAGGGTATAGTGCTGAAGCAATGGAAGCAGCCCTCGAAGTGGTTCCAGAAAGCCAATCAAATCAGACACCCTAAAGCAGTCCAAAGTTAAAAAAAAAAAAGGCAAAGTAGACGGCCACGAAAAGAGGCAAATTAAGAGAAGTCAAATTGGCCAAGACTGTAAGAGAGTCCCTTTCTGATAGACAGGTTCGATACATGTAGCAAAGCCAGCCAGGCCAGGAAAAGCGAATTACAGCCTCCTTCTTCAATAAGAAGAGACGGCTCTCACTCGTTCTCTATTCTTTCGGGGTTGCCCAGCTTTATTGTTCTCCGCTTCCCGTCTCAAATTTGCAAAAGCATCGGCTAACTTTTCCGGTGGCATATCTTCCAATTTTGAAGCCTGCTTCGTGGACCCAGTAGTGATCCTAACATGTTCATCTGGCATACCGTGATCGGTCCCGAGAGCTAATTTTGCAGGAGATACGCGCCTTTGTGAAGGACGAGGTGGCTGTGTGTCTTTACCTGCATCCAGGGGGAACTTCGTTGTATCGGACTGTTGTCTCTGACGTGAAGAGTCTCGCTTCTGTTTGACCGTATGCAGTCGGCTTGACATTTCGACTGGAGGCAGATCCGGAGGGGACGAAGGAAAATTCACGGATGTGTCCTCCGCTGCAGCATGGTGGGGATATGAACGATGCACCCGCATCTTCTTGGGACTCTCTTCAAAATATAAACGGCTGCTATCGTCGTAATTATTCTCGGCTGTTAGCGCCTCCAGTACTCGGCTCATATCTGACTCATCTGCAACAGCAATCCGCGATTGTCGTGATTTTCGAGCTTTGGAGCGAGGGCTCGGACTGGGAGGCTCGAAATCATCATTCTCATTGCTGATTTCTCCCGGTTGATCGTGGAGACCAAAGTCGAGTGCGTGAATATCTTTGTGACTCTTGGCCGGATCATATGCCAAGATGTCATGGGTTCCAGTATTCGGAAAGTCTGCCACAATCGCAGATATCCTTAGTCTTAACATATCGATTTGTTGTTGCATACGACGGCGTTCTTCATTGAAGGACTTTTTGAGTGCCTCTTCCGATTCACGATGTTGCTGAGAAGCCATCCTCAAGCGTTCTCGGCAGTCTAGAAACCGTGCCTCCACCTTTGCTTCTCTCTGTTTAAGTTTTGCCTCCCTCTCTTTGCGGCGACCCTCGTATTTCGTCATTTCCTGTTTATACCGTGCAATTGTTTGCTTAAGCGTGCCATTCTCTTTTTCAAGCGTGGAAGCTTTCTTTTCTGAACTATGAACCAGGTCTTGGAGCCGCTCAAGATCAGACTGCTGGCGCTTCATTTCATCGACCTTCGCACTGACGCGACCTAAGGCGCGCTGGGTTTTGTAAAGATCATCTGTTTTCTTGGCTGATGCTTGTCCTTTTGTTTCTGACTGCAGTCCAGGATCCGTTTCAGTATTGACAACACCATGGCGTTCCAGGATCTTGCGTAATAGCTTCACTTGGTGTTTGTACTGCAACGCTAACGCTGTCTGCCTGGTAAGATCTTGAATCAACTTCTCCTTGTTCGCCTTCTCTCCTTCATTGATCATTGCCGATGCGAGCTGGGACACGCGGTTTTCCATCTCGGTAACTTTGGATTCTTCTGCTCGAATCTTGGCTGTCAGGCGCGAGGCCTCCTCATCCTTCTTTTTGGCATATACCTTCGCAGCTCTCCGGTACTGTATCAATTTTTTGATTTCTTTGTTGGTATTTATCCGATAATTTTCATATTCGGACTTCCAGTATTTGCCAGATTGAGACCGTGGCTCATTTATATTAACAGTGTCGTCATCGCCGGCTCCTGCTGGCTGAGAAGCTGCTTTTTCTTCGGATTTTGTGAAATTTCCTTGGTCTGAATTCTTGGAGCCGACCGGTTGAGAAGTTTCCCCCCGTGCGTCTAGCAACGTTTGCATCAGTTTACTCGGAGGCTTACTCTTCTTCTCCGATGAGCTAGAGCTCCGTTGATCGTCGACTTTGTCGGAGAGTTTGGCCGGTGTACTTGACGATTTCGTGGATGATTCATCTCGCTTTCGTTCATTGTCAACAACACCATCGCCGAAAGAAACAGTCTTGCGCCTGTTTGCCGTTGTTCCGGGCGTAGCGAGGATACTCTTCGTAGGAGAGCCATTTGTTTGCCCTATTGCACCAGCACTGGCCCTTTCTAAAGCTTTCGCCTTTTCTTGGTCCTCAATTGGAGAATTCTTGGCGATATCAGCCTTGTTCTCCGCAGTCGGGGGTGTTTGAGGTCTCGATCGCGAGGTCTCCTCGTCTGCATCTGGTCCCGGTGTGCCAAACACGGCCGCCTTGAACGCGCGAAAAGGAAACAAGTGCGCTGGTGTTTCTGGAGGTTCCATGGCCGTTGCGCTGTCTGAAGAGGAAGTCTAGGTAGGACGTAAATTGACGGATTATCCGCGGGTCAAATAGAGATCAAGCGGTCGGTTCGTTCTCCGAGCAACTCTCCAGCACCTTATCTGAGGAGCCAAGGAAACAGTTCGAGCGTAGTCAAAAAGCGCATGATAATGATGCCTCCATTGAAGTGGAAAATAATAGAAGAAGGGCGGTTTCGATGCCCGGGTCAGCACGAGCTGAGCTTTGTTTACACGGACGTGGAGCCTGAGCCTATCGCGAGATGCCCAAAAGCGGTCACGGGGCGGAAAAACAACGGAGCGGCAAGAGCATGTGTCTTGCTTTGAGCTTTCTCTAGTCTTCGAGCAGCGCTTCCCTCCTCCACCATCACTCTCTTTCTCTTGAACTCCCTTGCCTCAGCATGCTTTTCTTTGAACTGTAGAGGCTGCAGCTTCGGCTGCATCTTTGTCACATTCCCGATTGTGGCAAAGGCCTGCGCGAACTGGGTATCTGCTTTCCACACCGCCCAACAACCACCCCGCTAAGAATGCCCTACAAGCACAAGAAGAACCAAAATGCCTTCAAGAACGGCTCGCCTGGGGGGGATCGGAAACAGCCTCCCCCGGATGCTTCCCCGCTAGCTGCTTCAAAAGCTACGACCGATTATGGCGAGATTCACAGGAACGAAACCGAGGCTCTACGGTCGATATACGGTGATGACTTCGAAGAGGTTGAGAACAGGCGATCAGCCTGGCATGTATGTTGGAGCATGCCTTTTCCTGTCTGGATGTCTTGTTGATAAGCTCGGTCTAGCAATCGTCCAATATCTCATTCAAACTTCATCTGCGCGCTTCTTCTAACGTCGACATCCTAGTCGTGTTACTAGTCGAGTTGCCCGCGACCTATCCCAAGACTTACCCCATTCTTTCCCTAGAAAACCTCAGTCGCCTTCGTCAGGGCGCACAGTCTAGGATTTTGGATATTATTCGGCACAAGCCTAAGACTCTGGTTGGTACGGAGATGATCTATGAGATCGCGGTTTCTATCCAGGACGTCCTTGAAGATGCTGCGCAGGCTAAGGCTCACGACAAAGACCTTCCCAGTCTGGAAGATGAGCGCATCGAACACGAAACTGCAGCTATCTTGCAAGCAGAACGAGAAAGAGAGGAAGAAGTCCGAAAACAAGAAGCTGCTACGGCGGCAGAGGAACAACAACTGCAGCAATTGCTCGAAGACAAGGTCAGACAGCGTACTAAAGCTCGAATGTCTAAGCGCAAAAGTCGGTCCAGCGGGTTAGATCCACAAAATTTGACCAATATTATGGGGGAAAGCTCGGGTGCCGTCATTTTCGATCCTCCGCTGGTCATGCACGACGAGCAAAACAAACCATTGACTTTTCGAGCGGTATATGGTAAGACGTTGCTACGGAGCACTCAGAAGGCGGAAACTTTTACTGTTCGTCCAGTGGTCTCGGAAGACCGGCTTCATGCGCCCCTCTTGATCTTGAAAGAGTTCTCGCTCGGTGAGAAGGGATCAGGCACCCTGACATTCCGAGAGCAAATGCGAGCTAGCGAGGATAAGCTGGAATCCTTGAAAAAGTTACATCACCCAAATCTAGTCGAATTTATTGGCTTCATGATCCAACGTCCGTCCTATGATTCGCATGATGCGTGGAGGGTATACACTCTTTTCGAGTATGCGAACAAGGGTTCATTGTCAGAGTTGTTAGACATTGTGGGGACTGTCGCTGTTGATACTCTCCGTTCCTGGATGATTCAGCTCCTTGAAGCGCTGGAGTTCTACCATCGTAGCGGATTCGTACATGGAAATATCCATTGCGGCCGTGTACTTCTGTTCAGAGCTGCTTCAGGCGGGACGACTGTCAAATTACAAGCTAGTGTTGAGGAAACTCTCCCTGGCCCAGGGGCTCGAAAAAGGAACCTCAAAACCTCACAATCGCCCTTTTGGATTCCGACCGAGTTGACTCAAGAGGGCGCAGCTCCGACCATAAAGACCGATGTTTGGGATCTAGGGATAGTCCTTATACAGATGGGATTTGGAAAGGACGCCCTGCAGAGATATACATCTGTGAATGCATTGATAGGACAACTTTCTTTGTCTCCTCCACTGCAGGATTTATTGCGTGAGATATTCAGACCTGACCCAAAAAAGCGCCCAACGGCTTTCCAACTCCAACCGTCGGAATTCTTTCGAGTGGATGCACCCTTGACCGTTCATAGCAGCACGCCTAGCTCCATCTCATTACCCAGGCGCCCACGCCTCGATTCCCAAGGGGTATTACCGTTCCTGTCTCGATATTGCCAAGACTTTGACGAGGCCGGCCGCTTAGGCAAGGGAGGCTTCGGTGAAGTTGTAAAAGCAAGGAACAAGCTAGATGGCCGTTTTTACGCTATCAAGAAGATTTCGCAGAAATCGGCGGCTTCGCTGAAAGATACTCTTTCGGAAATAATGTTGTTATCACGTCTTAATCATCCGTACGTGGTGCGCTACTTCACAGCTTGGCTGGAGGAAAGTCACGGCAGTGTAGACGAGGACGCCGTCTCTTCAGTCAGTGATGAGCCAGTTTTTGACCGTGAAAGCCAAGAAGAGGATGCTTTTAATTTTAACAGTACTGGAGGCCTTGATTTTATCAGTTCTACAGGCTATCCCAAGATTGAGTTTGGTTTCGACAGTGACGAAGAAAATGGACGGACATTGTCAGCTTCAGAAGACGAAGAGACACCCTACAATGATGAGACCAGCGGTGCAGGACAGCCCCAGATGAACCTTAATCGCGTGAGATCCAGTTCATCTGTGAGACCTGTTCCCACGACGCTGTACATACAGATGGAGTATTGTGAAAAACATGTGAGTTGTGCATCTACACTGAGGCTGCCTGGAGATATCTGGTCGATGGAAGATTTACTGACCGACAACTCAGACTTTGCGTGACTTGATAAGAGACGGCCTGTATGATGACGTAGATCGTTCCTGGCGCCTGTTTCGTCAGATCTTGGACGGGCTCAGTCACATACATAGCCATGGAATCATACATCGAGATCTGAAACCCGATAATATCTTCATCGATGTCGCAAACAATCCGCGTATAGGAGATTTCGGCCTGGCAACTAGCGGACAATTTATGACAGCTGTGCGATCGTCGGCGACGACCAACTTCGAAGAGAGCTTCACTCGCAGTCTCGGCACGACCTATTACGTTGCGCCTGAAATGAAATCTTGCTTTACAGGGCGCTACACCGAGAAGGTAGATGTGAGTATCTCTGAGCGTGCCCTAAGATACTGCTCTCGCTGACTGAGGCAGATGTATTCCTTGGGCGTCATCTTTTTCGAAATGTGCCACCCGCTGCCCACGAATATGGAGCGAGACCAAACCCTGCGGAGTATACGAGAAAAGAGTCACACTCTTCCGGAGACGTTCAGACAGTCAGAGAAAATTGTGCAAGGCGAGATTATAGAGTCTCTTTTAAGCCATGTGCCAGCTGAGCGTCCGTCTGCGAGTGAGCTTCTGCAAAGTGGTAAAATTCCTCTGCAGGTTGAAGAAGAGACCTTCAGACGGGCCATTGTGCATCTGTTATCCGATTCCAATTCTCCAGATTATAAGAAAATTCTCTCTGCGATATTTTCGCAGTCGCCACCCAAATTCGAAGATATTGCCTGGGATATGGACTCACGCGGGTCACCAGCAGCCAATGAACTTCTGGTCCAGAATCTGGTAAAAGAACGCCTGGTCTCTATATTTTCTAGGCATGGAGCCGTCGAGACACAGAGACAGCTGCTGTTTCCACGCTCTCATCACTACCAGAATGACGTCGTACGATTGCTCGATTGTTCTGGTACCTTGCTTCAACTGCCGTATGATCTGACTCTTCCGAATGCCCGTGCGATCCCACGACAAGAAAGATCATTGGAGAAGACATTCACTTTCGGGACTGTCTATAGAGAGTCCTCTCATGGCGGTGAACCGAGGACACATAAAGAGGTGGACTTTGATATTGCATCTTACAACACTCTGGATCTAGCGTTGAAAGAGGCGGAAGTAATGAAGGTGCTAGACGAGATCATCGACGAATTCCCACCACTGAAATCTGCCCCGATGTGTTTCTTGATAAATCACTCCGATTTGCTTCAGCTGATTATGGAATTCTGCCGTATTAATCCTTCCCAGATCCCACTCGTCAAAGAGGTCATCAGCAGGCTGAACGTCGGTAAATGGACGATGCCAAAGATCCGCAGTGAGCTTCGCTCACCTTCAATTGGCGTCGCGTCGACTTCGCTAGACGATCTTGCTAGATTTGACTTCAGGGGTTAGTTATCCGAATCCCGTCATCATTGATTCCTTAACTAAGCTGTAGCAGATAGTCCGAAACAGGCTCAAAAGAGATTGCAGACAATCATGGAGGGTACCGAATTTGCTGAGAAGCTGGGTCCAATTTTTGCGCGCTTGAACTTGCTCGTGGCCTATTTGCAGGAGTTCGAGGTCAAACGGAAGGTATTCGTGAATCCTCTTAGCAGCTTGAATGACAAGTTTTTCAAGGGCAGCATCCTTTTTCAATGCGTCTTCGACCGCAGGCGACGGGACGTCTTCGCCGCAGGTGGAAGATATGATCGACTGATCCGGGAGTTCTCTCCCAAACTTTCATCGAGTCACACCCAGGCACATGCGGTGGGCTTCAACCTCAGTTGGGACAGGCTCAGCTCGTCGATGCTGGAGTACTTAAAGAACCCACTGAAGGCGTCTCTGAAGCATCCCGAAGAAACAGGGGCCTTTTGGAGAACTAGAAGGGTAAGAATAAGATACTATATTTCGAAGAGTTCATCACCGCTAACTTCTTCAGTGTGATGTGCTTGTTGCAAGCTTCGATGCGACCGTGCTGCGTACACTAGGAGTCAAGATTGTTCAGGATCTGTGGGCAAGTGATATCAGCGCAGAGCTCGCGGTCGATGCGTCGTCACTTGAAGAGCTCCTTTCGAGATACAGAGATGATAACCACAGCTGGGTTGTCATTGCAAAACAAGATAGCAAAGAAAGAGGCTTCAAAGTCAGGAGTCTTGTTCGTAAAGAAGAGTTCGATTTGAGGAACTCGGAGCTCATTCCCTGGCTTCGTCACGAAATACGAACGCGCAATCAACGTGAAGGTGTAATTGATTCTTCAAAACCACCGAAATCTTTCAGCCCTCATGAGTCGATCGCCACGAACGAGCGACTTAATGATGTGCGCATCCTGGTTTCGCAGCACAGAAGTAAAAAGACAAATAGGAGGAATATTGTTGAGTCAGGTAAGCTTTCACTCACCCCTTACAGGCGACGACTTTGCACTAATCCGAGAAACAGCTCTCCTTCGTTCGCGTGAGGTCGTCGAGAAAGCTCTGAATAGTCCTATTGCGGCGATCGATACGCGAGACGATGTGCTTGAGGCCGTCAGGGACACCCGTCTATCAGATCCCGACAGTTGGCGCACTGTTATACAAAACGCGCCACTCACTGAGCGGAAGTATCTCACTCAGCTACACGAACTGCTCTCTGACTTTGCCAGTGAGAGCAAGGCAAAAGCCGACGGCACAGAGAGTTACTCCAGTGCCTTCATATACAATTATCGCACGGGGTCTTGTTTGTATTATGACCTTGGAGGTTCAATTGACAGGTAAAGAGTCAGATAGATGTTGGGCACCAGAACCCATCCTCTCTGAGTTACCCCTCTTCTACTTCTTCAACCCATAGATCACTCGATCTTTTTCGGTTTCGATGTTTCTTTTTCTCTGCTTTACAGCGAGTTTGACGATACAATATACCTCTTACGCTTCATGAGCAAAGAGCAATAAGCTATGGATACCACGTGCCTGAACGAAGAATAATAATAATTTTTTATTAGAGGTATCACTGCTATTATACAATGGACGATCGTAGATTAGTCACTCTCATCATCAGTCCCGTAGGATACTAAGGGACCACCAGAGGGTCTGGGTGCTTGTGTCGTCGTCACACGCCCTGCCAGACCGTTTAATGCCGCAACAGTTGAACTAGAAAATATACCACTTGACTGTGCCTGTGAAGGCGCTGTGGTTGCGGTTGGAGGCGCGGATTCAATTAAGAGAGGTTGACTTGGCGCTTCAAGCTGTCCTGCTCTCTCCACGTCTTCAAGCTGTTTCGACCGAGCATACCACACTTCATCTGGTGGCTCGTATCCATCAAGACCGAATGTTCCTTCTAGCTTCTTCCTTTTCCGGGCCTCCGGGTCGCGACCCTCAAGCTCCGCGACGAAGTCCGCGGGCAGGGCTCTCCGCACGGCCTCAGCAGCTTGTTCCTCCAACCTCCTAGCCTCACGCTTCTGGGCCAACGGGTTCGGATCAACGGTGGCCCACCGAACATTAAGAATCTCATTATGATCCAAACTCTGGTGCGCCATAGCCTCCTTGGCAAACTGTGCATTGGCCTCATTGGTATACGTAACAAACGCAACTCCACGGGTAGTGAGCACACGGGTGCGCTCGACCTGGCCCCATTCTGCGAAGTGGCGCGAGACAACTTCTTCAATGTCGTCCGTAACATGGATGCGACCCACGTAGAGCGTTCTATTCTGCCGCATAAACGAACCAACACCGCCCATGTCATCACGGTAATCGCTGAACTTGTCCCGTCCAAAACAGTCCACGTTCGGATTGAACAGATCATGTAACGTCGGCAGACGGTGCAGGTACTCGCACTCATGGCCCTTGGGACAGAGGCCCCGAGCAAAGAACAGACAGAAGTATGATCCTGGCACTTTGTCCGCGCGGGTATATCCAGAGTCTCGCGCAACGTTGCATCGTGACGTCGCCGCGTGTTTCGAGAGGTATTTGTCCTCGCGGTCTCCACCGGACCACTTATTGTACCAGATGTTGAAGACCGTGCCTGTCTGTGGTGGCGGCTCCGACTTGACTTGTTCGGGATCGACCTGCGGTCGTGCTGGACGTCGCTTGCGGCGAATCACTTTTTTGATCTTCTTTTGGGCGCCGTCCGCGTCGGCGCTGGCGACAGCGACGGCGGTCTCCGAAGGTTGAGTGAGGGCATTCTCATCGTTAGGTGTGGTTTCATTGACGGGTTGCTGGGTTTCGAGGGCCACTGTCTCTGAATCGGCGACTGCTGTATCTGCCATGGCTACTTGGTTCGTCGTGCTGGGTTGTTGTTTTTCGAGGTTGATGGCGATAAGATTCAAAGGTGGCTGATGTAGACTTTATCGATTATGTAAGCCAAAATCAAGGGCTTGGCATTTCATTCTCCGAGCGAACAATTTGATATGAAGAAGTCTGTCAAACTCAATCTGATGTACAACTTATCTACCTGGTTTAATTGGCTCCTTCGTTAAAGGCTGGTACGGTGGCCTTTTGGAGTTGCGGACAGTCAGGTTCTGGACTCTCATTACGAGGTTTGTGGATTCAGAGTCTCCTTAAGACTCGGCCGTCAAAATGGTGAACATAACCGATAAGATCAAGGAGTACGGATGTCTCTGGAAATTGCGTCATGCACAGTTGCACAGGCTGACATAGGTTGACTATTTCGAAATTTACAGGATCGAAGATGAGATGCGCAGGACGCAAAGTAAGATCCTTAATTCCCATGGAAATTGAGACAACGGCTAATTGTTGAACATAGAGAACAAGGCGACGGGTGGGAACCACCCCACTGCTGATATGCACACCAGAAGAAAGGAAGCTCTAACTTGATTATAATTTAGAATATCACCTTGGTCTTCTCAAAGGGTACACAATCAAGAAGCCTTCATATCTCCGCGGCTAGATTTGACATACTGACCATTCTGGCATAGGAAACTCGCTAGGCTGAGAGCGCAGCTGCTGGAACCCACCCCCGGGGCGGGCAGCGGTGGCGGCGCAGGCTTTGATGTCAGCAAGAGCGGTGATGCCCGTGTAGCTCTTGTCGGTTTTCCCTCTGTAGGAAAGTCAACGTTTTTGTCCAAGATCACAAAGACCAAGAGTGAAGCTGCTTCGTATGCTTTCACTACCCTGACAGCTATCCCTGGTGTCTTGGAATATGGGGGCGCGGAGATCCAGATTCTGGATCTTCCTGGAATCATCGAAGGTGCCTCTGAGGGCAAGGGCCGAGGGAGACAGGTTATTTCTGCTGCCAAGGTTCGATTATGAGCATTTGATTGGTACCTTACTGGTCGAGAGAGCTGCTGACGGTTTATATGGCTTCTTCTAGACGAGTGACTTGATCATGATGATTCTGGACGCCACCAAGCGTGCTGAGCAGCGGTCACTTCTGGAAGCAGAACTCGACGCCGTTGGTATTCGGCTCAACAAGGACCCGCCGTAAGTGATTGCTCTGTTCGAATTATATTCCGGACGCTTTTCGTGGAAATATTAAGACTGACAATGGATCAATGATAGAAACATCTACTTGAAGCAAAAGAAGGCAGGGGGCATGAAAATTACATTTCAAACGCCACCAAAAAACCTGGACGAGAAGATGATTTCCAATGTGCTTCGAGACTACAAGATGCTTAACTGCGAAGTCTTAATTCGAGACGAGAACGGTATGCTGGCTACCTACCTTTCCATGTTCCGTTCAGGATCCAATCCCACTGCTGAAGGCGCTAGAGCTAACTTGATCCAGCCACGATCGACGATGTCATTGATGTGATAATGAAGGACCATAGGAAATATGTTAGATGGCAAGCACTGAAGACACAAACCCGTCATCTCCACTTTCTAACATCCGTCTCAGCCTATACGTATACAACAAGATCGATAGCGTGAGCCTGGAATTCTTGGACCAGTTAGCCCGCGAGCCGCACACTGCCGTAATGAGCTGCGAACTCGATCTCGGCGTCCAGGAGGTGGTGGATCGAATCTGGAAAGAACTAAGACTGATTCGAGTATATACCAAAAGGTACTAAGATCGGTTGCCCAAGTTGAACTGAACTTCTTCCCTCTCCTTCGCTCCCCTATATAGACGCCTTCTTTCCATTTGTTGCTTACCTGACACTTCTACAGAAAAGGAGAAGAGCCAGATTTCAGCGAGGCTCTGATTGTACGCAGCAATGCCACGATCGAGGACGTCTGTGACCATATCCACAGAACGCTGAAGGATTCATTCAAGTACGCATTGGTGTGGGGTGCCAGTGCCCGACATATTCCTCAGCGTGTGGGGTTGGGACATGTTGTGTCTGATGAGGATGTAGTTTCGATAGTTGCGAAGT
This sequence comes from Byssochlamys sp. BYSS01, assembly GCA_002242795.1. Lineage (NCBI taxonomy): Eukaryota > Fungi > Ascomycota > Eurotiomycetes > Eurotiales > Thermoascaceae > Paecilomyces > Byssochlamys sp. BYSS01. The sequence goes on from NIXA01000002.1 coordinate 242,333, forward strand.
GAGCAGCTCCTTGCCCCATACAGATTTAAGTCGGGCGGGGCGATGCATTGGATAACCCTAGATAATTATTGTCTTGAGATGGCCTTTTTCAATGTAGAATTGACTGGAACCTATGAAAGGATCAGACCAAGGTAAAGCCCAATAAAACAGCTTCTCATGTAGTTAGTAGTTCATAGGCGTCCCACGCTGTCCGACAGGTAACAAGAATAATATCTGAGCAAGTTCAAGCCGGAAACGAGTCTCCTAGAACGAATGAGTAGTCCCAGACATCACCGATTCACGCGGGACCATCACCTACAGTCTCATCTCTATTAGCTAGGGCTCCCCCAGGATTGTTTATGCACAGGGAATATCGTGCGCCATCAAGTCAAGCTGAGAAAGCTAAATCTGCCAATCCGACGGAAGAATCAAACTGCAGAGCGACTCCCCCCGCATGCACACGTCAGTTCCGATTATGCAGGATTCGCCAACGAAGGAGACCCAGCCTCTACTAATCCCGACGTCCGTTGACGCAAGGACGTCTCTGCAGATAACTGACCGTTACTTAGGTTCATGCTGATTTGGCAAGGTGTGGCATGATGCCCAACGCACTGGTCAAGATGGGACGACAATTAATAGGAATAATAATAATTAATAGTAGCGGTCGTGCGTTACGATCGATTCACCTCTCTTCTTCCCCTTTTCTTTCCTCCGTGTTGTTCTGTTTTGTCTTGTTTTTGTCTTGTTCTTGGGATCGGGGTTACTCTTACTTTGACAGCTGTACGTAGCGTGTTCAGCGAGTATAGTCGATTCTCAATTCAAGTCATATTTTCCTTTGTCCTCGTTTCGTCTATTTTCTTTTCTTTTCTTTTTCTTTATTGGGTACACCGCATCATTCATAGCAAGCCATGGCCCAACCCCAACGGCACTCCCTCCAATGGCTGACTCTAGCCCTCATCTCATACACGCTCGGGCTGAAAATCAACTACCTCATCCTCACCGTGCTACTAGGCACCTGGATCCACGGAAAACTAGCTCTGTACAATGCCGTGCTCGAGAAACGCACAGAAACCCGGCACGAACAGGCACTGCAACAGCGCCAGCGCGATATAAACATCATCTCAGTACAGCTAGGCAGACGGATTCTCAACGCCCTCAACAACACGAACATAAACACGACTGAAAAGAGAAAGGTAATCGAGGTCCTACGGAGCCAGAAGAGGGATCTTGCCCTCCTCGCTGGTTCAGAGGGTTGGGACGAGTTGGTGCGGGATTATTATCACGGCGAAGACGAGAACAGCAACTTCGATCTAGATGGAGGTCTCGATGTGGCCCCCCCTAAGGTTCGACAGGGTAATAATGGTTTCGAAGACCATTATAAGCATGCCTTGAATACTGTCAATAGCACCGGTAACGGTGGTAATGGGACTGTGGGCGTGTCGGGCCAGCATTATCGCTTTACTGGTACAAACTTGTCGCCTCCTGCGTCGCCCAAGTCGGAGTTCGTGACTGCTCCGCCTGTTGCTGCTGTTTAGGTGTTGCGTTTGTTGTGCTTGTGCTTGGGGTTTCCGTGTGCTGTGCGAGCCATGAGCATGCTTGCTGGGGGGAAATGGCAATTTGAAAATATGATATATCGTGTGCTTGTGAGTTCGATAATACGAATGAGGTACTCTACTTAATGAGATCATGACTCCATATACTTGGCCCTTGCTGTTCTCGTTCTGCATTACTGCTTCCGTCATGATAACCAGGAGTATGTTCATTCGTAGGTGCCTACAATTTACAGCGGCAGTACTATCAACAAAACGCATTCATTAAAATATCCATTCATAATATCGCTCGACAATTGGCAGTCTCAAAAACAAAAATGCAAGCCATGACAAACCAAACACTATTCGCAAAACAAACCAGAAACCGCCTAGGCAGCGGCAGCGGCAGTGGCAGCCACGTGCTGCATTCCAGCAGTCGGGTGCACACCGACACGCTCCTTGGCAAGAAGATCGACCAGCAGCGGGCTAGGGCGGCTGTCCCGCTCAGGGAAGAAGGCAGCCTGGTTGTTCTTGTACTTGCGGACGCTGTCCAGATAGATGTCGAAGAGATAAGCTGAGTCAAGAGGGCCTCCCTTGGCTTCCGGATGAAATTGAGTACTGAAGATCGGTCGAGTCTTATGGATGATACCTGAACGAGAGTTAAATCATGGCACAGCAGATGAAGATAAGAAGAACAGGAAAATACTCACCCTCGTTACTGGAATCATTCAAGTTCACGAAGTACGGCTTCCAGTCGGGAGACAAAGTAGAAGCGTCCACAGCATAGCCATGATTCTGGCTGGTGATGTGGCAGCGACCGGTAGTCAAGTCCAAGGCTGGGATGTTGTGGGCCCGGTTGCCGTACTTGAGCTTAATCGTACGAGCTCCGGTGGCCAAAGCCAGGAGTTGGTGGCCCAAGCAGATACCGAAGATAGGGATCTGCGAGATTTCCATCAACTTTCGAAGGTGGTACACTGTATCCTGGCAGTGAGTTGGGTCACCAGGACCGTTGGAGATGAAGACCCCGTCAAAGTGGTGCGCCACTTTGTGGATGGGATAGTCAAAAGGGAACACAGTGATGCTGGCTCCACGGTTAACCAAGCTGCGAAGGATGTTCTCCTTGACACCACAGTCCAAGACGGCAACGTGGAACTGCGGATCACCAGCGCTGACATGGAACGGCGCCTTGGTGCTGACCTGACGAACCAGGTGGATCTGTTCGGGATCGACGAAAGCCTCATCTTCGTCGGCATCGTACTCCTCACCAACAGTAAGACGGGCTAGAGACGAACCCTGCTCACGCAAGTAGGTGACAATGGCACGGGTGTCGACTCCAGAGATAGCAGGAACACCCTCGCGGGTACACCACTCGCCCAGGCTCTCAACAGCAGTCCAGTGGCTGTAGTTCTCTGCAACATCCGCAACAACAACACCAGCCGCCTGCAAATGGGGAGATTCGAAGTACTTCAGAAGACCGCGCTCGTCGCGTTCGGCAGACGGCACACCATAGTTGCCGATCAGTGGTTGGGTGAAGACCAGGATCTGGCCACGATAGGAAGGGTCCGACAGGGACTCCGGGTATCCGACCAAGGAGGTGGTGAAGACGGCCTCACCAGACACGTTCGTGTTTGCTCCAAACGACTTTCCGTGGAAGATAGGACCATCTCGGATGGTGAAGGTAGCCCGCTCCCGGGGGATACGGTTACGGACCGTAGCCATAAACCTAGGCTGGAAAGGGGCCTTGGTGAACACGGGAGTAGAGCGGGCGGAGGCAGAAGCCCTGGAGGGCATTGCCTTGAGTAATTGAGCCGCGAACATTGTGACTGAAGGAACTTATCCTTTGTGCACAGTGGGGCTCAAAGACGTTAATAGTTTCCGGAGGCTTTCCAGAGGTGATCCGAGATGTAGTCCTGTGCAAAGGTCAAGTCAACCGAAGTGTCCCATAGACCTCTTCCAGCAGGTCACTGAGGAAATTGCAGAGCATAGAAACAGACAAAGAAAAAAAAAAGAGAAAAAGAAATTTCTGTGCTAACGTACCTGAGAAGTGAAGATGGAAGGTGCCAAACGCATAAGCGCGACTGTGCTAGTTTCCAGCCAGAAAAAAAATAATTAGGGTGACAAAAAGCCCTTAGAGAGTCATGGATTGACCAAAAGGTATTATTTAAAAAGCAGACGAGCAAAGTTGTTGGAGGCAAAGTGGTGGATACGGACAGGACGAGGGGGCGAGAGGAGGAGAGGGAAAAGAGTCAACCAACACGAAGGCTAAAAAAGTTGCAACTGCGAGATCGGCAAACCGGGCCGGTTGGCGGGCACGTGCCCCAGGCTACCGGACCAATCAGGTGACTGGCAATTGCATCGCCTGCGCTTGTCGGTGTCGTCTCCGCGCTTAATTGGTCCTGGAGAGATCCAGCGCACAACCACAACCGACAAAAACGGACTGCAGACAGAGAGCTCCATGCGCTGATCTAGGCCCTGGCCTTTCTCAATTGGCATCTACTAGAGGACGCTGAGCCCTCTCAATAGGCAAACACGCAGATGTCTTACGCCTCCCTGGGGGGGTGCTTGGTGGCAGGGACGAGCCTCTGATGTGCGAATCGGCGGGGCGAGTGGAACTGCAGAGAGAAAATAGTCAATGCAGGCGCGTTGCAACCAACCACAGGGTGGCCAGATAGCATCAATTGCAGCCTGAGTCACAAGTGGAAGCAAAATTTTTTTATAGAGCGCCTAGAGCGGTGTACACTCTATCCATGGGGTGAAAAGATACCTGGATGATGTCATCTACATACGTTTGCCCCCGGACCGCATTTCTTACTGTCAATATGCGTACAATTAATTCAATGGGTCTCAAGTATTCTCGGGCATCCTTGCAATTCTCGCACAGAGGAGCTGAAGTCAATGTCAGACAGTGTATACTAGCGTGCCTGAATCGCAGGCGTGGATAATTAAATGCCAAACTACTCCTCTTTCTGCTGCTTCTGCTTTCCTTCTCTCCCGCCCGCAATCGCCCGTATCTGTGCTACTATGCCCAGTTGCCACAACACCCATATCGCTCCCAACAGAATGACTGTAACAGTGCCTATCTCAACGGTCCTAGGCCCGAACACGCCCCAGTCATCCCGAAGCTTGAGTACAGGAACGTCCAACTCCTCGACTAGCCGAGGAGACTCGCTACCAGATACAACAGAAGGATGTAATTGATAGAACATAGTCCGCGGTCCGAAGAGGCCTTCCCAGCCTAGATTCACGCGGTCAAAAGGGTTGACAGCCATCTTGGTGCCTTCCTCGGCCGTGCAGGCCCAAAATGCGACTGGCCAAGGCACCGAAACGAAACGATACCCAGACTCCGAGGGTGGCAGGTATCGGAGATGAAGAGGGATGGTAATATTCCAGTCTGCATTAGGCTCTAGAGGTGTGCTTGGAGTGGCTAGCTGGAGTAGCCAGTTGGAGCCCCAGCGGTGAGCAATCCAGTCCGGAGCTTCCAAGTCCGTTTCTCCGGATGCAGCACGGAGTGTGACGAGGTTGTGGGATTGCAGGAAGAGGGGATCTGTCGTAGAGAGCTGGTATTTGTCTGCGAAGATAGGCGACGGGAGAGTGAGGTAGGTGTGAAGAGCGCATGTCGCCTCCGGATCGGCAGGGGGACGCTGCAGTGAGGCGCGAGGCATGGAGATGGTCATCACCGGATGGAGACCCACCGGGGGCTCGAATGACACTGTATAAGTCTCATCATATGGCAGAGGGTGATGCCGAGAAGGGAATGAGAACATCGCGGGTTCTAACCGTGGTCGTCAGCAAGGAAAAGTCCCATCCTAACCGGATAACTTCGAATGGGACACGGGTGGTCATCATACTCATTTTCTCATCCTCCCCAACGACCCCCAGCAAACCGCCAACTTTCAACTCTTCAAATTCAGTGGCCTTGTCAGTACTCAGCAATCCCACCTCAACGCGCCCTGTCCTATCAGGATGCTTCGGAATTTTCTCCGTCCATCCACCCATGGGCGGAGACGACCAATACCCGGTCAGAGTCAAGGTATGCGATATACTGTCGTAGTCGATATCCAGCGAGTCAGCAGAGCGAATCGACGACGCCTGTGCCCGACATCGTTCGCCGAACTCGCTGCAAACACTATCTTGAATGAAGGTTGCAAAATTATCCAAGGACGGAAGAGAGGTATGGAACTGATACGTCGACGTAGAAGCAAATCGTTCCGACAGCACACGGGAGGCCGTAAAGGAGATCTTTCCAAACACGTCAGGACCAGAACGGCAAAAAAAAAAAAAAGTAGGGTACGACAAGAGAACAGACCTCAGGAACCAAGCATTCAATCTCGGCCCCAAACGCGGCCCTAATCAACGGGCAGAGATTCTCCCTACAACAAAGCGAAAATTAAACGTCAGTTCGAATCCCTCCTCCCCCAAATCCAGGAATGGGAAGTAGTAGATCCAGGGTCAACGTGGGTAGTACACACGTAAGCCTATCCCTCTGAACCGGCGTAAAAAATACACTCAAGCCAGGCGAAACCCTACTCGAGAAGGGTGCAAGCGCGTCATACACACTCTCCGTCGCCCATCGGAAATGCAACTCGTGGCACCGTTCAAGGACTTTCGAGAGCTGAAAAACAAAGCCATTGACTAGATCAGCATACTCCATTCCACTTCATTCACATAAATCGACGAGCATCCAAGATAGCAAATGCATTACCTCGACTGGAAGTTCGTCGAAACCGAGCGTAATTCGTTCCTCCCGGGCGGCGTCAAGGTTCCGGACGGACAGCGTGTCCGTTGTTAACGCTGTTTGCTCCCGTTCGAACGGCGCATCTGGTCGCTGGACATATGTTATTCGTTTTCTCATCTTGGATCAAGTATTTTGAAAAGGAGTAGAGGTAACGGATGGTGGTAAGCGACGAGGATGTTGGGGGTTACATCGTCTCTCAGCTAATATTATCCTGGCGGTCAATGGAGTTGCAAGCATAGTTACTTTAATGGGCTAACCACTGATAAGATAAGGTCGACACGACCAGTTGTCGCTCCACTATTTCCCATTCATCATGACGTATACTAATAATGCCAGACAAACTATTTACAAAGTCGGTCTTTGAGCTTGTAGTCCATAGATTATCATAATATATGACAAGCTAATAATGTATGGAACATAAAAATCAAATGCTTCCATAGAATAAACCTTTCAAGGGAAAGAACAGAAACCGAAAACTACTCAAACGCTATAGAATGAGCCCTTGAACGCCAACGCCGAAGAATATATGCACCACATCAAATGACCATCATGCCCATCATAATAGGAGATGAGGAACTAAGACATTGCAGAGAACGGAGGTACCACGATCATGGCAAGACGTCCTTTAGTATTTCCTTCTGCGACGCAGTCAAGGTAGTGGGGAACTTCACATTGACACGGACAACAAGGTCACCTCTCTCAGACGGTTTCTTGGAAATAACCATGCCTTGGCCGGGATAGTGTTCCTCTGAGCCGGGCTGGGTTGGGCCGCCCTTAGATATCCGGATAGATTTGCCGTCGATCGTCCTCACGATCCGTTCCCAGCCGGTAAGCGCTTCTTTGAGGGAGAGGTCGACGGTCGTGATAAGATTGTCGCCTTGACGCTTGAAGACAGGATGTGGTTTCTGTGATATTTACGTTAGCATATATATGTGTTCAAATGAAGTAGAGGAACGGATATCTGGCTGTTTTTTTTTTTTTTTTTTTAACTCACCTCTGTAACGATCAGGTGGACATCTTGTTTACCACCCTCTTCTTGATCTCCGACGTTCCTGAACTTAATCTTCGAACCGGTACGTAGACCAGGTTTGATGTTGGCCTCTAGGGTCACGTCCTGGACTGTCCGTTTTCCACTTGCGTCGAATGCCTTGCTCTTTGTTGTCACTTTCTTAGTCGTTCCGCGATAGATCTCCTCCAGCGTAAGCGGTAAGTCTTTCTCGATGACCGTTGGCTCCGGGGTGGCAGCACGGCGGGCCTGCTGGAAACCACCAACGCCAGGAGTCCTCCGCCCAAAGCCGCCGCCGCCAAGGCCACCACTTGCGAACATGTTGAGGAGATCTTCGTCTTCGAAACCTCCCCCTCCGCCGCCGCCTGTCTTGGCGAAGTTCCGGAAGATATCGTCGGCAGAACTGAATCGGAAGCCCCCAGCTCCTCCACCGGGGCCGCCTGTGGTGAAGTGGAAGGTACGTGTTCCTCCGCCAGGCATTCCTCCGAACGAGAATCCACCAGGCATACCACCGCCTTCGAAGGGGCTAGGCCCAGGGCCACCACCACCGGCGGATGGAGGCGGGCCACCGCGGAGGAGGTATTCGAGACCGAATTGATCATAGATCTTCCGTTTTTCAGGATCGGAAAGAACCTCATATGCTTGGGAGACCTCTATAGAGAGAAAAAAAATGGTTAGACAGAGAATTATGAAACACAGACAGGTAACACAGGAGCAGCGAGCAACTTCACAACATACCTTTGAACTTCTCTGCGGCATTTGGGTCATTCTTGTTCTTATCCGGATGCCACTTCAGAGCGGCCTTCCGATAAGCCTTCTTAACATCATCCTGCGAGGCATCAGGCTTGATGCTCAATGAATCATATAACTTCGTTTCGGCAACCATTGTCGAGTATGAGGATGTATTGAGTACGAATTGAAGGATAGAATCCTATGTAGGATGTCGTGTCGTTCGACGACGATGCTCTCTTTCGAGTACTTGAAGACCAGAGACAAAGGAAAGAGGGAAACTTTAATAAATGCCAATCAGAACAGGAAGAAGGGAAACAGGCAATACGGGAGGCAAAATGACAGTTTATATTGAGAGCCGTGAAAACCGTACGAGAGCGATGTGGCACTGTCAAGGGCGGAACGCCAGTACAAGAAGGCCGCGGAAACCTCAGACAATCCTCGAATGACGTAGAAGATTCCCCGGGAAGAAAAAGACTCGGGACAATTGCTTGTTCTCTCTTCGTTGCTTCTGTCTTTAGTTCAACCTTCTTCTTTTTTGCGTGGTTGCAGGCAATATATGAAACCGAGTCTCTCTACTCGCCGGACTCACCCCGAGTAATTGGAAGTGGAAGCAGAGAGGGATCGATGGGATGCTTTCCAGGTGACAGGGCCGAAGAGCGGTGACGTGTGACGTTGACGGGTCACTGGGATCAGCGAAGGTTCTAGAAGGTTCTACGGCCACAACCAGCGCCAGTTCGAACAAGTAAATGACGGGGATCTCTCGGTGTCTGTTGGCAATTAGCGGTTTTAATTCAATTGCTCGCCTAAAAGCGCCGTGACGAATATTCTTAGATTGCCAGCTGGATCTTGTTCTAGTGGTGAGAGTGGTTGGTGGGGTAAGCCTCACTACTCATCCCACTTCGCCCCAGATTTGTCCCAATGAAAGAGTAGGATAATTATACTAGAAACTTGAACAATGCCCAAAAGATAACTACGATAAATCACTAGGAGTCAATTAAAAAGCTAATTCCCTTTCACACCGAAACTAAACTGCCTTACCAATCGCCCACCAAAAGTGCACCTAGGCCGACAAGTGATGGATACTTGGTCAATGTCTGACGAGATCAACTCATATGGACATGGAACAGGTATCTTTGGCGAATCTGAGCAACGTCATACACGATGTACTCATTGTAAAGTAGGCCGGCGTTACCGGTATTAGCTGGAGGGGCTTGTGGATCCGGCATGATCACTCCCTCAAGGTCGGCGTGAACGCAGCCAGCGTCCTTCCAAACCGGAGGAACGGTGGTACCGAGTCCCAGGGTCGAGATACATCCGTTATTCTTCGAGTCCTGGCCAGCGTTGAAATTTGCACCCTGTTGTTCGTATATGGGGTTGCCCACTTCCACTTCACAAAGCAGAAGCAGACCCATATTGGCGCTGACCGACGCCCAACAGTAATTGGCAGATTTGCTAGACATGTCGGCAAAGTAGACTCCCTTGCCAAACATGTATCCGCTGACGGGTGCTTCGGGGGGTGCGATACGCAGGCCTTGGCTCAGGATACCGCCATAGTTAGTACTGCGAGATCCATGCCAGAGGAGGCGACGGCTGCTCTTCTCTTTGTTGAGCTTTGCATATTGTGAAGCCTTGAACCGGTCTTTTTCACCCTTGCGCTCGATTCGGAAAATATCAACGATCTGCCAAGCACCAAATGAGTATTCTTTGTTCGGACTGTCGTCGGACGTCAAAATCCTATCCCTGGGTTGTCAAAACTCACGTTGTAGCGAAGATGATGAGTCGCGCCGCGGGATGTTATGAGGTATTTCTCAAGTTCTGCAAATTCCGTAGACTTACGGTTCACTGCTCATAGCTCAGCGTCATGAAGTAGGCAGGCAAGCAGAGATATAACGCTCAGTGTACTTACATGGCGTCATTTCCTCCATACCCAGACCCTGGAACTGACGGTCCAACTGGTTGACCATGTCAGAGTCCTTGGAATCCTTCATGATATCATTCGCAACCTCCATATCAGAGAGGGTATCTAGCAGTTCAATCTCCTTCTTGATCAGAGCGTTAGTGGTAAGGATGGGAGGCCGATTGCGGCCGAACGCATGCGGGATAGCTGTGAAATAACGATTGCTCAGATCCTCAGCGACGCTGGCAAAGCTGCTTTTATACTTAGAATCTGCTAAACTGGGTTTGTGAATCAACTCCGACAAATCCTTGAGAGTTTCATATCCACTTTGAAGTGTCCGCTTGCTCAACTTTCCCAGAGGTAACTTCAAGGCGTCATAGGACATGGAAGCCATCGCGTCCATGAAGTAGTCATGGTTGAAGATAAATGCCATCAGGTTCTGAACAGGTTTTGGCAGAGTCGATTCGACTTCCTTCTTCGGTTTCTTCGCGGTGTCTGCGCCGTCAGCATCCTCCATTTCCTCGTCATCATCTTCGTAGTTCTTTTCGATGAACATGTATTTTTTGCTCTTCGGAGGATCCAACCGGTCCTCCCATTTCAGACCAGTCTTATCCTTGAACTTCTTCTCGAAGTCGGCTTTTGCCTGTTTGAGACTGCCGTCGCCAAGTAGCGCACTCTGTCCGAACTCTCCAACTCTGCCCCAGCGCGTCCAAGTCTTATACTCCTTCCCGTTAGTGAGAATCTGGATTCGGTAGAACTTGTTGCTGTTGTTTGAGGCATTTGTCTGGTTCAAGGCCGCGTCCCAGATAAGGCCATGATCGTCAATGAAGACCCGGTGGGTCCCTGTGCCGCAGTTAGGCATGGGAGAGTGGGAGAGGGAAAGAACATGCCCTCTTACCTCTAGCAGGACATGCGTCATCGACCGCTACAGTCAATGATTTGGACGAAGCCTTCTGCCCATCCTTCTGCTTCTTGTTAGACTGCTCATTATCCGGCTCGTCCTCATCCATAGGATCTTGGGCGTCCGTACGCCCCCTTTTCTTGCCAGAGCTCTTGCCACTTTTAGACGTGGACTTGTCACCCTTCTTCGAGTCATTGCCGTCCACAGTTCCACCCGAGCTAATTTCATAGCCCTTCACGGGGAGTGGCTTCTTCGCCGCTTGCGAATCAACGAGCCAGTCGGTCGATACGATGGCACAGTTTGGAAGTTTGGAGGCTTGCTTAACTGTATTGAACTGAGGGTGAGTAACCTTGACACTGGAAGTATGTCTACGGCAGAGGTTAAAGACGCACATTTTGTCCCTGGCTTCTCAGCTTCTTTCTCCGTGGTCAAGAGGTGAGTGCAGTCGCTTGTGACGGTGGGAGTGAACGTTGCTCCACATTCTTCAATAATAGCCTTTAGATCCGCTATGTGGGAAGACCAAAGAGAAAAGAAATAAGAAGTTACATCAGCCCTATATTCTGAATTGATCATCTGGGAAGCTTCTCACCTTGTTTATTGCGAGAGGTTACCCCAGCAATAGCAATAACAAGTTTCTTGAATGAACGGGGCGCCATTATTCGCAGTCAGGAACAGTAAGGTACGCAAGATAATTTAGTGTATAACGCGCAATGCAGCAACAGATAGTGAAAATTAAGGAACTGCTATGCCGGAGACAAGGGGAAGTGCCGGCTAAGAGGACCATCAAATAAGCAAACAAAATGTGATCACAACAAGTAGTTGGCAGGGGAATGAAGGTACGGTGAGAGCGTGTAGGATTGAAGTGTCAGTAGTCAGGTCCTTCTCTAGCAGGCAGGCTACATGAGAAATGAACGTGAGAAGGGAAGCAGGAATAGAAAACAACCCCCCAGCGCCGTTTTTAAATATTCCCCAGCTCGTATCATGCAATTAATTTACAGCCGCATCTCCACCCGCTTGGAAGCTAATTACTGGAATCGTAACGGTGGCCAACTGCTGCCTGAGCTTGGCAGATCAAGAGGCCAATTGAGCTCCTGACGGGTGGACCCCAAAACCGGAACTTTCCCCTGGCCGGGAGGCTCCAGTGCACGTGCCCATATTGCCGCCTACCAGGATCCGCAGATGGAGGCCTGAAGGGTGAGGATTGATCAAGACAACAATTTACAAAGTCATAATTGATACCAGCATATTGACGGTTCAGCATATTCACATCAATCACTCATCAGCTGGTCTATGACCATCACCAGAAACCAAAGCCCAAACCCATAATCGATATAGCTCAATCGTGAATACACAGTTAATCCACACGCCTGCTCGCTCAGAAAAATAGGCCCATCCAAAAGAGGGAAAGACATGGAGGAATATATGTGGGAGATATGTCATGAAGAAGATGTAAATGGCAGAATAAAATGACAATAATATTCCAAGTACTTGAGCCCGTCCAAACACCATGTATACGCTTTCTCCAGTCGTCGGAAGGGTCGTTTTGCATTCAGATGATGCCGCCCAAGGCAGAAAAAGATAGGCATTTGCACCGCCATTTCATATGTCAACGCTGTGGGTATGAAGAATATGCCAAAAAGACAGGACACGGTGACAAGTCATGGGAAGGCTCTTGTCTCATGCCGACTCAATTCAGCTTTTGAACAGAAGGAATTACTCCAGCCGCTAATTTTTGTCTCAAGTTGTGATTGCCGTTTCTGAAGGAGCTTTCACCAGATCATCCTCGTGGCCGTCATGGTTAACCTCTTTCGTCTGCTCGTTTAGCTCTGACGTCTCATGTGTGTCCGAGACAGGTTGTGCGAGATGCAATGCTTCCTTTTCCTCCTTTTCATCTTTTTCATCCCTTTCCTCCTTTTCCTCCTTTTCCTCCTTTTCCTCCTTTTCCTCCTTTTCCTCCTTTTCCTCCTTTTCCTCCTTTTCCTCCTTTTCCTCCTTTTCCTCTTTCTCCTCTTTCTCCTCTTTCTCCTCTTTCTCCTCTTTCTCCTCTTTCTCCTCTTTCTCCTCTTTCTCCTCTTTCTCCTCTTTCTCCTCTTCTTCGTCTCTGTCCTCTTTTTCGGAAGATGTGGAAGGTCTGGGCGGTAAGGCAGGGGCTCCGTTAGGTGCAGTCGTAGTATCTTCATCAACGCCATGTGCCTGAGCTACGTCATTCGTGAAAGAAACCTCAGTGAATCCATCGATTGAAGGGTGGTGATCATGTTTCAGCTTCGAATCAATAGGCTCACTCGTCTCCAGAGTCGGGAAAGTAGGAGAAACAGGCGATCCTAGGTGGCTTGACAAGCCGCTCATAGGGCGTTGCGGGTTCCGGGGTGGAAGAGGTGGGGCGGGACCGCGCTTGGGGATGGTCACCAGCTTTGCCCGTCCAAATGTGGGAGACTGGGGCCCGTTTTCGGGCGATGTGGTCTGGGGTTCGGTGATGGCGCTGATAGCTAGTGGCTTCGGCGTGGAAACAACTGTGCTGCTGGCATCGTGCACTTCAACATCGTAAAATTCGTCATTCTCCTCGTCATTGCTCTTCGCATCAAGGTCCCGTTCATGGGTCGGTGCTAATTCCAAATGTCCGTCCGTCTCGTTGGCTTCTGGAATGCTCTTGGGAGAGCTGCCATTTGTCGTAGTCACAGTGTGTGCCGATTTTTCGTCCGTCTGGACACCTCTGTCAGTACTTGCGCGACTCGCGTGGCTCGCCACGCTAGTACGCCAGCTCGCGCGAGACGAAGCGTACACAGGGCTACTAACAGCGGGCTTGAACTCAAACGCATCATCAGATGGGCGCTCCTGGGTTCCAGCTTCTCGAATGAATAGCCCCTCGGCTTCAAGAGCCTTCACTCCAAACGGGTCGGGATCGTCAACAGCGGGGACGCCGAAGGAACTCCCAGGGGGCAGCAGTTGCATGTCTCCCGGCGTTTCCCCGGCGGATGGAATGAAGCTCTCATCGACATCGGCATCGCCCTGTGCGGCTTTGACCGTCTCTATGAGAGGTCTGACTTCATATGGCGGGTGTCGGACTTTGCCTGCAAGAATCTGGTCGACAGAATAGCGGCCATTGTAAAACCGCTCATTTTCATCCACACGCTCAACAATAATGGTCCCATCCACTTGTGCACCAGCATACAAACCTCGACTTTTCATATATGTCCAGATAGGATGTTGTCGGCGGTGGACCTCCGAGTCAAGAACACCACCAATACCCACAGGCCCTGCTGCGGCACTAAGCTCACCTCCTAACGTGCATCGGACGGTCTTGAAAGCTTTCAACGCCTCGAAGGTGTTGATAACAATCACACAATCATAGATGTCAATGCCAGCTAGGAACCCAATGGCAGCAGTGTGCAGCAAGATACCCGAAGGAGGACTCCACTCATCTGTTTCAGGGATCCGTGCCAGGAGAACACCACTTCCACCAGACCCACTCACCCAGAAACCAGTGCGCATTGTTGTGAAGATGCAGAGGCCCTTTGCCTTCTTGATGACCTCCGCGGGTATCTTTTTCAAAACCCGCCGCTTGCCCTTGGGGCCCTCCTCAACGCCGTACTTTTGGTCTTCGATATTGTCGTAGAAGCCATCTTTGCAGAAACTGCGAAGGATGCGAGCCGCTTTATCGCTCTCTTTATCTAGTGTCATCGGCCAGAAAGCTTCGGATCCGATCTTATTCGATAAGCGGTTGACGGGACCTCCAAGCTTGTCCATTGCATCCCATGCCTTATCAAACCCTTTCTTCCCATAGCCGTAGCCTTTCTTTCCAACGCTCATGGTCTTCTCCCATCTTGATTGCGGACGTAGTGGAGGGGGAGGCATTGTGGCGGTTGTACAGACGGCGGGGTAAACCCGGAATCACGGAGGGATGGGACGAGACGACCAGAGAACAGGAACACGACGGACTTGGATAGAAAGAAGCAGCAAGCAGGAGTCGCAACGTCGCAACGTCGCAAGGCTAAACGAAACTGGAAGAGCAAACCGCAGGTATCTATCTGTATCCGGACTTCCGCGATAAGAAAGATTTGGATCGCAACTGGATCTCAATCCGACAGATGATAGCAGCCGTATCGTATTGAGACAGGAACAGGAAGAATATTGACTGTCGTGCAACACGACCTGGGAGTCAGATCGGTCGCGAAACCCTGGATGAGGAAAAAAAAAGAAAAGAAAACGAAAGCGTCAGACAAGGCTATCAAAGTTGGAGACGAAGTTCCCGGGAATGATCCCGCAACTAGGTTTGGCTTCCAAAAACCAGACAGGGAAGAGTGGCAAACCGGCTGGGCCGCAAGGAACCGGGGCCGAACCAAACCCGCGGAAAGACAAAGAGTCTAGATGATTGCAGACGGGTCGACTTACCCGCAGCCTTTGACGGGTCAAAACCGTGAGCAACCAGGACTGGATGCAAGGGAAAGGAAGCGAAAGGAAGGGAGGGATGGGGGGGGGGGGGCAAGATCATTTCTGACATGCGGAAGTGAAGGCTAATAATTTAAGGATCCCTGGCGTCGTCCATGGGATTCGATGGCGTATGATAAATTATGTCTGGATTATAGACAAAAGATCAGCCGCCACATTACGTACCCTGGGCCCCAGGATCATTAGTAAAGGCCGTCTCACGTCGGGGAACAAAAAAAAAAAAGAAGAAAAGCATAGCTACCACGCGGATGCAAGCTGGAGTACGGCTCAACCGGAGAGGAATGTTGCTAGGGCGGGGCTGTGCAGAGTTGCATCTCATGTATCACATCGACAATGAGAGGACCACCGATGACAAAGGGCGATTCCATCATCCTCCACTGACTACAGAGCTGTATTTGACGTAGGTCTAATGGCCAAGTGATACTGTCCATCTCAACGGAGTCGCGCGGATCTAGCCACCGACGGCACGCGGATGTCCGGCAACCTGTGGAACCGTTTTGACATCAGTGCTAATTAGTAGTCATGTCATTGACCAGGACCACGTTCTCTGCGCAGACTGAGTCATCAAGGTGCCCACAGCATGTCGAATTAACCCAGCGCACAGTAGAGGCCGATAACCCCGTACTTGGCCCTGTTCTGCCTACCCCAGCCAGCTCAGGAACACGCTAACCTGGTCCATGACTCGTCGACATCCTTGCTCTTGGGTTCCTTGAAAGTCCTGGGAGCAAATCTGTGTCCGCAAATTGCTTGTGCCTTTGCCTGATCAAATCTACGGGGTAGCCTAGCCTATAAATAGATAAATAGATAATGTCAGGAGTATCAGCGACGATCGTCACGACTAAGATGCCAGCATCCGCCACACGTGCAGTATACGAAACACCGAACAGTAGGTTATTTGGATATAGACAGTCCCACTGGGTAAGCTCTGTTCCTGATCTGAGCGCGGTTCTCTATATCATGACCCTGACTATCCCCAAATTTCTTCTTAGTATTCGCACCCACATGGTCAGAGAAAGTAAAGCAGGTTATCAAGTATAGAGCGCAAGTAAAGGCAGCAATTCATGGCGACGGAAATTATCCACAATCTTCGATATCCAACATTCGACATCAGGCGTAGAAAGAATTATCACATAACACATTGCAAGAGCATTCGCCAAAGGACAAGGACTATCAAACACACGCACACATATACACACACAAAAGAAAAAAAGAAAAAGCAAAGAGCCTAATAGGCCACTGCGGTTGAGCTCTTTCGCCTTCCCTGCCTGCTCGTCTTCCTATGACCTCGGGAACCTGCAGCACTGTCTGGCATCAACAAGGAACTGGCTTGGCTGTCCATTGATCTTCTGGAGGCGATGCTCTTTTCTCGTCGGGAATCTCGTTCAAGTTGGGTAGTCGCCATCTTCTCAGACAGCTTTCGTGATTCCAGCCTAGCGACATGTTGCGCCTCATCCATTACGGATTTCGCCCATGATCTCCAAGGCCGGGGCGCGTAAATAGCAGCTGCCAGTATTGTTATAAATGTGGCCATCCATATTTTGCATGCGGATAGTCCTGAATGGATCATCCCCGAAAATGGACAGTACTTAACGAGAACCTCCAACAAGACTTCGCAACCACGAAGGAATTTTATCGACTTCTCCGGGTACTGTGCCTTTTCGGTGTCTGCTTCGTAAATCGACAGGATACTGTAGGAGAACTGTGAAAGTCCAGAAACATAATCCTTGTAGTGCGTAAGGATTTCTGCCTTTTCTGGATTGCGAAATTTGTGCCAGCGTCGTCTGCTGCAGCCGAGACAAGCGATACCATGCAGGAAGTCTTGACCTTCCAGCGGACATCTATCCAAGCATACGTTCTTCTGAAATTCAGACTTGTTCAATCTATCTTTCCAGAAAGGACGGAGGCCACCATAATTGTAGTATGGGCTATACTTTTCCAGCCAGTCCAGCCACGCATGAAACGCTTCAAAAGCATCTTTTTTCGGGCCCGAGAAGTACTCCCGATGCTCTATTCCGCATGGACAACGGAACTTAATCTTGTAGTACGCCAATTCATGCTGTATCAATTTCTCTAGGCGCGTGTAATGGCCAATTGGTGTGTGTTTGATAGGTTCCGCGTTCCAGTTCGCCGTAAATTTGCATCTTGCGAAGTACAAAGACTCCCGCTCGTGTGCCGACACCCGGGTCATTCCGATCTTGTAGCATCCCTCTGAGTTTTTACTGTCTTGAAAAATGTAAACACATCCTGTTCCTTTTATATCGAACTCGTAATGATGTTTCTCCAGGGGCGCTCTGATAAGGTTGTGAACGTTACGACGTTTATATGGAGGATCCCAGCTACATTCCGTGATACACGGATCTGAGATGGGGGATCCTTCCCATGGGTCAACGGCCTCCATGGCAGGGCTCTCACCAGTGCCAAGGTTACCAAAGTTTTCACCCCTCCCAGAGTTTTGGGAGGCCACGGACTCCTCAGATAAATCTTCACTGTCGAGAGACTCATCGTCGGAGTCCCGGAAGCTGCCAGGCATGCATTGGTTGTGTGGAATCTCGCCTGAAATCTCGCCGGCCGCCGCATTTTCTTCTATCGAATATGGAATAAAGCGTTGCTTCGGCCAAGTATGTAAGTTGCTGACGCTTCGCTTGGCACGGGGCGGCTTGGTAGGAGTGTACTCTTCTGATTGTCGCCACTTGGTGTTAAGTTGATTTCGAATATCAACCGACTGTCTCGGTTGTGACTCCGGCGTTCCCTCTGGCGACATTCGCGATTCAGAGAACACCGAGTCTGCACCATCAGACTCCTCATCGGTTTCGGCAGCGTGCGGGGACGAGGCAGAATCGCCTTTCGCGCCATCGGTAAATAGCCTCTTTCCAAGTAGGGTGCGAGGCGCAACATGTCCATGAACCTCCTTCTGAAAGGGAGTGCTAGGACCCATGACTAGCCGAACCGGTCCTTCACCGTCCCGGTCTTCATCGTCTGAATCTTCATCACCTGAGGCTTCATCAGCAGGGTTGTCATCGTCCAATGACTCAGCGGCCTCACTTGAATGGAATGGCGACTCAGAATTGTCTTCCTGTTCACTTGGAGATTTGCTTCTTCTAGACACGCTGCAGGAAACACGTCTCGAGCTCTTGCTCTTCGAAGCAGCTGTAGGCTTTGTGCCTTTCTGAATTACGCGTGGGTTGTTGACTTTCTTGCCATTTCTGCCCTTCTCAGTTGGGAATTCAGACTCGTCTTCGTGACTCTCCGTGGCTTTACTCCTTTTAAGAGATTCGTAGCGAGTAGAACCACTTGTGTTCTCGCTTGCCTTGCGAGTCTTAGAGCCCCTAGTTTGCGGGGTGTTGGATTGTCGGCGGGGAGGCATCTTCTCTGAAGATGCTATAAGATTCTTATAGAGTATGAGAATTGAAGAGAGGTTTGAGACGAACGGCAGGAAACCGCATACCTTCTTAAAATATCTCGGGCCCTATCGCAGTCTACCACTGGATCCGATATGCGCTGCGCCTCAGACGGAGCAGCGGAGCGAAAAGAGCGTACGGGCCTGAACAGTTGCATCATGCAGGAGGTCACGCAGGTGCAAAGAGGCTTATCTCGATATAGGAAAGACCGCGGAGCCGGAAAGTCATCTGCTACTTGGGGCGCAGTCCAGGATCACGCCATCTCGACTTGACATTCGAGGCCAGTGTTCTTGCCATCAGCGTCACTCTCCTAATGATCGATTGCCCTGTCGGAGTGCAGTTCGCCCCATTCACGACAGATATTGACGAGCGAAGTGTCGACCAAGACAGCTTTTTTCACCTGGTACCCGAACGCTCGCGGGGGGGCTGGTACCGTGGAAGCTGTTTAAGCTGCATTCTAGGCTAGCGGACGCCTCAGAAATGCACCTAGCCTGCTAAATTTATAGATAAACTACTGCGGCACAAACTTTTGAGGTGACGGCAGGACCTGCATCCGCAGCAAATGAAAACTTGTAAATATCCAACAGAGGAGCCGTTGGATGCCGGGCTCCAGTAATAGGCAGCCTTGGGAAAGTGGATCTGAATCCACAGTAATTAGCAGATGAACGGTTGTCAGAAAGATACGAGACCCAAGATATTGAACGAACCGAATGAGGTGGTCCTAGACCCAAGGCGAAAGGAAGATGCAAGTGTTCTCAGCTTCTTCGTGACAGGCCCCGAACCAAGAAGGGTGATGAGACATCATGGGGTGGTACGAAAAGATAGGCGGCTGGGTCTTAAGTGCAAAAATAGCGATTCGAGACTTTTTCTGGGATCACAGTTCCATAATTTTAGCCCCTGCAGCATGCCCCTGTCAGCGTAGTATTTGCCAAGCGTTGGGTTTCAAAAACCCTTTGGAAATAGAATTTGAATGCCGTCCTTCGAAACTCGCGATGATTTGGAATCGGTGCTTGTAGTGCCTTGGCCGGATCAAGGATCAAGATAATAGGCGCGCACCCCGCTTTCTTTGCGAGCGGACAAGGTTTCCCTCACGTCTAAAAAGTTGCCCTACTAGATATAGGTACTCCTGCCAACTCCCACGCTGTAGAGTAACTAATAGCGAACGAGGCTTTCCTACAAAGCCTCTTGTGAAGGTCTTGAAAATATCTACCGGCTCGATGGACATGATGAGCCACTGGCGAATATCTTACAGAGACGCTTCGTTGCATAAGCTTGAGCCTCGCAGGGATTATTGGTGATAAAATCGGCTGAAATGTTTACTTACAAGTTGCCCCATTGCGCTTTTCAGTGACGCTTGCCTAGTATAGTCGTAGTCACAACTTCACTCTACTAGGTATCGGCTCTCATAGGGATTCTGTCCTCTACCAAACTGCAGGGATGCAATAAAGTGCGCATCAAGGATGGAGACCATATACCGTTCATCAGTAGTAGCCACCTTTTGGGCATATAGTTGTTGAATGCTCTCGCCTAACTATTTGCTGTGCGTAGCCGAGTCTCTAGTTCGACAAATCTCTGTCATGGATATTCTGAGCAAAATTTTCCTGTCACACCAAGGACGCACTACTCCACCTGTTTCTCTTGATGTTGCAAACTGAGTACCAGAGATCCACCGTGACCGCCGTAGATACCATTGTTCAATAGGTAGAAAAATATAAATCCCGCAGCCTAGAGCCCACTCCCGGAAAGTAGAGACCGATCGTACTGCCAAGGCCCCTCAGCTCTATAACTCCGGCCTCTCTTCGACCGCCTGCAGCGATCTCACCCCGAAGCCTATCGTCCAGTTGATTGATCCACTCTAGTGCCTCCCGGGATAATAACTATCTTCTTTATCTCCTAATTTTTCTGGAAAGGGGCAAACCACAAGTCTCAGGTTTGACCTAAGCTTGACTATACTGAGGGTTATCTTCATAAAGGGGACAGCCATGCTCCTAGACTTGGAAGAAGACATATTCCTCTTCTAGGCCCTCAACGCTTAGGTTATCATGCCATTATTCAGCATAGCACATATAGCACATGCCGGAGATTCCGACTTAGGGCAAGATTTAGCCACGATACTGTCAAATAGACATTCTAGCCTGTGTTTTACTGTGGCTGGTTCCACGCGGTCCTTGGTCGTTCCTTACAATGTGTTGAGTGGGCGCTTTATTACAGTAACCAATCATACTCGACTTTCTGTTAGGGATGTCCAATGCAGAGATTGGTGTTCGGACGGGAAAGACTAGTTTAGAAAGAGGCCTGGCTTAGAGTCAGAAATTTCCTGTGTCTTCCAAGGTACTAATTCAGAGCCCAGCTATTGTCTTCGGCCGCTAGCATTCCAAGGTACCATACCCGTAGCAATACCGAAATGCGTCCCACACCTCCGCTGGACCATGGAATAGATGTAGCGACGGCTAAACGACCATTTCTATCTAGACGCTTCACCGCGACAAGCTCAACATCCGAGAGGATAAAACCGTGCCGGGCATTGTGCTGTTCCATATAGAAATTCACTTGCGCCAAAACCTGCCTATATTCTCGTTGGTCTGCCAGGTTCTGCGAAAAGCGCATTGAGGATCTCCACTTCCATGAAACTTTCAAGTCCCCGGGGGCTCGATTGACGCCCGTAGAGAGGCTAGCACCAACTACAATAAATGCAGCATCCGGCCTGAACTGGTCGATGACCTTCGCAGATCCCCCTCCGTCGATTGTGACCACAGATAGCTGTAGCAATTGAAGCTCTGGCGCAAGTTGTTCGAGCCCAGCTCGAAGGGCGCGTCTAACCCGACTAATAACAAGATCGGAGAAACGAAGATGGAAAGTTGGTTCATCTCTTAGTGGGGCAGGAAGAGAAGTGAATGGGTCACGTCGGATCTGTTTCGAATTTAATAGTTGTCCGTATCGTTGAATGATGGCTGGGTAGCTGAACTCTGGCCACGAGACAATTTGAGTTATGTTGTCCGCATTATATTGAGGATTTGTGGTGTTAGGGCCAGGAGTAGTCCCTTGTGTTGGTATCGTCGGAAGAGCAATAGAGAGGTAGTGCAGAAGTGTCTGAGTTTCCATTTCCAGTTACTTCATCACTATTTAAACCGTCAAAGTAAGGGAGGGTGTATCAAGCCGCAACAACTCTGTAGAATGTAGCATGGTGCTCAAGTCAACAGCCCCCCTACGTTGCGCACCCTGTGCGTAAGCTATATATGTATGAGTAGTAGACTCTGAATGCCAGGTCTCTGTATCTAGTGAACTCTGTCAAATTGCTGCCCAACTGCGGGGCAAGGAGAAAATCGGTGTCTTTTTTTTTCTTGGTGAGGATGAGCTGTAGTGCTTGTAGGGTGGCAGTTGTGTGTGTGCAATGCAGGCCCATGACTATCAAGCTAAAAATTGCGCGACAGCTCTGTAGAATTAGTCTAGCACCGTAAAGTCAACAGGGTAGATCACGATATCACATGACTTGAGCATCTGTTACATAATCAAATGAGGCGCGCTGAGGCTTAAACATCCTCACTTCATCCAACACTTTCAGCTCCATGTACCCCCCTCGGCGACCATGGGTTCGCAGGGTGATCGCTTGCTTGACCTTGACCCCCGTGATATTCATAAAACGGGAAATCAATCGCTCAGAGTCTTCGACGATATTTGAAATACAGATATGCGGTAAGACACATGCCATGAAGCTCGTGAGTACAAATCTTTAACCTTCCAGGACGACGCTGACTTGTTAGTTCCATGATAATGGCGATCCAGGGTACACCAAAAGAGGCCGAGATCTAAATCGTTTTCGCTGCGAGTTGAATGCCTATCGTAACCTCCGTGAATTCGGCGTGTGTGAACGCGGCTTTGTTCCCTTCTTTTACGGCTGCATCGATCGAGTTGACCCGTCCGCTTTTTACCCGCTCCTGAATCATTTTACCAACGATAAATTTCAACCAAGGGCGATTGTGCTCGAGTACCTACCGAATGCCGAAAGGTTAAATTGCGTGAATTATTCTGAAGGTCTCTTTCGCTATGCGGTAGATGGCATCAAAGAGATACATAGTGCCCTTATCAATCACCATGATATTTACCCGAAGAATATGCTCGTTGTTTCTGGTAGTAGGATTGTATGGATTGATTTTGATGTGGCAACAACTTTTGATAATATGGGCTCCCGTGAGCAGGCATACTGCGAATATGAGGTCGAGCTTGTTAAGAGTTTTGGTGAGCTTTTGGTATGTGTATCTTCCTTACCTCAAATATCAGATACTGACCGTCACAATCTTCAGAAGGATGATCAGAGACAGGGTCTGCCCCCCAACACGAAGTATTATTGAACCAGGGGCCCTCGAAAAATAATTAGCTCGGTCACATTACATTCAAGTGTTGGCACTTATGGGTCTCTCTATCGTTAAGCCTGCATGTCCGAAATGGCCTTCGGCGCTCTCCTTTCCTGCGCCAACTTCATGAATGTATTTCCGAAGGCCTGAAACCCTTGGGCCTTCTTAAATGTCGGCCAAACTTGTTTTTGACATAACACTTCAGTTCGGTAAAGAACTCCTCAATGGGGTTGAAGTCTGGCGAATATGGCGGCAAATGGCAAGTACAATAACTTCACTTACGCATCGGCACACAACTGTCTGACTCAATCTGAATTATGGAAAGATGCATTGTCCATAACAAGTACCGACCTCGGCTCTGGCGACCAACTGCTTCACCAATGTCTGACATGCTTATCACACTTGATTTGTCAATGAAAACTAAACGTTAGCAACGTAATATGGATAGCTTATGCTGGTAGAAATCTTGTAGCTTAGGCGCTGTTCTTTTGCTTTTTGCTGGGCTTTCCTTCTTGTCCAGCCAGCGTCAGAAAGAGCACATTTGATACTGGAAGGCGAAGGCAATATACCAATTTCATCCCATAAGAAGAACAACCATCTCTTCAACGAATAGGTCCCCCTCTTTTTTTTAGTAGGTGATCACGAAGGGCGTCTAGCGTCACAGGAACAATGTTCGACGGTCGACCGACACGGACTGGGGGCATCTTCTTGCGTATGTTAGTGACATATCGCTCACTACACTTTGCTGCTTCGGCAATTTGTGACGTGGCTAGCCTTTGTCTGCTGCGTATCATACGAACAATCATTTTGCGCTGCCAGGTTCAATGTGGTGAGTTGGACGGTGTGTTGATTGTCCTTGAGGTCGGGCGAAGTCAGGCTGGGTCGTGGAAAAAGAGGACCTGTGAATTTCCTTTTACAGTTATTTTCGCCTCTCTTAGTTCAGTATCTCGATATTATGGCGGATTATAACTACCTAATGCCAAACGCCGCACCGGCGATAAAGAATTCCTTGAGCTCTACGCGACTTGGAAGGGGATGATGCTTTAGGTGGAGGAGATTGGTGAAATTATAGGTGCTTTTGCAGAAGGACTTCCATCTAGCTTCCAGGTCTGAATCAAGTGGTTTTCCCTGACCTGATCCCCAGTGATCTCGGTCACAATTTTGAGGATCTGGACTGCTGGAACAGAGATTCGGGCATTTGTTATCTGTTGATGCTGGAGGGCATTATTGGTGTCATGCTTGAAGATGGCCAGGCACTCAATCGGGCTATTTTGCGCTTCTGTCATGCTCGCTAGGGGTAGCCGTGATGAGGCCAGCACTATCATGCTTGACCCCATTGTCAGCACTGGACAATATGGGTATCAAACGGTAGTGGTAGTGTCTGAGCCTAGGTGGGCTTCAATTTGTGACGAGATTTCAAGAATTCAATTTCAGCGCAAGGAGGCCTTGTTTTCCGCCATTTATTTATCTTTTTTTTTTTGGTACTGCCCAGGATTCTCTCCGCTGTCTAAGAAGTTTACAGGGACTGGAATGTTTGTCTCTACATCATGGAAAACCTTTCAGCTGTGGAATTGTGACAAAAAGACTCTTTTCCTGTATACTTTATCTCAAGGCACACTGAAATAGAGTAGGGCGCGAGTTTATCGCGTAAATTGAGCGGAGTTCAAATACTATATAGCGAACGACTTGGTTTAAAAACAACATGCATGTTGAATACATGTTTCGCAAGCAGAAAGAAAACTAAAGAGAACACGAAGCACTCCTCCTCTTTGATGAAGTAGGTTAGCAGTAATTTGACTAGATTCAGGGCGTCGCTGTCATGGCGGCTTTCTCCAAATCAACCGGACCCTGAGCGTGCAACCCGACGCAGCAGACAAACGAGAACAATCTCAGGCGGCGGTCGTACAGATTCTTCAGGCTGGCGCGCTTTCTTTGACTGCTGTAATTATGACCGGTGATGAGAATCAGCATGAAGAACGTCTCAATCAGGCTGGGCGGCACGTTTGAAAGTAACTGCCCCGTCTCGCTCCAATGCAATGCACTCGACACAGCAATAAGGCCAAACATAATAACAAGTCCAACGACAACTGTTATCTCATGCGCACAGATTCTGTTCATAATGTCGGAGACACGATACGTGAAGGTCGATTCATTGATGGTTTCCTTCGGAGGCATAGACAACCCCATTTGATGAAACAGATCCTCGTCTTCTTTATCGATCTTGGTGAACTCGACCTCCCCATACATGCCTAATCGTGATTGCATATTTCGCAACACAAAACTGTCATTCATGCCAATCAACCCCGCATACGTCCCAATGATAAGCCACCAGTTGGCATTGAAGTGGAGAACGGGGCCAATTGCGATCCACGCAGTTATCACGCACAGGAGAATAGCGATACCAACGAGAGTTCCCACAAAGTCAGCATAGTAGAAGATAGCCCGCTGGATATAGTTCATCTTGGGAGCGGGGATAACGACGAGGCTGTTGTCCAGTCTATCGCCGGTCAGCAAACGGAGCTTGCGTTCCAAGGCCGAGTCCACGATAAAGATGGAATTGAGGCAAGTCTTTGTGTACACCGAATGGCGTTGGCCAATATTGGCCAAGAAAGAGAAGATGAACACCATGGCAGCCGAAGACGCTGAGTTCATGTCTAGCTGCCAGCGGTTGCTCCAATTGTTCTTAGGGCCAAAGCCGATCCAAACAAGAACCGCCATCCAGTAGATTGAGACAGCAACCACGTGGCCAATGATATGCGAGAACGCGGTTACGAAACGTCCGAACCGATTTTCACTAGGCAGTTCGGTTTGAAAGGCTTCCGTATGTCGGTGCTGGCTAGTCTCGCTCTCGCCGGCCAAAGCTGCCAATTCCTCCTTGTTCAGCCCTTGGCTGAGCTTCGCCAGCATCCGACTATGACTTGATAGTCGGGACTTTAGTTGAATAATGGCAAGCATCTCATCGTCATACTCATTCAATTGCTGACGCACAAGCAGCGAGTCGAACAAGTAGCTGACGATAGCCTGGATGTCAGAGATAAGAACTTGCCAGATGTCCAAGTTGCTGTAGGGAATGCCAAGAAAAGCCCAAGTCACCAATCCGACGAAAATAATGCCAAACACAGTCTCGGAGCCGGATATAACAACGACTCGGTCCAGCCAGCGATCAAGGAGCCCAGCTTTGGTTGCCGACATGAAGCCCGAGGGACGATTTTCTTCCTCCCCAACCTGGTGAGTTGGAGCAGAGCCTTTGATCTCAGGTTTAGCACCTGGTTTGCTGATGAAGTGTACGAAGCGCTCCATCATGGTAGGTCTGACACTCATGTCTTTTATTTTCTTGAGACTTTCTTTTTTTCCTTTCTTTCTTTGTTTTTCTCTTCTTTCTGTTTTTTTGTTGCCCGCCGGGTGAGGGGTGAGGGGTGGGGACTATTTTTGTCAACTGGGGGCTGGTTGTCTTATGTCTAGTTGAGAATCAGCCCTACAAGTCAATAAGATCAATGGCTAGCAGTTGGGACAACTTACATCAATTTGATTTCGTGATTTTCCTTTGTATATAGTGGCGTCCAGCTCAAAAGTCACCCATAGCTTGGATGATTTAGTTCTTTCCCAGCTCCCCAGATAGTTCAGGTACTGTTGCTATGGCGGTCGGTCGGGCTGTAGTACTGGGCCAATTGGGAAGAATGGCCGATTTGCAGCAGACAGCTGGATAATTACTGCAGACGAACGAACTGGAATGTTAGAGGGGTTATTCATTGAGGGGGGATTGTAAAGGAAGTTCATCAAAGGTGTGAAATTGAATAGTTTGATAGCAATCAGAGCCACAGAGCACAGAATAATAGATATTGGCAGTATAGCAGGTGGAAAGATTATAAATTTTCGGTTCAAAAAGGATTGTTCTGCTAGCAGGGTTTCCGGGACTTATATATGGACAGCAAAATAATACTAGTCATGTTATTGTCACTATGAGGGATTTTCTTCACCAGAGATGTGGCTTGGTCAGCACGGCCGATTTTTCTTCGTTTTTCTCCTCCTAGTCTTGAATCTTCTCCATTGACCGCCAGGGATTTCGGCAAACATCGCTTGAAAATGGTGGGAATTCGGACATTGCGTAATTTTTCACGGGCCTGTTTCAGAGAGACAGATGACGATACGGTGTTCGTTCAACCCCGGTATAGAACAACATAATTTTTGTCGACCAGCCGAGGATTTGCGGTCAATATTTTTATCAGTTGAATCAAAGCGGCAAGTAAACCTTGGTAACAGCAGAACCAAGATGTGGCAGCGCAGTATAGTCTCCAGGCATGAAGATCGGCCAAAAGGAGGGGGACTTTTTGATGCCGACGCAAAGGAGCTAACTGCCTAAAGTGGACTAGTGTCGAAAGAAAAGAATAGAAAAAAAAACAGACAAGCATCAGATCAACAGTCGAAGGGCCAACGCCAAGACGGACCGGCACTTCATGATCCACACCTTATTTTTGCTTGGCGAGAGGCAGCCAATCGTGGGAGTTGCATTGGTAATGTACCCTAATCGCGATTTCACTGATGTAAGTAGCACTGACTCTAGAAAGGCGGGTCTTGCAAATGTGTGGCAGAGTCTTTTCAGGTTCACCCGCATGTTATATTTCGGCAGAGGAAAGGAAGGCCTTGTGAGGTCCTAGATAGCGCTGTGCGGTATGCTAGTTATCCGTAGGCTGACTGTTGACATCGTTCAGTTAACTCCGTTAGGTTTGTAACACAATATTTCTAACAACTAGGTATACATACGTAATTGGTCTTGCCCTTCTGACAGGTGCTGCTTCAAGTAGTAGGAGTCAGCATGGCTAGAGGACTGTATGACACAACTGCCATAGTGAAGCCAGGTGTCGGGGACTTAGCATGCCAGCCATGCTACTGCGCCAAAAAGGCAACAAAGTAGTAGTAGCCATCAGGTTACTACTAGCTGGCGCCCCTTACAAACCAGCACTTGTCCCTGACACCAGGGGAGCTTCAGGAGTCAGGCAAGAATCAACTGAATACGAAGTCTAAATTCCCAATCAAGCACTTTACTCTGCGGGCTTTTTGCGTCCACTCACCATTTTTCTGCCGACTCAGACAAATTCTCTACTATTGGGTACTCCCTAAACTGGATTCAGTGGTCCATTATTCCCTACAGTATTGGCCAAATTTCTCACTATCGGTCTACAAGTGCATTGAATAATATGGGGTAATCGATCAAGCTATCCCTAGCAACCCCGAAAATTACGTCCAGTCCAGTCAAGTCATCTACACCAACACCTTCTTTCAGTCTCAACGGATCCTGCTGCTATCCAGGGACATAGGGATATCCAACTTTACTTTAGAGCAAGTCTAAGAAGCTCAAATAGGACACCAAAAATTACCGCTGCAGGGCGTCTGTTGAGAAGACAGCCCCAAAGATCCCCCACCTTGCTGAGAGTCTATGTCTCCGGCAAGAATCTTGAGATCTTTCCAATCACATTTCGTGTTCTGTCTGGCGGAAAGCGATCTTGAATGTATACATAACGGAGGCAAGGCTGAAAATTTTCCATACATCTACCGTTTTGCTGTATCGCCAGCATCAGTCCATGAACAAAGAGAGGCTGTCCATCGTCTGTCCATGGACAATGCCAGCGTTTATACATATCAATTATGTTTCCCGTGCGCTTCTCCTGAGAGCTTTTCCCGGCCGCTTCTACCGCTTCCCGATTCTTTGTGTCTTTCGCATCCTGTTTGTTTTGCCTGCGCTTTTCCTGAGAACTTTTGCCTGCTGCCTCTGCCGCAGTCCTGTTCTGAAACGCTTTAGGGGGAACGAATTTTTTATCGGCCATGGTGATAGAAGAAACTAAGTCTGTAAAGATCTTGGGTGTGAGTTCTAGACAATACACTTATTATCGGAAAACGTACCTGTTGAACAAACCAACCAACCAATTGGATAATAAATAAAATCTTCAGGAGGCTTGCGATGCTTGAATTGCTTTTGAGGACAGCAAGTGTGCAGAAGTTGCGATGGAACTAGGGGGAAGACTTTGGAATTCTATTTCATCGAGCTTAAAACGGGGTGAAGCTGCGGTTTCTATATCGCACGAGGGTAATGTGAGGGGTAATGGACTTATAGATCCATGTCGAGTACGATTACCGTATTCGGTATATCATGTGATCTCGGAACCGGAATATTTCGACAACACAAACCCGTCTGGCATATGTATAGCTAGCCATACAATTCTTCCCCTGCTCTGTTCTGCAATAGACCTCTTGGATTAATCAGTCTAGCTAATCAGCTGGGCAACATTGATTTGGGACTAGCGGTGCCTTCCTTTGCAGATCATTTTGGGACCTGACTGAGGCACGGCTATTCTTTTGTGGATGTCATGTGATCCTCTCACTTAAATTAGCCTGCTTGGTTCAGTACCCCTGATGTCCTTCCAATCACCACTAACCATTTATTTTATCAAAAAGTCGCCAGGCGACTCCAAAGTTTCCTCAGATCATTGGTTCATTTATTCATTTCCCCCAAAATGTTCACATGTAAACCTTATGATGATGTTGCCTGGGCAATAAGCACCCAGATCTGGGAGGATTGGCCAGAACTTCTTCGCACTGATGGTGACATCTACAATGACATTGGAGTCATTCTCTCTGAAGAATTCAATGACCTTGAGTGGACCCTGTTTGAATTCCTTAGCACAGGTGGTTTCAATACCTGCTTCAAGATGGAATTCACCAACAACTGCAGTGCTGTTATACGGTTCCCATTGCCCGGCACTGTCATGTTTCCTGAAGAAAAAGTCCGCAATGAAGTCTCTGTCATGCAGTATATCTCGGAAAAAACTTTACACAAAATTCCAATCCCGGTGCCTTCCATCGTTCGCTGGGTAGAGACAAAAGAGAGTCCTTCAGACTTGGGACCTTTCATCATTATGAACTATATCCACCACATGGGAAGTATGGGTGATCTCCTTGAGATGCCAGGGCGCCAAATAGGGCAACCCCCAGTACTCAATCCGGACCTCAATCCGGCCAGGCTAGAAGCTCTCTATGGAGAACTAGCCAAGATCCTCCTTTCGTTGTCTACACTTTCTTTGAGTCGGATAGGATCCCTTGCTAGGAATGACGATTCTACGTGGGAAGTGTTGCATCGGCCTCTGTCCTACTCTATGAACGAAATTGTGCAACTAGGAACACTACCCCGATCGAAACTACCGACTACAACGTACGAAACAGCGTCGTCGTACTTTGAAGTCCTGGCGGAACTACACCTTCTACACCTTAGAAGCCAGAGGAACGAGGCGGATATCTTGGCGGATGTCGATGCAGATGTCTTGGCGGATGACTTCCGGCGCAAATTTGTGGCTAGATTTCTCTTCCGGAAACTTGTTCGAGACCAGGAGCAGAGAAAGCAATGGATATTCCATGATAATGGCCCATTTCCAGTCTGGTGTGACGATTTTCGACCAGAAAATGTTCTAGTTGATGAAGCTGAATGCGTCGCTGGAGTGGTGGACTGGGAGTTTACATATACCGCTCCGGTCGAATTTTCTCACGCGCCACCTTGGTGGCTTCTTCTCAAAAAGCCTGAAGATTGGCCTGAAGGCCTTGATAACTGGTGTACCGAGTATGAGAAAGCGCTCCAGACCTTTCTGGTGGCAATGCGGAAATGCGAAGACGAGGCAATCCAGAAGAAGCTGCTAGTAGAAGGCCAGCGGCTATCTAGTCGGATGCGGGACAGTTGGCAAAGTGGAGACTTTTGGATCATGTACGCTGCGAGGAATAATTTTGCCTTCGACGCGATATATTGGAAAAAGATTGATCAGCGGTTCTTTGGACTGACTAGATATGAAGATGACAATATTTGCAATATATGGCGGAAGAGACTTCACCTTTTGGAACCTGGAGAGAAGAAGCTCATGGAGGAATATGTAAATCTGAAACTCAAGGACAGGAACACATGGCGTCTCGTTTGGGACCCTGATGAGTACACCGTGGGGTGGATCAAGAGGCTGAAGATAAAGAAGGAGGAGAGGGAGAGGGAGGAGAAACGACTTCAAGAGAAGCAGTTGTAAGGCACGACAACAGTGTAGTGATTGTCATATAATGGGGTATAGAAGGTTGCAATGCCTTAATCACAATAGTGGTTAGTTCTTAATGATATATATTTCTTAAAGGGGTTAAAATTGGTTAAACTTCTGGATCATGACCCGGTGTGGCCGGCTTGCTTGCGGATTATGTTAACCATCGAGACTGGCGGATTGTTCGGTACTGACCAAAAAATCAAGCAACCGCCACCCCTGTCCATGCTTGGCTGCTGGCAATAAGCGCGATTCGGGTGAAGATGGCATTTAACTACTCGAGAATTACGAGGGGCGGGGCTGGAAAGTGACAAGAAACCTCGTTCCTCCTAGGGAGCAGAGCCTTGTTTCTAGGAGCAAAATGCTCTGGGGGGACTATCTTCAATGCTGCGTATAATTCTGCTTGACCTTACCCTTTGTCTGGTACTAAATGATCCTAATGAGAGTGACAGCTACACAGCATCATTGCTGGAAGAGTTATCTCTAACAATGACTAGCAAAGATTCAACATCTGACTTCCCAAGCTACGCTGAAAAGCCGCCTATGCTGCTAATGCCGCATGGCAATGACGTCTTCGCATCCTGCATCTCCTCTCGGAGCCTCACCGAATTTCAAGGCTCCTAAAGGCATAAGAATAGATAGAAACGCTAGCTACACTCCCTGCGTGGGACCCTGAAGAAAAGCCCGTTTCCCAGTGTTTCCAGGTCCATCTCTCTCCCGTTTCCTCTTATTCTCGGATACCTTGAGAAGCGGCTCGGTTCGGGGTGGAAAGAGGGTGGCACTGTCAAAGTCGATAAGCATGACACGGCAACGTTCTTCATTCCAGAGAAGGTTGCCTTCGTGCTCGTCGTCGTGGTTGACGCCCTCAGCCCGTACAGCATGCGAGGAGCGCCGTACCTCTGTCGCAAGGTCTAGCAACCCTCTTTTCGCCGCCTTCTCCCCAGCCCACGACATCAGCATCATGTGGAAGACCCTGGTCCCGCCCGCGAGTATGTAACCCCAGTCCAGCGTGACGATTCCCAGGTATACCGGCACCACATAGCCCTGGAGCTTATCGAGCCGGGCGTAGACGCGGCTCTCGTGCACTAGGGTATGTGGATGGCCCGATAACGCCCCCTTAGCTACGAAGGTGTAGCCGTACGGTACCAGTTCCAGCTTGAAGAGCACGCCTACGGCGCCCCTCTTACCCCAGCCGTCCAGCGCTTCGCAGTGTTGATACGGGTTCTGGAGCAGCTGTTCGCCCACTAGGCGAGTGAACTCCTCGGCGTCGATGGGATGTCTGTTGACATCTTCGGCTGTACGGTGCGAACGCACATTAGGGCAGTTGCAGTCGAGTTCCCTGCCTCTCTTGAGGCCCATCAGGCACTCCTGTGTACAGTATTGCCTGGTTGGTGCTAAGTCGGACACCTCAGCATCCTCATTCCCGGAGCTGCTGCTCGACGGACCGTCCTTCCGCTTGGTGGCGTTAATCATTGATTGAAACCCAGGTGGTGGGCCGTCCGGTCTCTCATCTTCATCCTCGTCTCTGGTGAGCACTTCCGCAGTCTTACAGGACGAGCTCGACCGCAGTGATATCTTCCGGCCTATTGGACCCCCGCTCGACGTGAAGTCGGGATCTGTTGCCTGTGACGATGGCGCCAAGGGCGAATCAGTATCCTCTGCCACTAGAAGATGGGTCGCATCCTCGTACGGCTCCCTCCATTTTCGCAGCGTTGCCTCAGCTGTTCGCGACGCCGCATCGAGCGAGGCTCCCCTGAGAGCTTCCGATAGGAGACTCAACAGACAGAAGCTGGCCAGTTCAGCGACCGCGGTGTACGCCACCTTGTCGCCGGCCGAGTCTCCTACGTCTTCGCCTGGTAAACAGGCATGACAATATAGCGTCTGGAGGTCGGATCGGTCGATGTGGAGGAATAATAAAGACGTGCCGGCGGCAACATAACCGTACGAAACCTCGTACCTAACCATGTAGTCAAAGACCTGCGTCAGCGCCACGGCGATTAGTTCTTCTGCCCTCTCTTGTTCCAGCAACTTGGCATCATTCTGAGACTTATGACTGTTGATCCGTTGCATGACCTCTATGAATAACGTCTCCTTTGACACGACCAACTTCAAGGACCCTGCCGCGATCTTATAGGCTGCTTTATAGTCATAGACGAAAGCGTGGCTCTCGTCTCCGCCCAGGCGCATACGGACTCCCCGTCCGTCAGGCTTCGTCGGCGGAGGCTTGACTCGCCGTTCGGATGCCTGATCACTGTCGATCGATACAGTGACATCACAGCGGTTGTGGCTGAATCGTAGTCCCGTGCATTGATATTTCCTCCGCAGTTCCTCATCGTCGAATACGGGATGCAGAATTGCCCATACTGGATCTTCAACAGCAAGCTCGAAGTGATCGACGGCATATTCATTGCCTGCCCATATGTGAGAGATCATCGTTCCTATGTCTCTGGTCGTACTTTCTTGATAGAAGAGGCGCTTTCCCCCACAGGCCTTCCTGATGGCCTCAAAATGACGCCGCCGATGTGTGTTCTTGAAGCTGTCCCAAGGACGAAGCCACTTCGGGTAATATTTGCCCTCGACACTCGTGTATCCCGTTGAGGACTGAGATGTGCTGGCAAGACCGAGTTTCTTGTAGAGGTCGAAGTGGCAATCGTATAGATATTCCTCCAGTGTAGTCTTCTGGTTTCTACGCCTCTCCTGCTCTGTCTCGCGCCTCAACTGCTCTGTCTCACGCCTCTCCTGCTCTGTCTCGCGCCTCAACTGCTCTGTCTCACGCCTCTCCTGCTCTGTCTCGCGCCTCAACTGCTCTGTCTCACGCCTCTCCTGCTCTGTCTCGCGCCTCAACTGCTCTGTCTCACGCCTCTCCTGCTCTCTCTTGCGCCTCAACTGCTCTGTCTCGCGCCTCAACTGCTCTGTCTCACGCCTCTCCTGCTCTCTCTTGCGCCTCAACTGCTCTGTCTCGCGCCGCAACTGCTCTGTCTCACGCCTCTCCTGCTCTCTCTTGCGCCTCTCCTGCTCTGTCTCGCGCCTCAACTGCTCTGTCTCACGCCTCTCCTGCTCTCTCTTGCGCCTCAACTGCTCTGTCTCGCGCCTCAACTGCTCTGTCTCACGCCTCTCCTGCTCTCTCTTGCGCCTCAACTGCTCTGTCTCGCGCCGCAACTGATCTCTCTCGCGCCTCAACTGCTCTGTCTTGCGCTGAGCCTGCTTCAACTGTTTCCGTAGCTGCTCAATCTCGGTTTCAGACATTGCAGGGATAGAATGATAGAAACTTAGTTGAATATGGAGGGCTGAATTTTGTTCATGTGCAGAATATGTTGGCAAGTGAATGAAGCCCCTCAGAGAAACAAAGAGCTAACTGAGATATAGTAGCCACTGCTCCATTGGGAAAGATTTATTCCGGAAAGTGGGGATTCTACAGTGGTCATGTGCACACTCTGTGCATGTCAAGTGAGCAGACTCCCAGCTGACAGGATTGATGCCTGCCAGAACAGAGATCTTTACCTTCAGAGAAAGCTTCGCTTGGAGAATCTCATAAATGCAGTAATGAAGAGAGTTGTCCAGTGGCTGCCGGGCAGCTAAATAAGATCAGTTTCACAAGATACACACAACAGCTGTCAAAGGTTCCTCTGACCTAGATAGCTTTGTTTGCATTAATGGTTCTGGAGCCGGCGTTGCCCTCAATGTCCCTGACAGCAGCCGCGGGCAGTACACGGCCTGACAAGCTCAGTACTCGAAGAGGTGTATAGAAGACCTGTGCAAAACGAGACTGCCTTAGAATCGATCCCGCATGCCCACGTCAGTGGTCTGGTGCTCGAGGAGGGCCTCAACCAGCGGCGGGCTCCTTGGCCGTCATATCTGGATACGTCAGCATCTCCTCTCATCCATTGCGCTATCGCTAGAAGCTCACATTCGGTCCACAGCGCTGACTCGTAGTAGCCTTAGCAACTGTTACTCTGTTGCCTTTTTGCCGCAGTGGCTTAGTAGTATGGCCAGCATGCTACTAGATACTAGTAGTAGTAGGTCCCTGGCATGATGAGAGAAAAAGTAGGTGCTGAGGCGGGGTTGCTTACCTGGGGGTAGTGAATCAGGCGATGGCAAGTGAATGCCTAATATATTCAAGCCAAGATTACAGGCTGCCCATTTATTAATGTGTGTCTTGGGCTGGTAACCTGATGGAAACAGCCCTTATCTGTACTAGGTTCGCTAAATTTAGCTCGTCAGTCTTCTAAGGGCCAAACCAAGTGTCCATGAATCAAAGCTGTTAGTCAGCAACAACATTCTGTTCCTGAGAGTAGTTGTTCTTGTCCTATCTTAACTTCTACTGGGATATGAACTGAGCAGCCTTCAGAGCCAGCCTATTCTCATGTTGGTTGTGGTGCTGAGTTTCTCAGTCCAAGCTGATGGATACTTCTCCAAGGTGAATGGCACCCCAACCTGGCATATACTTGAGTCATCTGAGCAATATGTTTTCCGTTTCTATGCCATGATCAGCAAATGTGTGCTTGCCATGCCGTCAAATACGCTTTAGGAAAACTTCCCAAAATCTGACATCGCCTTTCAATTGACATCCAATTTATCCTAGTTCACGATACCTAGGCGGCAGGGGATTTAGTTTGCACCATGGTCTTGGTACACGGGGCCGACAGCTTGCAAGCTTCCTTTCGTACCCACTCTACGGGTTCAAGAACTCTGTCCCTCAATTACCCTGTGATGGGTGTAACACTCATTGCCTCAACAGCCTCAGTCAACCTGTGACTGGACCTCCTGCCCAGCTCCTTCTCACTCTCCCAATCCGGGTCCGCTTGCGTGAAGATAATCTTGTGTCCGCTGCGATGAGACACAGCCGGCAATGCGCCGACTTCGAGGGTCTCGTATGCGGATATACGCTGGTACCAGGCATCACGCCATTGTCAGGATCGTTGCGCCATGCTCTGAGAAGAAGCTCCATAGTGGACATGACGGCGAGTTGGTGACCGCTTGTGTCTTTTTACCTGCAATTTCTCGAGCGATGAGACTCCAGCGAATAGCCTTTGCAAATCGCGACAGAATATGCAATGCAGAGACGTCCGGAGTGTCCATGCTGGAAGCTGAGTGGCCTGCAAAACAGCCACGCCGAAGCTTTGGTATCTTGTCTATAATGGAGGGCCATTCGAGCCCTCCATTTATGACCACAGAAACAAAGTACCGGGCCCGCGTAAGCGCGAATGCCGTGAACGTGTGTCAACGGGGATATACGGGCTGCAGAAAGGACTAAGAGATACCTACTTCAGAGCCTTTGTTGAACGAGAACTGAACGAATCCCTGCGACAAGGCCGTTGCCGCAGACTTGCGGACAAGCCAAAAAATCCGATAGGCATTTAAGAGCTGCGGCATTCGAGAGTATCCCGTTGCGCAAGTCACGGCCAACGAAGGTGCCGAGTATTTATGCAAAGACTGAGAAAAGCTCTGTTAGCTGCAACCAGGACGAGAAGAGCAAAGGTTGAAAGAAGTTGCAGCTACTTCGTTGACCCGGATCTCCGTCGTCAGAAGGATCGACAACCAGCGGATCTGATCCCAGAAAGAGTTGCTCAGACCGGTGACGCGACACTTGCCACCGTCCCTTCTGGTGATATTGGCGACGACGTCTTTGTCAGGCAGTTGATGAATTGAGCTCTCGTAGACGACTGCTGATCATCAGTACGGCGCTCCCTGCTATTTTGCGGGACTTGCTAGTGCAAGTGACATCAATTGTTTCCAACCCGACAGCAGGGGGTGTCAGATCAGGGGCATCTCTGCCAATGAAGCATCTTCGAAGCATGTAGCGAGCGGCTTGACCAGGATCTACCGATTGGACGTTGTTTCGTGCTCCCTGCCTGTCCGAACGCAGACTGATACCTTTTTCGGAGCACTACCTTAGGGGTCCGTAAAATAAAATGAATGTTGCTCGATCATGAGGCAACCCTGTAAAGCCCAGCTCAATGTCTACGAAAGAGGTTGAAGCGCTTCCAACGCCGTGGTGATTGGCGCATCGAGCAAGCCTTCCCGCCTACATTCTCTAGTACCACATCTACCAGGCTGGACTGCAGCAGGGAGTTTCATTAGCATGATTGTACTTGGGGAAAAGAGGCTTCTCGTACCGCAACACTTCCCACGAAGGCTTTCATCCGCCAAGTCTATTGTCTCTTTTTTCCCTTTACTCCACGGAACATCCCCGGCGAAACATCAAAATGCCTCTCAACGGAAAGCCTCAAGGGAGAGTCTATCTACATCAGCCTGAATAGTCGCCCACACCGTGGAGAATACATACGTCATCCTAGGCTTCCTTGCCGTCTGAGTCATAATGAAGAATCAGTACATATTACCTTAGGCTATACACCCTACCTTGCAGAAAACTACGGACGCCAAGTCCATTGCCCTTCTCGATCTAGTAGGTGAGCAGTGCTGCCCTGAACTCGCGCTGCTGGATGATCAGGTGAGCTAGCCAAAGCGCCGTCCATCATTAGCGCTGCAACTAGTTTCACAGTCCCCACAAAACGTTCTAAAATTACACGGGCAACGGCGACCCGGTCTCCCTCGTCTAATCAACACTTCACCTCAACATCGTTGCTGCATGACCTTTGAGGTCCGGGCCAGGTGGGAAGTTAGACTTTCATCTACACGTGCTGCTCACTCTTGGTCTTTTCTAGATGTTTTTCTTTTACAGGGCCGCGTGTCTACGGCCTCTGCGGCCAGCATCGCAAAGCAAAATATCATTCCGCCACTTGCGGGCCCGGAGCATGTCCGTCTCCTTACCGCCTTGCAACATACCTTTGCCCGGTATGGGCCCATTAGAGGACTTATCTGGGATCGACAACTCCCTTGCCGACCACCCCTGGACGGCTTTGAAAGGAGGCACGCCCTGGGGGTTTGTGGTGTACCGGTGCACATACAAGGACAACAACCAACAGTGGCAGCACATGCTTGATGTCCTCAATATGGGAGTCACAGAAGGGCTGGAGACATATGGCAGGCTGGATCTCCTCCCCCACCACCACCTCACTGTCATGGATGACACAGCCAAGTACAAGGGGGCTACATCCCATGATGTCTGCAACCACTTCCATTCCTGGGTTACAGGCAAGCTTCCCACCATCTTGAAAGATCCCAGTGCATGGGATGATGCTGCTCTGGGGACAGATGAGGAGGGCAGTGCAGTGGAACCATGGCTGGGCTCCTGGTACAACTTCTGTCTCTTTGTTGATGACATCTGTCTTGAATTGCTGGACAAGATGGATCATCCTGTTGTTAAACTGCTCTGCAGGTTCTGGGGATATCAGGAGCCTGGTCATTGGGAGTACTGGGTTCACCCAGAGTTTGAAGATGGCGAGACTGATATTGATGAGGAAGATGTCGGGTGGATGTATATGAGCATTGGGGATTATTGCTCGCACTATAGGGATCTAGTAGACAGAACGGGCTGGTATGGAATGTATCTGCGACCGCCGTATATGCTGTTGTTTATGGATGATTCTGAGATTCCCGGGCACTGGAGAACTAAAGATTGAGGGCAGGGGTTCATGAAATTTCTTTTCCTAGAGCAATGGCCTTGAATATTCGCATTGTCGACAAGTCATCGGCTCTAATCGTTGACCAGTAGGGGTGAGCTTGAACCTACTGGAGCAAACGAGTGCATCCTGTTACCAGCAATGCAAGGAAACGGAGCCTGTAAGGCATGGCAGTTATGGGAAGGTTCTCTGGTAACCAGAGACCGAATAATCAATACTTTGGTTAGGGTTGATCATTGCAGAGGCGGATGAAAGGGACGGTAGAAGCTTACTGTTAACAGCACTGCCCAGTCTATCCTCTTGTTGGCACATCTCAACTTCCTTAGTGAAGCAGCTAAATGAACTCACATAGATGAAAAGAGGATGGGTGAGCAAATCACCTCCAAAGGGAGAGTCAATCACCTGACTCACCCTGCTCACCCTCTTAAAGCGGCCAGTTTCGAGAAAGGCAGGAAAGAGGTAACTACTCGTAGTTTTTTGAACGGTAGAAGTTCGACTGGTCCACACTTGCTATTCTAGCACACTGTCGCATGGCATCATTTAGATAGTGTTCCCCTTACTTGCTCCTAAAGCGTTCTCTCGGGGACATCAAATGCTGAAGCTGCTGCCTTTTGGCATCTAGTGCCAATTGAAAGTGGCTTTCTTTAGAATTATCTGCCATGGCGTGATTGTGGTAAAGAAATCAATCGGGTTGCTGTATGCTGTAGGTTAGGATGCCTAGCTAACTAGTAACCACATCTACCATCTGACAAAACTCCAATTTTAGATTGCTGTCCGGGATTAGTGCGGGGCGACTAAGGGCGGACCCGGTAGCGGACCGTAGACTCCCAGGCTCGTACCGAGCCCAGTCTTGAACTGAGAAAGGATCACCAGTCTGACAGTGAGAGGGCTTAGGATTTGATCAAACTCATTCCACTAGATAGTCGCACTATGCTTTGCATATATGACACATGTACCTTTTCATTTCACCGAGAACACTCAGCTCTTGTGACTACCTAGGTACCTCAGTCAGGTACTACGTCTCCAAGGTCCAAACTCGATTCAATGGACGAAGTGTCCATATCGACATTGCAATCCCTGTAAATACTCTGACAAGGACATGCGACATACGGGACTCCGGAATCGCCGAGGTCTGGAAAAGCTGAAGACAGTGATGTCACGAAAAAGTGGTTGTACACAGCAAACGGTCATCTAGACGGACCGACCTAGTAGAACAACAAACAAGCGCTTCTATCCATTCTACAGAGCACCAAGTTCCTTCAGTTTAGAAATAAGACCGTCAACATCTTCAACCTTGCCACCGCCTTGCCGTGGTGGAGGTTCTGTAAAGCAGAATAAGTGTTAGATTCCAAATCACACCAAGCACCGTAGCAACGAACAACAACAAAAAGAGGAGCACAAAACTTACCGGTGGCCTTGATCGTGTTCAACCGTTTCTTATCCTCAACGCCAAAGTCCTCCAGCTTCTTCTTCTCCAAGGGCTTCTTCTTGGCCTTCATGATATTCGGCAAGCTAGCATACCGAGGCTCGTTCAACCGCAAATCCGTCGTGATGACCATCGGGAGCTTAGTTCGTAAGGTTTCCACACCTCCATCAACTTCACGGGTCACCTCGATAGTGCCACTCTCGTCCTTGATCTCCACCTTACTGGCCTGCGTTGCCTGCGGCCACCCGAGAAGACCGGCAAGCATCTGGCCCGTCTGGCCCTGGTCGGTGTCGATCGACTGCTTTCCGACGAAGACAAGATTGATGTTTTCCTTCTTGACCACACCCTGCAACAATTTGGCGACGGTGAGCGGCTCGAGGCCACCGACTTCGTTCTCGGGAACTTCGACATGGAAGGCTCGGTCCGCGCCCATGGCCAGGGCGGTACGTAGAGTGTCGCTGCTTTTAGGTCCGCCAGCGGAGAAAGCGAGGATGTTTTCAACTTTCAGCGGTCCCTTACGTTCGCGGAGTCGGACGGCTTCTTCGACGGAGAGTTCATCGAAAGGATTCAGAGAATGTTTGACGCCAGCCGTCTCGACGCCCGTTTGCGTCTTGTTGATGCGGGGTTTGATCTATTCGGTTGCATAACAACGGGAGTACGGCATTAGCTAAAATTGAATTTGGCTCGACCGTGACACATAATTGATTCCAAATTGGCACTGATCGCATAGATAGGAATCGTCTTTGTGACAGGATCCCGCTTCCTCGATGACTCCGAAATACGGAGGCAAGGTGACCTCGAGGTACTTACCGCAAAATCGATCACCCGCTTAACGGGGACTAGAATCCGTAGCCCACTGGCCATGGTCGCGTTGTGTTTGCAGTGAAGACAGTGAAAAAGAAAAAATAAAGCCGACAACAACAGCCAATTCCCAGTATAAAGAAGGACAGGAAAAGGCCAGACTTGGAGTGGAGAGACGGTAGGACAGACCAACGGAAATTCGACGAGGTAGAATCGCAGTTGGTGAGTCGTTCCGATGCCGAGCCGATCTCAGGTTGCTCCGTCTTAGACCGAGGTTATTGTGTCCTCCGCACGTTCTTCTCCCGTCGGCAACTCAGTCTTTGTCGGCTTCTTTCGAGCCCAATAATACCAGGTTGACCTAGTCTTTGGAGATGCCAACTGGAATCGGTCGCGACTGTACTGGACATAGTATGACTTGCTTGCCCGGGTTCACCAGCCGTACGGAGGCTCGTAGTGCCCTGCAGGTAACACGGCCGCGCCAGTTAGAGCACACCACATTCGTTTATCCGCCGTGACCTCCGAGCCACTGACTAATTATTTTATTTCTGATGTTCGATCATCACCTGTCGATTGAGATCTTCAAGGAAGAGAGCATGCCAGGAGAATTGTACAGTCACTAGGAAGAACGGCTTCTGCCTCAAAGACAGAGACTTTGTTTTCGAACCACTGCCATGGCCCTAGGTAAAGAGATAATTTGAATGATAGCTATAATTTAGTGGCCATCATAAACATAAGGCAATAGATAGTTGTACTCATCGCCTTTCTGATTGTAATGGATGTAGCTGGATTGCCTACGCTTCCCCACCAGGCCAAAAAGACCAACACTATCCGCTGAGCTATCCACGCTCAGCGGATAGGACCCAGACCCTGCTTAAGTACACACTGAGGGATGTGCGCTGCGCTATGGCGACTTACGCTTTTACAGAAGTTGAGGAGCAACTATGAATATTTCTGCCCAAGGAACTTTATAGATCTGAGGGAAACATATGCACTTTTGTGTCTCTCACAGTTGGGCAAAGTGAGAAATTCAAGATTGTGGTGAATTGCCAAAGATCGAGGGAAATAGTCTGCTTGTCATACCTATTGATCACCCGAAGTGAGAGAATGGTCTTCGAACATAGTTTGAAATAACTTCACATATATACATGGTCCAAATGGATCTGTTATTCCATATGCAGCTAATGATGTGTGCCGAAAGACATTCATCTGCATAGAACATCAAATCCTTCTGTAGGTATTTAGGGAACTGCACCTGTAGATGAATAGTGGCTGCAGTTCCATCTTCTCTTACTCTATAATTGTGCCATGATGCATGATCCGTACAGCTTTAACTGCACAGCTAGGGGAAGATGCATTATATTGGAGAGTAGGAGAGAGTAGGAGTAACAAGGCGAACGAATATACATCAACTAAATGCGGGGCGCAAAATAATAGATTGGTTTTACTTGCCGTCAGCCACGTATTTTGGGCATATATAGCATTATTGGGTGAGCTGTACACTGCATGTCTGCCTAGATTTACAGGGAACAGCTGACTGGATAGAGCTTAGCAAACCAATAATGTGCAGTGATACTAGTGTTCTTGTGGTAGATCCTTGAAATTTGCAGTTTGAAAAGTCCCCTTTTATGTGAAATTGATGGTTATAAAAGAGTCTTCCTACCACAAATTTTCTGAACTACTCGATAGAGAGCAAGCTTCTGACACAGATCAAGTTCTTCCTTCTACCCAACATACTTCAGGCTTCTAGCACAGACAAGCCCTCTGCCTTAAGGTACTATCTCTTCTCCCAGGTCTCATAGAAAGAAAATGGTTAATAAGAAGAGATCCCATCGACATGTGCAAGAGAAGCTACACTAAACGAGGGCGGCTTTGCGGCCATGTGATTGAAACACCTGGCGATCTGGTCCCTGAGGATGGATGTAATAGCTGTGGAATAGAGAAGGGCAGAAACAACAGCATTGCAAAGTCCAAGCTGTCATTTCCTTGTGACGATTGCCGGGCTAGCGGCCTTTGGGCCCGAACGGCCACAGGAAAATGGTATGAGATTGCAAAAGGCCCACCTCAGCAAGTAGCATCTGGTTATACGTTTCCCTGTCAGTTCTCATTGCAATGTTCAAAATTTCTCTTCTGACGACCAACCAGAGTTTCTTGGAATTCTTGACTCCTCAAAGATATTTGCGCGGCGAGGTGTCAAGAATTACACCTGGGGAGAACTGATGAGCTATTCCGTCCTGGCTGAGATCGCACTTGTTCTCTACAATGGTCTTGTGTGTTGGAGGGTTCGTGCCAGACATCGGTGGTCATGACTTAGTTTAGGTTTCCCATTCCCTTCTATTGGCTAGTATGTCACTTGTATTGCACTTTCCTTCTCTTTTTTTTTGGGACCCGGTCAGCTATTTTCACTGCCTCTAATCGTGTATTCGGGGTACATGCCATCTGAAAGAGGATGTCCCAATTTTTAGGTGTTGACCTTTATTTTTCTACTGTACTCCATAGAGAGTGATTCTACTTTAAGGAAACGTTACATTTCTAGCTCGGGAGCCATTCTGACGAAATTGGTATAGCGCTGGTGGATTTATCCGAGCCCAATCTCCTCCCCTTTTCCCTACATAACCCTGGTGGACAATACTTTCTTCCCAACACTAAACTCCCTCCCACGTCTTACACCCAACTGTTTGCTGCAGCTCAAACGATTGTTGCGTCTG
Organism: Byssochlamys sp. BYSS01; assembly: GCA_002242795.1. Classification (NCBI taxonomy): domain Eukaryota; kingdom Fungi; phylum Ascomycota; class Eurotiomycetes; order Eurotiales; family Thermoascaceae; genus Paecilomyces; species Byssochlamys sp. BYSS01. The sequence goes on from NIXA01000002.1 coordinate 285,823, forward strand.
TGTATTGTTGCCAAACTTCTGCCCAATTGCGATTTGCGTCGCGATTCGCTATGGGCTTCCACTACACTGATACCCTCGAGAAACATAACTGGCTTGGCGGTGGAATCGATGCTTATGTCTATCATGTTAGCCCAATTATTGTGGTGAAAACTGTTCGTCCTGACCGAAGTCCTGAAGAGAAGATGGGAGAGCATCCTTTTCTTAAAGATATTGCTTTTTACAAAAGCCTTAATGAGCGTCAGGATCGATGTCCAAATATTGTGGAATGTTTTCTCATGCTTCCCGACCATCTCTTTTTATCATATTGTGCGAATAGAGCACTCGGCTATCGTTTCCATGACCGCCAGAAACGAGAAAATGGTGACTTCTTTGGGCGTCTCATTAGTGTGGAGAGCTACGAGCATCCTGCTCTCATTGCTCGATGGATCCAACAAGTCACATCTGCCCTGGAATATGTGGAGAGGATGGGTTTCTGTCACAATGATCTGCAAATAACCAATTGCCTTCTGGATGGGAACCTCAATTTGAAGCTCGCTGACTTTGGTCGTGCCACCACCATTGGGCAGCTTCTTGAATATACCTTTGCTCCATGGGCCAGACAGTTAACTGACGGGCCCTTGAAAGGCACTTACGGTCTTTGTTCTGCCAGAACCGAACAATTTGCTGTTGGGACACTTCTCTACTACATGGTCTATGGTCACGAACCTTATGAAGACATTAATCTAGATGCGCCAGAATTAGGTCGCCGGTTTGAGGAAAATAAGTTTCCAGAACTTTATCGCCACAACGTCTTTGATGGTCTCATTTCTGCCTGCTGGTATGATGTCTATCCTACTATGGCTCTTGTAGCATATGATTTCAAGCGCAAGACAAAAGACATTGCATCCATTGCAGAATATGAGACCATTGATCACACGAAGGAGAGAAAAACTTGTGAAGCACTGATACAAAGAGGCTTACTTGGACCGGACTTGGCACTTCGCTTTCAGCCAGCGTGGCGAAGATATCTACGTGCGGTGAAGAGTACATTCATTTGGCAGATCTTGGTCAGTCTGCCAAGATGGTTCCGATTCCAATTCTGGTCCTGGCCCTGGTCTTGATTGATAATGCAGGCAAATTGAGACATGCGATATCCCAATGGCCAAGGTAGAGAACTCTCTGTTTCACTGAAGGATTGGATAGTATCTTCTGGGTTTCTTGCAGGTGTTCAAGTCTAGACTTTCAGGTTTCGCCTGAGGGAGTTGCCGAACTTGAACTGTATTGTTTAGTCATACACCGCTGAACTGGCAGATGTGTATGGAAAGGGGGAAGAGAGAGATGTATAAAAGTGAAGAGCATCGGCGTCTGTATGTAGACATTGCCTGACAACAGGTCAGGGGCATGATATTTATACCTCTGAGAAAGTGACTGCAGACGATGGCGCCCAAAATGGCCATGGTGCTGAAAATGGATGCCTATCTTACAGTTCTGCCTTCCCGTCTGTTGTACTGACACGATAGAATCTACTGTCGATTGCACCCTGCCCTAGAAAGCAATTGCGCTAGGAAGTGGAGAGGGCGCCTTCTCTGCCTGTTGTGTGTATGGCTGAACATGCTTGGTCTCAGGTCGAATTTCCTCTTGTGAGTCGATGGCCGATGCTACCTCATGCTAGAAGCTGCTCATCTGACCGACCTTTTCTTCATTTTGCTCAAAAGAAGAGACCTCACTGCTTTCCAGTTTACAAGTCAATTCAGACCAAAGTTTGAGATTTAATCTTGTTCAGGCGCTAGGCCACTCAAACTACCCTATGCCTGAAGAAATAATTCGGAATTGTATCCATGACTCCATCTTCTGGTGGGAGAATGCTTTGTCCTTCCCCAGAATCCAGCGTCCTATTTAGAGATCCCAGGGAGGACACGTATAATAGTTGGTCCTTATCCTTCTGTATATAAAATTCCTGACTCCCACAAAAGGATGCTCGCCAAGGTATCCTTCACTGCGGTCGAAGTCAGCCTGGGCGACGACTAATTACTTGTAATAGGGAGAGGGTCTGTCTGGGCTCACGTAGGTTCCCCTACTAGTAGTATCATGTCAAACCCAAATAAGTCCACTGCATCAAATACGTGGCGGAATTCGCAGGTGAGGTCACTCCTATCTGTGGCCGCTACAGTAAGCTTGTGTTGGCCATAGGGGTAGGCATCATGGCCATAGGGCAAGTGCTAATTTAGCACTGTGAGGGTTTTATATGGATACTATTGTTATCATGGCAAAAGTGCCGCAGGCTGTGCGGTCAATTCCCAGTACAATCACAGTGCATAGCACAGCTCTTACTAGTTTTTTGAGTTGGTATCCATATCTGCTCCCTTACTGTTCCTTTCACCCCAGTATTTCTTCCAGCCCCTAGATTCTTAGTGGCCTCCTTTCCTTCAGTAGTCGCAGGTGGGCCGGGCACTTTCATGGTTGGTGCCCTTGGCTTTCGTATCTTGATGTCCATGAGGGGCATCCCTGGCGCAGCTATTCCGTTGGTGGCCAGAATTAGAAAAGCTGGCAAATTTGCCTCCAGTCCTGCTAGGTTTGCCTAATATCTGCGAAGTTCGCTGATCAGCCACTGCTAACTTCACATTGGACTTCCAGTATTTCTCTAGAGCGTCCTTGCGCCCTTTCATACCATTCTCTATCATCTGTAGTTAGTCGAAGTAGATGTGTTGTCACGCGTATTGGCAACAGGTAACCCTTCGACAGCTGGGTTAATAGATCAGCGATCAGCCTTTACTCTAGAGTTAGATTCCAGCTGCCCTTCAAACCTGAACGGAGGTTGTAATTTAGACTCCTGGGCGCGTCGTAGAATTACGGACCGTCATTCCCGGCCAATTACTGTTGAGGATGCAGATTATAGACCAAATTCAAGTTTAGGAACAGCTGCCTACTCCTTTCTAGAACCTGGGTGCGATTTGGACTCCTGGTTAGACTTCCAGATCCCGAATTATCAACCCCAGCAAACTACCCAAGTACTCTTGAAGATGAAGGTTACGGGGCAAACTCAAGTTTAGGAACAGCATCCGACCCTTTTCAAGAACCTGGACATGATGTGAGCTCCAGTACTCCCCACAAATAGGTACTGCATAAAACAAGTTGACAACTTCTGTCCTGAAATCTTTGTCAGGGTTGCAGAATACGCCAGTATATATCTCTTAAGAGACTACTGATCTTTACGCTAATTATGCCATTCATAACACTGAAAGTACCTGGCATATACTATAATGAGATAATTCATTTCTCCTTTCTCCTAATGTCTTGGGAAGTGAACAATAACTGCTGCGACCTTTTCGCCTTCGGCAATATTGACATATGTAAGGTGTTCGATAAACAGAAAATTTGTCCATACCCAGTTGACTTCTGCTTCATGCCCGCTCTCGCCCCGAACAATGACAGTCGTCTGTGTTTTGTTCTCGAGGGGTACTACCAAGGCGTCATGGATCCTTCCGACAATAGAGCTTTTCTGGAGCACTGCAAGGTGGGATAACGCCCTGGGAGTCTCTTGAAGGCTCTTTTCCTATAAGGGGTGAGTTCAAGCCACTAGGAGCCTAGGCAATCCAAACCTTTTGATACAGCTTCTTAGCCTCTTCAACCACAGGGGAAAAATCTGACGGGAGGTCGAACTTCTGCGCAGGGTCTGTAGATCGGGAACTTGCTATAATTCTTTCTGTTGACAAAACCAAGCCATTGATTGTCGACAGTGAGATGTCTGAGGGAGAAAGTATCGTGACTGGGCTTCGCGACCCATTTAATGTCATCTTGAAAGAGGGCATTAGGGCAATGCTAGTTGAAGTGAGCCAGATTCCTGTAAATGCTAGATTAATCCCAAAGATTGATTGACCTACAGAATATAACTGAGATATCTGAGCTCAACTGGCCTTGCGCTTTAAAATGGTGTAGGAGTCAAATATGCTAGGTCTTTTAATGATACAATTTGAAATGAGGGGACTCTACAACTATGATTTAGTTAGTGCCTTGGCATTCAGTAATAAATTGTTATTTTAGAAAATTCATCAATTTCTGCTGACAGAGAAGATCTGAGCCAGAAGTCTAGATCAAAGCTGCCGTGTTTATTTTCTGTTGTTGCACTTTTTTTTTAGACTAAACACCAACTTGAGCAAAACAGCAATGACGAGTTATTTCTGGGAATAAAGGAGCCACCAGCAGAGGCACTTTTGAATGCAAGAGTGTGGCCAGTCAAGCATCTAATTTGATACTGGGATAAGGATTACTGACTAAGATTTTGCTTTGAGAAGAGAGTTTCAGCTTCCTCTCCACATGACGATCAGACTGGCATCAATGAACTCAATAGATCACTGTGTCCTGCTGCCAAATTTTCCCTCTTTCTTTTTGATGATGCTTTTTTGCTTGCGTGTGGCGTGTACCATTTAGTGGCCTAAGACCACCTTGTCATCAGCAGGTCCAGACATTGTAAGAATATAATAAGTTATAAAAGCCCGCCGCTTGTTGCCTACTCAGCCCTGTCTTCTCAATATGCGGATCCACTATGGGCTGCCCGTATGCTCTCATAATTGATACATTGTCATTTGGTTTCCCTCTATTTTTGTTATTGTCTATCTGAAAGAATAAATTCGTGCCTGTGTCATTGCCATTGTTGGTTGAGTTGCCATTCTCTTTTTCATTAGCCTGAAAATTTTTCGATGTGAGCCGATTAAAAAGCAATCCTAAGGTAGGTCTATGCTTTCAGATCTTTTCTCCATGTGTGTCTTGCTGCTTAACTCAGGGTTGCAGCCACTTGAAGTTACCAACAGCTCTGCCATCTGAATTTGAATGAGATTATTCGGCTTGGGAGAAATTCTCCATGAGAGACTCTCAATTTTTTTCCTGGATGTCTTCCAAAGCGGATCGCCAGCCATCTTACCCTTGGGCCTGCTGATAAAAGACGATGACAGCGGAATCTCATTCTGGAGCGTCTTCTGCATGCCTAGGCGCCCCGGCATCCTGGAAGTCGACGGTAAATCCACGAGAGAGTGGCATTCGTCCGCCCTAAGAAGCTATGCCAATTACAGCAAAGCGCGGTCCGGCGGTGCGTAATATTACCAGGACCGCCGAGCTCTCATAGACCATTCCCGTCTTGTCTTGTCTCATGCTTTCGCTCCCCACCTCGTCAACTCCATCGCATCTACGCGCGTTTCTACTCTGGAAACCATCTGAAGGGCCGAGATGACCTGATTCGCGCGTCTGCATTCACGCAATTCCCGTGGGACGAAATCGCTGAACAACGCCTACGCCGGTCACGTACGATGTCTGACTACTCGTCATGGAAAGTCGCCGATCTCAAGGCAGAGCTTAAACAACGCGGAATCCCACAGACGGGGCTGAGGGTTAAACAAAATTTTGTCGATCGCCTGCTACAAGATGATAAGGAAAAGAAGGGTGGCGCTGCTGCTGCTGCTGCTGAACCTGCGCCTGCTGCTGAGGACGTAGCTGCCGCGGGAAGTGCAGCAGAAGATGCGCAACGCGCACAAGAGTCCGCACAGGTCGAAACGGTCGCGGAGAAGGCAGCACAGGAGGCTCAGACTCAACCGGCCGGTGGAGAGGAAGGTCTAAATGCAGAGTCACGTGGTGCGCCAGAGCCAAAGCCGGAAACTGTTGCGGAACAGACGGTCGATGTGAATACTGAAAATACGGTTGACGGAGCCGCTACGAACATTTCCGCTGCTGAACTAGTCGAGCGTGCTCCTGACGTCGTAGCTGAACAAGGAGTTTCCGCCTCTCCAACGCCTGGCGAACCCTCCCAAGACGTGCCCTCCGGAAACCTCCCCGAACGAGCTGCTTCTGTCGGAACCGATTCTTCATCTACGCCTGTTCCTGTTGAAGAGGCAATAGAGGACGCGCGGAAGCGAAAACGTCGCAGCGTAACTCCGGCGCCGGCGCCCGAAGATGTTGCCAGGAAAAAGCTCAAGAGCTTGGAGGAAGGGCCTGGGATATCCTTGCCAGAAGACACAGGTGCCGGCGAGCGCCACAACCGTGAAGCTCCTGCGGATCGTACGGCAGGGCAAGTGCAACAGGAAGAAGATATTTCCGACAGAGGCGCACCAGTTTCCGAGGAATTACGAGCCAGGAAAGCTCCTGACGCACGCTTTAAAGATCTCTTTACGGCGCCCGAGCCACAGCAGATACGACCTGCATCCGCTTCGGGCGATGCAGGCGCAGATGGCACCGAGGTCGAGCCGGCACTGCACGTTGCGACCGCCGCTCTCTACGTCGATGGCTTGATGCGTCCACTTCAGCCAGCTTCCCTCAGAAACCACCTGGTTAGTTTGGCGTCGCGCCCTGGAGACTTACCTAGCCCGGACATCATTCAAGACTTCTATCTGGATCCTATTAAGACCCATTGCTTCGTCAGCTTTTCCAGTGTCTCGGCGGCGTCGCGAGTCCGCTCTGCACTCCATGGCAACGTCTGGCCCGACGAACGGAATCGAAAGCCACTGTTCGTTGACTTTATACCTGAAGATAAACTGCGGGAATGGGTCGGTATTGAAGAAGACTCTCAGCGTCGGGGCGGCCGAGCACCTCGATGGGAGGTCAAATACGACTCTACGGCGGATGGAATTGAGGCTGTTCTCCGCGAAGTGGACTCGACAGCTTCTGCGCCGCGTCCTCTCGAACCGATGACTACACGGCCACCGCCTCTCGGCCCCCGCGCGAGCTTTGGCGGCCGGGATCGCCGTGCGAGCGCTCCACAGAACGCGGATACTGGATCGCGACAGGGTCAGGGTTTCAAGGCGTTAGACGAGCTGTTCCGGTCGACTACGGCGAAGCCAAAACTCTACTACCTGCCCGTCTCTCGAGACGTGGTTGATCGACGGCTGGACCGATTTGACGATCTGATCCGAAAAGGATCTTATCCTCGCCGTGGTGGAGGTGAGATGAGACGGATTACATTCGAGGACACCGACGTGTTTGTTGACAACGGACCGGAAAGGCCGGATTTCGGATCCCGCAATCGCGGTGGTCGACGGGGAAGACGAGGTGGGTTTGGAGATTCGTGGCGCAGGAACAGGAACTAGGCCCGCATGCACAATCGGCAGGACTTCTTTATACGTGACTCCTGTCCCAGCCCTGTTCGATCCCGAGACCAGGCTACCCCGTACTACCTTGTGAGAGGCAGGGGAAGTTGTGCGCACAGGGGCATTCTTCCAAGGTCTCCTTCCGCATTTCACCACCTGGAGCCGTATTATCCTAGGGCCGTGCGTCTGTAGTGTATGATTAGGTATCTTATCTCGATAATACTCTGAGCTGAAAATCTGAAGAATGTATACTAGACAGCCTATGACTGCGAATCTGCGATCGCCTAGTGCCAATCTTATTAGTGACCAGCAAGGGTGTGCACGAGTTCGCGAGCTACATCCCTCATTTGGCCAAACCGGGCGACATAAAAGATCAGCGTCGGACAACTCTGAAACAGAGGGATACTGGTCGCAGGGAGTCTGGCACAAGTCGTCGTCAACACTGCCTCCGTGCCTCGCTTACGCGCCGAATGACGTCGGGCCGTCGGGGAACGTTGAATGGCTAAGAATAGAAGTTGAGTCGTAATTAATTGACCACAGCCACAGCGAACAACATGGGAAGCCTGGACGGCCCCACCGGCTGCGGGCGTAGTGCTGAGCTTGTCGTTTTCTTCGCCTTGCTTATCACATCGGTATAAGTAGAGAAAAATGCCCCACTCCGCGCTTTGGCGCTGCTTATTCCTCAGCTCCTCCATTTGGATTGCGCGTTCTTTTATTCCACCTCCTTGCGCTCCCAGACCAACGGTTTTGCGGTGCCGGCCTCACTCGCAATCTGGCCATATCCGACGCGCTGTGAGAAACAAGGGGTTCGAAGTGATTGGCGGCTTTTGGTTCATTTCTCCAGTTTCATTAGATCAGGAACACAAAGGGGATCAGAGCAAGGGGGGGAAAAAAGGGAAAGAGGAAGAAGAAGAAAGAAATAACACATCTGCATCTTGGTTGCATCTCCCGCTTAGCGAACACCCTTGCCGCTTACACTCGATTGTCTCCGTCGTCTCCCATCTTCTCCCCGTCTACACACGTCTTCGATCAACAATGGGTTGGCCAAAGTGCAATGAAACGGTGGAAAATGATAAGAGTGCGTTTTGTGCCTCTTTTTTTGACCCTTCCTATTGTTGTTAACTGGGATTCGATCCGACTTTCGTGGCTGACTTTTGGGAGTCGCAACACAGTCATCGAGGATGACCTTTGGGATGGCGGGATGACCTTCCATCATTTCAGCTCGATCCTCGCCGGAGTCTTCGGAGCTATAGCTTGTTTAATGTCGCTTTTCTTGATTATAGCTCATACGACGCATTATAGCAAACCGTCGGAACAGCGCTTGTGCGTCCATCCTTTTCCCCTCTCATCTTAGAAGGTTTCTCTTTCCGCTGATGGCTGTACTTCGCATTGCAGTATTATTCGGATCCTGTGGATGGTCCCCATCTACTCTATCGTGGCATTTCTGAGCATCGTTTTCTACCAAAAGAGTGTTTACTACACGCTCATCGGAAATTGCTACGAGACTTTTGCGATCGCCGGCTTTTTCTCCCTCCTGTGCCACTACATTGCGCCCGATCTACACGCGCAGAAGGATTATTTCCGAGTGATCAAGCCGAAACCCTGGGTCTGGCCACTGAGTCGATTCGCAAAATGCTGCGGTGGCGATAGGGGCTGTTGGAGGACGCCGCGAAGCGGACTGACTTGGTTCAATGTACGAAAACTCATGACTGTGGGGTTCTGAATCGGAAGCTGATATAGGTTGCCAGGTGATCTGGGCGGGCATTTTTCAATACTGTTTCATACGCGTGCTCCTGACTGTCGTTGCAGTTATCTCGGAGGCGGCCGAAGTATATTGTGAAGAGAGCCTGAATCCTGCCTTCTCGCACGTCTGGGTACGTCTATGCCATATTACGCCGCGCTCACTTTGGCGTTTCTACCATCCTAACTGTGTTCTTTGACAGATCCTAGTTATCGAATCCGTCAGCGTTACGATCGCCATGTACTGCTTGATTCAATTTTATTATCAGATCAGACACGACATCAAGCAGTATTCTCCATTTCTGAAAATCTTGTCTATCAAGCTCGTGATTTTCCTCTCTTTCTGGCAGACGGTGAGCTTCTCTACGGAACCTTTACTTTCAGCAACTTCTTTCGGCGGACTGACGTGTATAGACACTCATCTCGTTCCTCGTCTCTTCCGGCGCTGTCAAAGCCACGAAAAAGGTGGGAAGCACTGACCTAAAGGTTGGTATTCCGAACCTGCTGATCACTATCGAAATGGCTCTTTTCTCCGTACTGCACCTGTTCGCATTCAAATGGCAACCATATACGAAAGGTGACACCCTAGATCCATACGTGTCCGGCACGGTGACCTACCATGGCGGTCCGTTTGGTATCAAGGCGATCATCGATTCTTTCAATCCTTGGGATCTCCTAAAGGCCATTGCCCGCGGCTTCCGCTGGTTGTTCGTTGGCAGGAAGAAGAGGACGCTGGATCCCAGCTACCAAAGATCCGACTCGATTGGTCTCAAGCCCGGAGAAGATCTGTCCACCTCTAGCCTCCAAGGCTCCAACGTCACCGCGTACGAGGGTGCGGGCGGCGCCATACCGCACGGCGGCTATGGAGGGGAAGAGCAGGAGGTCCTCCTGGCACATGCCCAAGCGAACCCAACTTCGCAACCGGTGCATTCGACCGGCGATCTAGGAATGGCATCCTATGATAACAACGGCCACTTCTACCGAGACTCGTCCCCTGATTCACGACTAGAACCCGGGTTGGCTCCAGGCCAACAATACCCGCCTTACAATCCACCAGCACCCTTACATCCGAATGCAGGCTATGGTCATGGCCCTGCGCCGTATCCGAACAATTCTCCACCTCATACGACTGTTCCCTACCTCCCACCGCCACATGAAAGGTGAGAGTAATCATGGAGATATGATTGCTCTTGTTTCGCTTGTTCTGTTTCTTTTTCTTTGCTTCCTACCGGCTTTATTACTATGTGCAGGCTCACGCTTGGCGTTTATGGCATATATCCCTGTTGTTTCTCTTTTTGACTTCTCTGTTGTCTCGCACAGGATATATGGGAATGGGTGTTGTGTCTGATATGTATTCATGCTTGAAACTGCATTTCCTTTTTCTCTTGTAGGTAGAGAACTGGGAGCCTCTGGGAACATTACTTCTTTCTTTCTTTCCTTTTTGTCCTTTCTTGCTCAATTTCATGCAGCATCTGATACATGCAAGATCTGATGCCCGCGTATTCTAGAATTATGGTATAAAAGGTCCAAATTAAGAGTTCAGATGTCTGTGGATCACATCTACTTTTTTTGAAATTGAACGAATCTTAGCCCGCGGCAAAGACCCACAACTGAAACGAATGGCGGATATTCGCTAAAGGGCGATACAGATACCTATACGTAAAGGTTGCCAGTAGGCGCTAGGTGGATAGAGAATCAATCATACCTTACTAATAAAATATGGAGATCGATCGTAGAACAGATTGGTCATGATTCTTTAGTATCACTCCCCTCTATAGAAGTTGCAGCTATCCCGCAAGATTGATGGGGCAGTCAGCCAACGCTAGGAAACCCCAGGTACAGTAACCACGTCCATTGCAGTGCCGTGACATCGTGAAATTCTAGGGCAAACCACTAGGTTAAAAGAAAGATGGAACCCTCGCCTCTACGGAGCAAGTTCTCATAAGCCTCTTAAAAACTCTTCTCCTCGTCCTCTCTGCTGTCCCAGGGCTATTCCCACCTGGGCTGCCTTCCTTGAAGCAGCTCCCTGTCTAGCATTCTGTACGATGGCCGACTTCTTCCCGAGCTCACGCATGATCTTCACGCTCTGGCCGAGTTGGCCGAGGATGGAAACGAGAGCAACGTCGTTGGATTGCGCGAGGGTCTCGGCGGAGAAGGCGGTGTGGTTTTGCGGGGTGAGGAGGGATAGGTGGGAGACGAGTGAGTTGATGTTTCGGAGGATCGGGTGGGAGAGAGACACCGTGGCATCTTTCGGCTCCTGTTGACTAGCGTTTTCGTAGAGGGTGGATAGATAGGATTTTATGAGGGAGATTCGGGATTCAAGGGTGCGGATTGCGTTGAGGCGTGTGTGGAGAGCGCTTATCACTTTGTAGCAGAACATAATTGTTAGTTATGTTGCTTCTGTCTTTGAAGTAACAAGCGTATAAATACAAGGCCCAGAAAGCCAGCGGTTGGAGCTTACAATCTTCTTCATCGGCCGAGAGTATTGTTGCAGCTTGTTCTTTCGTATCCCCCTCGTCATCCTTGGCACTTCGATGAGCTTCAGGTGCTATAGAGGTGGCATTTCCACCGCCTCGAGCGACGAAGTCCATACTGATCATCTCCGCCTCGCCCGTTTCGACCGAGTACGGCAGCTCCCGGAATCGGATACTCCGAGAATGTTCTGTGTCTATCTGCATTGTCTTGTCGGCATCCGTGGCACTCTCGCCCTCATAGACACTTTCGTAAACACTCAGAGGGAGCTTTCCTCCGCTCTCAGATGACGAGTCCAGCTGCGAAGGGTGAAAGGTGAGGAAGATTGCGGATTCATTGTAGCGCTGAAGCAGTTGTTGCTGGATGGGCAAATGTGAAGTAGTTGGGCCCGATGGAGGGGCAGTTGACCACCAGCCCACAAGATCGAGAGCAGGAGCCTTGTGGACATCCTTGACTGAGTTTAGTCGTGTATCGTCAGTAAAGCTAGGAAACACTTCTCGGGCTTGGGTTGCTCTTCTTACATTGTCGCACCCTGTCCTCAAACCAATCATGAGGCAGCAGCACTTCGCCATTGTCACCATAGGATATACTGCACTCAAATGCATGCTCCAAAGTTATCTCTGGGCCATTTTGCTGTCCGAGGAGAGCTCCGATTATTGGTCCTTGTTGTGAGCGGGCAGCGTGCCGTGTGATATGATCTGATATTGTGAGGAGAACAAGAGGATGGAGTTGGACATGGAGGCCCGAATCAGACAATTTCTGAGAGACGAGACTCCTTGGCAGATCTGTCATCTTGAAGCTGGATCTGGTGCAGGGAAAGATAATTGCGTTGAAGTCGTTCGTGCAATGGGCGACCTAAGCAGCTAGGAGTGGCTGATGCTGACTCACCGCCTTCATCTCCAAGCAGTTATTTGCCTTCGACTTTCTCCCCGCATCAACTACTAATAGCTCCTGTGGCAGACAAGCAACTGCTTCTGTTTCTTTTCTCTTTTCTCACCTTACTGCTGGTGCCACGGAACATGCCATCGTTAGTAATGACCGTCCCATCGTCATATAATGCGGTGTTATCTCACCTCGAACGGGTCAAACTTGACCCCTCAACGCCCTTGGATACCACCCTCCTTGACAAGCTCAAGATAGAGCTGGGAGAGAACACTGACCGTCTAGTGGCTGCAACGCTTCTCACACAAATACCACCGCTTCTTCCTATTTTACGGGAGGATCCCACCCCGATTACCACGTTAGGTATAAGAGCAGCTGAACATTTCACCTTTACTGACCTACGCTCCGTTGAACCTCCCATCGACTTCGTCGCCGGTCTCAAAGCGCCGTCGCCACCGATCAACCTCCTGGTGCTATCGTTGCTTGCCAAAGCTGGACGATCCCACGGTGATGCTGCTGTGGTCTCTGGCGATTCCGGGCTAGTCGCTTCCTTGGTTGAGCTCTGGCTTTCGACATCCTCGACCGAAGTTTCTAAGGCGGCTTTCGGCACGATCTGGTCGCTTCTGGAGATTGACCTCTCAAGCGGCCTGCAAAACGGGGAATCTGATAACATAAACCGTGATGCTGCTGAAGGTCATGGACCAGTATGGAGGAGAGTATTCACAGATGCGACTGTCTATGGGCTTCTTTTCTCCTTTTGCAGTCTGCTCGAAGATGGCGCTCTCTCAAAACGGCAAAAAACAATTGCTCAAGGCAGGTTGATGGATTTCCTCGTAAAAGCAGGCCAACGTCGCTGGGACATAATCTCTAGTCCGCAAATCCCCGAAATCGAAGCCAAATACCAGAGTAATAGTCTCTTGCACTTCGCAGCTTGTCGAATGGTGGATGCCAGTGACGTTCTGATGCATATGACGCTGTTGAATTTTTTCCGTGAACTTCTCGAGATTGACCCCCCCGGTCTCGTCGGCAGGAGCTATGTGCAGTCAACATCCACCCTGTCATCTCGTGCCTTAGATTTTCTCATCTCTCAGAACCTGCATTCGCGGGTCTTGGGTTACTACCTGGATGAATCCCAACTGGATTCTATCGATCTCTCCTACCTTTCCAGCCCCATTATGGCCTACATTGCGCAGTACGCGAGATTATATCCCAATCACTTATTGCAAAGCCCGCAAAGCTTGCTGGATGGGCTATTGTTACGCATCACTACGTCTCTTGAAATCCCATCTTCGCGGTGGGCGCATGGACCCGTGCCAAGCGGTCACCTTCTCATTCTGTCATCGCTCCCCCGGGTATTATTGGTGAAAGTTAGCGGGCAGTCCTTGGATCCGCTCTTAACGCTTCCTACCGGCCCACCCAGTAAAGAAGCTTTAGATACGTTGGCCAGAATATTCCATGGGCCTCCGAAAGCTGAAAGGCCTGACACATCGGAGTTAAACACTGCCGGAAATACTCCAACAGATTGGCATAGGGAAGCTGCTGCGGCTCGGATCCTGTTTTTCACGTATTCGAACACCCATACAACTCTCTGGACTGATGTCATATATGCGGCTGACATACTGGCCATGAAAGAGGTTGCGCTGACGGCTATTTCTTTCATGAAAGCCGTCATTACTGCGAATTGGCAGGCTTTGTCACCTGAAGTAACTCACTCTGTCTCTCAATACCGCCTTCCCTCGGAAGGACAGCTAGGTATGTTGTCCCCAGCTTCGCAAGGGATTCTTCCTTCCTCTGGAGTCTGGGCAGTGCTCACGCCACCGGCATTGACAACGCTACTTCCGTTCCTTTTCAAACCGCCACGTTCATACGCCGAGTTTGCTGGTGGTGGGGCAGGAGATGCAGAGAATGTCGTTTGGAAGATTGCCACAGCAAAATATGATGCCTTGGTCGCTTTATACAACCGTCTTGAGGATTCTGCTGCTCAAGAAAATGGATTCGAAGATATCATGCGCACTCTCAGACAACGAGTAAATGAGGGTCCATGGGGCCCTCTGGCTCAGGGTGCAAGCGTGGAAGCCATTGGAATGTGAGTTTAGACTTCAAGTCATGAGATGCCTTTCCTCTGACTGGGATGAAACACTCTCTGGATTTACGAGATACGAATGATAGAAAGAAATTTTTATATTATCTTTCATGTACTATAGAATCTATCTTCTTGTGCGCATGACTCCCTGGTGGTTGATATCAGTGCTCCTAGGGCGTTTTAGACTCGTTATCTAGTAGATCCTAGGATACAAAGCTCTGTTAATTTGACAGTGATCCAAAGGGGACCCCGCAGTGCCCTAGATACGAGCCCTACCTTCCCGTTCAGGGTGGAGCCCGCATGAAGGCGGTGACGATCTCCAAGGAACTTTTTCTCCCAAACCAGCGCCCGGAGCTCTTTGACTCGTTGCCCTCACTGCGTGTCGACACGGTCGGCTGATTTATTCCTATTATCATTCTTTTAATACACCCTACTGCATCCGAGAATATCTTTCGCCTCCGCACATGTCCCGCTTCGGAGCGAAGAAAGGCAGAAAGCTGCCTGGTGCTGAATTCACTTGGGAGGCCGAGCCGGGCGCAGAACCGGACACAGCACCTACGCCTCTATTTCCGGTAGGTCGCATCCATATTCGGAGTATTCTGCAGCGTGTATATACGGTTTTTGAATATATATGTATATATACACATATGCATATATATATTTTTTTCTTTTCGAACACAAGTAACAAGCATTGCAGAAATACACAGTCCCTATCGCCAGACCGTTAAACCAACGAGAACAGGTCCAGGTGGATCTGTATCGAGCCCTGCGGGAAAGATTCCATGAAGGCCCGGACTACTCTGTTTTTGATGTTGCTGCTTCGGCGGCGAACAAAAAGAGCGCTGCGAGAGCACAGTTCGATCCTTTCCACGGCATGCCTACGTATTCCCGGAGGTATCGAAAGAAAAGGAGAATGGTTCCTAAACTGGAGGGCCGGCCGTTTGGTTAGTTTCCACTTCCCCGGGCCCCCCCAAATTCCTGTGTAAATTGTGAAGCCATCTGATCCGAGTAACGTCGAGCTGTCTAACTTTCTGGGAAATACAAATTTTGGTATAGTTCTGAGATTCTTTCCGCGCGAGTTATGGAACGCCATTCAACCCTCGTATAATCCGGACGTGGCATTAGATGGCTACACACCTCAGGCGAAGCGAACATGGATGAAACGGGGTTATGAGGAGGATGAGGAAGATGAAGAAGGTGGTAAGCGTCGACGTGCTGCAGACGAGGACGAGGTTGAGCGAGAGAATGAAGAAGGAGACCTCCTAGAAGGCGATGAGGAACAGGAGGAAGAGGAAATAGTAGACGATGACTTCGAGGAGGATGATGATGAGATGGGTGGGGACTACAACGCGGAGCAGTACTTTGATGCTGGGGACGATGAGTTCGGGGAGGACAATTTCATGGATGGAGTTGGCGGCGCTGGGGGGGACGAGGACACCTATTGATATTTCGACAGCGGCAGCATTTAAGATACCCATTCTTTATTTAGCCTGAGACTAGAGAGCAAATGCATCCATTTCATAGCAAATGCTGTAGAAAGCGAAAGCGAAAGCGATTTCGGCCTCGCATGACGTCATGCGTATCTATTACCAAAGCGGTATGGCAAATACAGCCAAAGAGTGAGATAAATTACCACCGTATTCGGAGGGGCATCCTCGACGAAGATTGATATCGATGCAGTCGTCCCCTACCATTCTTGCAGAGACACTATCTACGCCAAGAATGGCTCAGACGAGGCATCCCCGGTCTGCTGCCATCTTATATGGCACGGAAACCGGTAATGCGCAAGATGTGGCAGAAGAGTTGGGCTCCATGGCCGAGCGCCTCCATTTCATGACTCTAGTATCAGAGATGAACAAGTTCCAAGCAGTGAGTAGAACGGCCATCAATAAAAGGTCTGTGGTTCTTATTGACTTTTTGTTTGAATCCTCCAGGAATCCCTTTCATCTTACACATTGGTCGTATTTGTCATTTCGACTACCGGACAGGGAGATCTACCCGGTAATGCGAGGGAGTTCTGGAGGACGCTGCTCTTAAAGAAACTCCCGCCGACGTTCCTAGGAGGCGTTCATTTTGCCTTGTTTGGGCTGGGGGATAGTTCTTATCCTAAGTATGTGTCTTTAATTACTCTCTTTTCTTTCCGTGAGTTCACTGATCTGACGCGCTGCCGATAGGTTCAACTGGGCTGCAAGGAAATTGCATAAGAGGTTGTTGCAGCTGGGGGCCAGTGAAATATACCCAGTTGGGGAAGCTGACCAGCGACATCCTGAGGGGTATTTCTTTACGATACTTTCTTTTGTCCTGGTCTTGGGTTATCTGTGTAGCTAACAAGGAAGACAGGCTAGAAGGCATGTTCATACCATGGGCCACAGATTTCAGGAAACATTTGCTGGACAGATACCCACTTTCACCAGGGCAAGATCCAATTCCGGATGACGTCCAGCTCCCTCCGAAATGGATCCTCCAAAATAGCGGCGAGCCCACGAAGCCCGGGATTGCGGAGGGAGTTGGTGGCCAAGCTGTCTTTGGCGAGGTCACTGGTGTATCCTATTTAGATGAGGATGTGCGACCTCTTCCGAATACTTTCACAGCAACACTTGTGCAGAATAATCGAGTTACTCCTCTAAAGCATTGGCAGGACGTTCGTCACATATGCTTAACGACGCCTGAGTCTCTATCATACGACCCAGGCGATATGATCTGCATCACTCCCAAGAACTTTGGGGACGACGTCCAGGCCCTGATTGATCTCATGGGCTGGAATGAGCAAGCAGATCAATCAGTATCTCTCGTTCCTGGCAAGGGACTTCATGATACGACAAACGGCATCACGCCGCCCTCGCCCCCAATACCGGAACTAGCTTCATACCCCCGATTGACTCTTCGCGCCCTCCTCACGGATTACATAGACATCAAGTCTATACCGCGACGATCATTTTTTCGCTCCATATCCCACTATACCAGCAACGAAATGCAGAAAGACCGGCTCCTCGAATTCACCAAACCTGAATACGTCGACGAGTTCTGGGACTACACCACTCGACCTCGACGCAGCATACTCGAAGTCCTCGATGAGTTCCACACAGTCAAGATCCCCTGGGAACATATACCGTCCGTCTTCCCCGTGATGCGAGGGAGACTATTCAGCATCGCCAGCGGCGGTGAACTCAAACGGACACCAGCCGGCGAAACAAGATTCGAACTCCTAATAGCCATAGTCAAGTACCAAACCGTCATCAAAAGGATCCGCGAGGGTGTCTGCACAAGATACCTCTCCGCGCTCAGACCGGGCAGCACACTGCGAGTCCAACTCCAGCGAGGCGGTCTCAACCCTACCATGTCCCAATTAGCAGGTCCAACGGTCCTCGTCGGTCCGGGAACAGGGATCGCCCCATTACGATCCATGCTCTGGGAGAAAGCAGCACTAGTAGCCGCATACCGCGAACGACAGAAACAGCAGCAAAAAGCAGAAGCAGCACAGCAAAAGCTTCAAATCGCACCACCGACGGTGCTACTGTACGGAGGCAGAAACAGGATGGCAGACTACTTCTTTGAAGACGAATGGGCCCATCTCGGCCCGTTGATCAACTTGGAAGTTCTGACGGCGTTTTCCCGAGACCAGAAAGTTAAAGTATACGTGCAGGACCGCGTGAGGGAAAACTTCGGTCCTCTTTTCCAGATTCTGCACGATATGCGAGGTTCGGTGTTTATCTGTGGGTCGTCTGGGAGGATGCCGCAGGCCGTTCGGGAAGCGTTGATCGAGTGTTTTCAGCACGGAGGAGAAGCCAATGGTAAACGATTCAGTCGGCAAGAGGCCGAAGAGTATTTGATGGAGATGGAGAGGGTGGGGAGATATAAACAGGAGACGTGGTGAGGGGCGTTTTGGGGGGTGTTGCAGGATACATATTTGTGCATTAATATTTGCATGGGATTAGGTTGTGTAGATAGATTTTCAAGCTATCTTGTCATTGGCATGCAAGGTACACATCCTCTTATACAGGAGATCCATTCTTGGACGCTGGATTGAAATTTTATGGTCTTGCGAGGACTTGCCCGTCCAGGACATGCACGAACGGTGATATAACGGTCTCCAATTACTGGTGAGTCTCTTTCCCTCGACTTGATGAGCATATATCTACCTTAGTTACCTAGGTAATCTAATAGATGGCCTTGGTACGCACGAGGGAATGACGCCACGAATCTGCACACCTGAAGATATTGAATCGTACCACCTCTCACAGCAAAATTACGCAAGCACTAATATATTTATAGTATCCATATTGACCAAACTGAGCATCCATGGAGTCCAGCAGGTACCCACAATGAAAACTTCTTTGTCAAAGTCTAACTTACTATACTATCTTGAATATTCATAGGCAATTTATGGTACATGTACATTAGATACAGTTTTTCATATGATACTAGGCATATATGACATTGAGGAACGAAGCAGGGGACAAATTGAAGTTCACGAAGCTGATCAGTTCATGAACCACGGGACCTCGCAGTGTATCTTGGTGCAAAGCGGATGGGTTCACGAAGCTGGCCGGTTCATGAACCCCGGGAGGTCGGATCGTATTTTTGGGATCTGTTTCTAGACTCGCAGCTAGATCATGAACGGCGTGTGAATGCATATGAGTCTCTTCTGTTGGAAATACCGCAATTGAAGTTCCCGGATTCTCAGTCGGTGGATTTCGGCGTGTTCGTTTAGGAGCACGCTGGGAAGGTTGGGCATTCCTGGCCGCGGTATCGTCTTGAGAGGGAGATTTGCGTGTATAGCCTAGACAGCCTCTATCGGGCAGTCTATCCTGGTAAAACAACCGAAAATCTTGCTCTGCAATGTCCTGATCACACTTTAGGCATCCACAGATCTTAGAAAGCCTGGTTTTATCAGCTAAGTTTTCTTTTTCCTAATGGAATTAGATGGAATTTTTCATACTCGATATTCCCTTTCAATAGACCGTAAATAATGCATGGCACAGATAGATTCGTGCAATGAAGTTGTGTACCGCCGATTGCCCACTCGTTGTCAGTATAAGTAGGCGAGGATAGTCTCTCCCGGAAAACAGTGGATGTTTTATTGCAGCCCCACCATTGTCGAAGACGAGGTGAGCTTGGGAAAACTGCAAAACTCAGCACACACATACATAAGAGGAACTTACCGGAAAACTCACAATGATACATTATATCACCGCTCCTGATACCCCATTTCGAATAGACACGCAAGTATTCAGTGTTTCGTACCGCCCAAGCAGCCCCTTGCCGAAGTTCGGTGAGATAACGCTTGCAGTAGAGTCTAGGAGATGACCTCTGCTTCTGAGCCTCAAGATGTCTTCGCATTATTTCATCGACCACAGCGGTTGACAGTTCCCCTGCTCGACAGATAACATAACAGGCCGCATAAAAAATATATTCCTCATACTTAGAAAGATGTACATCAGTGGCAAGTGCTCGAAGAATGTCGACAACAGTAGTCCCAGGCCATTGAGGATTCAGGAACTTATCCAGAGCTAGGTGTCCGTTTGCAAGGTGTCCCTTCGCTGCGAGTGTCTCATTCCATGTAGAAGCTGGCGGGATTTCATTGAGAAAGGCATGGAGA
Organism: Byssochlamys sp. BYSS01; assembly: GCA_002242795.1. NCBI lineage: Eukaryota > Fungi > Ascomycota > Eurotiomycetes > Eurotiales > Thermoascaceae > Paecilomyces > Byssochlamys sp. BYSS01. Next base: position 305,648 of record NIXA01000002.1, read on the forward strand.
CTGCTCGACCATCCATAGACGTTGCGTCTCAATGGACCTGGAAGTAATCTAGGTGGTATGGAAGGGTTGACGAACTCGAGTACAGTCGGTGGGATTTCTTCAGTCTGAGAATGACTGACGGCGTCAAGAAGTCCATGAAAGAAATGCTGCTGCTGCTGCAAGGAGGTAATAACATTCACATTCACTTCCATTGCCATGATTCTCGGTGGATGAGGATCTGGGGTAGGTGCCAGGAGGGTAGCTAGGTACGGAGTTGTACGGGGCCTTTGAGTTCGGTATTAGGTGGAGCGATGGGTGATTTTGAGTTCTAGAGTAAGGCGGGAGTGGGTGGTTTTGAGTTAGGAAGGTGGAGTAGTTGGTGATTTTGAGTTCGAAGGCTGCAATCCTGTAACTGGTCAGAATAGTTGACTAGCCGTGAGTATGAAGGAGACTGGCATATGCTCTTCAAAAGGGCAGCATCAATGAATGCCACAATTTCTCAGAATAGCGCGTCTCTCTCAGGATCAAGCTGGTGTGATACGAGGGCTTTGCATGTGCTCAGTTTAGCCGCCTTCGCAAGGGAGAGTTGATCCTATCAGCTTCATACCCTCCAGGTGGAAAGATTCGCTGCACGCGCTTTCGATTATCAAAGATTCCAGACATCCGAAACAGCCACCATCCTACCTTCTTGAGCAGCTTACTGACTTGACGAAATGCAGAAGGTTTACACAGGGCGTGCCGAGAAGCCAGAGACGCCGACGAGGATGACCGACTCGTGGAAGTCAGTTGCAATCTCCCCGAGCAGCATGACTATTCTCGTCCCACTGCCAAAATCCCTATCTCCTTGCTTAAAGCCTTCTTCCATGACACAAGCGTAGCGTGCGCCAAACGGTGGCTTCCATCGCTTTAGCAAGCAGTCTAGACATCCTGGCTATTCCGTAATTTTGCTTGTTCACCATGGATGTGGTCACGGCCCGCATTACCTGGCTGCTTCACGAGTATCACACCCGGACTAGGTTGTCTATGATACGTTTTAAATTTATATGAATAAGGATATAAATACCTCACCGCTCCTTCTCAGCCTTGTTCGCATCCGGTTTGCATAGATCATCGCACCCGATTGATTTCGCCCGGCACAGACTTGGTGGGCTTGTTTCCTTTCTATGCAAGGCTTCTTACTGACGGGAGATAGACTTTGCTTCCTCCCCATGATGGCCGGGCTTGATCAATCTGGCTGGTACGATGAGGTCCCACGCTTCAATTTTCTACCCTTTTTACTCGGACTCCTCTGCAGAAGCGAATGCAAGCCGGCAGAGGACAACCAGCCGTCTCTCAGCTCTACGCAAACCCAGTACTCCTCTCCTGCCCCAATGGTACCTAATCAGGGGGTGACTCGATGCGGAGGCGAACCCAAGCCAGCAGCCAATTGGTCATCTCCTCGTTCTGCGCAAGCCCAGTATTCCTCTGCCGGCCTAACGGAATCCAATCCGGAGCCAACTCGACGCAAAGGCAAAGAATCGGAGTACCCCTTGTCTTCCACCAGGGTCGAAACCCATTTCAACCCACTATGAGAGTAAGCCCATACCCGAACAAGCCCGGTATTATGTGGAAGATCAAAATGGCAAAGCATACTTCGTCAATCCTGATGGTACTCGGGCAGAGAACCAACTTCGAGACCCACTACCGAGCAGCGAGGAGGGTATGAACAAGGAGGACGCGTGTTTTTTCAGGTATGTTTGACTAGGTGTGAAAATTTACTGGATACATTAGTTCAAGTTTGATGCTGTAGGGACTATTGATCCCATGTTATCGTCGCCCCTTCATCTTATGTACTTAATACCAATGAAGATATCTTTTTCCCCCGCTCTCTATAGTAAACTTAAGCCATGCAATCCCCCCTTTCCTCTCACACCGATAATCAGAAGAATGGCAAGTTTCATCACATATCTACGCCTTTTTCTCCTTATCTGCAGTGTTTCTTGGTTTCTTTCCTGCGTTGTTCTATTTTGGTGGTACCCTGATATCTTTGTGATTATTGCCGTCGGAGGCTGGATTTGCTGGCTGCTGGCTGCGGCGATTAGTTATTGGCTAGACAAGATAAAACAATCCTAAGGTATACATACCTATCTATTTCGCGATATTGCTAGGGACTTGACTCACCATTTTCTTACACACCAGCAACTGCCATCCAAGAGTCAGGAACAATGGACCCAAAACGGTATACGAAACGGGGTATCAACCATCTCAACTTTACCTCCGAAATGCCCGGTGGACGCCAACTTTCTGCACTGAGAGAGGACAATGGCCAGCAAATGCCAAGGATGGTCCGAAGGGAAGTGAGGATGAGAAAGCAAGAGCCAAGATGCTTTCTTGAATTTACCGGATATCAGTGCAGTTGTTCAGCTCGTTTGCATATTTCAGGGCCTATGAAGGCAAAACTCTAAGACTTGATTGTTTTTGGGGGGGGCGATAGAGCACGGTGGATAGATCGACGAGGCCTCTACACTGGAGATAAGATGCTTTGTTGCTAAGAAGCGTGACAGTGAGAAAGGATAGCGTGTAGCAAAAGTCAAGAAGGACCTGAAGGGATATGTATGGAGGTAGGAAACATCTACTGAGGGCCCGATTGATAGCCTGATTTCCAATCCTTATTAATCCCCGTAGTGACGTTCCGGGTACAGGGACCTGAGCCCAATTTACTCATTATCAATTTCGTATGCCGCGTAACATGCTATAGGCAAATATGTGCGGAGAACATGGAGTGGATTCTAGAATCGGTATATCTATCTGTAGCCGAGTAGCTGGGTCGCTTTGTTGCCGCCAACTTGTGTGTTGAGATCCACACGGTGGAGAACCCGGATAGCTTGGCTGTTTGGCCCACGAGAACTTCGCCTCTAGGCAGTGCACCGGAGATGTCTTTTCCCCACTGTCATCCTCGTGTGGTCATAATATTAACAGCTTTTGATCGACCCCGAGATGTCCTGAAGCTTAACTGCCATATAGGGTCCGCGCCGAGAGAGCCAAGCTTTGGATCCCGGCGGCAGTCTCTACTAGGGCTCAGTCTTACTGTAAACAGCAGGTCTACAGATCTGGACATATAATAAATGAATATTCCAAAAAGACTTCATCTACCTTCTGAATATAATATACTGAGAGGGACTCCATCGGGCACACGCCCCCTTCATAGCTGAGGCTGTATGATGAAGCCCATACCACCCTGGACAGTAAATCCTGCTCTTACCTCTTACAAGAGCAAATGCCTTCTCAAGGGGTTAGGTGATAGGGAGCAGTTGGATGCCTCTTTTACAGTATTACCCGCGTGACTAAACCTGCCACGCAGGATATGAGAGAGGCAGTTGGATGCTCATCTCTCCGACTGGTTGAAGGTTAAAACAAAAAACTGCACTCCTCCCCTGCTTCTTCCTCTCTGACGGCCCCGGAGCGAATCCGGTCTCAAATTGTCTCTCATCAGAGACAAGAGAGGAACTGGAGTTCAATTTCCCGAGGCCTCTTAAATCAATGGCTGCAATTACTGCGCTCGAATCTCATATCTCTCCCGGAAATTTCTCTACCAGGCGGTGATATCCTCTACTTCCGCCTCACCAAATGTGCTGCTCTTGGTCAGTTTGTTGACACTGTCGACAACTTCGGCGCCGCCATGCGTAGCCATGATATCCGGCAGAACCTCGCGGAAAAATTCTAGAATGTAGCGGTTGACCTCCTCGAACTGTAGGAGGAAAGCATCGTGGCCCTCGGGGCTTTCAATTCGTTTAAGTCTCGAATCAGGAATTCCCGCGGCGATCTCCTTCTGCTCTTCAAAGGTGAAGAGACCGTCACTCTCGATACCGAGCACCAGCGCCGGCTGCTCGATCTGTGACAATGCCTCCCGGACGGGATCTTCCAACGTCGGGCTAGCCCGGTTTCTGGAGACATCATGAGTGTCGAGTTTGCGTGTAATGGCGATGTAGCAGTTGGCATCAAACCGTTTAACAAACTTCTCGCCCTGATAGCGAAGATAAGACTGAGCAGAGAAGTAAGTCGGGAGCCGTTTCTTGCGTTCCGCATTTGGGCCGGTCGGATCCGGGACGGTGAACGTCTTGGTCCCTGAGAACTGCGGGTCCATATACTGGACATTAGCAGTAGGTGAATTCTGTCCGGATTGAGGACGTGAATGAGGTTCTCCTTTATGGCCATCATTGTGAATGGCCCAGTGTTCGTTCGGAGGAGTTGGTGACCTGGGAGCACCGTTGATATTCTGCCGTCTGGAAGGATCCGGCACGTTTCTGCCAAAACGGGATTCGAATGAGTTGCGACTCCGGTAGGTAAGCAGGGCGGACATGCGAGCGGCGCCCAGACCGGTAGCGGGGGGATCGTCAAACGGATAGTAACCGTCCTCATACTTGGGATCACTGTAGATGCTCTGCCTCTGCGCCTCGCCCCAACTGATACACCAAGCGGAATGGCGCGCAGAAGTAGCAATTGGGACTATAGCACGCACGTAGTCTTTTCCAAGGTAGGCATATTCCAGCGTGAGCATGCCTCCCATAGAACCTCCAACGACAGCAGCAATCTGCTTGACACCTAGGTCGTCCAAGACGAGTTTGTGAATGCTAACCAATATTAGCGACGCTATCCGGAAGGAGGGCATATGCATATGCAGAGCTGGGCGATGACCCACCGCACGTCGTCACGAATAGTTGTCAGAGGGAACTCAGGCCCGTAGTAGCCTTTCTCAGGATCCCCGTCCTTGTACGTGATGCAACTCGCACTCCCGTATGGACTGCCCAAACTGTTCAAACAGACAACAAAAAAACGAGATACATCGAATGCCTGACCCGGTCCACCTAGCAAGGGACCCCACCAGTCTGCCACGTCGGCACTGCCGCTAAGGGCATGGCATACCACCAAGGCATTGTCTCCGTTCGGTGACAATTGACCACGCGTGGTGTAGGCAATGGGGACATTGTACAATGTGACTCCGGATTCGAGAGTGAAGGACGGAATAATAACGAAAGATTGATCGGTAATCAACTTCGCGTATGGATTCTCAGGTACAGAATCGACTCTCTCTACGGGATTTAGTAGCTGTTCAGGGAACAAAGCGGGGCAATGGAAGATTAGGAGTGGGAAATTACTGACGGAGTCGCCCAGAGGGTGCGGTACCACTGCCTGGTGCAGTAGTCATGGTGAACCCAGCTGAATTTTGTCTTCGAGAATGAATGCAGGATAGTCTATAAGACCATCATTCAACACTCTGGACCATGGAACAACCAGAACTCTTCATGTGGCGCGAAAATAGAATAAAAGGGAAAAAGAAGAGGAAAAGGAAAGAAAAATTTGGATGACTCATCCACAGGGTAAAGCTCGTCATCGGCAACCAACCAGATATTTGGCGGTGGGGAATACCACGGCAGTAACTCCGACCGCCTTGGAGGTACAGTAATCACCCTGGAACATCGTCACATCTCAAAGATATCCCCGCCCTCCGGTCCATTCTGGGCACGGTCAATTCTCTCAGTCGTCGACTTGAAAACACGCGGCAAATTCACCTCCTCGAAATTCTTCCCGCTGTGGACCATTTCTGCCACACCCTTCGCAGAGAGGTAAACAACAGGCATGCCGTGACCGTTGAAACCAGCGCAAATATACTGGCCTGGTTTACCAGGGACGGCACCGACGTGAGGGACAGAGTCATATGAAAAGCCCATAACTGCACAAGACGTCAGTTCTCTCCATGTATACGTATGCATGACACGGCGGCAGAGGTTGGGAGCAGGTTGGATACATACTCCCCGACCAGATCTCCTTCACGTACGCCCCGCTGTCTTCCCACCCTCTGAACGTCCGCTGCATGTACCCATGATAATAGTCCTTTGTCGGCTCAATCAGCGTACTGTCATCGACGACATCATACCACTTCTCCAGCTGAGACTTGAAAGTGTACATTGCGCCACCGACAATGATGCTCCCGTCTGGTCGAGAGATGAGGTAACTGCTGCCCTTTCCATCCTCGGTACCGAGGATGTAGGAGTAGGGCAAAAATGGGGCCTGATTCTTTCCCTCAGGCGCGGCGGTGGTGATGTGAGTGCATATCCCTCTGCAGGGGACGATGTTTGCTGCGTATTCGGGCAAGAGGGCGGATGTGTAGGCGTTCGTGGCGTAGATGACTTTCGAGGCGCGGATGGGACCTCGTGCGGTGTGTATGGTATGTGTGCTAGACGCGTCGGTACTGTCTACCCCAGATGTCACCGCGGTGACCGGTGTGCGTGCTTGGACATTGACGGCGGTAGACTTTGTGATCTTCGAAAGAAGGCCCATTATGAGTTTGTAGGGCCAGAGCGTACCAGCAGGAGACGAGAGACAGGCTTTCGCTCCCTTGACGCCAGATATCTGACAAGGACGTCAGAATCAACAGAATTTGAAAAAGCTGAAAATTGGAAAGGAGGAACTAATCATACCCCCTCCGCATTCTTCTCTCCGGTATAAAAAACGTCATCAACAAACGACAATCCCTGAGCGACCAACCTGTCAAACACCTCCTTCATCTTCTTGGCACGCTCCGCGTTGCAGTACACGGTCAAGTTCCGAGTAATGGTAAAGTCACAATCAATGTCCTCCTCAATCAAGAGATCTTTAAATGCCTTGATGTGAGAGAGCTCGAAATTCGCCAACTCCGCCCCTGCCTCGACGCCATATCTCTCAATGTACGTCGGGATGTGGGAAACGTGATCGGGCCGAAGGTGGCCACCTGCAATCAATCCGGGGGCATTCAGTTGGCTTGAGAATATCTAGGAGATAATTGAAAATAAGATTTTAGGTATGTACCATTCCTGCCAGTGGCACCGGAACATATCTCCCTCGCTTCGAGAATCGTTATGTATGGTCGACTGCTACTGGAGCTTTGGGGTGATGGCTCGTCGCCTCGAGCTTTCAAGAGATGATATGCAGTGCTGATGCCAGCGTACCCCGCGCCAATGATGACAATGTCGCTTTCGGGGGGTACATCTGGTGTTGTTCGGAGCTGGTCAAGCTCGTGCGATTCTGTTCGCCAGAAAGGTGTGGTGGGGTTCTCGACTGGAAGAGAGGCTGGTGGAGGAGTGTTGGTGTTCATTTTGGACCACCACCACACAGCGATTGAGCAAATTGAATGGATGGAACCAGCACTTTCCTGTCACGCTTCCACGCAATGCCCTCCTAGAAGTGTAACTGTCCCAAGGGAGGTAGGTCATGTAACTGGCGGGATCTAGGCATCTCGAACCCCGTCGACATCTCGGACCCCGCACCGAACGCGATAGCCCCAGCCATTGGCTGTCGAAACAGGCACTAATCTGACAATTCCAGGGATCGCACGCAAATGCTCTCGCAGGACTGCATTCTACTCTTGCATCTTACTAGCAGAGCCACGTCATGCACGTCAAGGAGAGAGGGGCATCCAAAGGGAGCACACGCGATTCCCAGCTATTCTTGGCAATCGAGCTTTAGACGGAACGAGATTATCCAAGGACAGCCAAAAGGAACAAGCCATGCAAGAAGCAACAAGTGTCGCCTGGACTACCAATCGACACACTTCAAGATGAGGTCTTGACTCATTTGTTTATGGTTTTGCTATGCATGCGACACTAGACCGACTCTCCAGTCAACACCTCAGGTAAACAGTATGGGGGGGTTCTCCAGACAACGGCATGGATGGCAAGGAAAAAATGTTCAAGACAGTCCATGCCACAAACTGGTGAGGTTTCTGCATGTCTGCCTAATTTCAGCAAATTGCATTACCAGGGTAGAGCATAGTGAACCAATGATGTGCAGCAATTTGGGAATGATCACAATCCCAGGCTTGTGACTCACACCAACAACAGCAACAGCATTCTGCAACAAGGAGGCTACATTTGCTAGGCTCAAAAAGATGAGTGACTGAACACTCAAAGCTGCAAAGGATGTAATTTTGAAGTGGTGCATTGTGTGGTATTCTACTGGGCTTGAGTTGTTGCATTTTGTGACTCATCCATATCCTGGATGAGGCTGCATGCAGCTGGAACAGTGGCAAAGCGCTGCCAAAACAGGATGTGTCGACCAAGCCAATAATAATAATAATCCATTTACTTGCCAACATCCATTTCACAGAGTAATCCATGCTGGGTGGGCTGTGAATCTGTGATAACTGCTGATCTGCCTCAGCTTGTGGCAGTCTGTGCTGTGACCCCTCCATGGCCTAATTAAATGTGCATCAATGGACTCTGGCCTACCGTTCATTCCCGTCTAAAGGTGCAACTGTGATGTACGCACATCTCATATTGGAATGGCATGAGTGCACTGAATCTACCAACAACCAACTTCTGGTCTTTGAATTTGACAGCCAAGGTGGATGAATCAAAAAAAGGCTTATTTCAGCCCTTTTGACTTCAACATCTGTGATTGTATCTGAATCAACAGTATGAGCCATTCTCATCCACCCTATCAAACACCGAGGTTGCGCCAAGGAGGTCCGAACTCGCTCTAAAAAGTTTACCGGACCCAGCAGTGTGCCTGGTGGCTCTCACACCCAAAATACGCATGGCTGAAAGACAAGGTACAAGGCTTGCCACGGTGCATTGAAACCCCTCCTTTCGCAGGATCATCTTGTGCGGTTGAGCCGTCCATACTGTATGATACAATATGAAAACGCGAATAGTGTAAAACCAACACATCACCCACTAGGGACCTGCTCTGGGATATGGTTTATAAAAGCAGCGACCTGCGCTGTCTTCTCGACGATATCCCGACACGATCCTCTTAACCCCTATGACATCCCTTCGGACGAGATTAGTCTCTACGGAAGATGCACGAACCCTGTATACTGCGACCAGGGAAATATAAAGAGAGGTGATGTCTGCCCAAAATGTGGATACAAGCGGCAGTAATGGTCAGTTGTTGGACCTGTTTGCTTTTGTTGAACTCTCGTCTAACCTCCTACATTAGAGCAGTGCCTTGGCTCTGTACAGTCAGGCCCACACCAATCTGCAAATGAAATGGCCGTCAATGCAGCTTTCAAGAGGGCCTTTGGAGATGATAGTGTGGCTAGAGAAAGGAGCCTGGCCTGTTAATGATGTGATCTTTATTGTGATGAAATGCCCACTATGGTTAGAGCAGATGCTGCTGTAATTCTCGTCCGCAGCCTGAGGGAGAGTGAAAGGGAGGGCCCATCTTTGTTGATTTGGAGAAGTGGGATTTTTGTTTGTTGTAAGCCAGGCGTGCTAATGTCGGATAAATAGTTCTTCCTCGCTCTAACCCTCCATGGCAGATAATTTCTGATGACAGACCACGCGAATATGGATAGACGTGTAATTATTTCTAAGGGATCATCTCTTCCAGATTCTTTTGTCGAGCTTATCAAGCATGCTACTGAGACTGTACCGGCTGCCTGAGAGTCTGGAGCGCACGAAGGCAGAGTAGGGTGTTCTCACCGTAGTAAGAACGAGGAGAGGGAGGATGACCAGATAGAAGTGCGAACGGCAGGCTTGAACAAAAGACAAAAACACATGCCCCACAATCGTTTTCTGGATGTGACCTTGCGACTGCTCATCCATGCTTAGGAGTCTACGTTCCTGAGATTTGGCGTAGCCACACATTACGGGGTGAACGAGTGGATCGGTTGCTCATATTGGTGGCAGATAGTCCTAGCGAAGCCAATGAGTTTGTCAGGCGATACGGGTGGTCCCTCCGACATTGTTTCGATTATGCGGCCTTTCCATCTGCTCATCCGCACGCGGGAGGTCTTGTGGCTTACACTGGCGGCACATTACGCGAGTTGTCCGATCGAATTGGTGGTGAAGTGGATTGGTTATACTGAAGGTGGCAAGGTCTGTATTCCCATACGGCCTTGAGCAGCCGTATTCAAGAAGTATACACATTGAACTGAAGTACGCCTGGAGCCTTTTCCATGCTCCCCCTCTCTTCTATGAAGTACTATCGTGAGTGCTAGAGAAGACTCTTTTATTGCACTTCTTTTCCAATACTGGAGTTGTCCAATCAGAATGAAACTACCTCCACGCGACACGTTGATTGGAGTCGCCATAAAGATCTTGGAAGCCGTAGTGAGAGGGAGGCATCACAGAGAAACACTGAGGTGGCTAAGCCAACAAAAGGAGCGCTGCGGCCTTGCAAGGCTGCTCTGCAAGGCAGAAACTGAATCATGAAAATGCGGTTTTGGCACTCTTTTAGCAACTCCCGAAGCTGGGGGTGTTTCCCTTGTCTTATCCATATTTGCCTCAATGTTATTTTTCAAATGATCCATATCTTCTAAACTAGATCATCACACTCTCATCTGTCTTTCTCATAGAGCTACAACGATGCTTGGGTCAAAGCAGGTACAGAAACGAATTAGCGCCACAAATGCTGAGGTTAGAAAACATCATGAGTTCACTTTGCCTAGTCAAAACGCCATATCACACGGGAACGGAGGCTTCGCTCAGTCCCCTCTAGATTTTCTCAGTCAACAAACAAACAAACAAATAAACACAGCCATAGATAGGGAAAGAGGCGAAGTTATCATTCCACCATGATGGGAACATGGGTGTCTCAAGGCGGCGTCGGAGAACAATTAGCGGCCTATTTTCTCGTAGCGGTCTAGTAACTCGCCAAAAAAAACAGCTCTTCCCTCCTCGAAATGCGTCATGCAAAGACCAATGTCTCCTAAGACACTGCCGAAGTGCGTGGACAGCTTGCGTCCATGTTGACGCTCCTCATCCATAACGTCCTCAACATACTGCTTTCCTTCGTTGTTGCTATCGGGAACGGCATGAAGCGTCTTAGGATCAAAATGGGAATATATGTTTGTTAGAGCAGCGAACACTTCAAGTGGTGCAGAATGTGCAAACTCCCAGTCGATCAAGCCAACGACATTGTAAGCATCGTCAAACAGTATATTGTGGAGGAGGAAATCACGGTGTACGATCGGATAGCAATTTTCACAAGCGATTGTATTTTGTGACATCTTCACTGCCGGCTTGAGGCGCGAAGGAAATGAAATAACGTTCTGCTTTAAGTTTTGAAGCATATCATTGTCTTCGTACTGACCGCGGAGAAAGTCCAAATTCCCCAATTTAGCATGAGCGGCCCATGATAGAAAGTAGTCTGCCTGTGATGAAAACGGTCCTTCGAAGCCGAATGCCGCTGGGAGTGGACCAATATCAATTGTCCCGTCCTGCCCCAAGACAAGAGATCCAAGCTTGCTGATCGAGGCGGTCGTCATTTGATACTATACATGATACCGGAAGTAAGCAAGGGCAAGAGAATCGTAGGCACTCAGCTCCACAAACCTGTATTGAAGCAATTGCCTTCCGAATCTTCCTCCTTTGATCCGCAGTGAGCATTTCGGGACCGCCAAGGTCGAACAACATATTACCTCTAATGCATTCCATCAGCATATAGGGTAGCTTAACTGGGTTTCCTTCAATATATGTCCTGTGCCCAAACACTGTCGGTACAGGTATGCTTGTAGACTCCGCAATATATCTCATTGTTGCAATCTCGCTTTCCATGGTGAATCGTCGCTCGGCCGTCCACCATTTTGTTTCGCCGTCGCAACATATCGAAGGGCCTGGGATAATAGGAATTCGTACAAGCCACATTCCGCACCCATCGACGAATTCGATACGTCGAACTATATGGCGCCCTCCAGCATGATAAGTTCCGTCGTACTTGCATGAGCGTCCGCCATTAAGAATTCGGGCTTCTTCGAGCAGAGCTGCCCAATTTGTGTACTGAAAGGTCCATTCTGACCGGTTGTCATTATGCTGGCCTCGCCAGCGAAAGATTTGGCGGTTGACTCATGAAAGTGGAATGTCAGTCCCTTGTTGTCAACAGGATGAATGACAACTTTGATTTGGCTACGTAACGAATGTAGTTTTGAGCGAGCGATAATATCATGTTGTGTGCTAACAGCGAAGAGCGGTCCGGGGGAACTAGTTAAATATAGAAGATGACGAATCTACAGCGGCATAGCCTTGATACAATTCCACCTCCGTAACTTCGAGCATACAATTTGTTACCCTTAATTAGCCACATTGCTAGGGCACCGACAAGACCGGCGCTAATGCTGCACAATAATAGCCTCACAGACACGCTGCCAAACACAGTCGTCCACGCCCGCCATGCTTGTTGGCGGGCGACAAGGATCACTTCAGCCACCCAAGACAGCATTTCTGTCCCTGAGACGGCGGGGTAGGCTGTTGTCAAAGAATATGGCCAATTTCCCATAAGTAGGCCTCGTCTTCTTTGAGTTTGTAAAGTGTCTCCTGTATCACTGACGGCCATGCCTGGCTCAATGTTATCAGCCAGACAATCAAACACATCCGATCCCATCGCGCCTCCAGCCCACAGGGTCGGGGCGTAGGCGATTGCCCAGGAAATCACTCCATCTGGGCTCAAGCTGCGGATCACATCACATCGCTTGTGTGTAGATTCCTTTCTAAATCTTGTATCCTCTGAATCGAAGGCGGAGATTTTTGGTCCCTCAATTATCAGCATGATATTTCGCCGAAATAATGCTGGTTGTCTCAGTCGTCCTTTTGCAAAGAGGTCACCTGTTACCAAGCGTGCATGGGTTATGTGCTTTTCGCTTTCCTCCCATGCTCGGCTTGCACGTAACTTCCTTGATTCACCGATCTCTTGTTGAAGTTGGGAAGCGGCATTCGAAAGGCGAAGGCTCAGTTCACTTAGAGTCTGCCAATGATTGTCACTTTGTTGAAGCTTGCTGCATCTGCCTTTCAATTGCTCGGTCTTTTCCACTAAACTTTTCAGCCGGGAGGCAACCGCTGCTGGCCACATCTGAGGAAGCGCAGATCCAATAGATTGTTGATAAGTGAGAGGTGGTGGTCACTTTGTTCGATCCATAGTTAAGTGAGGCGCGAAAGTTCATGTGATCAAGTCTTCTTAAAAGTTGGGCACTGGGCGGGACTGTCCACCCATTGCACAAGCATACCAAGCTACTAATTAATTAATAACCATGTCCCCTTGGTAACCTTTGCTGCCAAGTGATGATGCCCTTCTTTTTTTTTTTTTTTTCCCAGAAAAAGGCGAGACCCGGTATTGGGGATCAGCGCGCCGATCTATCAGCGAACTGACATCATCGATCGTTGTTCTCCGATTCATCTTCGTTCCTGGGGATCCGATTCCCATAGCCTAGAACCATACGCGTTGGCCTTATCGACCAAGGATTCCAGGCTACTTAAAAGTGTTTAATGTGCTGGCAAGTTGACGATAACTTACCGGACACCCTGCGAATCCGGATAGCTATAGATAGCAGCCTGATGTCTTCGCACGATTGGGTCCAGTTTCAGCCACGCGGGGCCGATCCATAAGCGTAACCAGCACGCAAAACGTGAGATAGTAGCATGAGATAACGGAGCAGAGGCAACACGGCTGCTTTTTTACGAGTGGCGCCTGTGCTCCTGTGAGACATGCAGAGCCGCTTGCGCTCTTCGGGCAGAGCGAGAACACGAGAGCGGAACCAGATGCCGTCCGAGTGATCGGGTCGGTTCTAATTATACGACGAGGGATGACGGAACCCCCTCGTCTTCTTCAATGCAGAGTCTGGCAACAATGGCCTTAATTAGGTGTTATTGACTGGGCGAATGACAGTTCGAAAGGAATAGATATCCATCCGATTTACAGCATTGTCCCATAGCGGACCGTAAGTTCACATCCTGCAACAACAATCCTTCACAGCCTAGAAAACTTTGATACGGACAAGCTGCGCAATTACAGCATTCTAGCATTCTCTTTAATTCGTCGTTGACAACCATTGCATTCCACTCATGTAGTTCACTCTGATAATCACACAGAAGCGGCGGCGGGGTATATTGTAACACGGAAAAGAGGCTCGAACAGGAACAGATGCAAATGCAGACACAGACACAGAACCGAAATAAGACCAAAGAAAGAAAGAAAAAAAAAAGAAGACTCTCGATCAGCCGTCGTAACAATGCTGCTTGCTTTTTGAAGACTTTGACCCGAATGGTTCGTCGAGAATCTAGATACCACTGCGACAGAGACAGATGGACACATGGATTATCCAGTTGTCCGCTCGATCCATCTCGCCTTCTTTAGATGAGAATGAGCACTTTTTGCTTCGCGTTTTCTTCAAAGGCCCCGTCTATCGTTCTCTTGAAATGCAAATCCAGGTCGTGTGATAAACCCAACAATGAATCCATGGACATCTCACATTATGCCGAAATTTGAAAACCCCAAACTCTGAAAACACCTTGCTGAACCGTAGAAAGAGAGAAACGAAAGTCCGAGAAAATATAAAAACAAATCAATAAGAGAGATTAGCTGCACAACTCGCCAATACAGCCATCTCAAACATCGTTCAATGGAAATGGCACTAGGCAGCAAGTGCTCGATCAAAGCCCATTGCATTGCCACTGTTGGGGCCACTGGACTTCCTCTTCCCCAGTCCAAAAGCAGACAGCTTTACACGGAATTTTTGTTTGTGCTTCTGTTCGCCCCTACCTATCGGGCCAGACGGGGTCCAGGGGTAACCCAAAACTTCGTGAGACTTTGACTTAGAACGTGTCATTTCCGCAACACCGGCCCTTGGTCGATATTTCTCTGCTGACGGATTGGCAATCCACGATTGTCTAGGCTCTGCCGCATTGCCAGCTGTGTTAGAGTTCACAATACCAGTCATCCTTTCCATGACGGTACGCTGTAAATGAATTTTTCGTTGCAGGTCTTCAGGCATCTGGCCTACTGGCATTTTAGTCGACTCCGCTCCAATGATGCCAGTGTACATCTTCTCCATGACAGCACGCTGCAACTCAAGCTGTCGCTGTCCTTTATCAGCGGTGTCAAACAAGCCCACAATCCCATCTGTTTTTATGACCACGGTGCGACCGTGTTGCTCCGGGCTGGTGGATGCGCCAAGTTCGATTGAACTCTGCGGTCTGTCCTTCTGATTTTGCGAAGGGTCATCCGTTTCGAGATCGGAGAGTGGCGATGGTGATGGTGGAAGACTACGGATTTCGAGCTCGAGGTGAGCATCTTTCCATACTAGCTCATCTTCGGAATTTTGCATGCGTGCGGATTCAGATGTCTGTGGCCGAGAGATCCCAGAAACTCGTCCCGGGAAAAGTGTCCCGTCGGAGTCCAGCGCGAGTTGGACACTGCCTGAATCGCGCTTCAATTCAGGAGGTTGACATGACGGACTGACATCGCCAGACGACGGGTCCTGGACTAGGAGCTCAATGTCGCCAACCGAAGATCGTCCGCTAGGAGAAAGTAACTGGCTGGTGTCCATGTAGTCTGATGGAAGGTCGAAGGAGTTGGTCACAGGTGGCTCCGCAGACAGACGATGATCCGACGCCCGTTTCGACGCCCGTTTCGACGCCCGTTTCGACGCCCGTTTCGACGCCCGCTTCGACGCCCGTAGACCAGGAGACGTAGAGTCAAAAAGACTAACGTTGCACATAGCGTCAAGCGCGTCTTCAAACGTCATGTCAATGCTGGAAGTATCGTCTTGCTCGTGATCCCGAGGCTGGATTCGCCTCTCATCTGATCGCTCCAGTCTGGCCTCCACTGGTGAACCATGCTTCTCTGATTTCAAAGTATTCTCCAACTTCTCACCCACGTATAGGCCAGAGTGGAGGCGGCTGCCATTCTCGCTGGTCTCGGCTGCCGAGGCAGCTTGGTCGGTCACTCGGATTTCGGGAACTCTTTCATACTGGGCAGAGTTTCGCACAGGACTTCCTCTTTCAATGGCAAGAAAAAGTAATTTACATGCGTATCGCACTTCGGATTCTAGGTCGGCGGAGATCTCCTGGCGCTCTATCAACGGCGACGACGGCCGGTAGATGCCTGGTGCATCCACGAAGTCGTAATATCGGTGGCGTTCTTCCGGTGGGATATGAGATTTCTGTTTTCGGGACGTGAGACTTGGATTTCAATTGCTAAGGCCGAGAGAACGACGGCCGAAAACAACAAGGACAAAATTGTAAAAAACACACAAAAACGGAGGTAGGTGAGAAGAGGGAGGAATCCGTCAAAGCAGCACATACCTGAGGACCAAATCCAAATGGCAACGATCGCCTCTTTCTCAAACTTTTTCGCGAGAGTTTTAGTTCCATGGTGCTAGGGAAGGATGGCTTAGCCTTAGCCGACAGGAGGGAGATGGGAGGCGAAAAAGTATTCTTAAGCGGACCCGAAAATAAAAGAGTTGGACGGAGTTGAGGCGATTCCCCGCCAAACCTTAATAGGCTATATTAGGCTTCCAGTCTAGAAGCAGGGATGAAAGACTAGTGAGCAGTTGGCAGGATTCGTGAGCGGAAGTTCGCGAACGGACGCGCGTGGCTGCGCGAATCAGGTTACGCAGGTGAGAACGATAAGGGCGGCCGACAGCCGTGAGGGAGGGAAGGGTCAGCAGCCCGCCAAGGTAATACAGGAAGGAAAACTGAAACGTAAGCCAGCCATAACAGAGACCGGCTGGCCCCGATAGATGCAGTCGCCGGTTCTAAGTCGATCGACCAAGTAAGCAAGGCATATAAATAGGACCAACAGTGGTTCGGAGTTCTGGGGCGACAGGCGAAGGCGAGAGACAAGTGAATGACTGAAAACAGGAAAAAAATAAGGGGACGAGAATGACGGCGGGAAGGAAAGAGAAGGAAATATAGTGGTGGACGTCGAACATACAATCGATCGCAGGTAGGTGGAATAGAAAGTCGGGGATCAGCCAGGATCAACAAGGATCAACAGACAGCGGATGCTTGGAATATGATATCAAGGGATGCTGATCTGAGGGGAAGAAAAAGGAGGGGAAGGGGGGGAAAATAAAATAAAATAAGAGGAAAAGAATCAGCAGCCAGGAGAAAAAAAAAAAACCAAAGGGTAAAAGAGCAAGGCATACCACTAGTACTACTAATAGAAAATAAAGGAGAGTAATTGATTGAGTTTAGTCTTTGATTTCCTTTGCGGGGACTCTGTCAAGACGCATGCAGCGAAGTGATTGGAAGGGATAGAGTGGAATGACGAAGTCTGGATCCATTTGTTGGCTGCAGGGAAGAAGTTTAAAGTGGCTTCAGGGCCAGCGCTCAGACGTCATATAGACTGGCAAACCAGCGGCCACATCCGAGGGTTGAAAACAGGGCTGGACAACAAGGAGAGGGGCAACAAGGACAACGACAACGACAACCGGGAGACAGAGACAAAAGCCACAGACAGACAGACCTGCGCCGGGCAAGACAGCCTCGAAGCAGGAAAAACGGGCGACGCGAAAAGGAGGCGAGACGACGCGAGACGAGACGAGACGAATGCAACGTGACCTGCCCTGGTCGAGTCACATGCTCTCGGGTTCAATAAAGCAGGCCACGCCAAGCCACTAGTGGCACCTCCGCACTAGCCGCATCTGGCAGTCCAATGCCGGCACGTGCCTCGCTAGCCCTTGCTAGTTCTACGCCCAATTTACAAGCCAAGCCAAAAGAGCGACGCTTCTCGACCCGGCACTTCCTGCTCGTCCCACCACGTTCTCTTCCCCTGGCTGGAGGCTCAGCTTTTGAAACCCCCCTTGAGCTGTCGAACGGGATGCTTCACGGCAGACGTATGGGGGGAGCAGGACCGCCTCGGATGTGCTGTCAGCAGGCTTCCTCTCTAGGTAGCATCTACTACCAGTCATGCGTCGAATAGCAAGACAGTACCTAGGTACCTAGGTAGTAGTCTGGTATGCATACCAATCGCTCAAGACCAACCCATCCCATCCCCACTCCTCGCGCAGAATAATAGCATCAATTAAGGAAATTTTTCTCACTGGGAATGCGTTCCGAGTCCCACCTTACTACTCCCTGGCTCATCTGACATCCGTACGGAGGGAAATTCCTACCGAGGCAATTTAAGGAAAAAGTCGCGTGCCAAAAGTCGATTCCGAACGAATACTCTGACTTCAAACGGCCGCGAAAGAACAGGACGGGAAAGAAAGGAACTCACCAGCCATGAGCTTTACCGTCTCACGCAGACTCAGCTGACAAATTATCTTGTCCACATCTAACTAGACCATGGTCGTGCGTTGTCGGTACTACCTAGAATACCGTCAACAAAAAGAGAAAAAAAAAACAAGGGAACAAAGGAACTAATTAATCGATGGGCAGCAGCAGGTAAAGGAAGGAAGGGTGGTCGGTCTGGATTCGGGTGGGCCGCAAATTAACCGACGACAACTCGGTTACCACCACCACCTGGTACACGGACACTCACGCCTTATCCTCCGCAAGCTAACTGAATCCATTGGACACCGATCATTCTCTGAGGAGACCATGCTCTCTTGCAGGAAGTGCAGGGTTTGTAAGTCCGGACTCTCATGCCTGCCTCTGATCGTCAGAGAAAGTGGGCGCTGTATACTGAATCAATGCTTGGTGGCCACCGCCGTGCTTCGGCTATCATGGGACAACAGGTGGCCTCCTACAGGAACAACAGTGCAGCAACGAAGTTCAATGGAGTAACTTGTAGAGCCTCACGTATTCCTTCATATTTCTCTACCCTCCCTTTGCCTTCTTCCTAGGTTACATCCCCACACTCCCGTTCTTGGTAGACTCCACGCAAAGGTCCACTCTGGCCTCGCGTGACCCAAAGGCCCTCATTAACAGACCATCCGCTGCTCAATTATTCATGTGCAAGAACATAATCGCGGATGGCGGACTACTGGTGTACTAATGTAGATATGAAGGCGTAGTATTGGTACATTTTCCGGGTTGGGAATTTGTAGAACAGCCTGTCGTATATGCAATTCCAGCTACCACAGTTGAAAAGCTCCAACAGCTGCAGACTCTTCCGTACACTGGCAAACAGTAGGTAAATAATGCTCAACCGTTATATTATGCCCGCGTTTATCAGACAAATCGCTTTGCATTACTCCGCTGGAATGCTTCCCCCGCCGCGAGGTTTTCAGCAGTCCATAGAACAAAGGGGCTTCGAAGCTCTCTTCGGATGTAAAATACATGGTCTAAAAGGAAGGGCCAGTATCGGCTTCGGCCAGAGAGTATCACGATCCATCTGCGCTCTTTGCAGAATACGAGACAAGTGTAAATATTCTGTTGTGAACCGCCCGAATAAAAAGAGTGAAGTCGAAACGAAAATCAAGAGTGACCCCGAGTCAATGCAGATATGCAAACAACGATGGTAGAATTTGATCCCCCCTTGTCCTTCTGCCTGCCAATGCTCTCTTCCTTGCGATCCCATGAACGTATGATCTCGAAGCCAACCGCCGATGAAAAATCGCATGGCATGTTTAAGCTCCTCGTCGCGGTCGTTTACTTTCGCTGCCCGTCTTGACGCCTCCACGCCCACCTTCAGCTTGTCCACCATCATCACCGGCTCTTCCTCGTTTGCGGTGGGTGGTTATAGCACCCCCGCCACCGCCGTCCCGATTGTGTTCTCTATTATCTCGCGGTCGATCCCGATCGCGATCCCTTTCTCGGTCCCGATTCCGGTCTCGCTCCCGATCACGATCGCGATCTCGCTCCCGGTCTCGCTCCCGCGCCCTATCACGATTATCCCCCCGGCGGCCGCCCCAGCGTCGATCCTCATCCATGGCCCCTACTTGCGCAGCTGGAGGCGGCGGTGGTGGAGGAGGAAGGTTGGCTTGCTCACCACCCACGGAATGAGGCGGCCGGAGACGGCCCGAATTATCATGACCACCTTGCCCGACGTCGGCGGCATCTTCGCGGTCTCGACGGTCACCCCTTCGACTGCGCTCGCGATCGAAATCCTGGGAGGTGCGTTCTCGGTGGTCTTCTCGGCGATTGACGCTTCGGGCGTCATCTTTATCTCCACCACGACGATCCCGGTCTCGGTCACGATCTCTGTCGCGATCTCGATCCCGGTCGTCCCTGTTGTTCCCGCCCATAGACTGGCGCGTAAATCTTCTTTGGTCCGAGCCACTTTGATCTAACAATTCAACTCTTCCACTACCAACGCGACCTCCGCCACCATGCCCATCATCTTCAGGCCCAGAAGATCTACCAGGCAAGAGCTCGGCCCGGCCCGGCGCGGAGCCGGAAGCAGGAGAGCGGCTAGCATCCTCTGCACTCCCTGATGGTGTCTCCGGTCGAGTAGACTGTGGTGACGGGGCGTTCACGGGGCCGGACTGCCTACCTGAAGCTCTTCCACGGATCGAAGTTCCTCGATCTGCAGGTCCACTTGACTGTTGAAGCATACTGTTGATCCCAGCAAACCGTTTATCGCTGCGCCCACTGCGATCGTTCCCAAACCCGGGCCCTGAGGGACCCGAAGGCGGGGCCCGCATAATCGGAGACGGACCTGAAGCCGTACCACGAGGCCCAGTAGGAGGGAAAGGCCCGGAGATTCTCCCACCATGGGCTGGAGCATCATTGGGAGCTGGATGCTGTTGCTGCATTACCTTAAGCCGGTCAGGATGAATTCCGCTGGAGTCTAGCCTTTCCGCAGATGGTGATGCTGGAGCAGGAGGGGAAGGTTGTCTCTGGGCGTTGCGCACACCCTGCCGACCGGATGGGCCAGTTGGTGGTTGGCGATCCGGACCCGCTGCAGGTACATTGCCTGCCACTGTCGGGCCAACAGGGGTTTGGAAGCCAGAGCTACTCCTTTCGCCTCGTCCGGCAGGATTTCTGCTCCTTGGCCCAGAAGGAATTTCGGGAGCCTCTGGTCCATCAACAGGACCACGCGTAGGCCGTTCACTGCGAGGTCCGGTAGGGAAGTCATCATGTCTCGGGTAACTTGCTAAGCTGCGGTCATCGGATACGTAGCGATCGCGTCGATTAGGGAAGTCCGCTCGTGTTGGAGATGGTCCCCGTGATGGATGAGCTCTCAGTTCCGATCTGGTCGGAGATACACCTCTAGAAGGGTGTGTCCTAGCTTCCGTTCTTGGCTCACGCCTATCGCCATGTTCTCGCAACGAATCTGACCGATCCGAACGTGCCTGGGGAATTGCACGTGGTGGCATTGGGACTTCTCGGGGTGCTCGATCGGACTCTGGACGAGCATGAAAAGCATCGGCTTGCGACCGCAAGCGCCCTGCCCGATCCGGCCAATCCGGCTCCCTTGGAGGTCGTCCGTCACGGTAGGCAGGACCACGAAACTGATCATCTACCCTGGACGGGAAGTCCCTATCCCCTCTTGGTAGATCCAGCCTGTCACGATCATTGAGGCGACCAGCATGACCTCGAGGTTCCCGCAGCGACGGGTCAAACGATCGGTCGTGGTCGTGGTCGCCATACCGGCCGCCACGGGGGTAATCGGAGTGTCTATCTCGTCGATCATCCAAAAGATCCGGTCGCACTGGCAGCTTCGCATCACCGTGTCTGGGGCGATTAGGGATGTTTGGCTGTGCACGTGCATTCGCATTGCTCGGTGCGCCCCTATCGAAACTAGGACGCTTCGGTGTAGTAGCATGTCGACTAGGTTCGGACGGCTTAGGGCTAGTACGGCCTTCCGCTGGCAGAGGCGAGACGCGAGTTTGTGGGGGCAGTTGGGCTTCGGCTTCAGTATCAGCGGCCGTAACAGGTGGCTCTCCAGTCACAATCCGCTCCTCTTTGACAGTAGCCTGGGCTTCGGTAGCTATACCTGCTTCCGCTGGTGACTTGGTCGTAGCATCGATCAAAGAGGTCGTCTCGCCATGCTGCTCCAGTTGCTTCTCCAGTGAAGTACCAGCCTCTTCCACAGATTTCGTGTGTGCATCCGTCATCTTTGCATCTTCAATTTCACCGTCCTCGACTTCCATCTTGGCAGTTACCTCGCGGCCGGACGTACCGTCACTGCCGTACCATAAAAATGCAATTAGATACGTTCGCAAAGGTAAACAACATTTCTGAACATTATTTCACTTACTTTCTAGTTATAGAGGGCTCAAACTCAGCAGCGGCAGCATTCAGTGATGTCGGAGTCGCGCGCTGAGGTGATTCTGTGGACTTTCCAGTAGGCACCGACACTTTCAAGGCAGGCGGAGTTCCTTCACCGTGAGTCTTCGCAGTCGGCGTTGGAATTGGCGTTTGTTGACTGACAATCATGAAGGCTTGGGGAAGCATCCATTTCTTCTCCCTGCGGTTGAGGTCACCGATCAGTGACGCTGCAGGTATCTTAACATCATCTCGTTCATCGTTTTTGCTCAGATCGTTAACGCTCTTCAGCATATCACGGCCAATCCAGTTCACAGCGGGGAAGCACTGCACAATCGCCTTGAGGACACTGATAGCATTCCGAATGTGCATATATTCGCCGCTGTTCAAGCAGGTCTTCAAGGACTGCGCAAGTAGGCGGTGCCACTTATAGAGCAATCGACGAAAGTCCTCGTAGTCCAAGAAACTGGTCGGCTTGCCATCCGGATCCACCGCCTTCGCAAACCCAGGGAAGGTCTTATTAACGCCAAAAGCTTCCTTTTCGTAAACCGCTTTATCGGCATGCCAACGACTTAGATCGCGCAGGACTTCGTTCAGAAAACGCCCCAAGTTGTCGGCTTCTTTGGACGTACACAGGAAGATAAGAGCTGTGAGTCTTTGATCTCGGAAGAGCTGATCCAGGAGGCCGACAGTCCGAAAGTTCGGCGTGCATGAGTTGTGAAGAAACTTGAGCATTTTAAAACAGTAGAAAGCATCAATAGGGGACAAGAGTAGACGAGGTATGAAGCACTGCTCCAGCAATGACACGTTGAGGGCGTCGTGTTTCCCTCTCATTCCAGCAAACCACGCATCCTTTTCCTTTTGCAACCTCGCTCTGGTCCGACTGTAGAACCTCAAGTGACTCTTGTTCTCCTCCAAGAGACGTTCTTGAAGCAGCCCAATCTGTTTCTTCTCCCTCTCCTTTCTCTGGGTCCCAGCCATGCTGATATCTGATCGATCGTTCTGAATAGAAACGATCCTCCTCTTCAGACGATCGACCTCATCTTCGTAAGCTTTTCCAGGGACGTGAACATCGTAGAGAGACAGTTGCCAGAATGTGACATAGAAATTTAGACCTACAACCCCCCAAGATTCTTGGGGAATAGTGGACTTGACCTGTTCAACGAGTTTTTGGAATGCTGGGTTCAAAACCGAAGCCTCTGGTTGAGTAGTACCAGTCGACGAGCCTGGACGATCAACGTTCGCAGGACCGTCCACCTCAGACTCCGGGACGTCTGTGTCTCCTCGTTGCTTCTTATCGATATCCATGCCATTCTCTGCATGTGAATTCTCATCCTTCGCGGTAGTTTCTCCGTCATCTTCGGTATCCATTTCATTTTCACTAGCTTTCGAGCCAGACGTCGTTTCACCTTCCCCATTTTTCACCACGGTCTCCTCCTGTAATGTGCGCTCAGCGTCTGCTAGTCTCCGAGAAATACTAGGACGACAGATCCAGAAAGCCACCTCGGGCTGAATGCCGTACTCCACGAGGAGCGACGGTAGGTCAGGAACGAATGAATCAAACTCATCTACAGACAAGTTACTGCGAAGCAAGTCCAAGTACTGTGTCAAGACACGATGTATCTCATCAAAGACATTACCCATCAGCTTGAGCTCAGAACCCGCCTCTGATTCCTTGAAAATGCAGGTCAACCGCTCTTGAGCGATAGAAACAAGTATCCGGCCAGCAAGTTTGGAGGTACTGAGAGACTTTATGAGCCGCTTCGATGTCGTTTTTGATTCGTGTCGCCTATCTAGCAGTTGTAAAATTGTCTGACCCTGGAGGATTTCACCACCACCCATCGCTTGTATTTGAGCATCATTGAAATTCGTATCGGTAATGATCCCTCCCATCGAGCTAATCAATTGCTCGAGAACTATGAGGTCGGTAGAATTATTATGCCGCAGCTGCTCAGCCACATATTGCAATACGGGGGTTGGATCCATTATTATCGAGTACCGCTTGAAAACTCGGCCTGCAAAGGTGGCTAGTGCGTTCAACCAACGGCTGGTCAATAGCCCTCCCTCCTGGACACGGCTCCGTCCTTTTTGGCCGAGAGAGTTGACAAGGGCCCAGGCGAGAATGTCGTAACCAAGATAAGTGAAGTAGCGAGCGCACTCCACCACAACTTCGATGAGGTTCTCATAGGATTCAATTTGATTGATAGCGGTGATAATGACGATCCCCGGGTTGGCGTACGCAATTTTTGCCAAAGCACGGGCCATAGGTTTGATATTTGTCTTGCTCAGTCTTTTGAGAGCATCCTTTGTCTCTGCTTTGGCCTGGTTGAAAGCAGTCACGACGTCAGGAATTCTTGATGTCTGCCCAGAATGCCACTCCGCGTACATATTATATCGGACATCTCTGGGGAAGAAGCTGATAAGGTGGAAGACCTCGTTAACGACTCCTGGGTTCGCCTTGGTCAAGCTGATCGCTGGAAGCAGGAGGCGCTTGCAAAGATCCTGCCAGCGTGCCCTGTTCTCTTTGGAGTCGTCTTTGTTCAGGCTGTCGTTCCCAATCCTCGCAAGCTTTGTCAGCAAACTCGGATCTTGCCCAATTTTGTGCCCCGAGAGATTGAGGAAGGTCGAGCAGAGAACAAAGACATCGTCAGCGGTTTGACAAGTAGGGATGTTATCCGCCCAATCATCCCAGTAGAAGCGGTAATCCGTCCCGTCGTTCGTGTCTTCCTTGTCAAGCTGCGCCCACCGCAACACCCTCCGCGGAGGTGCTTGAGTAAGTCGTACTTGACCTTTTGCCACGGGAGTTTGCTCCTGGCTAATGATATGCTTTTGCTCCCGAAGTTGATCGGCTGACGGTAAAGGCCGTAGAGGAGAATAAACCTTGCTCAAGCAATGGTGTAGAATACGATGAATGAACTCGGGCAACTCAGGATAAACATCCATGAGCCAAGGGAATTTGCTCAAGATGAACAGGGACTCGGGCAGCGCACCGATTGCGAGCAGACTCTTAAGCAATAGTACCTTCTGATCTGAAGGCTCAGGCAGACCCTCCTTCTCCTCCTCCTTGGTGGTCTCTTTCTCTGCTTCTTTTGTCGCGGGGGTCGTCGACCGAGCCTCCGACTCTCGAGCACGGGGAACAACCAGTGTATCATCAGACAGAGCGCCGGCAATCATTAAGGCGTTAACGCCACCACCTGGTCGGGCCGCTCGTTCCCTATCTGCCTTCTCTTTCAATTTCTCCTCTTTCAGAGCGTCCATGGAATCATCTTGGCGCCACAGATGAGGGTATAGATCTCGAAGTGAAATAAAGCCCACTTTGATTAACAGCGCTGCCAGGTAGATGAGGTTGTCTGGGAGAACATCTGACTTGTTGCGAGCGGAGGATGAATAGAATCGGAGTTTAAAACCAAGAAGTTGAGCGGCAACACGGTTGCCCTTCGGGGGCAGAGTGCCTGTTTCCTCAACCCATTTTCGAGTTTCAATCTCCTCCTCCGTCAGCCCACTGTTAGACTCCGTTAGTATTTTTCTGCGTTCTTCCTCTGATAATGGCTTCCGGCCAATCTCGAAGAAGCCGCGTATCCCAATTTGCTTTACTCGATCCCAGAATGCCCGGTCACGCTGCTCGTTCGCTCTCACGCTTTCCACACGTTCTTCATCCGTGGTTGCCCAGCCAGCCGACCCTGGTAATGCCCAATTAGGAAGTCCGGAGTCCCGTACACCTCCTTCAACGCTGTGGAAAATATCCTCTTTAGGCCACCAAGAGCTCACCCGCAGAAGCTTCACAAAGAAACGGTACTGCTTCACCAAAACGGCAGCGAAAACATCTAGCGTGACGTCCAAGACCCGGCCAACATCCATGTCAAAAGCGCCAATCATGGCCTTCACTCGTTCGAACGTATCTTCGACAACTTCGCTGGATGGTGGCTCATTGTTGCTCGTGGTGAAGAGCTCTGTAACTAGCTTGGAATAACCTTCAGATTCCTCCCGTAAAAGATTGTAGTTCGACTGTCGGTAAAGAAGGTTGGTTTGCTTGCGAATGCCCATGCGATTGAAGGTCTCGCGGACGAGCCCTAGTGACTGAAGGAGGGGTGTATCGAGTTGGAGGCGCATGAGGACAGGAGAGATCCCAGTAGAGAAAACGAGTGGCTTCAGTGCACTATTTGAGGTGTCTGCATCAGTTACGATAGACAGCGTATCGAGGAAAAGCGACCGGGAATCGAGAGCAGAACTCAAGCTCGTCCCATCAGCATCCACGTCCACATCATCAGCTGCAACCTCTTCACCTATGATCTCCTTGATGGCTGATCCCACTTCTTCAGGTCGTACGCGACCAGAAAGACCGGCAAGGATAAGCTCTTGATACAGAGTGGCCAGTTTCAGAATATCCTCCTGTGACCGTATTGAGGTACCATCCGTCACCAGCTTCTGTTTCCCTGAAGATGTCCACTCTGTGACGACATTATCAGTTACGTATTCGTAATCGTACGGCCCAGAGGGTGCTGGAACAGGCTGAGCAATTTCAGTAGTGGGCCGCTGAGGCTGTTGCGGTTGTTGCTGTGTCTGCGATTGCTGTGAAGTAACAGGAGGTGGAGATCGTTGCTGACTCCCTGATGGCGAAGTACCGTTAGTCTGCGCTGCTTCGGGAGCCTCTTTGGCTGGTGTCGTTCCGCTGGGCGGAGACATGGCAGTATCCCCTTGCTTGCCCCGGGTATTCTGAGAATCGCTTTGCCTCCGACCGGGACCGTTTCGGCCACCTCTGCTTGGCTGTCTTCGTAATCCTCTTCCGCGTTCGGAAGATTGCTGGTGTTGCGCCATGTTGAGGTTTCCAGGCCGATGAGGAGAAGGTCTCCGGCCGTCGTTCCCAGCATCACCGGACCACGATCTATCTCCTCGCTTCCTCTTTCCTACCGCACCAGGAGCCATGACGACTCATCAAAGCTAGTGTCAAGATTATGTCTCCGAAAGATTGCAACTCATGAGCGACAAGACTATGATGGAAAGAGTCAGCCATCAGGCGCTCGCGTGGACGGCAGAAGAACGAGTAAGATGAAGGAGAAGTACCTGTTGCTGGGACTTCATATAGAATAACAAAAAGACGCTCTAATACGAGAGCTAGGATCTGGGAAAGAATAACGAAAACGAGACGGAGGGTAGACTGGAGCTGGAGGAATGAATATCTTCTTGGTCCAAGCAACAAAGACTGCCGCTTGGAGTCGCGCTTATCGTCGTTGGCGCGGTTCCGCGCTAAGCTTTAACGCCATCATGACGTATTAGTCATCACGTTATTTCATGAACCTAGCCAAGGGATGCAGATGGAAGTACTCCGTACCAGTAATGTCTCTCTATTGTTACTATATTCCCGGTCCTTATGTTTAAGCGACAGAGTGCCGGCCTACTTCGACTCAGAGGGTCTATTCTATGAACAAAATGCAATTTATTTGACCCTCCAACCTTTTAAGCGCAGGTAACAGAATGTGAGAATACAGCTAGTCCCCAGCGCGCTACATAAGCCGGGTCTGGGTCTTATCCACTATCGCGGATAATGATGGTCTTTTTAACCTTGTTGGGGAGCGCAGGCGACCCAGCTGTCCCCTTACACAGAAACTCCAGTTGCACCAAGATGCTGGTATATATAGGTGGTGCTGGCCTACAGAAGTCCAGCGGCTACTACCCTGTTGCTTTTTTGGCGCAGTGGCTTAGTAGCATTGCCAGCATGCTAGGTCCCGACAGAATCATACAGCAGCCTGGAGAGTGCACCGATTGTGAGTATGATGGATACAGGATAGTGCTGCAGGATAACGTCTGTCAAAGTAAGGTGAATATATTGTACATGCATGTATGAGAAGCACAGAAAGATTCACCCCTAGTTTTGCCTCCGATTGACCCAAACCCAAGCAAAGCCAACACCAATAATCCCTAGCATCACTGTAAGAGGAGGATTTTCAAACAGACTTAACCTCATGTACTTCCATAGTGTTGCAGACTTTCTCCCATCATCCGCCTTATGAATGCAATGATTATAGTCACCCCGAAGTATGTCCACATTTTGGTATTGAGAGGTCCAGCATTTGTGGATGATATTCTGGTATTTAAGACCGTCGAGCTTGGGGAATATTTGTGCGCTATAAAGCTTTTTGACTTCTTCAGTGTCTTCGATCTCGTTGTAAGGACGACTGCCGGTGGAAATTTCGTAGATCAAGCAGCCCAGCGCAAACAAATCAGTCTTGAAAGTCCGTGGAGACAGTGGTGAGATTCGGTATCTGTCTTCTTCCTCAACTAATGGCTGTAAGTCACCAATGGCAGATCCGGCGAAGTCGCAAAGTTTGATTGATAGGTCATCGGCCACTAGAAAGTTACGTGGGCTAATGTCGGCATGGATCACACCACAGGCATGTATCAAGGCGATAGAATCAATAGCATTTCCAATCCACTGGTCCTGGATATGGCTGTCTATTTCGTTATGCTGTAAATATTCACGGAGATTTCCGAGTCGATAAAATGGAAAATGGAGGCTCCTTTCTTTGATATCAAGACACTCAAGAATGCGAGGATTCTTTGGTATGGTTTGATAAATGAACTTTTCGCGGCCAATACATAATTCTGAGATAGACTCTATATGCTGGACATGCTCAATAACCTGTTGACTGCATCCTTTGACATCGTGCTTAAGAGTCGTTTTGATAACTTGTCCATTGCCGTCCTGGAAAATTGCTCCTGCTGATCCCAGCGCAATAAAACCAACAGCTCCCTCAGGTTGAATTAAAAGCGGATCGCCATTCATGTTGCGAATAATGAGATAAACTCAGAGGCAGCCAAATAGTAGAACTGTGAAAATAGGAAACGAATGAATGTATGTAGGTAATGTTGATGTGGGTCAAACTCACTGAGTTAGCTAAGGAGGGCCAGAGTCGGGCAAACTATCTACCCGGTACACTATGCTGACGGACAGGAGCTAAACCTAACTAGGAGGGATTTGAGGCGCTTTCTGCCAACTTTTGGTGGTGCACTCACACTACTGAGAGATACATAGACGACTACTAGTAGTTAACTACTTTGTCCGCTTATCAATTCAACTATCTGGAGACAACCTAGATGTACATGGCGTGCAAACTGGCCAGTTCCATCTCAATCTCTCATAAATGAAAGACAATAGTTCGTACTTTGCATCTCCTACTCCCTTTGCTCCCTTCCATTCCCCCCCAGCGTGTAAATGCAGATAAAATCGTACGCCTGAGACCCTAGCGGCAGAGTCGACTTACTATGGGATCGACCCTTTAGTTTCTCGCCGAGAGAATGATAGAGCAACTTACTCTACAAGAAGGACAGTCGAACAAGCGGTTGGTGGTTTGGCCAGCTGCTTCCTCCTTCTTGATGATTCCACACTTCTCGGGACAAGCAATAGTAGTGCTCCCCTCAGTTGTATGGCCGCACTTCCACTTGATGGGTCCTGTGAGCTTTGTACACATTCTGGACTTTCAAACTGTAAGTAAAGCTTCAGGTATATTAGGGCCCTTTGTTAACATACCGTCTCTGATGGACTGATGAAATAACAATGTGATCTCAGCAGTTGAAAGGAGAATAGACCCTCCCAAGAATTTGTCGAATTCTTTGCCTTCGATCTGGAAGTTTGCAGTTGGGCCTGTCATGAACGGGGGCAAGGAGCTCTAGATGGAGCATTATATATCCCATAGGAAAGCTAAAAGTCCGCCTTGTGGGTGCCCCTCGCCTTGGGGTCTGACACTCAAGCAAGGCAGCCTTGCAGGAGAGCCCAACAATGTGGTCCATGCTTTCATTCCAACATTATGCAAGGCTGTCTACTCATTTAATTTTGTTGTGAAATAAAACTTTGGAAAGTGCTTAATATAAGGGAGGTATTATGTTTTGATTAGTTGATAATTTTTTGTTCTCTAATATGCAAGCTGTAGAGTCCATTTTGGGGTACACTCAGCATGCTGGTTGGGGCTCTGACAGCTATTGTGATAACTGATGTGCAGCCCAGCCTTTACCCCTCCTTAGAGTGAAGGGCAATCTCTGAAACTCACAAAAGCCCCATTACCATCAGGACTCCCTCATCAGTCCTTACTCTAAGCTTAGATTGATATACAGCATACTCTGTCATGTTCACCTTCCCTCTGCAATTACCACTTGATTATCTGTTAGTCATGACGTAGTAAATACTACTTTCTTCATTCATTTTAGGCTAATTGTAAGGCCGTCCGGATGCTCGCTTGGATGGCGAGAACGGGATCGGGTAGTAGGCATGCTGACGTAGTTGGGTCGATTCTATGAGGAGGCCCCCAGGCAGGCCTAGTGGTGTTCTGGGGCTTTGACGGTTCTTCGACAGCACTATGCTGCTGAAGAGATGGCTACAGTCTGGAGGTGAAACGGGTTGGCACACAAAAATGTATATTCCCCTAGGAAAGAGATGAACAGCTTGTCCCCTTTCCTAGCTAGCATCTGAAGGCTCTATATATATGCTTATCTTTCCGGAAGCCCCCAAAGCCTTTGCTGGGCCTACACCATCAGGATTGGCTTGCTTCACCGGTCCTATGCCATCAGGGACCAGGTGGTTCCCGATTGGCGATCCTGATGGGGTCCCTTGTAGGGCGATCTTGGCTGTAGTTCTGGCGACCGTTACACTAACGTACTGGTTCCGCAGAAAGGAGACAACATCCTCACCAAATAGAAAGAAGAGGCCTGAGGGCATGCCAAGTCATCAATTCCCTCTGACTAGAGTGTTACCGGCAACCTGCAAAACCTGCCCCAAACCCACAGTGTTGTGGGTTTCTCTTTCCCCAAGCCTGCAGCAGGTTTGAGTGGAAAATTAGGGTTGAATTGAATAGGGTACAAAACCTGCCAAAATATTAATACCCAATTTACCCATCAACCAGGGCATATATGAATAAAATATGATATTTAATTACCTTATATGCCCCTTCATATTTGTATATCTCCTAGTTTGGCGGACTAATTGGGGTGGTAAATAACTATATGGTATAGGTTGGCGACAGAGACATACTGTCAGAGACCTAGCATGCAGGCCATGCTACTAAGTCACGGCGCCAGAAAGGAAACAGAGTAGTAGCCTGGCACCACCTATACGTATCAGCACTCCACTGCAACTGCTGTTTCTGTTAGCTACCCTAACACAGCGCCTTACAGGATTCCTCAGTGCGTAGTTATGCAAGGTCTGGGTCTTATCCGCTGAGCGCGGACAGCGTTAGTCTTTTTGGCCTTGTAGGGGAACGTAGGTGACCCAGTTACACCCTTTACATCCCACAAGTAGTGAGACTCTGCCCGTCCCACACTCAAATTTAGTGACTGCCACCTAACTACCAAAGAGAGCCCATAGAGAGGGGTATATAAATATATTTGATACATGAACTATCATGGCCATAGTTCCCAATTTCACCCCGTCATGGGACAGGAAACTGAGCTAGACGCATATACGCCATAATGAACACAAAGCATTTTGAGGTACCGTGAAACCGACTACAACAGCCCGAGATCCTTCGCCTCGACAACAACGATATCAGGAATGACCTCGAACAGTCCGGGTTTCTGAGGAGTCCAACCCAACAGCTTCCTGGCCCGAATAGCGTGGCCCCTGGAGTTGCTCCCCCACGTATACAAGCCGTAAGGATGCAGACTCTTGATCTGCTCGTCAGACAAAGGCTCGACCTCCGGAGACGAAATCAACCCCTTCTCAAAAGCAGCCTTGGCCACTGCACGCTGAACATCGCCCCAAACAAACGATCCGTTTTCGGCGAAATAGTAACCCTTGTCGTTCCAGGTGGCATTCCCACCTCCTGCAGCCGCCGCCTCGCCCAGAGCGAGATAGACATTGCTAAGGTCCTGAACGTGGATATAATGCCAAATATTCGTTCCCTGACCTAGCAGCAGGCCCTTCTTCCGCTTCAGAACAGCTTCGGTCAGGGAATACACTTGGACGCTCTTCGTGTTGCCCGGTCCACGTCCCGGACCATTGATGCAGGGAGGACACACGATCGCCGTCTTCACGCTCTCGGGAGCCCTTGCGCCAGCGGCTAAAATGATCTTATCAACGTTGCGGTGCAGGGCGTCGTCTGGGAAGTGGGTGAGCTCGTCGATGCCGTCCCAGTCGTCGAATTCCTTGGCCCGTTCAACGCCCCACGAGTTGGCACGGAAGTCCTCATAGGTTAAGATACCGGTGCCAGAGGTGTGGATTAGCCATAGAGGTCTCTCGGGAGTGTGGTGCGTGGCACCCTTGGCTACGGCTGTAGCTGCAGCAACGTGGTCGCAGTCGGCGTAGTCTGAACCCACTCGTTAGCTACGAGGGGGGAAAAAAAAGAAGTAGGGGTGAAAAAAAGCACGCACGGAAAACAATGTCCGCATCCGCAACTGCTCTCTCGATCAAGTCGGCCGAATCAAGATCGCCCTTTAGGATCTTGACCTTCGGGTATTGGCTCAGAAGCTGAGCAGCTTTGCCTTCGTTTCTTACGAGAGCGGTTATTTCCCAATCGGGATGGGCCTGAACAATATTGAACAGGCCATCTCCGCCAATGTACCCTGTGGCACCGGTGCTGGAAATTCGGAGAGAAACTGTAAGTACCTATGTCGTAGTATGTAGCCGAGTCGACCACTGCGAGAGGGATGACCCACATGAACACTTTTGGAGCAACCATTTTTAACACTGAGCTCTAGCCAGTTCGTGTGTGTTAGACGTACGTGAGAAGTATGCAAGGATAACGACAGACGTTTCTTTTGACATCCTACGAGTTCTATGGGGGGAGTGGGAGACTCTCAGACCATTATTAATACAGGGTCAGCGTTGCTAAGCACTGGAAGATCCAACGACAGGAGCTTGAGGCGGGGTATTAACCTCATACGAGCTTTGCACCGATGATCCATACCTGAGTAGCAGGTGGACCCCCGAAACATAGTGAAAATGACTGGCTGCTTTCCAAGACTGATGTAATATTTAATAATAATCGGTGCGACTGTCGAAGCAGCACTTGGAATCGATCAACCTCATTCGCTATGATTTAGCAAGGGAAATAACCTATCCGTTTATCGATATAATCGCGTGTTCATTCATCAGAAGAAAATCTACTTACAGGTGCGCCGATAGTACGGAAGTGAAAGAAAGACAGTAGAAGTGACACGGCGCGGGTATGGAATCGTACAGCCTTCCACCAAACAGATAAGACGGACACTAGAAAAAAAGGAGAAGGTAATGTCCACACTTTTACAGCCGATAAATGATACATCCTAGAATGTGCTTGTAGCTAGACGACTCGCAGCATTCCTTGCATCAAGACG
The DNA here is from genome assembly GCA_002242795.1 of Byssochlamys sp. BYSS01. Classification (NCBI taxonomy): domain Eukaryota; kingdom Fungi; phylum Ascomycota; class Eurotiomycetes; order Eurotiales; family Thermoascaceae; genus Paecilomyces; species Byssochlamys sp. BYSS01. The sequence continues at coordinate 338,758 of NIXA01000002.1, forward strand.
ATCCTGATCGTCCTCCTCTGTGAGCGAACCAACACCGCTGCCAGCACGCAAGCGTGCTTGGCCATCCCTGCCGCCATTGACAGCCTCGTCATTCTCCAGCGTTGGCGAAACGAAACTGCCCGAGATGCTTCTGGCAAGACTGTCGCTGCGGCGTGGAATTCCGCTCCATGCGTCACCTTTAGGGCCCTGACTCGACGCCAAATTCGCCCGACGCACGCTCGGATGTGACTCGCGTCCAAGACGACTGAGACCTCCGGAGGCATCAATGGCGCGGACGTCCGGTCTGACGCTCTCCAAGGTGGCGAGGGTTCGGCGCTCCGCTTCAATTTGACGTAAAGTGTATTCTCGCAAGCTCGCCAAGACATCGGCCGTTGTGCGTTCAAACCAGCGGCGCTTCTCAAGGAGCAGATTAGACGTAACCCTTTGCGTCCGTCTAGTAAGATAATCCTCATGCGCCTGGGCTTCCTCGAGAGCGTTGATGGCCTCATCAACCTTCTCCGGACGAACAGAGGAGCTGATTTTTAAGCGATCTGCGGCCGAGCGCTTGCTCTGCGTAGAATGTTGGGCTTGGTTCAACTCTCGGAGCAAGATATGACGGTTGGTCAGAGTCTCCTTCACGATAAGGGCATCGTTTGAGTGATAAATCAGAGGGTCACTCAAGGTAGTCGCCTCTGCTGTTCCTTGCGCCGCATGGTAGTCCCCAACAGTCTGGATGATCTTCCCTAACTTCCGATACGCATTTGCCAAACCGGGGTGCGTCTCTTGGACATGCATCTGTACGAATTTCACTCCAAGCTCCGACTCCGCAAGGCCCAACCCTAAATAGTATCCCAATTAGCTAGCCATAAACGACAGCATCGTCAGCTGAGTGGCATATGCATACCTCTTCGCGCTTTCACCACTCGGTCAACCTTCTGACTAGAGTCCATAGTCCCGAGGTAGAACTGTTTGACAACCGGTCGAGCATTCTGAAGCTCTGGAGTATCATCCGGAGGTGGCGCAAACTGCTTCAACACCTTCCTCCGGACTCCAGTAGCTGGCTGCTTCATCTTCATAACTGGGCTATATCCGAAGTCACTTTCAACAAACAGGACCACCTCATCGTCTTGAATTAAGACATCATTGCCAAAAACATAATTCATCCATCTTTGCATCGAGTTTTTCACTCTGAATTCGTCCTCTTCTGTTCCGGCACCGGCTGGTGTTAGCGGAGGGGGCACCGCCGGAACAAGAGCTTCGGGATTCGCAGAAATCAAATGTTCAGCAAGTTTGACAAATTCAGAGTGCGTGCGGCGTACATCGCGATATTGAGTAGTTCGGAATTTAGGAATGTTCGTCTAGATCCCAGAGTTAGCAATACGGAGAGTCAAGCGAATCTTGCCAAAAAGATAAAACGGAGACTACTCACGTGAACATCGAAACGGAGAATTGGGTCCTTCTTTCCAGTTCTCTCCAGCCCTGTAATCTTCCCCTGGATCTTTAATACAGGAGTAGGCTGCTTGGGAAACTGTCTCGCTCCAGGATGATACCGGGCGGGTGCCTGCCCTCGGTGTTGTGCCAAGTCGTCGGGCTGCTGTGCAGCGTAAGGTGGTTGTTCGACAGCATAATCGGGATCGCCTAATTGTGCACTTTGTAATCGTTTTGAGAGATCGGCCGAGTCTGATTCTTCGTCGTCACCAGCAGGATGCCCGGGTTGGGTGCTTTCCTGGTGAGTTGCGGTGTCGTACGACGAGGGCTGTCCCGCAGGTAAAGGAGCTGAAGGGACGTCGTGATCATTAGGGGCCGGGACACTTGGGCGCTCTACATGTGGCGATCCCCATGGCGATGGCCCCGCTGGATCCTGGGCTATAGCAGAGTAGTCCATCTCGTCTGGTAGGTGCCTGCGCTGAAATGGGGCCTGGGCACAGGCAAATCATCAGCGCTCGTTAAGAGGTGAAACCCCCTGACAGAGGATCGCTCCAGTTGGTACTGGGACTTACCGGATAGATACCCAAGGGAAGCGGACACGCAGTCCTAACCACCGACAAAGAGCAGACTGGTTGAAAAAAAGGCAAGCCGGAGATAGGAGGATTGACAGACGTTTGAAGCGGAGAGGGTTCGTAGAAGACGGTTGCAGGATCCCGTCGACGTTGGTCGAGCTCGCTAAGCCCGATTGGCTGACGACCTGGCCGCTGTCTGGCTGCGGCTTCACTTGATATTCATGCTTTTGAAAATCTGAAAGCATCGTCTTCCAGCGGCCATTGCTGCTCCCGTTGGATTTTGGGATAATGCATGCTCTGCAGTGAACATCTGTCACTGATTCAATGCGCCTTAATGCACACAGGGTGCTTCCTTGGTGATGGTTGCAGCTCGTTCTTTACGCACCCCCCGCTGGGCAGTGCGCCCTGCTGCTCCCTTGCACCAATGTCAGAATGCCCCAGTACGGATTAGCTGTTTTCGGTCTCCTTTGGTCCAGAATTCGAGGAGCTCGTGGTTCCCACAGTTCACCAGGTTTTCTACTGCGACACGGAAACAACAGTCTGAGGACCTGGACCGGACGAGGAATATCGGCATCATAGCGCACATCGATGCGGGCAAGACCACCACCACTGAGCGCATGCTTTATTATAGTGGCTTTACTCGCAGAATAGGAGACGTGGATGAGGGCTCTACAGTGACTGATTTCCTCCCAGCTGAACGGGCCCGGGGAATAACCATCCAATCCGCAGCCATTACATTTCACTGGCCACCGACAACTGCTGATGAGGCAAAGACTCCAGGCCTACAGGAGCTAGAGAGCAAATCGCTTCCTAGATCTGCAGTGCCTCATACCGTCAATCTCATTGACACTCCTGGTCATGCAGACTTTACATTCGAGGTCCTACGTTCTCTGCGGATCCTGGATGGAGCTGTGTGCATTCTGGACGGCGTCGCCGGGGTGGAGGCGCAGACGGAACAGGTCTGGCGTCAAGCTAGCACGTACCATATTCCCCGAATTGTCTATATCAACAAGTTAGACAGGGATGGAGCTGCGTTCGGACAAACTGTACGCGAGGTGGGATCTCGGCTTGGAGGGTGGCCAGCAGTCTGCCAGATCCCATGGTTCGAAGGCGGTGACGGCCGATTTGTTGGCGTTGCCGATGTGATCTCTCTTAGAGGTCTACGATGGGAAGAAACAGGCGATGGGAAGTCTGTGAAGGTGTCGAGTCTCGAGCAACTGGAGCAGGAAGAGAACAAACTCGCGCAAGAGCTAAAGCGCGCAAGAATCGCACTTGTGGAACTCTTGAGTGAGCACGATGAACTCATGATCGAAAAGTTCCTGGAATGCGAGGAGGATCACCTTTCAGTTCCCGCCCTCGACATCCTCAGTTGCATTCGAAGATGCCTCTTGAAGCAAAGGAATGAGATCATCCCGGTGTTCGGAGGCGCCAGCTTTCGTAACGTGGGCGTACAGCCTCTCCTTGACGCAGTGGTGAATCTCCTCCCTGGTCCTCTCGAAACAGCGGATCCCCAGGTGAGCATCGGGGTTGTGAAGGGAGGCATTCGGCGCCTGCTCTCTGGAGAACTACTCGTCGAACAGAAAAACCAGGCTTCCCACGCCAAGAGCAGACAGAAGAAGAAATCCTTTGCGCAGACAGAAAGCCTAAACATCATGGACAAGCTTCTTGCGTGCGGCTTGGCCTTCAAAGTAGTGAACGATGCCAAACGAGGTATCTTGGTGTACGTTCGCGTTTACTCGGGATCCTTAGACAGGAATTGTCTTCTATACAACACGAACCTTCATGTCTCTGAACGTGCACCACGTTTGCTAAAAATGTATGCCAACGATGCGGTCGAAGTGGACTCCATTCCCGCCGGGCATATCGGAGTGATCGTGGGTCTCAAACATGCTCGAACAGGGGATACCTTAATCTCTTATGCTGGTAACAAGGCCAGGCCTCCAGAGCCGCTGGATACACTCCAGCTTCGCCCCATTGACGTGCCACCTCCGGTCTTCTTTACAAGTGTTGAACCACACAGTCTGAGCGAAGAGAAAAAGCTACAAGACTCGCTGGCTCTGCTACTGCGAGAAGACCCGAGTCTCCACGTCACCATCGATGAAGACTCGGGCCAAACATTGCTGAGTGGAATGGGCGAACTCCACCTCGAAATCGCTCGTGACCGACTCCTCAACGACCTGAAGGCCAAGGCATCTATGGGTCCCATTGAGATCGGATACCGGGAATCCGTCCTCGGCCAGTCCAACCCAGTAACCAAGATCGTCGACAAGGAGATTGCGGGACGAAAGAGCAAGGCCGGTTGTACTGCTATTGTTGAGCCACTAGACCGTACGCTCACCACGAGTGAGGACAATGATCCATCCATCCCCGAAGAAGCGCTCTGGGTCCAAAACCACGACGGCAATCAGATCATCGTGCTCTCTCCTGGCCTCGAGAACCAAAATAACGGAAAGGATGGCGAAGAAAACCAGTCTCTTCCACCCACCCTAGATATTGACACCGTCCGAACCTCGCTTGTTAACGGCTGCATCGCCGCTTTGGCACGCGGCCCTCAATTCTCTTTTCCTATGCACAACACAAGAGTCACTCTCACCTTCGATCCCTCCCAGCATATCTTCGGAAGCGAAACAAGCTCATCGTCAATATCCGCCGCTGCTCGTCTCGCTACCGTTTCCGCACTCAAAGACGTCTGCAGCGCCGGCGGACCAGGAACATCGTTGATGGAACCCGTCATGAACGTCGTGATCAGCGTCGACGAGCGCAGTCTCGGCGCTGTCGTCCACGACATTTCCTCCTCTCGCGGTGGCCATATCGTCTCTCTTGACGAGGATGACGCTTTCTCGTCCTCTCAACTCCCGGAGGACGAGATCTCGATCGACCCTTCGAAGATCTACGCCCCTCCGGACCCCTTTGAGACACCGTCATCGGGAGCTGCGATTTCTGCTGCCTCCTCGTCCACTAACCAGGCGCGGACCATCACGGCCAAAGTGCCTCTGAAGGAGATGGTTGGCTACCTGAAACACCTGCGTAGCTTGACAGCAGGTCGCGGGACATTCGTTATGAGTGTCGATCGGTACGAGAATATGAGTGGGCAGAGGCAAAAGGCCATCCTGGGGGAGCTGAGAGGGCTGCATTACTAGATGGCAACCCTTTACAACCCTTTGGACTGGGAGTTCTACGGACAGCAGTGATGTATTATTATTTCATGTATAATACAACTTCTTTGGGACATCTAAAACTATCTTCGTAATGCGCACATGGATGATAGCGTAGCAGGATGTCTCAGTATAATAGGTATCTCCCGATACAAAGTTTCACCGATCCAAATTCGGAGCTGGATAGATAGATCACGAAAAACAGAAATAAAACAGAGAAAAGCTAGGCGGGCATCTTAGACGGGCGTCTCAGACGAGAAAGTTAAATTCCCAGACGCGGGACCTACTCCCTTGATTACGGCCTGAGACCAGTAATTATTGAACCATCGAACCGAGTGATTGGATGGCGGTGACACGAAGCCGATGGCGATGCTCTCTCCCCGTCTGAAAACAGCGTCGGCGCGACAGGTTAGGTATACAACTGCGTGCTTTCTGTCTCCCGCCTTTCTCTTCGCTCTCATCCACCTACTTTCTCGGGTGTGAAGCGCTGAATCCTCCCTGGACATATATTGTCTAGTGCAAACGGCGACAATGTCCAAAACGTGGGAAGTCGATCCAGAAACACGGACAAAGGTTGGTTTTTACCACCTCCCTTGAGGCCCTCCTTGGAGGGGAAACAGGAAGAACCCCTTGAAGAAAACCACCCCCTTACTACCCTCATTAGCACTAATACTGACATTCAGAGTTTTGTGTGTTGTCTGTGCATGCATAGCTCCTTCAGATCTCCAAATTAAACGGGAATAACAGATGCTGCGATTGCGGCGCCCCGTCGCCTCAATGGGTTCGTTCCTCCCTCCCCTTATACATGACCACCATCCAACAGGATGGGGGAATCGTTCAATCCTTACGAACAAGAGTCTAATCCGCTGTTGTTTCCCCCAGGCGTCTCCTAAATTCGGCACATTCATCTGCCTCAACTGCGCCGGCACGCACAGGGGACTAGGTGTGCACATCTCCTTCGTCCGGTCCGTCACTATGGACGCCTTCAAGAACGCTGAAATCTTACGCATGGAGACCGGCGGCAACGAACCGTGGAAATCCTTCTACGACTCCCACCCTGTCACTGTCTCTGAGGGACGCACATTCGAGGACTCGACTATCAAGGAACGCTACGAGGGCGAGGTCGGAGAGGAATGGAAGGAAAGACTATCTGCCACAATTGAAGGGAGGGAGTACGTACCTGGACAGACGCAGAAGAAGAAAACACCATCAGCCGCCGCCGTCGACCCGGTTTCACGATCTGGCACGAGCACACCGTTGAGCGACACTTGGGACCGTGAGGATCCATTGGCATTCGACAATCGGACCAGGAAGGAACGGAACGATGCGTATTTCGCGAGGCTGGGCTCGGAGAACGCCTCGCGTCCTGAAGACCTGCCCCCTTCTCAGGGAGGGAGGTACGCGGGATTTGGCGGTGGAATGCCGCCGCCGCCGGGGCCCAGTGCGACGTCCCAGCCCAGTGTCGTGCCGGGGTTTGATGATTTCCAGAGAGATCCGATGGGCACTTTGACCAAGGGATTCGGATGGTTCACGTCGACGGTTGGGAAGAACGCCAGGTCCGTCAATGATGCGTACATTCAACCCACAGCCAAATCAGTAAGTCAGGAGGAACCTGAACCCCCCCCAAACGTTGCTCATATGCATATCTACGTTATAGTCAACCCATTTTCCCATTACGGCAGAGCTAACACACAGAAACAATACAGCTAGCAGAATCCGACTTCGCCGCACAAGCTCGCCTACAAGCTCTGAACTTAGGCCAAAACCTCCAAGCCGGCGCCCGCGGCGCCGCAGACTCCTTCAACCGTTTCGTCGAGGGGCCCGAAGACGGCCCCAACGGTCGCCGACGCCAGGATCCCGAGCGGAAAGACTTCTGGGACGAATTCTCCTCCATAGCCGCGGATAACAATAAAAAGGCGTCCGGCGCAATCGGCACCGCGACGATGAAACCTGGTCCGCCGACTACTAAGGATAAAGACTGGTGATTAGGAGATCATAGATGTAAAATGCGAAAGCGAATGCGAAAGCGAATATTTCCTCGGATTTGCACTTCACTGCACATCAAGAGATGTGCATGACTTGACTTGACTTACATATATTTGACTGTGCTTGGTTCGGATTATTGCCTATTTATTGCCCCGGTGTTGAATACGGTGTACGTGGTTCGATTCGTTAATGAATGTGTCCATTCCTTATCCCTTCGGTTGTTTTTGGCTGGCATGTTCTGCTCCATTTCAGCATGTCTACGCATCATCATCATCATCATCATCATCCATCCTCTTTAGTTGATAGAATTCCTCCAAAATCATATGCTCATCCCCTCTATTGTTTCGGGGTTGTAGAAGTCCCATTTCTTACGAGTTGCAAACCATTAGCTACCAAAAGGGGGACGGCCATAAGTCTTTCGTCAGAGTCAACTTTACGACGATTTGATCTTGCCTTATTGCATAGTTCAGTTGCTGCAAGAATACTTGTGAGCTAAAGAGGGCTCGCGGCTAACCTGCAATTGCGGTTCACTCTAGAGCAAGCATATCCTGGACTGTTACAGTACAAGGCCAGCCTTGCGATAAATCGTAAGTTAAAATGGTAGCTAAGACACAATAGCAGAAGGCAAGAATCGTTGAAAGCCAACGTCTCCGTCGAGCAAGTCACTTCGTCATGGAAAGTTCTCTCATCACCCGTATTACATCCCGATCAGAGCAAATTGACAACGTAGAGTTCACCATTCCCGCCCTATATAGACTCCCCAGTCCACAGGTAAGATATTCAGCTAAGCCTCATTCGTCGAATGCCCACTACGAAAATACCTATACGGGTGAGGCCACAATCTCCCCCTTTCCCCTAGATTTGGCCTAAATCGTTGGCACGTTCTGGACTGGAACGTTCTTGTCATCTAGGCAGCTTCCTGAGCCGGAGCCGCGTTCTCATCGGTAGCGGTGGCCCCTTCCTTCTCGTCCTCAACCTCATCGGGAATCTCATCTTCCTTGCCTGGGCTATCAATGGCAACTTTGACGGCAATCTCCCGGCCCTCAATCTCCTTCCCGTTCATTTCATTGACGGCCTTCTCCTGGAGTTCCTCCGAGCCAAGAGTCACAAAACCGAAACCACGGCCCTTGCGTCGCTCGTTACGAGCCTGCAGCTTCTTGATCATGAAGCGAGGGATAGGACGCAGAGCGATCTTAGCGGAGACCGGTTCGTAGGCAGCAAAGATCTCCTTCAGCTAATAAAGGGGTTAGCAATAAACCCTGTAGACCACCCGCAGATGCTCTTCTTACCTTATCCTCGGTCAGATCATAGGGAAGGTTAGCCACCATGACCTTGGTCTTGGACGGAATGCCATCCTCGGGAGGACCGCGCTGTTTCTGGATGCGACCACGGGGCTTCCCAGGCTCCTTGGAATCCTCAGTTCCGGCCGCAGCCTTGTTTTCGTTGGTAATCTCAGCGAGGGGCGCTTCCTGACCGGCACCCTCGGTTGGTTCCTCAGTTCGATCACCCTGACGCTATATGATGCATGCATTAGCCAGGAGGTCGACAAAACAGGGAGTGAAGCGTATTTGAAAAAAAAAAAAAAAAAAAAAAAAAACTTACAGAGCGGCCTCCACGTCCAAGGCGACCTCCACGACCGCGACCCCGACCACGGGCGCGGCCACGTCCAGGAGCCCTTTTACGACCCTCGGCGCCCTCACCACCGGTGGCAGCCTCAGCCTTAGCCTCAGCAGGCTCGGGCTTGCGAGCCAGCTGGACAGAGACCTTACGCTGGAGGATCTCCTTACCAGACAGCTCCTCGATGGCAGCAGTAGCCTCTTGAGCAGTGGCGAGATCCACGAAAGCGTAGCCGACTGGGCGGTTGGTACGAGGATTCACAGGGATGGACGTACTTTCGCTAAAGTAGAAAACCAGTCAGAAACGATGTCTTTCTCATGGTGACAGTGGCGAGGTCTTAAGGACATGATATAGAACATTTACTGCAAGATACCTTGAAAGCAGTTGCGCTGAATTTCAAGGTTTCCTCCAAATTCACACAGTGCAGAAAAGTCCAGAAACAGAAAGCAAAGAACATGCGCAGAGAATGCGAACAACTTACATGGTGTAGTTCTTGAAGAACTCCTTGAGCTCCCCCTCAGTGGCCGCATAAGCGAGATTCCCAATGTGCAGCCGACGTCCTTCGTCAGCACTGGCGGCAGCAGCGTCATTGGTCTGCGTGGTGTCGGGAGCAGTGCCGTTAGGAGCTTCGTTGATGCTGGTCGAAGCCAGGTTGTCGGCGAGGTTCTCGACGGCAGTAGACATCTTGACGGCTGGAGAGACAAAGGCAAAGTTATTAACAAGATCACTGTTTTCTCGGGGTGTTTCAGATGAGAGGAAATAAGGGAAGAGGCGAAAACGCGGGGTGATCGAGGCGATCGAGTTGTTTATGCTCGAGAAGGATATGTGTCTCGGGAGTGCGTTGAGATAGTACCTGAGAGTTTTCTTTTGCGAACTGCCTGTTCTTTGACGGGAGAAACTTGATGAGGGGGGAGGGAAAGGGTAGCTTGGTGCCCTAGATACACAAAATGGAAGAAGCAGGTTGGAACCAAATACAGTGAAGCCTTTGAAGGAAGGTTGAGGTGTGCTTAATGCGCAGAAAGGAGAAGGAGAGGAAAACGGCAGGCGAGTGACAGAGCGCGCTATTCCTGATTCGGAGGGAGTACATGTTATGACCGTTACAATACAGATTCCTGGTGCCACCAGGCCCCGGGAGGAGCGCAGCAATTAAGGGGCTCCAGGAGGACAGCTGGCAGTACCAAGGTTGCCCGGGTGCTCTTCAGGGCTGCAGCTGAGTACTGTCAGATCCTGTATGTGACAGTACAGTACAGCGCCACATTGGGTAGTGGCTCTCCGGGCGGTCTGGGTCTCCTGACGTGGAAGGCGCTGATTACTCATTTTCTCTGCCCTCCCAGCAGGATCAATTAGAAGATTACCCGAAGATTACCTACCTAGGTAGGTAGAACTGGGCCTTTGCTGCAGGTACCACGCAGTTGGGCGCCCTGACAGGCAGTAAGGCAGTAGTTGGTGCTCTGCGGCTGAGACGAATGCTAACCGGGTGTGTACAGAGACGACCGACCGCCTTTCTACGTGTCGTCCAGGCTCCTTAACAATAATTTAGTGTTCACCGACGTCAAGACGGCGGACGCCCCGTTTTGTGGAGAAAGCTATTTGGTGGAACGTAGCTTACCAATGCGAACCTCCGCGCAGTAGTCTCTGCGGTACTAGTGCTGGTAGATCGATCTGTGTCCTCGTATCCATCGTACCCGCCGGCAATAATAATAACGATAGTTAATAATAATGTTTATTAAGGCCACTGAACGTCCCAGCAGCGTCACCTACGAGATGCATAGGTACAGTACATAGTCAGTGTCCGCACGATTGCGCAGTTGGTCATTCCCCTAGAATGCAAGCCTCAATTCGACTCGTCTCTGCGCAGTCTCCTCTGCGTCCAGCGCACTTCATGCGGTCCCTCGTCCTCAGGCGTGACAGGCACGTAATTTCCGAACTCATCTCTTTCCACCCATACGCGGACCCCGACTCTGGCTTCTGTATGCGACTGGCGCTGGCGTTCTGCATTGTGTCGCTGTCTGCGCATTTGCGTGTGTCGACTGAGAGACGACTTAGGATGCTCATCGTCTGAATCTGAATCGGAATCAGAATCAGAATCGGCCTTGGAGTTGGCGTCGTGTGATAGCTGGGCATTGAGTTTGAGTTTTATTTTCAAGTTCGACGGCTGCTGGACTCCAGCTTCTTCGCTCGACTCTTCGTCTGCGGATGAAACTTCCGACTGCGCTGTCGAAGACAGTGCTTTCGCCGATGGGATCGAGTCGGTTTCAGACGCACAGGACTGCTGGTCGTGAAGGCTGGTGTTCGTGCTTTGAGCGTCGTCTTCGTCTGAGCCTTCCTCTCCCGAAGCAGCTGGAGTCTTTTTTGCAACATTTGTATTCTCCATACTGAAAGAGGCTGTTTTTGTCTTGTTTTCAATACCTGTTAGCTACCAGGTAGGTACTAGCAGGTAGACTAGAGCTATGACATGTGTGAATGGCACATACCGTCTGTAGGCGCTTCGTTTCGGAGTCTGGACTAGAGACTGCTGATTCACTGTCGCTTCCCTGCGCAAAGGCGACCGGGCAACAGTCCTGTCTTATGGACTCCATGCAGCACCCGACCATTTTCTGGTGGTAGTCCGCAATCGATAGGTTGTCTTGGTCGCGCACTTGCTGTGCAAGCTTCACGAGAGGAAGACACACCAACTCAGAAATTGCCAGAGTGACGTCTTCGGTGGTGCTGTAATGATCCTTAGCGAACTTTTCGATCGGGAAGTTCTGCACCAGTGTCCTGGCCATATCTGTCAAGAAATCCTCGCTGTACAGTGCCTCTGGGCTGGGTTTGTCGCTGACGCTTGTAGACGAGCTATTACTCTCTGCAGTCGCGCTTGATTCGTATCCGTTCGAGTCTATTGGTCACGACGTTAGATAGCACCTTCCTCATATTTCCATGTGGAGCTTTGATTACAGTCAAGAAGCGATTCAGAGCCCTCGCTCTGGGGCCTCATATGTTCGACTCCAGTGCTTTCTGGAGAAGCCAGCTCGGAGTTTCGCAGTTTCTTGGTCTGTCTCTGCGTATCGAGGTCATCGGAAGCATCTCGTTTCAGAATTCCCTCGTTACTGCTCGTCCAGATATTGCTCGCGGAAGCATTTCGTTCCTCGCGTTGGCTCATATTGGAACCAAATCAGCTGGTCAGCTCCGTGCGGATTCGCGACTTAGACGTCTTTGACAGGAGAGAGACGGTAAGGAGAGATGCGAGTTGCCTTGGATCTGGTCGAAGAGCCCATATGCCAGCATCTTGACGGAAACCTCCGGCTCGAGGTGAAGGGATCCAGTCACTGCAAGTGAGTGAATGGAGTCAACAGGGTTAGTTGCATAGTTGCGAATGCAAGAGAGTGAATGGCATTGTTAGTAGAAGTAGAAGTGGTCTATGCTCTAAGCTCTACACTCTTCGTGTCTTTTTTTTTAATCTATAGAATTAAGAAATGACAGAGACTTTGTCCGCTATTATTCCCTTGACAGCAGCCGTGCATCCTGAGGCCCACATCCGATGCCACCGATGCCGGTCTTGACAGAACACAGCAGATGAAACATGGCTTTGTTAATGAGGAACACTGTTTGTTTCAAGAGTGCATGATGCCATTGTTCAGCCCATTATTTCTTTGTCTTGCTTTCTCACGAGCAGAGATTCCATTATTTTTGGAAACAGTTAAGGTCCATATGTCAAGTTTCTACAAGCGCTGGGACCCTTGGATGAAACGGATATAGGGCGAATCGGATATAAAAAGCCCCTAGAAGAGACCCTTGCCACCTGGGCACCAGTAAGACCGTAGCAGCGAATGATTTAGGTGGGGGGCCTGCACCCAAGACCAACGGGAGAAGCCACAACCCACAGCAGACGCTCGTTCCAGTGGCAACCAGTGGCTCTGAACCAACTCATTCTTAACCGTGGAAATCGCGCGATTGGACGGTGGCGGCTCTGGACCACAGACTTCCCGCCAAGGGGCCTGGAGTGCGAGGGTTAGCGAGGCAACGGAGGTACGACGCTAGGGGGAAGAGGGGCACAGTACAGGACGAGGGAGGCAGGGTTTCTCAGCATTCTCAGCCTTCTAGCCGAAAACAAGGAGCCAAGTCACCGATCGCGACAGTAGCCAAGGCCGCCAAGGCTGACGGGCTGCTTGTCGATCGCAGCATCCCACTTGGCCCGTCGTACGAGTTGACCTCACCAGCGGAAGATCGCGGCTAAGAGCGTGCTGACTCAGTCTCTCGTTACCAAAGGTTGCTTTGCGGCCCTTCCGCCCTGCTTCCCTTAAATCAGCAGTTCCTCGATTCCACTATAAACTATACTTTCCCTTGTCCTGCCCTCTCATTCTGCCCCCGAACCCTGGGCTCTCGGCCTCTCATGCCTCCATGGATCCTATTGAGATGTCTAACACGTCGAATGTCCGGCGATCTGAGGCCTTTTTGACCCCCCCTGGATCGGCCGCAAACCGGAGTTCCTCCCCCCGGCGTCTTTCACCCGGTCAAAACAGGCCCAGTATCCGCATCCAACGGCGCAACTCGTCCTACCAGCCCACAAATCCAAATAGTCCGTTCCTGACCGCTCCCAACAATGGCAATGGTGCTAGCAATACCCGCAACGATGGTAACGGTGGAAACGGTGGTGACAGTGGCAACGTCGACGACCACAACATCGCAGCTAGAGACTTCGCTCTCAGGGAACAAAACGATCGGGACAGGGAAAAGGAGAAGGAGGCGGAGCTAGAGCGGCAATACGAGCAGGAGCAAGCTCAGGATCGAGAATGGCAAGGAAATCGACGTCGAAGCAATTCCGAACCACGTCCTGGGCGCTATTCCGCGTCTCCATTTCTGGCCGTGCCTCCGGAATCGGGAGATAGGACTTCGGGTTACATGCCTCCCCTCACGGAAGTGTCGTCGACTGTCGATGTCGATCCATCGCGACTAAATCCCGGCCTCCTCACACCTCCACCGGAGGCTGCTGGTCGCAACGGTAGCTTCCGCCGACTGCGTCGGGCCAGTTCAGCTGCCGTGAATCGTTTTTCCCGGAACCGAGCGTCAACTGTGAGCGGGGCCAGCCAACGCTCTTCTAGTAATGTACGAATTGCAGACGATCGTAATAGCGAGTATGACCCGATGCTGGTGGATGTGTTGGATGTCATTGGTGAGCAGCTTGTCCATCCTCTCTCTTCGCCAGGCGCGTGAGATTAACCAGTCATCACAGATCCGGAAGTTTCGACCTTGTCGACCCTAACCAATGTACAAAATTCTCTCTTTCTCCCTGATCTCGGACCTTGGATCAACCGAATGCCAACCTACACGCTGAGTCCTCATTCGGACTCGGATGAACTATCAAAGACGCCATCAGCGGAGACGGAGTCGGAGGAAGAGCAAGCGGCAGAGCCACGGGACCAGCGATTTCAATCACAAGAAAACATTTTGAGAAAGGAAACGCCTCCCGCGGAAGAACAGGAGGACGGCAGCCCTTTCGCTAGGATATCGGTGGATTTGGCGGCACCGCCATTTGCGATTGCACCCGACGGATGCCGCCTGGAAACATGGTCCAATGAAGAACTGATAGAGCTAAACGATCATGTTAGACATATGCTACATTCTCGGCGATCGAAGTTCAAGCGTGCCATGAAGGGGTTTAAGAAATATGTGTCGAAGCGTGAGTCTGCTTGAGGGTTTGGCAATGCTCAGTTCATTACATAATGCTAATGGGATCAATAGCTCTTGGATTCCTTGTCACTGTATATGCAACCCTTATCACTCTCTTCGGTCTTGCTTGGGTGCTTTTCCTTATCGGTTTGTACTCCAGCCTCTTGACTGTTCCGGATTGAGCAAGAACTGATGACATATGATAGGCTGGATCAATGTGGGAGGGCGACAGCTCTACCTCATCAACGTTATCGACAACGTACTTGTGGCTCTGTTCGCCATCATGGGTGACGGACTAGCACCGTTCCGTGCCGTTGACACGTACCATATGGCTTTCATTGCTCACTACACGCGTAAGACGTGGAAAATCCGGAAGAAGCGTGCCCTTCCTGAACTGAGGAACAAGAATGATATTCCCTGGAGACTCGAACGTGACGTGGATATTGAAAGAGGAGATAAAGAAGACGACGACTTGGAGTACTCAGTGCTGACGCCAAAGGAGCAACTGCGATTGATGCACCACCAGAAGAAATTCGCCAAATCACACACCTTCTACAAACCGCACGAGACGTTCACGCACAACGCTTTCTCACTCAAGTTACTAATTACGATCGTCGTGCTCCTGGATTTCCATTCGGCCTTCCAGATTGCGCTGGGTACGTGTACGTGGAGTATCAACTACCACCACCGTCCGTTTGCACTTACAACTGTTATCCTGTGCTGCTCGATTGCGTGCAACACCACGGGTGGCATCCTGATCATGGTCGGAGACCGGCGGGCGCGGAAGAAGGACGTGGTGGAGCGGATGTTCAGGCAACAACTGACGGAGGAGGCTATCAAGAAGATGCAGAAAAAGAAGAAGAAGGCAGAGAAACGGAGCCTCTCCTTGGAAGAAGTTCGAGAGCCAAGTCGAGAATCGGACAAGGGCCGATGAGCGTTGACCGTTGTTGGTTTTGGAACCACGACGAAACGAAAATCCACTGGATGGTTATCTAGACGCCTCGGAACGGTAATTTTGGCGCAAATGGGCAGCTCGTGACTTTTTTTTTTTTAGCTTCCTGAGCGTGACTGATTACATTTATATTGCTTGATGCTTCTTGATTTGATGATTTGGATTTGATTGTATGATATTGTGTCTAGCTATGTATGTAGAACGCATGAATCGATGAGTATCATGGCATTGAAGCCCCGGTTTCAATTCAATTCAGTTAGCCGTTCGTATGGATCATATTGACTGCCTCAAGTCGCTGCCTCAGTCTCTCGTGCCATATTGCCAGTTAGAGGCCGTGTGTGGATTTGGGTTCCAGCTCGGCTCCTCCAGGAGAGGTGGCCTTGCATTCTGCAGTCGTGCAAGCAGAGAGTAATAATAGTATAGCTGGGAGAAGAAACATGGACGATCCTTGGTACTCGACAAATTGTTGTGCACACCACGCCGGCCACCCAGGGAGCACTGTAAAAGGCACCTCATCGAGAGTTCTCTCTGGTCGAGACATCCAGTAATTAATAATAATGTCCAGGGTGTTCCGACCCGCCACAACCAGCATCGTGGGGCCATTGCATCAGAGCTCGCAGCATTCTTCCGTTTATTATTATTATCTATCAGCATTCTATCTACGGTAATCAATTATTTACCTCTGTATTCGACCGTCCCCGCAGTCGTCGTCACTTGCGCATCCGACTCATCCAGCTGACGGACACTGGCATACCAAAACAAGTGGAAAAAAGCCACAAGGCAAACTACATTAAAAATCAAAAAATATTTCTAATAAAGAAAAATCAAAAAGAAAAAGAGAGAAAAAAAAATACAATGTCAGGCCCCTACGCATACTCACCAGGCATATCGCAACCATCATCCAGCTCGGCCTCCTCCTCGGTGCGACGAGCCCTCAAACCGCCCTGTCGCCCCATAGCCATCCGCAAAGAATGCATCACACCCACCAAGACCACGCTCGTCATCCGCCCCCAGGGCGACGGCAGCCCTTTATCCCCCATAGCCTACGAGGTGGCCGACGAAGACGGCATGCCGCAGTTCACCGTCACGGGGAGGAAATCCAACGACCGCTCCTGCCGCGAGTTCCGAGATAGCTCCGGTCTGCCTCTTTTCGAGCTCCATCGGAAGATATCCGTGTCGCTGCGCAGTTTGAGTTCGTGGGTTGTTACGTTGCCGGGGTATAATAATAATAATACTTCTGGTTCTCTTTCTTTTTTTTCGTCTTCTTCTTCTCCTTCTTGGGCCGGAGGAAGAGCGAGGGCGAGTAGCGCTGGTATAACTACGAGTACTACTATGAGTGCAGGAAGCATGATGAGTAGTATCACGGGAGGATCCCGTCTCCAGAGACGAAGAAACATGCATTCCCGCACCGGATCATCATCGGGAAGTACCTCTATCGTCTTCAATCCCAGCGCAGCAGGAACCATAGCCACCGCTTTGCCGGCACGGGGTGGTGGTGGTGGTGGTCGAAGCGGGAGTTTCAAAATCACATTCGACAATGTAGCTGCTTTCCCGTGCAAAGGGCCGGAGGAGAAGACGCTGACGCTCGCCGTCGAGCGACATGGGAATGTGCTTGCGTCCTTCGACGTGGTCGATGGCGATCGGAAGGTCGCTGAGGTGCGCGAGAGTATTCGGCATAATGAGCGGTTGGCTTTGTTGCCTTCTTCGCGCCGCCAGAAGTATAGGCCTGTTCTTGATGCGGTTGTTATGGCTGATGTGGATTTGTCGTTGGTGAGTTTTTTTTTTTTTTTTTTTTTTTTTTTGCCCTGGCCGCCCTCTCTCTGGCTTCACTTGTTGACTAGATTAATTAGATTGCCATCGTCGCTGTTATTGCCTCCGATTGGGTTTTCGACTATAACTATAGACAACGAGACTTCTATTCGTAGTGACCTCAATTGGTATGACCTGTCATTCCCTTTCTTCTTTTTTTGTTTTGTTTTTCTTTGTTTCTTCCTATCCTTCAGCGTATGTAGCTGTCTCCCTGCGTCCGTTAGAATGAATTGATGCTGTCATGATATGAATACTTCAAATTGCTGCTGTACTGTCCATAGTTAATATCACTATGTTTACGTCTGCTTGTTCTTGTCTAGCGATTTCCAGCATATACAATTCTGGGACCACAGGTCCCACTCATCTCAGGGCTTGGCGGTAGTAGACGTTTTGGAACGCGTTACAGTTGTATATCATCAGTGATGCAAAGGGACGAAGTTTGAGTCGAGAGGAATAGTAGATCATTGTAAATTCCTATTCTTACAGAATACACAAATTAAAGCGTGAGTCAGGCGAGTCCGCTCGCTGATAAGAGCTGTACAAGGAGATGAAAGAGACGAAGACATGGGTCAAAGTAACGCTTTTTCGAACAAGAAAAAGTAGCTAGCATTTGCTCAGTTACAGGCAACCTGATCGAAAATGGTTCCAGCAAAAACACAAAAGGATAAGGGGAAAGAATATATATGTCTGACAAGGAAAACAAACGCTCTGTGCATATGTAGATAAGAGACCGAAATAACTTCCACCTCGATCGCTCGAGCGCCTTCTTCCAACAGAACAGAGTGAATCAAACAGAACGCTACAATATTACTGAATCCGCACAACTTCGATGGCGAGGAAGACAAAGGAACTTGAACGACTGAAAGAGTAGGGTAGTAAGGAGAGAAGGGAAATGTAGGGTGAAAAAAAAAAAAAGAAAAAGGCAAAACCATTGGAAAAAGGTGCCCGGTACAATGCCCGGTTGATCTCAAATCGAACCGGCCAGGTCTGTACATGCCGTATGACAATGGATATGGGATGTACATAGAATAATCTGATCAAGTCACACTCAAAATCTCAGGAGACGGCGTAGCGCTCGTATCCTTCCGGTCGTCGGCTTTCTGTCCTGGTTTCTTCTTGCCTAGCACATCTTCCAGAACTTCAAGCCGCTCGCGCGTGGTGCGGATAGCATATACCATCTCCCGGTGAGACATTCTCTCCTCGCTTAACCTCGCAGCGATGTCTTTCTTTTCTTGCGTCTTGCGTCGAATCTGACTATGGTGCGCCTTTGAGTCTGTCGCTTGGTGGATGGCTGGCATACTCAAGCCATCAAGACCGACTCGGTCTTCTAGCCAGTTCCACAGTTCATTTTCTTCCCTGCGCCACAATTCTTCATATGCAGCAATACGCTGAGGAGCGGGCCAGCCGGGATACCCAACGTCGGGAGGAGTAGAACGTGGCCGGAACACCGCTAGGAAAAGAAGCGCTCCAATAACAAGCAGGCCAATGTTGCTGGTCAACAAGGGCGTGAGAACGTCAAAGACAGGACTAAGGAGTCTATAGAAGGGTTCGAGAGGTCCCCAGGATGCGGCTTTCTCTGCACTTGTGACAGAGGCTGCCACCACTGACGCTGCTGCGGCCTCCTGTATGTCCACAGTGTCCTTCTTGCGCCGGCCTTTGACTTTTCCAGCCTTCGGTATGGCGCCGCGAGGAACAACAGCGGCTTTCAGAGACTTAACTAGTTCGCTTCCGAAATTGCCTTGACCTTCAAACGCATGTTTCTCAATCGGGCCTGCGTCGGCATCAGTACTGGTCCCAGACACCTCCCCCTTTACTGAGCATCTGTAAATATGGGCGACTCACCTTTGAACCAACTCTTACCCGTCCAATCAATCAGACACGACATGACCATCCGTGTTTGGTTCCCTGGAGCCCACGTAAGAAGGTACTTCGTTTTTGTGGTGAAAACGTTGCCACTAGGAACGTCCGGAGTCTGAGTCACTAATGTCACGAGGATGGCCTTCTCCAGGTCGAAAAAGTCCATAGTTTCCGTACTGATACATTTGGTTTGCTTCGGGCCGATGCTGCCCGGAAGAGGCTTGATGTACGAATACCGTCGCATCTTGCTGTCGTTCGTCAATCCCTGTTTGTCGCTTTCCCATTGTAACTCGGTACATTTCTGATTTGAGACTAAGAATTGAGACATAAAGCTCCCAGATTCGGCGCCGAAAGTCAGCGTGTACACCTTGCCAAGTGGGGCTGGGATAATTTCTTCTTTGACCACTCTCTCATAGCGCCCCGAAGGATCATCGAATTCAGTTGGCGGATGTGTCACAGGTCCAGGGAAATTTGTATCTGCCCCTGTAGCAGCAGCCGATTT
Source organism: Byssochlamys sp. BYSS01 (assembly GCA_002242795.1). Taxonomy (NCBI): domain Eukaryota; kingdom Fungi; phylum Ascomycota; class Eurotiomycetes; order Eurotiales; family Thermoascaceae; genus Paecilomyces; species Byssochlamys sp. BYSS01. The sequence goes on from NIXA01000002.1 coordinate 358,264, forward strand.
GTCACCGCCCTTCAAAGCACCGTTGGTAGTTGAAGAAGGTGCGGCGGCGGCAGCAGCAGCAGCGGTAGCACCAACAGCTAGACTGTCTGGATGTGTATCTCCTGTAGATACCGACCCATCGCTTCCGTTAACGCTTCCTTCGCCTGCGTCGAAGAAGCCATCCATGTTGTGTCCCTCCTCATCTTCGTCGTAAATTTCATCCTCGTCCGAGTAGTCATTTGCGGCGTCAACTGCGTCGGTCTTCACCGTCTTGTCGCCGGTGCCTTGTTCGACTGTGGTGCCATTTACAGAGCTCTGAAGAGCCGGATGATTAATCTTCCAAATGTTCACCATTAGATCATAGGTAGACTCCCGACTAAGAAGACTTCGGAAAACGTGTCGGGCGTGCAGGGTCTTGATTGCTATGGCATTTGCGAATACCATCGCAGTTGTCTCCTTCTCAATTGCCACGATTTCGTCGAAACTGATCACGAGCGTAGTAACCCAGCCAAGGATATTGCTGGAGAAGCAGATATGACCTTCCGAAATATAGATTCGACCGGCAAGAATGATTTCCCGCTGTAAGGCGCAGCTATAATCCTCAATCAGGTAGTCGTCTTCCGGTACGCTACGGAAAAACTGGTGGAAGTCCCGATTCCGCTTCTTGCTGGCAATAGCAAAGCCCGTCAAGCGAGGTATGCTGGTATTTGCGCCGGTAACACCCATGGACACGACGCTGGCACCAATTGCACCTTTTGTTGAGGAGGTAGCCGCGGAAGAACCACGATGACGGCGCTCAGTAAGTCGACTTCGGATGCTGCCTCTCCTTCTTCCCAGAATCCCGGTTTCTCCATCCTGAATGCTCCCACCAGGAGTGCTATTGGCGTCTCTCGAAGCACTGGATTGCAGCTCGATCGCATCCTCGGCAGGAGTGGAGCTGGAGTCTTCGTGCTTCTCGTAGGCCGCTGAAACTGCCCGAGCAGCAACCTTGTCCTCACGCTTCGCAGACTCCTCATCTCGCTGCTCTGCAGTAGTGTTCTTGCGTTTCTCAATAGGAACATCAGGTTTCGTGATGACAACCCCCTCACTTGTTGAAATAACACCGCCCGGTGGCATATCCATGTCCAGGTGGCTGAAGTTGAGATCCCCGGTTCCTAGGGTATCGACGGCAGGCGGTTTCCTCTCGGTGACTTTACCTTCATCTGAAATTTCATCTGGAGTCTCCGGTACGTTCTCTGCTGTCGCATCGTCCACCCTCGTCGGTATAGATTGCGAAATCGTCCGTGACCTTGACTGCGAGTTGAAGTTGCTGCTTATCGAAGTGGCTGCATTCTGCGCAGCAGATAGGACAGACGAAAAGAACCCACTCTGCTGATTTACGGAGGGACTCCGAGATCCGGGAGTCCTTCCTTCTTCCGCGGTGGGAGTCAATGCGGATATCGAGTTGGACAGCTTGCTAGGTTTATGGGATGCAGCGGAAGCAGAACGAACCCGCCGATGGGAGATCATGTGGCCAGAAGGACTGACGACAATCCCCGGAATATGAGAATCGGACGTTCTGGGAGGCGGAGGAGAATCCGCTATATCAGTAAGCGATGCCGGTTTGCGATCTGCTGGCGTCGGTGGTGTTACTGTGGTCGTTGGGACGGCCGTGAGCGGAGGGGTTGTTGGAAGAGCATTCTCTTTCTGTACATCACCACCAGCCCCCATTAGCGCAAGGTCAGTCCGAATTGGCGATAGACCCCGGAAAGGACCGTTGGGGGCTGTCTGCGCTCTCTTTGAGGTGAGACTATTCTTGCTGCCATTACTCAAACGGTTCGCATCAAATTTGGTAGCATTCGGACTCGTGTTGGAGCGCAATTTGTCATCACTTGAGCCAAACGCCTCTTTAAGCCGCCGACGAGGGGAGATGCTCCTCTTCTTCGCAAAGTGGTCACTAGGAACGCTCAATCCGGGGCTTGGCTCCGTGATGACTCTTGTAAAATCGACGTTCGACGCCACGGCATTAGGGTTACCGACCCCAGACCCGCCATCAGCGTCCGCTCCACCGCCCTCCGATGGGACTTTTATCAGTGGGGTCGATGTCGTGTAAAAGCCAGAGCCAGGGTCACGGCTATTGGACGGAGGAGAACTGTAAAACCTGTCAGTGAAAAGGGACGGACTTCAGCGTCACAGTCACGGGGCCGACATACTGGTCCGGTTCAGAGTCGTCCGTCAAGAGATTTCCCGTCTCAATTTCCTCCCGACTCTGATTACCATTGAAGGAGGATGCAGTAAGTGAATACCCATCCGGGGACCCGGTCGAAAGGCTCGTTCCCCGCTCCTTGCCATTTTCAGAGCTCGGCCTCGTGGATGGCTTGCGATCATCTCGCCACTTATCCTTCCTCCTTCTTCTCCGTCGTCGCGACCCTGCGAGCAGCCTGGACAGGCCACCGTGGTGGTGCCGGGGGGAGGTCTCCTCAGGGTCTCCGGTTTGAGACCTTGACGGTCTGTCGGAAGTAGAGTCGATGGACGAACGGGTGTTGGCGACGCTGGAGCTTCCCATGCCTTCGAACTCCATGGACTTTGACCGACCCTGGCTAAAGGTCGCGGCGGATTTTAAATTGAAGGACGGTGAGGTGGGAGGATATTCATGGCTAGACTCTTGAGACATTGGGGAGGGGCGGGTTTATTGTGAGACCAAGGGGGAAGGGAACGAATTAAGGACGGTAACTAGGTTTCTTCAGAAGAAACCAGTGGCACAATCGTCGCCGTCGAATAGAAAGTCGAAAGTCAAGTCGAAGAGCAGAAGGAATTAGGGAGTAACTATGTAAGCCGTATGCAGTCGTCTTACAGAGTAATGTCCATTATCGACGCGGATCGGAGAGGTATTCTCAGACCGGGGTCAAGAACGGTGTACACAGAGAGAAAGAGAAGAAAGGAAAAAGGAGCGACTGATACGGGACAACTGTCTACCAGGGCATGGTTTCAGGGAATCCACACTCGCTGGGGAATAAGCCGATGGAGGCAGCAGGACGAGGCGGCAAGAGACGACAGAGAAGACGTGGGAGAGGTTTGGAGGGCGTTGGAGAGAGGCCAGCGCAAAACGGGCTCGTTCTCCGCTCTGGGCCTGTCTCAGCCTGTAAGCACCCCTTACCAGCGCCCATGGCAGATCCTCCTACGACTAGTAGAGGTAGTTCAGCGAGCACCTCAACGGCGCTCACCCTGGCCGATCTGCTGCCGCGCCTTTCTCCGTCAGTCTTCAGCGCCACTCCTCTAGCATTCTCACAACGATCTGTCACTGATGGAACTGTCTTAGATGATGCTGTAGTTCTGCAGGGAGCAGAAACCGCCCCGGATTAGGAAAAGCGGCGGTAATGTAACCTCGATAACGTACCTAGGTACCGCCTGGTATTAATATTCGTATTTGCAATACTAGGTACCTACCTGGTACCTAGGTACTTTATTGCTTCCGCTTTGGGCAATGGCGTCACGTCACATGCCGGGCAGCTCCTACTCATCAAAGACTCTCTCCGCTCTGAACAAGGCCGCTGTCAGTTCGCTTCGTGCTTCTGTCTGCCCATCGCCTCCCTCTCGTCTCGCAGCCAGCATGGAGTCAGCTCCGCTTACTCTGGTAGGACTCCTTCTCCGTTGTGGAGTGCCGTCTAATCTTCCTTGTCTAGGCCCACACTCATGCGCGCAACGCCGTCCTAGAGACCCGCAAGGCCAATCCAGTCGCCGCCAGCGAGGAACACGACCTGGCCGCAGGTGAGTTCGCGACTGCCGCTCAGAACGTATCAGATCAAGAGGTGAGAAATAACTGTTTTGAAACCCTTGGCCTCACCGGCATTCTCTAAAGAGCGCGCATCTGACACTGTGGCTCCCGCAGGCACTGCGAACTCTCCAACTTCTTGAGGGTCACCATAAGAAGCTAGCTCAGATCCTCCGCTTCCAACATGAGCATCCAGCCAGCGCTGCGGCTACGGAGCCTTCGACTCTGACCCCCCTTTCGTCTGCACCAGCTACAACTCCCTCTGTAACAGAAGAGTCTGCTACAAAGGCGGCCTCGTCGGGGCAGGATGCGCAGCAGCAGCCCCCAAGACCTTCTGGCACTGCCCGGTTACCCCCCAGAGAAACGTCATCTATTGCAAGTAATTTGGCAACGGCTCGGGGGATCCCTTCGCATCCTCGTCGCTCGTCACCTGCGTCTCCTGCTCTCTCCTCCCAGCAGGCCGGAGCCAAGATGGTGGAGACTCCTACTAGGTTCAGGACAGGAGAATCATTGCGGCGAACAACACAAACTCATACAACGAAGGATCGTCCGAGTCAGCGCCAGCCATCAACCTCCAAGCAAATTGCGACCTTTACGGCAGTCAGCCCTACCGACATTACATCTCAGCAAGTCGTCCCTGCCAGTGCGGACCACTCCGCTCGACAAAGAAGCAGATTTTCTGTCACGGAAGAGCCATTCCAGCGGTTCTACTCCACATTCGAGGGTCTGGTCTCAAAGTTGTCAGCTCCTTTGATTTTTGCAGGGCTCCCCCTAGGCCCAGATTCGCCAGCGGCAGCAACTGCGGACACTAAAGTGGACCGGTACCATGCGACCGCTGATCGCCAGAGCTCGTATGGTGAACCTGATGTCAACCGTCTATTCTCTCCGGCCGCGATAAGGGCCCTCCGAGCTTCAAATGGTGGCACAACCGGCAGCCCGGCGGAGTCGTTCTACGTCGTGCCTACCACTGGCGGCACGGTCTCCTACGCAGGAATTCTCACCCGCGCAGAGAAGGAAGCACGCAGAAACAGTCTGGAAGAAGTAGAAGAAGACTTCGTGGATGCCCGGGAAACGCCCTCTTCGCCGGATCTCCGTCAGAGCATCGGAGGGGGAGCGAAGAGCAGGCGGCTTCGTGGTGCCGACCAGGCTCACAACCACCAGCTCACAACCCTTCAGAACCCCAAAACCATGGAGGAACTACAGATGGAGAACCAAGCGTTGAAGCATCTTTCAGACACGCTGTCGAAGCGCTTGCACATGTGGGAAGTCAACGCACAATCCTCATCCATGGCCCTCCAACAGTCTCTCAAAGCAATGCATCATACGGCCATCTCGCCCGACCCTTCCTCACCAGTTGCGTCACCAGCTGCCGTACACACCATAACCCCGTCCCCCCAATTAATTGCAGACCTGGAACAGCGGGTCCGCGATCTGGAGGCGAGCGCCCGCCGTGCCGAAAGGGAACGTGAGCGCCAGAACTGGGAAAATGAAAAGCTCAAGACCACGATAACCCGGTACCGAGAACGCTGGGAGAAGTTAAAGGAAGGGGCAAAGAACAGACGTGCAGAGGCGAAGGCCGCCGGAGAGAACCCTTCTCCTTCCCCTGGCACTGGCAAGGAAAGGGCTGCAGTAGATGCGAAAGGACCGAACGATGCCAAGGGAACGACACCTCCCCCTGCCCCAAATGCGGTTGATCCATCACCCACGGGAGAAGCCGAAGTCGAGACGAAGTCCGCTGAACCGGAGGCTACGACGGAGGAGTCTGATGCGCCTGGGCATCCAGCTGAAATATCAGGTGCTAGTTAGGCAATTGGCACTCACTGCACTTATTGATATGGCGACAAAGAATAAACGAATTGGACAGAACGATTGCGTGAATGGACCTTCCGAAGTTCCAATTATTTAATTGTCCACATCTCCTTTTAGGCCCAGAATATATTGTCGTTTGCTTGACTCTGCCAGACGAAACGTCACGAAATGACTCTTGACTCTTGAAGCTTTAGTAGCTATCATCCTGGAGATGATTGTATATATATATTCACATCCGTAATGGCGGTAGGCGTAGTTGGTTGGCCATTTTTCATCTAGACAACTCTCTAGTTCCTCAACTGCCTACGAGTGGGCTCTCAGACTTCACAAATCCACTACAAAATATTGCAAGAGAATAGAAGTTGCCCAGATCCTCCATCTAAAGAGAGCATGACTTGGAAGTGCTGGCAACGGAACAAGTGTCGCTTTGAAGGTGAGTCAATCTGATCCCTCTCTTCACTGGCTGATATTCCCTATATACCATACCGTACAAAAGCACACAAAAAAAACAAATTAGAATGAATAACGACAAGTCCAAACATGCAATACAATGCAGGAACTGTCCCTCACATGAAAAGCATCACTCCGTACGCCAACAATATCTGAAAGAATTAAACCCAGTATATACAACGTACTTTGGCCTGTGCTTTGACCCGCAGGTAATTCAACATAGAACAGATCGAATAAGAAGTATGAACATAGCTTAGATAAGCTGCACCAAGCATGCTAGAGTGTCTCAGGTCGCTCAAGATGAATGTGTCCCTTCTTCTCCCTCCTCAGTTTGGCCCTTGTTAGCTTGCCCAGGAGCTTGCCCAGGACTGGGCTCAGGAGCGGTATTGATATTATCACCGCTGTCGATAGCATAGCTGCTCTGTGTCTCGTGCTTACTCCCCCTGCGCAGAGTTTCGCCCAACCACGCTAAGCTGCCATTCCAGGAGTCACTCAGGCTTCTCAGTCGAGTGGTAACAGTATTAGACTTGGGAGTTTTGTCATTGTCCCCGACGGCCGGTGTGGAGAGCGTTGCAGTTACAGGTGCGGTGATAGGGACACTTTTCGTCGCTGTCGAGTGGAGGAGCTTGGCCGTCGCCAAAGACAGAGGAGAGTGCGTGTGCTCATTGTCGTCGGCGCTGGTATCCGTGTCGTATTCTGGTTCCGGCCCCAACCTTACGGGTCCACCGGTTTCAGGAGGGATGGCTGTGTCCGACCGTTTCCTACGGCTGCGACTGCGTCTGAAGACAGGACTTGTCTCGCCTCTGCGCAGGGACTCGGCAACAACAACAGCACTGAAACCTGTCGAGATACTGGGGAGGAAGCGTCCAGGAGAAAATCGGGCTACGATAGAGTTTCGTGACCGGCTCGGAGGCGGAGTTTGGGCTCGTCTATTGTGCGTGTGGGTATGAGCATGAGCATGGATGGCATCTGATGGAATAAGCTCTTCTTGACCAGTCGACTCGTTACGTTGCGTGGGAGAATCGCCAAATCCAGGTGCGGCTGGAAAGCGAAGAAGCACTGTAGACGCGGTAGGTGTAGAGCTGGCTCGCTCGCGCGGCGTTACAGGTCGGTCAGCCTGAAGCTCAGCGGTGGAGTGGCCGTTTACAGACTGCTGGTCAGCCGGGAGAGAGGCCCAGGGATTCTCGGTAAGCGAGTACGATTGCTCCAGAGGCGGGGGTCCTGGTGAGGGTGCCGAAAGAGATTCACTAGCCAATGAACCAGCTTGGGAAGAGACAGATGACAACACGCCTCTCGGAGTAGGTTGGTTTTCATCGATATCGTCAATGCCAACACTAAGTAAAGATGCACGGGAAGACGGCAATGTATCGTTGTAGGCCCGTTCATGACTCCTACGCACCGCCTCTTGCACCGGTCCATGCTGTTTCTGATGAGGTTCTGGACGATACAGATCGGCACTGCTGCGAACTTGCTCCCCGGCCAGGAGGCTAATGGCTTCCTCTTCATCGTCTTCGATGATAGAGAAAGCAGAATCGTCGTCGGAACGGACCCTGCCGCTAGTTATGAAGTACACGCCGACGAAGGTCATGGCGCATCCACCCACAAACTTCCCTGCACGACTGGCAGACATTTCTTCAAAATCTCGATAAAGGATTGCACTCCCAATGATTACTGAGAGCGTGAAGAGCACGAATTGCGTAGGAATCACTTGAGTTGAGTCGAACCGCTGGAGAGCACGATTAATATAGTGAATTTGCATCAGAGCGCTAAAGGCGAGCACGAATGCGAGAAGGTATGTTATGGGGAAGGTGATAGCACGCCACAGCGTAAAGGATAGCAGAGACGCGACACCCTTAGTCGACAAAGCAGTCAATCCTCCTGTTTCGAAGAGGGTTAGCAGGTGAGAAAACTTCTTTGGAGGAGACAAGGTAACATACCGAAGAGGGCGACCAGGCCGACGTCAATAAGGATAGTCCGTGAACCATACTTGTCGCTCACCCACATCAGGCTGATAATCAGCGCCGTCACAATGCCCAAATACAATTCAAACTCCCACCGTGTAATCATAGCCCAAATATCGTCCGGTCCAATTTTCTCTTCGGAAGATTTGGCGCTGAGTACTACAACCACAGCGCCGGCGACGGCAATGACCACACCCCAATAGTCTTGTTTTCGAAACTTTTCCTTCAGCATGAAGGGTGCTATAACGCAATTTGAAATCAGAGCCACCACGCCCAAAGGCGACACAATTGACGCCGGTGCAAAACCATAAGCCAAGAAATTTCCCGCCTCTCCGAGAGCCATCAGGCAAATCCCTACCCACCAGTACGGGGAGCGAAGGTACGATTTGCGATGTCCCATTTGCGAATCCTCTCCGGTAGATCTTGACGTGCGCTCCGATAGGAATGACTGATGCAGGGGAACCCCGTCCGAATCGAATTCGTCATCCCTGCCATGGCCTTGGTATCTGTGATCTGAGTCTCTAGGGCCCGGCGAATCGTCCCTATAAGGGTCAAATTCACGTCCTCGCTCCTGTCTCCTTCGTCCATACCCACCCTCTCCAGTTGTCGTCCCATATATGTCCGATTCATTATTGGCGCGCCTAAATTGTGACTCCTTCATTAATTTCTCACGTTCCCATTCCCTTGCAATCCGAAGATGCGCATAGCGCTGAGTATTCAGAGCCAGAGAAATCAGGACATTTCCAACCAACGCAGTCACGATACCAATCAGAGAAGACCATTCCCCCATAGACCCCCCATCGCCATCGTCGTCTCCTGGGCCTGGCACTGGCGTCGGACTTGGACTAGCGACAGGAGACATGCTATACTGAAACGAAGTCTGCGAAGATGCGATCACGGAAGGCAGGAGACTCGTGAGGAAACCTGCCGTGGCCACAGGGCTCTCCAGCATTCCAGCATCCATTTCCACTTTTCCGTCCCTGGCGACTTACGCAATGATCCTGGCTTGTAAGAAGCAAAGTAATGGAGACGGCACTGCGAGCATCCGCCGGAGAGCGAAGGGACTTGTATCCGGCGAAAATATGAGCGAACAACGGGATCCGTTGCGATGAATCATAAATCTGACCGAAATAACCGACAAAGCCGTTTTTGGCGTATTTCTCTATCCAGACCTCTCCACTTGCTTGTCCTTCCAGCCAGGGGTAGGGCCTGATGGGTCAACGGTATCTCAGCTCCAACCGGCAACATTCGATCACGAAGCTGGAGATGGACGCATACTGTCGCCCTGCCGATGACTTCGAGTCACAGTTCTCCTGAATTGTTTTCGGACTACCAAATGTATGTTTTCTGCAAAGGAAGTATGCCGCACGAGACAGGTTGGGGCGGTCATGGGCAGATGAGAAGAGGCCACCCTCCAAACGCGAAGGATTCCCCAGCCAAGCACGTGATAGCTGGAGGAACTTCAGGCTTCAGCCGGGACAGAGCGGGAGTTGCACAGAGCGAGGCTTTTCTGGTCATACAGGTCAAAGGGTGGAAGATCCACATTCACTTTAGCAATATCAACTGCGGAGAATAGCGATTTATGGATGAGCACTGCGGTACCGCTTTTCGGGCAGTCCCAGGGCTGTAAACCGTAGACGTCATCTCCGTCAGCGAACGACGCCAAGAACCAAGCTCCCAGGTGTATGATATGCATTAATTATTTTAATCTTTGTGGTGAACACTGGATCCACTAAACATGAAGCAACGCAATTCGCCCACGTCCGCTTGACCGGACAAATCAAGGATCCTATACCTAATAATAATACCAAACGTCGGACGATACACCATATAAACCAATCAACAATGCAATAGCGAAAGACGCCACATATCTGTACGGAAGAAGAGTAAAATAACAGCCACCCGTCGGTCAGTAGCGGCTAATTCCTAATCCGAAAATCCAGCGCCGTAGAACAGACTCGGGAAAAGAAGAAAATGACAGTCTGAGAAGTCTCGGCGTAAGCCGTTAACGCTTAGCTTTCTTTCTGTCAGGTCCTTCATCTTCCTCGTCACTGACATCCGCATAGATCGGCTTCGGTTGAGTCTCCTTCCAAGCCCTCGTGAAAATAGGATCCTTCTCAGCCTTTTCTGCATACTTTAGCAGTGCCTCACGCGGGTCCTCATCTCGCATAGAGCTGAGAGGAATGTTCTCACGAATATGCCTCTCATCTGGTTGCGACTTGGCGAATGGCGTTTGCGCAGGCAAGTGTGGTCGCCGAGGATCCCTTGGACGACCAGAGGCTGTCAGCCCAATAGTCGGATGTCTGGCCGACCAGGTAGCAGAGGAGTAATGCGGAACCCCATTGCCGCTGACAACAACGGAATCACCAGAAATACCCTGCGATAGATCCATGGTAAGATTTGGATTGTCATCGACGTGGCGGCGCTTGGGTGCCTTGGACATGACAAGGGCAGCGCCCTTGGTGGAGATATTCGGGTTGTAGAGGACATGGGTCTCGGCATTGGCAGAACCTGCCAGGATCTGATTCAGCTGCTCATGCCAAAGAACCGTAATAAGTGGGGAGCCGGGAGTAACTGGGGTCACAAGCTCTGGTCTTAAGGTGGCCGGATTCAAGATGTGTAAGTGACCCGTTTCAGAGCCTGTAATCACGTTCGCAGAGGTAGGGGAGAATTTGATGTTGGAGGTCGGGAAGCGGCTCGAACTCGAAGGGTGTGCGACTGTAGTGATTGGGCTTTTAAATTTCCTCGTATCCCAGAGCTTGATGGTATCATCTCCTCCTTTAGTTATAACCAACCGTCCATCCGAACTGATATCGATCCCACTTGTCCATGTGTCACGAGTATGCGCGTCTCTGACTTCGGCACTGGGTCTGCTAAACGGCCCATTTCCACTCCACATGAGCAGACCCCCGTCTAACGCAGCGGAAACAAGAACGTTAGGACCGCCTTGCTTAGGAGAGCCCCAGGCCACGGCAGTCATCTTGCTTCTTCCGGCTGACCCAGCAACTCTCGATTTATGTACGATCACTTCCTTCTGTGACCGGCCAACGTTCGCGTCCCATATGCGCACTGTGCTATCCGTTCCTGCAGTAGCACAGAGGTTATGATCCGTCGGGTTCCATACTCCACTGGTCACCTCGGAAACATGACCCTTTGTATTATGGAGATCCCGCAGATACATATCGCCCTTGACGAACTCGATAAGCGTGTCTCCATCTCGGCTGAGGACCTTGGGCTGCGCCGTTGCAGTGACGGCTAAGACATGGCTGGGAGATAAAGGGTTGAATTCGACTTGATGGACGGCGTGCGTTTCTTGGGTAGCAGACTGTTTCCTAGCGGAAGGGTCGACGGTTTTGAATGCGCGTATCGTCGTTGGCGTCATAGATGCAAAGTCATGGAGCTTTATCGAGCAGTCGGTCGACCCCGTAATTAAGCGCGATCCAGACGGATCCACGGTCATGGTCGTCACGGCGCGTTCGTGAGTCTTGAGAACCAGCTCGTGCGAAACGGGGAACTCGTCCTCATCATCCTCATCATCCTCATCATCTTCATCAGAATCGTCTGACTTGTCATCTTCGTTATCAGTCTTGTCAATGGATTTTGGGCGCTGTTCTTCACTCGCCTCCTCAGATCGTACCGCAGAGCTGTCGCCATCAGGTTCTTGTGACAGTTGTTTCGGCTTCGTAGGGACCTCAGCCCGCTTTGTGCGACTGATTTGAGAGCTCACATCTATGGATTTTTCTTGCTTGCCGAAGCTAGTTGGGAAAAACTTCTTAAATGCATCCTCGTCGAAACCGTCCATTCTTCCGAGTCGATGACAGTCGAGTTCGAAAGTGTCTTCAGGACCGCGGTGGCTGATATTCGGGCAGTTGTGTTTGCATTGTTTGCACATTGCTACTAGAGCTATGAGGTCATGGAGAGATACGAGCGGCCCGATGTCTCCAAGCTGAACACAGAGCACCATGAAGGACCAACGTACATCGGGAAACTGTTTACTTTGTGTAGGAGACAGTGTTTGAATCTACTTCAACTATCTGGCATTATAAATCACTTCCGTAGTTAAAATACAGACGGGTAGATTCATCTACCTGAAGAAACGCAATTACAGGTACAGACCCTCAATCGGACCCTGATCTGTCTTAGTCTTCATGATTCGTTCTCTAGCAGCGCGGAAGTCTTCCATCTGCACCCTCATCCGCCTCTCTCTCAGAGCCATCAAGCCAGCTTCGGTGCAGATAGCTCTGATGTCAGCTCCAGAGAGGTCGTCCTTTTGACTAATGAATTCATCGAGGTCAACGTCGTCGCCGAGAGACATCTTGGACGTATGCAAGGTGAAAATCTTCTTCTTGGTGTTTTCTGAGCAGAGAAAAATGGTTAGCTAATATCAATACGGCTCCAACAGGAAACGAGGGCACTTACGATCTGGGCTCTCAAAGAGAATTTTGCGATCAATACGACCCGGTCGAATCAAAGCAGGATCCAGAGTCTCGATCTTATTCGTTGCCATAAGAACCTTGACGTCTCCACGATCATCAAATCCGTCAAGCTGGTTGAGGAGCTCAAGCATGGTCCGCTGGATCTCCCTTTCACCACCCGAAGTGGATTCGTATCGCTTAGTGCCGATGGCATCGATCTCATCAATGAAAACAATCGAGGGGGCATGTTCTGCGGCGACTTGGAAAATCTGACGAACCAGACGCGGGCCATCACCAAGGTATTTCTGGATAAGCTCACTGCCCACGATACGGAGGAAGGTAGCGCTGGTCTGATTGGCAACCGCTTTGGCAAGGAGCGTCTTTCCAGTTCCCGGTGCACCGTAAAGAATGACACCTTTCGGAGGCTTAATGCCCATCTCTTCGTAGAGCTCAGGATGTAGCAGGGGAAGCTCAACGGCCTCTCTGACCTCCTGGATCTGCGACTCAAGACCGCCAATATCTGCGTATGTTTCGGTAGGCGCCTTATCCAGTTTCATCACGGAAACGAGAGGATCGGATTCCTCTGTTAGCACGCCAACTACAGAGACAGTCTTGTGATGCAGGAGAATGCTCGCGCCAGGCTCAAGGAGATCCTTGTCAACGAAAGACATGATAGAGACGTAGTACTCTGGACCAGTTGCACTTGAGACGATCGCATGGTCGTCGTCGATCAACTCCTCCAGATTACCAACACCCATGGGGCTGCCTCTCATGTCATCGACCCGGCTTCTCTCATCGGCATTCCGGTCAAGAACATCCAAGTCACCCCGGCTGACGGGCTCCTGCGTTCCCTGTGCCTTGGCCTTCCTCAGACGCTCCATATTCTCCACATATTCCTCCTCTAAGAGCAGATGGTCATGAACTCTCTGCATGCGAAGATAGCGAAGTCTGCATCGGGATGTTGGGAAGATGTCTGGAAGCTTAGCAGCTGCAGTCGGGCCAGCAGCCTTACGCTTCTTCCGTCCGATGCGAGTCGTAGGTGGTGGCGGCGGCTCGTACTTCGGCTTATCCTTCTGATGAGAGAGCTCTGTCAGATAACTATTTCCTATACATCCAGGAGGGTCTTCAGCAAACCTTCTTATCCTTATCCTCCCGCCCATCACCAAATCCACCTCCTAGATTGGACTGCTGATTACCCTGATTTGAGAATAGCTGTCAGCAAAAGATCGCTTTGTAATAGAGACTTGGAAGGTCACGGACCATGATTGAGAGCTCCTAACAGAGACAGAGGCGGCCTTGCGGATGAAGTAAGTATTCAGAGTAAAAGCGTATATATCCTAGCAGCTCTGAAGACCGGTGGGAGACCGCAAACCGAGATGGTTGTCAGGAAGGGAGATGTTGTCAAGGGAGTTGAAGTGTCCGGGCGTATCTCCATCGCCAGATGCCAACGCCCTGACACGTGATCTGTTCGGGAGTCTTCCTTCTTGCGGCCTCAGGCATCGACTCGAGCATCGAACATTCGGCCACTTCAGCCCCTCGTTGTCCGGATATTCCTTTTTCGAACCAGAAACTTACATATTTTTCCTGCCTGAGCACTTCGTCAGAGAGGATTCATTCCAATCCAATTATTTTCTCTGTTACTAGTCTTGTCACCCCTGACTCCCAGCTTTCAAAGACACCTGTTTCGCCCTGTCCTCGACCCGACGTTAGGCGCCCTCTCGGAAACAAAGACACCTAGCGAGTGCATCTTCGGTCTCGCTCATACTCTTTACTCTCTTCTTGCTATTTTGTGTTGTCCCACCGATTAGTGAGCGTGACTTGTGCAGTTTTATTTTGATGCCATCGCTAACATCCTCTCGTTGCAGCCTACGTCTTTGCCTACCCGGGTGCAGCCTTCTACCTTATTCGACCTTGCTATTTCTGCCTTCCATAGCGCCGACTCAGAAGCCATCTAGACAGCAGGCTCCGTTCCACAATAATCTATTCCAACTCTACCCTTCCATCGAATTTGTAGAGCGCGACAGTACACATGGCTTCCAACCGGATACGCCGAATCACGAAAGAGATCGCGGATGTCCGCGCCGATTCTCTTTCACAGATTACAGTCGAGCCTCTTGACGGAGACAGTAACATTACACATCTACGTGGTTCATTCTTAGGGCCTCCAGGTACTCCTTACGAAGGCGGTACTTTCAAGGTTGACATAAAGATACCCAATGAGTATCCCTTTCGACCGCCGGTAATGAAGTTTGAAACCAAGGTCTGGCACCCGAATATCAGCAGTCAAACGGTCAGTTCAAGTCTCCGGAGTTGAAGATGATGAGATAAACTAAGATCTCAACAGGGCGCCATTTGCCTAGACACCCTCTCGACGGCCTGGTCACCCGTTCTAACTGTGAAATCTGCGCTTCTTTCCCTACAGTCCTTACTCAGCACACCAGAGCCCAAGGACCCACAGGATGCGGAAGTTGCCAATATGCTTATTCGAAATCCAAAGGAGTTCGAACGCATCGCACGTGAATGGACTGTAATCTTTGCAGGCGCACCGAGAAAGCACTTTGGGGAGAGCAGCGGTCGTGCAACGGATGAATCGTTACGGCAACAGGAACTCAAGGCCAAGGAAGAAGAGGAGCAAGACGATCTTTCCAAGTATGTATTCTTCCTGCTCCGACGACCAGTATACACAAGCCAAAGCATACTGATCTCTTTTGGATCCAGGTACGACGGATACAACAAGGACTTGATTGAGCGGTTCTGCAGTATGGGTTTTGATGTAGATCGGGTGGTAGAGGCGTTCAACTATGTAGGGATCGACAGAAATGAGGGAGATGATTACGAGCTAGAAGAGGCATACATGGGCGATATAACCGCCAGACTCCTAGGTGAGCCTTGATAGAGGATAAGGAAATGCCGTTATGAGAACAGGATTGCCTTTCTTTTCTTTTCCGGATATTGCTACTGGATGATATGGCTAAGCGCATGGTGTCTGGCGATGTTCTTTTCTATTACCTGCTTATCTTACTGGATATCGGCACATATAAATGACTACTGCATCTACGTTCTCTGAAGGACTAGCGAGGTGGAGAGTGGCGGCGACAGTGAGCTGGTGAGGGCGCATACGTAGATGAGTTAACCCTCTGTTATCGATAAGCAGGAGTTCGACGGTAATCTCCGCGGCCAATCTCCCATTGTGCAACTGTACGTAACGGCACACTTCAGGCGTCCAGGTGAACTTGCTTCCTCGCTAGATCTGATATGATCCTCCCTGTCCTTTGCTGTTATGAAAGCGCAAAGGAAGAATAATTCTTTGTCCGCAAATACTATATAGCCCAAGCCGCTTCACACCCATTCGACCTCGACAAAGACGAAAACGAGAAAAGCTGTCCGCCATGATCGAAGACGACATCTACCGCACCTCCTCCCAGTACCGATTCTGGTCCTTTACAGAAGAATCTCTCAAGGCCATACGAGCGAAGACGAATGCCTCTGCAAGTGAACGCGTACGTGCTGCGATTCGCAGAATGCGACAGTCTGGTGTGGCGCCTTCTGTAGGAACCCCAGTCTCTACACCTGGGTCGACTCCAATTGCGACTGGGACTGCAGATGACGGGAAAATGAAAGAAAAGGAAGGCGAGGTCCAGTGTCTTACTCCAGAGGAAGAACATGACCTAGTACGGTATTACTGTGAGAAGACGCTTCAGCTGGGGGATATGTATAAGCCTGGTCTACCAACTGTTGTGAGGGTACGTCGAGGAGGGAGTTCATGTGTCGTCCAGGAAGCCTCAACATCCTCTTCCCAAGTTAAGGAGCCTTGCTAATGTTTCGTTTTAACAATCCTCATTACAGGCGACGGCCATCCAATACCTCCACCGCTTCTACCTAACCAATTCCCCAATGACCTACCACCCCAAAACCATCATGCCGTGCGCGCTCTTCGTCGCCACCAAAACCGAAAACTATTACATGTCGCTCCGACAATTTGCAGAGCGGATCCCAGGCGATACAACCGCGGAAGACGTCATCGGCCCCGAGTTCCTGCTCATGCAAAGCCTGCGGTTCACCTTCGACGTACGGCATCCATTCCGGGGCTTAGAGGGCGGAGTGCTGGAACTCAACGCCATCGCGGAGGGAAAAGGACAACCTGCGCCTCATCTACCGCATCAAACTTCCGAGAGCCTCAGCAAGGGTCTATCGTCTATTCCTCCACGTGAAGAGGGACGGAGATACTCGTCAATCACCAGCCGCATTGCGCAAGCACATCACGAAGCAAGAGAAATTCTCAAATCCGCCGCCCAAATGACCGACGTCTACTTCCTGTATACTCCAGCGCAAATATGGCTGTCCGCTTTCTTCCTCGCTGATAAACCTCTGGCAGAGTTCTATCTGAACACGAAACTAGGTCCTGATCCGCGATCACAACCCGGCGAAGGTAGTACCCAGAGTCCGCAAAACGGCAGCAACAACGAAAACTCCAATGATCCCATCTCATCCATACGAGACAAACTACTCCAGACAATTACCAATTGCTCAAATATCTTACAGTCGTACAAATCAATTTCTTCGGACGCGGGGGAGGTGAGCCACCTCAAACGCATCGCGAAGAAGCTCTACCATTGCCAGAACCCGGAGAAAATCGGCGCTACGCGAGGTGGCGCCGCCGTTGGCCAACTGGCTGGTCACAAGAGGGATGTCGGTGCTGCGGATACGCCCACGGCTAGTTCTAGTGTTTCGGCGACAGCAGAAGGTGGGAGAGATGTGCCCGAGCCCAAAACGGACCGTCTCGCTAAGAAGAGGAAACTTGAGCCTGGCATGGGGATGAAAGACGAAGAGAGTGATGGGATCTCTGGGCACGATTTGGCTGACAGGGTGAAGGAGCGGTAGGTTGAAGTTGGACACTCACGGCCCGCCAACACCTCCGGATATACTATGATAGTATAAGAATTGGCCCCTCGCTGTTCGCCCAACTTCTTCTTTCTCCCTCAGTCCCATATTCTGCACTCACTGAGGTCGCGCTTGACGTCTTATCCTTGACTGGCAGTTGAGCTGATTCTCTCCCTCTTTGTTATCTTATCTCCCAACATCTATAAAATACATTGAGAACTCTCTTTCTGGATGCCCTTCTGGTATTTCCCTATCCAAGGGGGAAATGGAGCTGATGCTCTCCAGCCCCTGACAGGCTCCAAGGCTGACTACGTAGTCAGGCTTGCGGCTACCCCCACTCCTTCACCTGTCTTGCGTTACATTTGCGCTCAGGAGGGTGGGTTGGACTAAAGGCTGGTGTTGTTGGGTCGGATTAGTTTTAGGGAGAGATGGCATTATCGAAGCCACCGTGTTCTATTTGCTAAAGTGAGAAGACAAGATGGCGCTACCTATCTAGAGGGTTATAAATTCTCTGATCCTCGAGCTAAATAGCCATAAATATCACCTAACTTGCAATTTCCCGCCTTCACTTCTCCTGGGCACCGTGAATTATTGCATGTCCTCGATCCCTCCTAGAAGTATTCCTTTCATGCAGACACTCCGAATCGTCGTTACCTTGAAATCATACTCGGCAACGCCATGGTATGACGCATTGATCGTAGGGAATGCGTTCCCGTTAAGAAGCCCATAATCCTCCATCTATCATAAAGGAGAACGCCTGCGTAATAACCGCGGCCACGACACGGTGGCAGACGTCAACAGGATTTTCCTCCTCCTGACACCTGACCACACTCATCTAGTTCCATATCCTGAAGCCCTGCCTTTATATGAGCAATCGAAAGCCTATGCGGTGCCTTATGTTCAATCATAAAAGTCGGGTCTTTCTCTCAGGGCCTTTACTATACGCAAAATTGAGGTGTGGTGCAGATACCTTTAAGCTGGCTTTAAGACTATAGGAGTGTGAGCATGAGTCATTTTCATAGCTGCATTATACCTATTATTTATGGATGTAAAGTATGACATGCACTGGCTTTCCGTCCAAAAACGTACATGTGATATGTTCGATAGTATTGCTTCTATTACCCTATACTATTGCCATGCATAGCTAGTTAACGTGAAGTTACCAACCTAGCCCTCTTCTCCTACATTGCCTTGGGACCCGGATCTCGATCTTGATCTTCAATATCCACCTCCTGTCCTTCAGGACACTGTAGGGGTCGGAAACCCAAACAAGGAGGCCAATGTGGTAGAATATCGAAGTCCTCAGCCCATATCAACGTCTCTTCATACCAATTTGTCGTCCAAGTCAAGCGAAGACACTATCGAGTCATCCCCTGGTATATCGTATAACACCACGCCGCCTCTACCGGAATTAGGTACGGAGACAACAAAGAGACAAGTCAGTCATATCTGATCAATCCTTCTTGAAACTACACCGGATCGACAGCGGTTCGACGCGCAACCAGGTGTCCCATTTTCCTTTCCGCATATAAAAGAGGCTAAGGAAAAGTTGGAAGGCAAACAAGGTGTTTTTGCACAAGTTATTCCGAAGGTTACCAACTGTACGACTCACTCCTAAGGTATATAAACGTCCTACGCGATACTAGGATTGCCAGACGTATGTCCTTAATAGCATCCCTGGCGAACCTGCACAGAGAGTTCCAAATACGCAGCACACGAACGCAGACACGGCCCAGACAATTTACGACCGCCAACGCCAAGGCTCAGGAAGCGCCGCAGCTCTGAACTGGATACTGACCTAGCAGGAAATCAAAGTCCTCCTTGGAAGTCGCCTCGACTGGTCTCTGCATCGGATACGGGCTTGCTTCTCTTACTAGGGCGGGAGCGTCAACATAAAGAAGACAAAGCAAAACAGGAAGGAAGGAGAATCAAGCAAGTGCGCGGTTAGATGCTGTGAGTGCGAGATTGGAATCTTGTTGAGATATAGGTATTCTTGTTCGCATGTATTTTGTTGCAATTGCTTTCATTATAATGATAATCCACTATCACTAGCAACTAGTCCTTTCCTGGTGACTATAACCAAAGGGGGATTGCAGAAGCCGAATACTATTAGTATCTCTGGGAGAAGGTCAGAGAGTTTCTTTTCTATCCTAAGGACAATCGTGTAGTCTGGCGAAAAATATCGGGCAAGTGGATTTCTTAGGAATAAATCATGGTTTAGTAATCTTCTAGGAGCGGTGGCTGAATCTCCCAAGAAACATCTGAGAAATCCACCGTTCTATATTGTGTAGCAGTCTCATATGATCTATGGGGATATAAATGTATGCCATAACCAACCAAAAAAGGGGAATCAATCCCATTAGTTCCATTCATTCATCCATCCAGTACAAGAGAGAAATAAACTGATGGTTGCATGAAAATGTCTATACCAGATGGACAAATGAAACAACAACAAAGCAAAACGAATCCGCCTTCATATGCTCCATTCTGGTAAGCATGAGGCGCAGGAAACAACCATGAATCTAGAAACAAGACAACCAAATGAGACAAACACAGGGTGTTCAGATGAAACTCATGAACACATATCAGGACAATCTGCTGCCCATCCAAACCCATCTCTAGCGGAACTTTTGTTTTCTTTTCCACCTCCCTTCCTGCGCGAAAGAAGGATGGGGAGAGGAAAGGAATAATTATAAGGGAAAGAATTCTTGGGTTTAATCATCAGAGACATTGCAGGAGACCAGCACCTTACACAGCACCCGCGGAGATCATCTTCTTACGCAGGTACTGCTTGTACTCGCCAATACTGCCGTCCCATCGGCGAACGGTCTTGTTCTCGCAGACCATGATATCCTTGGCGATCTTGTCGAGGAGACGAAAGTCGTGAGATACAACCACAACGCCACCATTGAAGGCATTGATAGCGTCCGCCAAACTGTCAATAGTTGGGATGTCAAGGCCGTTAGTGGGCTCGTCCAGCAAGATCATGTTGGGAGACGAGATAGCCAACATGGCAAACACGATACGACTCTTCTGTCCTTCAGACAGAGTGCCCATCAATGCCGTCTGTGCGTCGCCGCTGAGACCATAGCGACCGAGTTGTTGGCGCCAGTACTGGTAGTCCTGGCTCTTATCGGGATACTTGTCACGAACGAATTCAAGGGAAGACTTGGTCAAGTCGAGCTGTTCCTGCGAATGCTGACTGTACACGCCCAGTTTCAAGTGAGTATGGCGGCTGATGCGGCCTTCAATGGGGCTCAGCTTGCCAGTCATAAGGCGAAGTAGGGTGGATTTGCCGACACCGTTGGGGCCGACCAAGGCGGTTCGAGAGTCCATGTCGACACCAAGATCAAGGTGTTCGTACAAGGTGTCCTCCCACTTGCCAGAGTAGGAGAAGCTAACGTCATCGAATGAGAGCACCGGAGGGGGCAGCTTTTCGACATCAGCGAAACGGAATGAGAAGACCCTATCAGGGATAACGGGCTGGATAAAACCATCCGCCTCCATCTTGTCTAGAATCTTCTGGCGAGACTTGGCCTGCCTGACCAAGTTGGCATAGGTACCAGCTGAGGCAATAAACTTCTTGATATGGGTGATCTCCTCCTGCTGCTTGTGGTAGGCCTTCATCTGGTTGGTCTCCTGCTCGGACCTTGTCTTGTAGTAAGAGTCGTAGTTACCACCGTAGTACAGGAGCTGCTTCATGCGCATATCAATCATGTTGGTGCACACGCCATTAAGGAAGTCCATGGAGTGCGAGACGAGGACGAGGGTACGTTCCCATTTTTTCAGATACTCCTCCAGCCACACGCAAGCTTCAAGATCCAAATGGGCAGTGGGATCGTCCAGCAGGAGCAACGAGGGCTTGACGAACAGGGCCTTGCCGAGGGCCACTCGCATACGCCAACCACCAGACATATCCTTCGTTTTCTTATTGATAGTGACCTTGTTGAAGCCAAGACCAGTCAGAATCAGAGAGGCACGGGTGTGGAAGGTCGACGGGTCCATCTTGTCCATGCGCTGTAAAGCTGTCAGTAAATTCCGCTCAAGATACCACGACAGAAGAAGAAGAAGCAAGTGGAACTTACATCGTACAAGTCTTCCAGAATAGGAGAATCGGGGCCGTCTTTCTCAAGTATCTCCTCCGCCTGCTTCTCCATACGTTCCAGCTCAGTCTGTGCTTCCGTTACGACCCAGTCCAAGGCACCCAGCTCAGTTGGAGGAGCACCCTCATTCAGTAGATAGATATCAATGTGTTCGGGGATGGGGTATTCGCGCGCGTCAATGGCCTTAAGCAGCGTGGACTTGCCACAGCCGTTCTCCCCAAGAAGGCCATAACGACGACCGAAGTTGAGTTCAAGCGTGGAGTCTGTGATGAGAACTTTGCCGTGAAACACCAGAGAGACGGAAGTAACCTTCACGTCACGGGAAGAAGGCAAAGAGGAAAGGACACCGGTGGTGACACGGTCGGAAAGTCCGTGCTTATCCATCTGCGCTGTGAGCTTTTCGACTTCCTTCAATTTCTCGCCGCTGGTGGCGGGTTGGTCTTCGACGGGCAACGGGTTCCCGTCAGCGTCGAGCAAAGGCTTATCGTCAGCCTGGGCCTGGGCCTGAGCCTGAGCCTTCGCTTCCTTGCGAGAGGGCTTCTTCTTGGTGTCGCCGCCATCGGCGCGCTTGGCCATGCGGGCAGCCTTGGATGCAGAAACCATTTTGTGTGTTGTTCTGCTGATATGAATGGAGGGGTAAAGAAACGATTAATGAGTGTTGGGGAGGTGAGGCAAAGGGCGAGGGAAAAGGGCCCAAAAAGTTGTCGAAGGTAACGTGGATCGGTAGGCGGGGAAGAAAGCGTAGAAAATGGAAGGCGAAAAAAAAAATACGGGAGTAAGATAGGTAATTAGATAATTAGGAGGGGTCCTCAAAAGTGGACCGGTGAGAAGAGCCTTTATCGATAGAACAGACCCGCGGCTAGATAATGCATGAAAGAATCAGAAGATGCACAAAAGACAGGGACCTAGGACTCGATATATATGACGAGTTTGCACCGATAAGATGTGCTTAAATAGTTGGTCCGTGGTAGAAGATGGAGGATGGCGAAAAAGGTCGCAGACGTCGAAAATGACAGAAACGATAATTAAGAAAAAAACAAAAAAAAAAATCTGTCGCTGTCTCTGGCAGCCGTTGATTGGCCCTCAGCCCGAAGGTCACGGGATGTGGCGCATTTAACGCCTTACCTTTTGGGCACCAGCCTTATAGTCACGTGTAATGCCTGGCGGCTGTCTACGGTCTATATGCGACATGAGGTACACCAGTCTATCACGACGGCTCTGTTGGCGGAATATCACATTCGATTGCTTATTGCAGCTAACGCCTCTTTTTCTGCCTCAGTAAGATACATGTTCATCGGCACTATCACCTTGCCACGCTGCACCACCAGCCGACAGTCTTCCGAACAACTGTCCTCAGACAGAGTTGGAGAACTCCTCTGCATACCAGGAATGCCTCCAACCTCCACGTCTGCGATTTCTTGTCGGGTCAATTTATGTGGGGTCCACCAATAGAGAGGGTACTGGCGTATGATGTTGTTTATGATCAGCGCAACTGCAAGCATGAGCGCACAGCCGAGCAACATGTCCGGAATCAACAACCAGCCTAAATCGGCGAGTTCGGTGACAGCCAGTAATGCCGTGGCTCCAGCAGGTGGATGTACTGTGTGTGTCATGACCATTACAGCTGTTGCAATGCCGCAAGCCAGAGCACCACCCAGCTCAGGTAGAGCCTGTGCGTGAGGGTTTAGAGCGAAGAGCTTCGCAATTGACACGCCGATGATACTGGCGAACAGCTGACTGAGGAGGGCATTTCGCGGTTGCGCTAGCGGGGATTCAATGGCGCAGAACTGAAGAACTGCGGCAGCTCCCTAGGCAGCGTATTAGTGTTGCGCATATCGAGACGTTTGGAGAAAGTCCAAACTCAGGAACAGACCACGCAAATGTGGGCTTCTTTTTTCCGTCATCCTTCTAGTTCAGTATGAGGCTACTTACGAAGCTTCCCACAATGACAGGGGCATGATGTGCCCGAAATAAAGGGACATGTTTCGACACTGCACCAACTAGCGCCACGCCGCAGAACACCCCAAGGAGGGACCACAAGGCAACAATTATATTACCAATTAAGCCAGGCTTCTCTCTTCGATGACCGAGAACATGAGAAACGGGGCGCGGCAGCCTGTGCCATGGTGGAGCCGGTAGGAAGGGGTTCACGTAATCATCGATATCCAGATGCCAGCGAGAAAGATCAAGCCAACTTAATTGGGGCCGGTACATAGGGTTCTTTGAAAGCGGAATGACTAGCCCCCAGGTGAGAACAGAGAGATCTAGGTCCCTTGGAGACTGCCTTTAACCTAATCAAAGCTATTATTCTCGCCTGGGGAGAGCCGGATGCACTCTTGGAGTCAGAGGTTATTGGAGAGCAAGCAGAGGAGGCAGCATTGAATTCGCAGGAACTTGGGCTACTCAGAGGAGACGCCCAATGAAGAGGCCATGGTATCCCCGCGTGTCTATATATACGAACGAGACCTCCGCACAACCGGCCGCATTGACCTGGCGTGTTCGAGTGCGAGAATGGCGAAGCCGTCCTCGTAGCATCTCCGCGGACAGCGTTCAAATGTATAGAAAAACAAGTTGAGTAGAACGCGCATTTTTGGCCTGCTCTTCCGGCCTCCAGTCAGGTCTTTTGTGTTGGGTAAGAGAAAAGCCTAGTCGCTGGAACACAGCCGCTGGGCGCTCTGATTGGTGATTAGTCATAGCTGTTCCATGGCTATGAGGTAATCCGGAGGGCAGCTGCCTTGTGTTTCAGGCAGGAGCAGCAGACGAGGAAGAGAGAGGAGTCAAGAGGACCCGAAGCATCCAAGGTTCCCCTATGTCATCGTCCGTCCCATGTGGCAAGAAACAACTCAGACCTATGCATGCGTATGTCCCGCGCGTAGTTCTCTGGCAGCTGCCGGATCCAAAATCTAGACTGTACAGCTTTGTCGGGATATCTCCGCCCTGCCAATTGGCCCTGCTCCAGCCATTGTCTGCCATGAAGGATCAGGCACAGATTCTCCAATTTCTGAGCTCCGGATAGGACGGAACACACCGAGTCCCAGCGCCTGTAGTTGTTAAGGAACCCTAATATGTGCCATTCCTCGACATTGTGCTCGTCGAACGATTCTGCCAGCATGACGTGGCAAATCGCGTTAAATCAGGGCCGGGAACTGCGCTAAAGAAGTAGCTCGTGACACTACTGTCTGTCTGGGACTTCGGAATTCTAACTGCGAAGGCAATGAATGGCGAAGAAAGTAGTGCTTATATCCCGGAGGAACCGGTAGAAGGATGAGGCACTGCAAATGGTGGCGGACGATCTCATCGCGACTGACGAAGACAAGGACTAGGCTCGAAAGAATCAGAGTACACTGGACTTGATTATTTGCACTGCGCCCTGCTGCGAGTATGCCGGTGAGAGATTACCTTAATCTGCTGAGAGTCAATGGTACTCTGGTTCTGGTGAGCGCTCCGGAACGTAGGTCTCGTTCGCACCATTCGAAACTGTATAACGCATGGACAAAGTCCAGATTATGCTATACAGTCCAGCTAAACAAGTGACAGACTTCATACCATCCATTAGCTTTTTCGACTTGAACAGCCAAAACCATTAAACTGGTCGGGTCTTCGACCGGATCTCTCCAGGAGATTTGGGATAATTATGCTCGATCTGTACGCACGGGAAGACGTGTAGAACTCAGTTGGGTTAACAGGATTCCAATGAAACAAGCTAATCGTACTCTTCTCGGACTCTAAGAAGGAGAGCCTCGATACCGGCTAATATTGGCGGACAACATCAAGGTTCATGGATTCCTTTCTTGGAGGACGAAGCTTGCAGAGACACAGCCTGACTGGGCTTGTAGAGTCTGTGCGTGTTGCATGGTCAGCAAAGCTAGAAAGAAGAAGTATGTTGACCCTATAAGGCAACATAACAACGCCCATGCCATATAAAACAAAACTTTCGGATGTTCTTTGTGCCATAATCTGTGAAAATGCGCTGACCAAAGAAGCTCAATCCGAAATGCCGGCCTGTCCTGCCTACCTACGTAGTTTACCTACAAGATGTTGAGAACTTGGTTAATACTATTAGAATGTCTTCAGAAGATCTCTATAGTGTGAGTATGCGGCTTCAAATCATGTAACTAACAGCTGGAGTATCATGGAATTTGTATTCGCCTTCGATATCCGTACGTAGGTGTATACCGATCTAGCCCTAATAAGAGGGCTGAAATGATACCATGCCACTGGGCTCTTATCTTACAGGGCCTTACCCGGATAAAAAATCAAGCAGGCGGGTATATAACAAGTGTTCAGTATCTATACATCCAACGTCTTGCCCAGTCGGGAACTCTCCTGTGCCAACTCAATGAGTCTAATGATGTCGCGCGCCTCGGAGCCACTAGCAGGGAGTTTGCCTTCTCCGGACAGGGCCCCAACTAGTTCGCGGTAATACTCGGACCAGGTTGGGGGCTCCACAGTAGGATAGACCTCTTTGACGGGGATTCCATCTTTGATGGTGGTTAGGGAGCCTGGAGAAGGAGAAAGTTAGCCTTCGGGGAACGTTCGAATCAGACGACTCGAAAGAAGCTCTCACCATAATTATTGCTGGGTTCTGCGCCAAATCCCTTGTCACCAGGTCTCAATCCCGCCTGGAGCTGGTCTTCTTGTATGTCTAGGTGAAACTATTTCAAAGGCAGTTGTCAGCTCACGATCTCGCAACCAGGTAGCCGGGGCTATGTATACTTTCTTAAAGCCGCCCTTCTCCCCTCGGATCCAGAACCTAAGTTGTTCCTCCTCGGGGCTCACGACGCCCGCCTTAGCCGTGACAAGTAGTCCGGACTTATAGTGAAGCAAGACCGTAAACGAATCTGCGTAGCCCGTGGTGTTATGCGCTCTCTGTGTGCCGATGAACCCTGTCACCTTGTCGGGCAAGCCGAACAGGTGTACAGCTTGGTCCAGCAGATGGGTTCCGAGATCGTATATCGCACCCCCGCCTGGGATGACCTTGTTCTTCCATTTCGAAGCACTTGCGGGAGGCTCCTCAGGACGATGGCGGTCGAAGTGTGTCTCGAACTCGACGACACGGCCAAGAGCACCGCTGTTGACCAGTTTAGATGCAGTGACGAAATCAGCGTCGAATCGACGATCTGTCGGTTGAATTTTTGATTAGTTCGCGTGTCTGGGTAAGCAGAGAAGGGGGTCTACATACTCTGATACACAGCCAATAGCTTGTTCTTCGCCTTGGCAAGCGCGACGAGCTCGTCGGCTTCCTTCGAGGTGGGCGTGAAAGGTTTCTCGCAGACCACTAAATTATCGCCAGCACCGGGTTAGTCAAAAGAAAGAAACGAAGCGTGAAGATAGAGACCACAAGACTGCGTACGGTGCTTGCCACTCTCCAGTGCCAATTTCGCCAGCGCAAAATGCGAGTCCGGACCAGTCGTGATAACGACCACATCGACGCCTTCGTCCTTCACCAATTCCTCTGCAGTACGGTATGACTTGATACCCGGGTGATCTTTCTCCGCATCGTTATCTGGCTTGGGCTGTCGCTGGACGACCGCATACAGTTTCAGTCCAGGTACATCCTGAATGAAGGGTATGTGGAAAGTCTTGGCGCTTAGGCCGTATCCAATTACTCCGAGATTCCAGGTTTTGGGAGCCATTCTAGGTATTTCAGTCTCAGCTTCAGGAAGAACAGAAAGGACCTTGATCGAAGACTACTACTAGTAGTAGAGGGGGCCTGAAGCCCGCTATTTAACTACAGTCTGCGTGATGTCGGTAAATGAACATTGCCCCATTCAGACGGAAGGTCCTAGCGAACGGCAAAAACGCCATCGGTGTCCGGTGGGGCATGACATGCCCCTCACTCGTGCGATTCGACGAGTCTCGCCAGGGTAGGATTTGTCGAGGAAGAGTAGTAGTGAGAGAGGCCTGGAGAACTTGTTCATCGTGCTTCTCAGAGGTTTCGGTGAGGGTCTTCCATTTTAGTGCTGATTAGAGACGTCATGCATACAGTACTACTGGGCTAGATGTTGATACTAGAGTTTATTTTACAGCGGCTACTTTAATTATAGCTGTTCCTACTAGTATTTAATAATAATTATTATTTAGTTGATTAGGTACCTCGAGCTAAGACGCCACGATAGATCTCGTTCGGGCCCGTTTCCTGGGAGAAACGGCGAGTTGACGGTCCGTCCGTCGCCCAGCAACCGCGAGGCGATCTGTAGAAAATCGTGAAGGGGACGGGCGCGTCATCGTCGCGACCGCTAAGAATAGAAATCAGCACCAGTGACGTTGACTCACTTGCTCTCAGGCTCACTTGCTCGCTTGCTCACTGGCTCGCAATGAAGCTGATCCATGAGTGCAGTGTGTGTGGCTTGGACTGCTCTTGGCCTACGGCACCCGCTGACATTGCCCGGCCGCCGGTAGTAGAAGGACCAGACTGCAGCTGATCCTCATTCTTTGTCTTCGGAACCAAAAGGCTGCCTAAAGAATCTTCCTTTCTGTGACAGGTTTCCATCTCTGAAGTATCTGCCCGCTGTTCTCGTTCTCTGCGTCTGTTTGCATCTCTGTCTCCCGTCAAATCGTATTCTTTGTTTGTCGTAAACAGGTTCTCGGTCTCGTTTCTCGTTTCGCCGCCCTGCTTACCGTGTCTCTCCACGAACTCCTCCTTCTCTGTCTCCCAGGCGACGGCACGACAAATAGAAAAGAACGAGGAAAAAAAAAGATCAAATTGACTTCGTTCTCTCGATCTCCATCGCCGTCGCTCCCATCTGGACGCTGAACAATTGCGATCTGCGGCTCATCAGTGTTCCCGCTAGTTCCGTCATTCTCATACCTGGTCGCATCGCGCTGCGGCAAAATACTCCACAATGAGGCTACCCTCGATAACCCCTGCTCGAACAAAGACCATTCTCCATGGACTCCAAGGGGGCATCATCTTCCTGGCCTGGGCGTTGACCATAGCTGTTTTCACGAGGGGTGGCGGCATCGATGGCCGGTCGGCCTGGTATTGGGCATTGGTACGTCCGTCAGCAATACCGTCCTTTTCCTCTCTCTCTCTCTCTCTCTCTCTCTCTCTCTCTCTCTCCTTTTTCTTTTTTTATTATTATTCAGTTGCTCCGTGTCGATAAATACTGATAACTCGTTTTTCAGTGCTGGTTCTCCATTCCCGGACTTATCTACCTTGCGGCCGTCCCTATCTGGCCTCGTGCGCGACGATTCGGGAATGTCTATGCATTCGCAACTGTCGACATTCTCTATGCCGTGCTCTGGTTTTCGGCTTGGGTTGCTGTGGCCTCGTACACGGCTGAGGGGCCGGGTGATAAGAACAGCAAGGACAAGGACAAGAGAAATTCAGGATGCGGTACCCAGAGCAAATGCGATCTCAGTACTGCTACTGTGATTCTTGGTGTGATCATTTTGTACGTGGATTCAAGCTCAGCATCTTACTCTCTATTGGCACACATGGTTGCTCTTTTGTCCGCGGATTGTATATGTGTACTGACTCGCCGTGCGGCATTGTCTAGCCTTCTATTCATTGCGACTGCTTACATCTCCTTCCGCAACGTTACTCACTTCCGCCGCACTGGTACCCTGCCCGATATGGGGGCCGATGCGACCTTCGCTGCGCAGACTAAGGACGCCTTCTCCTCCCATCCTGGGCGCGATTTCGACGAGGAAGAAGATGACTTCCGCTCCGGACGTAGTGGATTGGCGTCTTCCTCCCACAGCAACGGGGACGAAGATTATGCGCTTCTGCACCAGAGCGAGATTGACGACATTGGAGGCCCGGCCCGAACCCCGCTACATGGCGGCTACGATCCCACTGGCCCAGCTCCGATTAGCATGCACGACTACGATACTAGCTACGGAGGTGCACATGGACGGCATTTTGATCCACCGTCACCTTCCACATACTCGGGTACGCCTGCACCGTTCGCGCGTTGAATGACGTTTATGACGA
This sequence comes from Byssochlamys sp. BYSS01, assembly GCA_002242795.1. Taxonomy (NCBI): domain Eukaryota; kingdom Fungi; phylum Ascomycota; class Eurotiomycetes; order Eurotiales; family Thermoascaceae; genus Paecilomyces; species Byssochlamys sp. BYSS01. The sequence goes on from NIXA01000002.1 coordinate 387,552, forward strand.
GGCACCGCCACTCCTTTCTTCTCTTCTTCCTCCCGCTTCTTGTCCTTATTCTCTGTCATATTGCGAAAACGGTCACGACGTACGGAAGTTTAGCGTCTTTTGAAATTTGTGTCTTTTACATAGGATTTATCTTTGCTAGTGAGTTGGCCGTCTGGTTTAACGTTCGTGGGGGATCGGTTGCACCTGCCTTCTGATCTGTGTTCTGGATTGGCCTTGGTTTTGTTGGCATCGGCAAAAGAGACGAAATGTGTGAATATTGAAGTTCAGCCCATGGATATACTTTTTGAAATTGTCGCTTGATGGATATTTGGGGTGTATTCAGGAGTATTGTATCCTCTGTATTATGATCTATGAGATTCCCTTGAGCAATAATAATGTGATCTATTCCTACCTAGTATGATGACAACATTCTGCCACCGCCTTGGATGGACACCTGTATGCATCTTTGTCGGTGTGGATCTTGTATAGTAGCAACTTGTCTTCAATTCAGTCATTTTCACGAAAAGCCTCTAGGGAGCTACAAGATACCCAAGGTGGAAAGAGCCAATCCTCGCGACTCAGTAAGAGAAGCCCCCGACAATCAAGCATTCAATTGGGAAACTAACCTCACAGACAAGGTCATTTCTTTTCATTGAACGCAACCACCAACCAACCCACCCACCCACCTACTCAACAATAATAAACCGACAAAATGTCCTCCATAGACCTGTTCACGCAATACAGTCTAGAAATGGACCCATCATCCAAATCCATCTCTCTATCTCCCAACACGACCACCACGGACCCAACAACAACCACGCAAGTAACCGCCGAACTACAAGCCCTCAACACCCTGCACAGATCCCTAATCGCCCTGGGACCACCCAACACCCCGCCGCCGCCTCTGCCCGTAAACCCGAAGCGATCAGCCCAGATAACCAAACTCCGCGACTCCGCCAACACCGCGTACCGGAAGTCGAACTACGCGGAGGCAGCGAGACTGTACAGCTACGCGATCGAGATGGCGCTCACGCGGCCCGGTTGGGAGCCCCTTGCGCTGGTCAGAGAGGAGCTGGGGGCGTTGTATGCGAATCGCGCACAGGCGAATATGGCGCAGCAGGCGTGGCCGGAGGGGTTGGTCGATGCGAGGTGCAGTATTGATTGTAAGGGGGTGGGTAATGTCAAGGCTTACTGGAGGGCGGGGACGTGTTTGGTTGAGATGGGGAGGGTGGATGAGGCAAGGGAGCTCTTGGGGAAGGGCGTCGAGGTTGAGGGGAAGAGCGGCGAGGCCAGGGAGTTGATTGCCTTGTTGGCGGATATTGAGCATCGAGGGTAAGCGGTAGTAGGTGGTTTCGACTGTTGCAGGTGTTTGGATTTTGCGTGCGATCGGAGATACCTAGTACCTTGTCTTGATGGACTGGTGTGCGGTTTTGCGTTTGAGTGTACATTAATTATGTTATGGAGGCGTTGGGTTTGTTCTCGGCGTATGAGTTAACTGCTACTTACACATTCCACGGCTAGGCATATAGCTTACGGTTCACCACTGCCTAGGCACTATCATCAGTTACTACTTGATGTACCTTACGGAATACCATGTGGCTATTATACGGTGCTAATTTTTGGTTTTATTGACCAACATAGTGTACATGAGCACGAATTGTTCTGTCTTTCCAGACCTTAATACTAATTATTATTATCCCGACAACGTTGGCGAGAACGGAAGATATCGACACTTCGTACAAGACTGACGAGCATAGAGTCTTACCAGCTGCAACAAGTTCTATCCCCCCCTTCCGAGCGTCACTTTCAAAGCAGGAGTCTCAACGCCCACGGCCTTACCACCCCGGTCCAAATCGAAGATGATCTCATCCAGCGGTGTCCCGCCGTACCGGTACTTGTCGAGATCCAACCACGACACACAAGTGAGCGTGCTCGCATCTGCAGACGCAGTTTTGTCCTGGAGAACAAGCCTGAACGCCATCCTGGACGCAGAATCACCGCTGGCACTATTATTCTCAATAAGCTGCACAGGATATATCCGAATACTCAAATCATCCGGGTTCGCAACGTCAGCCAGGACCGCGAGTGTATCGCGAAAGTTGACTCCGTCTGCAATGAACTCCTCGATGAACAAGCCAGGTAACTTATCATAGGATACGTTGACGGAATATGTCGAGCCTAAAGAGTACACGCCCCCGAAGTTCTGCTCTGCCTGGATCGTGGCTGCGGTGAGGAGCGCTTCCAGGAGTGCATCACCAATTTTGTCGGCGTGTGCGTTCAGGTCGGCGTTCGACACGGTGTCTGCGGACAAGATGGCAAACCCGACCTTGTAATCGGGTACTAAGCCGAGATATGAGCTGTACAGACTCTCCTCGTACCCTTCGTTACTGAGGACAGTGAAGGTATCTATTAGTGGCATCTTGGGGTAGAAGGTGTAATCCGTGTAAATGACTTAGGGGTATCTGATGGAGTTGGCAGGGTTAGAAGTGTGCATGACAGACTTCAGCCAGCGCTTAGTCTGTGCAGAGGATAGAAGGGTTGAGTTCAGGGTTACCTTCCCTGCAAGTGCGAGGTCATTGACGGTGGAGAATATGGAGGTTGGCCTGTCCCATTTGCAGTTTATTAGATCATTTGTGGCAGGAACAAATGTCGGAGATATTCCAGCTCACGCTTCTTCACCCCCATATCGAGTTGACACCCACTCGCAATCTCATTTACCGGAATGACACCTTTTGATGAGTCCGAAGGGGCAAAAACCGTGGTCTGTTCCATTCCAAGTGGCCCGAATATGCGTTCTTGGAGGACCTCGCTATACGGCTTTCCTGTAAGTCTTTCCACAAGGTAGCCTAGAATCTGGAAGGCCGAGTTGGAATAGCTCGGGGTCGCTCCCGGAAGAGACACCGGTGCTCGTTTTGCCAATTGGGTAGTGAACTCTGTCCAGACTGTCAGCATAGACGTACAGACAGAAATAATGCGTCTGCACAACACACCATTGGAACGCATTGAGAGGCTTCACCACAACAAGGCAAACGAGTATCAGGAGCAGGAGGAAGTCCAGCTCTAGAAGACCATAGAGTGGTAGTTACATCAGTGCCACAATCTATGTTGATTTAGTTGTCAGCAATCCAAGGAGAGTTGGCATATCATCTTACAGTCTCGCGCGATCCCAGCCATATGGCTAGCCAGCTGTCCAACAGTGACTTCATCCTATTTGATAATATCGATGGGATCATGGTTTGTACTCTGCGGCGCGGTAAACCGAGCTAGCTTAGGAAGGTATTTCGTGGCAGTATCCTTGAAAATCGTGTCTCCTGCTTCGATGAGAATACTCCATACCGTAAAAACTTCTGTGAGTCCACCAACCTGGTATATGCTGCCCTGGGAAACATTTTGAGAAGCTTTCAACGCGGGGGAAGTGTGTTGGTATTGCCAGAAGAGTGGCTCGACTGATGCTGAGCCTTCATTGACGGAAAAGAGCGAAATACTGAATGTGGTATTGGGGGAGGCTTCCCCATCAGAGCTGCGGGCACCGGCAAGTTGATCTAAGTCCTTTTCGAGTTTATTCAAAGAGGAAATAAGGACTTTGTCATCTATATCTAGCTTGGATGGAGGAAAAGATGGTCCGAAGAGGGGGCAAGGTGTGAACTCTGAGAGTGCTGCCGAGGTGAGAAGGGGAAAGGCAAGCAAATGGGCTAGAGCAACCATTGTGACGATCGAGGCAGTCCCGTATATTACTTGTTTTCACATTGATTCTTTTGTTTTAGGCACCTTGCTCGATGTCTAAATATACTGTACACTTCGGGTCGGCGATGATGGTTGCGATGTATACGTGCCCAAAAGGGTAAGCCATAAGGCTATTTCGAGCGTCGGCTCGGCGATATGCGCAGATGTAGATCCATGTCAGCATCCAGGAACAAGATCGGGAATTGAGGCACCTGGCTTCGATGATAGGTGGGTTATCGAAGTTGCGCCGTAAGCCTTAATATTAGATTACTGCCAACCACTCATCATCTGATCAATAGGGGCAGTTAGGAAGAGATCGTCCAGGACCATATAGTTAAATGGACCTGGGGATGGAAAGGCTTCTGGATCCCCTAGAAATGCTTCAGGAAGCACATTTCCTGGGTAAGACACGTAATCGCTATTCCCTGGTTGATCTTGGCGAGCAATGCTGAGAGTAGAATCTTCTTCTACAATATCTCCGGTCCACGAAACCAACCTTGGAGGCGGGCGACTCGTCCCGCAAAGTCATGGAAAACATCCCGATCACCGTTTAAGTCCACTTGTGGAATACAAAGTGCCTCCAGCCTCTGTCGAACTTGCACAACTATTTGAAGGAATGCTGCTATTTGTTCCGCCCTTGCAGACGCCACTACCTGTCGACAGGCAACCAGCATGGTAAACCCCATCTGCACCCATTGTGTGTCGTTAAAGCCATATTCCACGCCTGGCACAAATGACAGGTACAAATTTAGCATAGATTCGGCCGTGGCTATTCCGGCATACATCATTTCGTCACGCAAGCTTCGGGGGTTCGAAATGAGAGAGAGAGTTCGGATCGTTTCCCCGTCAGACGGAGACTGAGTTGGTATAAGCAAAGGCTAGTTGAGTAGAATTGCATAGCAAGACAGGCTATCGAGAAGATCAGCAACAAAGTGAGGTAGAGCAATAAAGCCTGCAGGCTTTCTGCTTACGTATTCCATGCAAGTCGAAAGGTAACCGATCGCGAAACATTTCCAGATCGGATCTAATGCTGGTAATATAGGGTTCCGTTCCGGAGCCAGGGCTCTCAATATCTGACCCATGCTCGGCAGACAGACGGTTAATTTTTTCCGCAATGAGTTGGGGGTTCGCCATGTGGGTTCATTCCAAGGTTTTCTGTTAGGTAGGGACATCGGGTAAATTTGAAGATTTTGAGGATTTTACAATCACATTACAAAATTACATGCAGCAGGGATTAACTTGGTTAGGTGGGTCAGTATTCTATATGAGTCTGTAACAGTACGATGACGTCAAAGCATTACAGCATTGATACTCAAATTACTGATCATTGCTGTTCTGTATTGTCTCGATGACTAAGTAAGCCGGGTAACTTATAAAGACTTGTGTACGGGGGCCCCTTGCAGACAGCTATTGTATCGTCTAACTGACAACGCTCGGTACCTATTCGACCTTTGCTGAGTTGCCTGACTATGTATCCTCATGCAGGTTTTCTCTACCTTCACAAGGTAGAAGAGTCCAAGTGGGTTGAGAAGGTGAATGAAGCCCGGCTCAACGGTCGCCTTTGCTCCTGGATATCGACTTTCCACCCTGACAACCTTTCATGCCGCATAGAAGGGGGCTTCTTAAACGGCTCATACAATCTCTGTCAAATATTTGTATTCGAAGATGGAACGTCCTGGGTGCTGCGCCTACCACGAGTGTCAAGCGTGAGTTCAAAATACGCCGATGAGAAGATTATGATGGAGGCAGAGGCTCTTCATTTGATTCGAGAGAAGACATCTATGCCTGTTCCAGTCGTCAGGGCCTGGGGATCTTCAAAAGACAATTTGCTGGGGCTGGGCCCTTTTGTACTCATGGACTTTATCCCTGGCATAAGTCTTGACAACATATTCATGGATGATCAGTCTGGACTGCTGAAAGAGAATATCAGTGACAACGACATAGAGTGTGTTTATAGACAAATGGCTAGGTTCATGTTGGAGCTCTTTCAAGTCAACTTCGACAAAATTGGCAGCATTCCAACAGTGCAAACTGGGTCTACTGCACCAATACGCCCTTTAACCTGGAAAGCCCATGGCATCCTCCACGAGAGCGGAGTTGATGTATTCGGTATGTTTACGAAGCCCATAATGATGTCCTATGAACTAATCAGTTACTGGTAACCGGCATAGAGGTTTCGCCTCAGTTGCTGAGTATTTTCGTTATCTCCTATGCCAAGATCACCAACAACTCAAAGATCAGCCAAATTCGGCTCTTGGACGGGATAGTGCCTGTGAAGCATACGCATCCCTGAAGATTTTAGAGTCCTTATTACCGGACCTTGTTGAACAGCATTATAACTATGGTCCTTTTAAGCTTATATGCGATGATCTTGGCCTTGGAAATTTGATTGTGAAGAGTCACGATGATCTCACCATTGTCGGGGTGGTAGACCTTGAATGGGTATACGCAGGTCCCGCACAATTATTTGCTTCAGGGCCGTGGTGGCTTCTAGGTGATCGGCCTGTCAATGAAGAGTGGGATTTTCACAATGGTGAGCCTCCTCGACTTGCCAGCAGATATATGACGTATCTCGAGCTATTTACATCTGTGCTCAAAGAAGAAGAGGTAAAGATGCCAGGACATGAGAAGAATGAGCTCTCAACCCTTGTTGAATGGTCGAAAATATCAGGAGCTATGTGGCTTCATATGATACTGTCTGCTGGTTTCTTTGACTGTTTCTCGTTTCCATGTGGCCAGTTACGACAACATTACGGCCCACGGCGGTGGCTGGATGCCTTAAAGAAGTTTGAGGACCAAGAGGAGGTGAAGGAATTTGCACAAGGCAAGATGCTTGACTTATCCCTGTACGACAAGATAGTGGACCAAATTGAGGATCTCAAAACTCAAATGGATCGTAGGGAGCTGACAAGCGAGGTATTTGTTACTCGGGCTCAGTCAATCCTAGAGCCCAAGCCTGAAGATGTAAATGTCTAAGGCAAAGAGGAAGCAGATTCTAGGACTTGCGTCAATGACCTAGTGCCCCTGTTACTAGTCAAAGATATGAGTGGCCCACTCCTCCCTTCAATTCCCCCAGGTAAAGAGTGTGTGTGTGTGTGTGTGTGTGTGTGTGTGTGTGTGTGTGTGTGTTTTTGAAAGGCCTCAGAAAGAAAATTTGTAAGGGAATAGCCAGTTCCCAGCCATCAGTATCACCCAGTCATTGATCGGACGCAGTTAATGCTCAGTTTGTGAATCTGCGACGCCACCCGCGTGCCGGTCAGAAACACCTCGAGTGCGTAGAGCGTCCATACCTCGGCTCGGAATTCTTGCTTGAAGTTTCCGGCATTGGCATTCTGTCTCTAATCCACCGGTATCCGAACAAATTGGTTGTAAGGGACCACCTGCAAAAAATTTTGCAAAGGTAACGGTGACTAGGACGCAGAGGGAAGCTATAAGAGATTGACATCGTCAGAAAGTTATACCCTGCAGGGGGTGGGCTTGAGATCGGCATCATTCTGGACAGTGATTGGGCTCAAGGTTCTCTTCTGTTATCAGCGACAGCGGATCGAATCGCGTGGGCTGGATATCACTGGTTCCAAATGAAGCTCCACTTGCAGAAGATTGTCAACTCTATCCCGGACCGTGCATAAGCTCTGATAGCAAGGTCAAGGGGTAGGATAGATAAAAGCGCCATCGAAGCCAGAAAACATTATTCTTGCTCCCGACAAGCTGATCTGCAGCGACTATGGAATGACAAGTTCCTGCTGAAAAGAGCCACGCTACCCTGCATCGCTACTCGAACTTTCTGGCCGTGCTTTCAGCGCATCGAGATGCCCGAGACGATGGAGTCGAAACAAACGCAACCCTACAAGGAGGCGGAAGTGGCGCCACCTCCCGTCGAGGAGGGTTTGATCAATGCCTCCGGTCATCGACAGGAGCTCGATCGCAATTTCGGGCTGTTCAATATTTGTGGAATGGGGCTTTCTAGCGGGAATACATGGATCGCATTGGGCGGGAGCATAGTATGTCTAGTTGATCTGAGATCCAGAGGCAGCGGTGTAAGGACATTTGGGAGCTGACGGCGAGGCACTAAGGTCACAGCAATTAGCAATGGCGGGCCTCCTGGCGTTATCTATGAGCTGTACGCCTCTTTCCCCAACCCCTCCTAGTTCCTTGCTTCCATGGGGGTTGCTGACAAAACTGCAGCATTGCAGCGTCTGTCTTCTACTGGCTCATCGCCGCGTCCATTGCCGAGCTGGCATCGGCCCTACCCTCATCTGGCGGAGGTACGTCTGGTCTACTGTTTAACTGGCAAGTGCTAGCGGCTGATGCATAAAGGATAACAACAGTCTACCACTGGGCATCGGTGACGGCAGGCCGGTATGGACGTGTATGCGGCTGGTTCGCAGGCTGGTGGAATTTCTTCGCATGGATCTTCGGGGCAGCTGCGACAACGCAGATCGTCGCTGCGCTGGTCGTGTCTATGTACGGGCTCTTTCATTCAGAATTTGAAGCGCAACGATGGCAAGTGTTCATCGTATATATCATTATTACATGGATGTGCTGCCTCCTCGTCGCGCTAGGGAACCGAGCACTACCTGCGCTTGAATCACTGGGCGGCATATTGGTTATCGTTGGCTTTCTCGTCACGGTGATTGTCTGCGCCGTAATGCCATACCGCAACGACCAACCATACGCGTCTGATTCCTTCGTCTGGCGCGACTGGCAGAACGAAACGGGATGGTCCAGCAACGGCCTCGTCTTCTGTCTGGGAATGCTGAATGGCGCCTTCGCCGTCGGCACGCCCGACGTCATCTCGCATTTGGCTGAGGAAGTGCCTCGTCCTGGCAGGAACATTCCGCTCGCGATGCTGGCGCAGTACGTGTTGGGATTCATCACAGCCCTGTGCTTCGTGATTGGGATCTTCTACAGCATCCACGACCTCGAAGCCATCACAAACAGCTCGACCCTCTTCCCCCTCTCAGAGATATACCGCCAAACCACCGGCTCAGCGGGCGGATCCCTGGGCCTCCTCATCGTAGCCATGCTGCCCCTGTTGGCGGCTATCATCGGCTGCTATCTCACCTCCAGTCGGGTCTACTGGACTCTAGCCCGCGACCATGCAACCCCCTTCAGCCACTTCTTCAGCCGCATCAACCACACGCATCGCAACCCGCTGAATTCCGTCCTCCTTTGCGGAGTCGTCTGCACCGTTCTAGGCTGTATCTACGTCGGCAATTCGACAGCGTTCAGCGCCTTCGCCACCTCGTTCGTCGTGCTCAGCACGCTCTCCTATCTCACCGCCATTCTCCCGCACCTGTTGACCAAGCGCGCAAACCTCAAGCCCGGCTGGTTCTGGATGAAAGGCCCTGTGGGGTTCATCGTGAATGCTATTTCCTCGTTGTACATGGTGGTGTTCATTGTCCTATTCTGCTTTCCCTTTGGAATGCCCGTGGACGCAGAGGATATGAATTACACCTGCCTCATTGCTGGCGGGCTGTCCATCTTCATTGCCGCTTTCTGGTTCTGGAGACAGAGGGATTACGTGGGGCCTGGGAAGGTGGCTGTGGATAACGAGCAGTTAGACAGGGACGCTATATAGATAAAAATATAGATAGAATATAAAAGCTTCAATTATGCATGGTATGAGCGCCTTGTTCTCACAGGATAAACTCAATGCATATATTAGCCTGAATCGAAAAACAACCCAATTGACACACAGGCCAACACACATTTCTCTCAAAAGGACCTAGTATAATAATATATCGATATACCAATACTAATATTAATAATTAATATCAAAAAGACCAACCCCGTCCCACATGTTGCTCCTACAAATTACCTAAACAACCCCCGGCATTCCCCTCTTAACACCGGGCTCTCCCAACCCCGGCGCCAACAACGGGCGATCCCTCTCCCACCTGGTCCGGAAAATAGGAAAGAACTTGACGAGCGGATGCAGCCCGAAGGCCTCCTCGATGAGATAAACCGTGACACGCCACCAGCCGAGGATGGCGCTGAGGAGCCAGAAGTAAGCAGCTACCTTGATGCCGGTGTTGACGCCGCCTCCGTAAGCGAAGAGACAGCAGGCGATAGTGGCCCCGATAGCGAGGGTGGTCAGGGTCGCGCAGAGGATGAGATCTCGGGCTAGCGCGGCGAGGGCCTTTTTGTCGTCGGTCAGCTGGGAAGGAAGATGAAAAAAATCGGAGAAACGAAAAGGAGGGGGGGGGTGTTGCTAACGCGCCCCAAAGGGGCTTCTTACACAAGACCAAGTGAAAAACGCGAGCACGATAAACCACGACGCAACTTCAGGGTAGTGGACATGCAGTGAGTGAAGCGGTACTGCGCCAGTTGCCTATTTCCCAAGAAACAGGTCAGTAAAATATCAACAAATCAGGACAAGAAGAACGGAGTGAAAGCTGCCTGGGGGAAGGGGGGAAGGAAGACGAAAACCATCAACAAAACCGATAGGCCAAAACCTATCCAGAAACTGCCCCAAAGCACATGTACGACGGTAACGAGAGTGTCGCGAGCCGCGAACCCAAACAGACCAGCAATAAACTGCGCTACCCCGCCCGATATGGTAATGAAAGGGAAGAACAAGCTGGGAGATCTTTCCCCTCCCCACCACCGAGCTAGGTACATGGCTGTTATGAACGTGGAGGATGAGAATCCGGCCAGGCCCATGGCGGCCGGGGCGGCGATGGGTTTGAGGAAGATGGTCACTTGCGGCTCCTTGTCTAGGATGCGGTGGATTCTTTCTGCGGCGTTGTTTTCTACAGACATTGTTGTTTTTTTTTTTTTTTTTTTTTCCCTTTTGTATTGGATTGGGCGTTGCTTCAATTTTGCGGTTCTGGGCTCTTCGAGACAACTTTCGGAGCTAGTTATATATCTCGGTTCCGCAGGGTGGCAGATTGGCAGGTTGCCAAAGAGTTGCATGCAAGACCTCCGGGCAAGCCAGTCAGTATATGTAGTGAGAATTATCTGTTCTGCGGGGCGTCAATTTTACGTCAGGCCTTTTTCTTTTCTCTATTGAACGCCTGTGAATTCAATTAGCTTTATATTCCTGCATGACGTGCGCCGTACCGCGAGCAGTTGGTGGAAAGCGGATGTCCTGGAAAGCTTGACGGGGCTGCGCGCGGCTAGGGCTAGGGCTTGCTGTTAGGGCGGCAGTTGGAAACGTCAAGCCGACCAAATCTACCCGTCGGTGGAATGTAGCAGTCAGACGGCGCTGGATGATTATGCTCGGAGCACCCCGGCTAGGAAGTCAGACGAAAGGGACTGAGACGTCTTGTTAGGGCGGACCTCGCCGGGAATCAAGTTTGAGGAACTACACGCGGTATGACAAATGTCCAAAAGATAGAACGTATAAAGTGTTGAAGATGTAGTCAAAGATCGATTTAAGCAATCAATGCCAATGAGCAAGACAACAGAGTCACGGAGCTGTCCGCAGCTAGCTGATCTTGGGAAGAGGCAGTATGGACAGGACAACGGTACGAGACATGCGGACCAAAGACCGCCATGCTCCGCAAGCCGTCTTTGTAGCCTCAACGTCCGTATATTGACGAAGACCACAGACAAATGCAGATCAGATATCATTTGCTGTCTTGTTCTCTGTCTTTTTCAGCGTGTCGGTTAGACAATAGGTTATCTTGGAGGATCCGTGAGTAAAGAATATCAGACGCAATTTGTCTCGGGTGGTAGAAACACATATCGACTTTGCATGACAATGACGATAGCTGGAGAACTATTTAAGTAGGAGTAGCTTCCGCACTCTCTGTGTAGTTCTACTGCTCTCGCTCATCAGCCTTCACCCATTTTTACTTCTTGGACTGCAAATATCAACGCAACGGACGATATCCACTTGCCCCTGAAGCTGTCATTTACCGAACAACTTTGCCTCGACACCGACCAGTGTATAATCGCCATGTATTTGATCGGCAGTGATCGACGTTTGAGGATAGAGAGCATAATGGCAAACCTGAACAGAGCAAGTCGGTCATCGCCCGAAGGCTCGAATCCAAGAGCTTCACGTTCGCTCACCCTCGCCTGAGGACCGTTCACCGTCACCTGAGGATCGACCATCCTCCCCAGTGTAAAATGGCAACAATCCAAACCACTACTGGAACCGGCCACCATATTGCCTCTCCGAGTCCGCTGAGGGATTATCTTCCGATTCCGAGAGCGACGATGATTATGGCTCGCAGTCCACCGGCCAAGTGTACGTTGTTCTGTACCACCCGCACACGTACCACCCGGGCTGCCCATCCTCGTTGTTCCATCACTGGGGTCTGCTCTTTGAAAATCTAACGGACCGTTCCGATCTCCTCCTGCATGCCGTCAATCTCTTGCAACCCCAGCATACATACACGATGGGTATTGCCTTTCCCCCGGATGTAACGTTGATCACCAGGCTGTATATGTTCGAGGTACATCAGGACCGGATGGATGAGATTATCTCTCTGGCGCGGGCGATTGAGGCTAGGCGTTGGCTCGACGAGTGGAGATGTCAGGACTATGTGGTGGAATTACTGAGGAAACTTGAAGACGGGCTCATAGACGGCCGCCAGCTTTCGGCGTATAGAGACCGAAAGTCCCACGCCGAGAACTTGCTGATTGGGTGGGAAACTCGTTCTTCTGAGTAGCCTGGTTCTGCTCGGACTGATTCAGAGATCCTCCCGGGGGTGTTTCTGGGAGTTTGCGGTATTGTGTCGTGTTGTCGGCTTGGTCCATAGATAGGCCCTGTAGTTCGAATAGATCTTTGTTCTGTTTTTATCAGTCATGCATACATGCCTTATTATCTGTTCTGGATAGACGAGAGATGCAGAAAGAATGTCGGTGTTAAGTGCAATATCCCTTACTACCCGATCGTGCGGGTAAGAAATGAAGAAGTCAAAAACACCGAGATTCCTGTTCCGGGTTTTGCCTAGGTCAAACGTGATGGATGCTGTACAAGAGAGTAATGCTTGTCTCTTACTGAATGCTTCTCTACAAATCCAGCTTGTTCCTGATCTACAACTTGGCCTTCACTACGGGCGTTGCCAATGCCGAGTGCCCGGTCTCGACATGTTGTATGTATGAAAATGCAGGTGCAAGGACATTCATGCAGGTCACTTCGGTAAGATGCACTGTTTACTGGCTAGCCTGAGCGTACTAGATGGCTAAATGGACCCTTGCGCTCTGAATCGGCATGGATATGAGCTGAGGAAAGGGGATGTCTCTCATGCACGAACTCTCATCTTCTCACTGCGGCCGTTGTTTTCCCTCATCGTCTTCACATCTTACTGGTAAGTTGCGTGCATCGGGTGCAAAGTCAAAAACTGCTTCCTCGGACCTCGGATCCAATGGATGATCCGAAGGGATGTAGGACTGAGCGAGCAGTTAGAAAAAAAAATGCCATTGTAGATGTGCAGCTCCGAAGCCAAGCTGAAGATCCTGTCGCAGTCAAATGGACAACACAACACCAGTCTGAACCTTGTTGTCGTCTTGGTTCACGATAGAAGGCTGCATGCAGTGTGTGTTCGAGGGTCCCCATTCAAGTGAAAGAAGACAACTTGCTAAACAGATCTATTTCTGTGAAGTGTCTTCAACGAGAGAGAAAGAAGGAGAAGGAGAAGGAGAAGGAGAAGAAGAAGATAGGAGGTCATTCAGCACATGCTGGTAATGTAATGCAACGGGGAGATATCCATGCATCAACATTTACTAAATGGACACAGCGCCTTGGCGTTATGATATTCTGACGAAGAATAATCTCACTTACGGGCGTTGCGGCGTTGATGCGATGTCTACTCGACAGAAGTCCATTCGACGGAAAAGTCCCATCCCTTCCCGGATAACCTTATAGGAGTTTAGGTTGGAGAGCTTTCGGATTGAATTTATGAATTTGTCTTCATGTCATTCAGCTCAGGAAAGGAACTGTGGCGATCATTGGAGTGTTGTAGGTGATTGGCAAGATGGCCGTTTACGTGCTGACTTGGGATGGGGGATCTCCACTCCACACGAACCATACCAGTAACCTCGGCAGAGATGCAAAACAAGTTTGCTGAAAGGAGTCCAAAAGAGCAAATGCTGGATCTCTCTTCTGAATGGACAGCAGAGGATGGGGAGCTGAGTTGAGAAGCCGAGAACCAACCGACTCCCGTCCATCGTGTAAGCGGATGATGAGAGAGAGAAAGGACCCTCCATGTCTCCATGTCTCCATGACCAATAACGGTGAAGCTTGCTTGCTACCGGAACACCACGCGAGGGCGAGATGAGATACCGTGCTGCATATGCACTGGTTGTCCAGCAGCTGGAAGTGACTTCACGACCGACAGAGACGAGTCATCCCTGAACACCGACGAAGCCGGGAAAAGCTGCCTGGAGAAGACGCATTATTGGTCTCCCCGCGAAGACAAGCTCCGCTTTTCTGTAAATGAACGGACCGACCCCAGAACGGGGAACGAGGGCTGACAGCAGCGGTGTCGATTGGACGAGCGCTGCGGATCCCTACCGCGTCCATCCGGGGTGATTTCCATTGCTTATTCACGCTGTCTGTCTGGTTCTGGGCCAGTTCGACGCTGAGTTTCCTAGACCACGGCACATCGTTCGTTCGTTGTAACTGTTTCTCGTGGCAATCCGACTGCGGCGACGGACATGAATCTGCAGAGACCCGGCAACGTTGTCCTCCCTTCTCTCTTCTTTCTTGGCTTTTGTGGGGACTGAGATGTGATGCTGTTATGACCTGGCCACTGCAAAGAGCACGGCCTCACTGAGTCAGTGGCAGTGAGTCGCCCGACAGATTGACTATTTGACTATTTGACTTTTTGACTTTTTAACTTTTTAACTTTTTGCCCGAGGTCGCAGCATTCATTCCCGCCTGAGTTCCGGGTATCCTCGCAAATGCAGTCGTCGTTCATTGGACTCGGCGTGCACCAGACTCCTTGTGAACGAGTACTAGCTGCTGCACAGACAGGAACGTCCATACTAGAGAGGGAAATGAACCCCCCAAGACTTTGCGCTCGACAAGAGTAAATGAATCTGATACTCCGCAATGCGCCAATCGTCAACCTCCCCCAGATTTCCACCAGGCCTATTGAACTCTATGCTCCGCCTTTCCTCTTGTGCTTGAGCTTGAGCTTGATGGCTACATGCGGAGACCCCGCGTTAACCGAGCCACGGCTATATTGCCTGTGATGATCGCCTGGCTGGTGGATGGCTATATAACTGAGCTTCTCCGATCCGCGCAGTCCGAGGGGAGGTGCAAGTTGGACGATCGGTAGAGGCAGAGCCTTAAGGATCCTGGTCCAGAAGAAAAGACAACAACAGCAACAGATACAAAGGAGTCCCCTCTTTTTTTTAAAAAGAAAAAGAAGAAAATTCACATCTAAAAAAGTCAAGATGAATCTATTCAAGTTCCTCCTACCTCTGTTCGCCCTCTTCACCTTCACAGCCATGGCCGACCCAGCGCCAGAGGCCAACGCTGCCCCCGCTCCAGCCGCCGAGCCCCTCTACGCAGCGGGAACAGTCCTCGAGAAGCGCCAGAGCAGCAGCACCGACCTCCTCACTGCCCTCGGCGCCCTGCTGAACAGTCAGAGCACCAACATCCAGACCATCATCAACGGCACCGGCGAAATCCTCAGCGGCGACACCCCGGCTCAGACAAAGGCGCTAATTGGCAATACCTCCACCCTGGTCAGCCTGTTTGCCTCGCCGCAGTTCATCACTGGCGTCGCCGGTCTTCTCCAGAACATTGAGACCCTGATCACGCCTCAGTTTGTCAATAGCACGGCCGCCCTGGTCGAGGGCCTTGCTCCTGTAAGAGACATCCACCCACCCCCTGGTAACTCTAGAAACGAGCAAGAGGCTAACTGACATTTTACAGCTCATCAAGGCCTTGGTTAGTTAAACCGTTCGCAACGGTGTGCTCCTGGGAAAAGAAATGATGATGTGCCGTTGCGACGAGTCCGCAATGACATCGGATACAGCAGGATGAGTCCTGGACGCGAAAGATACCTCATAAAGAGACGGATGGTTCTCGATATGAATAATTAACTCTTTTTCCTGTACGCTAATGCATGGTTTATGGTGATCGATCCCCCCCCTGATCCGGCACGCGGGAAAGTCCAATTCATCTGTGATGATAATGTTTTACTACCATGGCGATAATATAAACGGCTGGTTTTACTCGACTGTCCACGTAGAACGAACAAGTAGGTATCAGGGAGTCAGTTCAGTTCTCAAGTGCGAGACTCGTATGATACCCCTGTCCTGCAGCCGATTACTGCATTGGAACATGGAAAACAGGGCGACGAACTAGGTAGTTCACTATCTATACCTAGGTACTACGCTATGTACAGAGAGGGAGGGTGAGATTCCGTCCGGACTTGTGCAGCACGAATCACGCCTTGTCCATGTTTTCCAGCTGGCCGAACCTTCAAATCTTTCTTCCTTTCTTGTGAGCCCGAGCTCGATCGAATATGAGAGGACCGCGTAGGTCATAACATGTACGACATATTCGAACGTAGGTAGTGACACCGGGAACAAACAGCCCTTAAATTTCCGGATTCAGAACAACCGCTCACCTGTACAAAACGCCCAAGTTCTCCCGGCGTTGTCTAAGTAGACTTATGGTATATAGGTGAACTTGAATTGCACCTCAGTCTGGCTGCTGCCAGCAGCGGTCCTAGCAAAGAGATAAAGAGAAAGAATGGTCTTCTACCCGCCCAAATGGGCCGGAGTGCTCCCCCGAGTCACAGTCGATATCCCCATTAGCGACTTCATGCTCACAGAACGCTACCGGGGGGGGCTCCCCTCAAGCAGGCGCGGGATCCCTTCACCTGTGGTATTACGGGGAAGTCGTATTCGGCGGAGCAGGTTGTTGAGCGCGTGGATTTGCTGGCGAGGGCGCTGGCGAAGGAGTTGAATTGGAGGGTTAATGAGGCGAGGCATTGCGAGAAGATCCTCGGCATTTATAGTCTTAATACTGTACGATTTTTTTCTTTCCTTTTGTTCTCGGCTGCCTCACACGGCTGCTCCCCTTGGAGGTCCATTTCTTTTTTTTTTGTTCTTTTGGCTCTTGGGATACACTCTACTATACTCTTAAGCAGTACTATGCACACAGGTTAACACCTTACCGCTTGCTTAGGCAATGCATTGACTCGGCAGCATTGTCACCCCCGTCAATGAGGCGTACTCAGTGAAGGAACTAGGAGTATCAACTGGCTGACTCCAAGGCAAAGGCGCTCTTCACCTGTGTTCCGCTGTTGAAGACTGCCCTCGAGGCCGCAGCCAAAGCCGGCATCCCGAACGAGCATGTCTGCCTGCTCGAGATCCCGGAGGTCATTGCCGGTGCGCCCATCCCGGCGGGCTTCAGGACCGTTTCCCAGCTCATTGAGCAGGGGAAGTCGCTGCCCGAGCTGGAGGAGCTGGATTGGCCGTTTGGTGAGGGGGGGAGACGCGTTGCATTTCTCTGCTACTCTAGTGGGACGTTAGGGTTGCCGATATTATTTTTTTTTTTGATTGCCCTTTACTAACCTTGCTACGATTCTATAGAAAGTCGTTATGATCTCGCACCGGAACGTCATCGCAAATACAATGATGATTACTGCCTTCGAAGAGTCGAATCGCAAGCTACTGCAGCCCGCTGGCTCAGGCGCAAAATTCACCGACGTTCATCCTCGGTCTCCTGCGGCAGAGCCATATCTATGATCTCATAGTCGCGTGCCATGCTGGTCCCTACAGAGGCGACCAGGTCGTCGTCATGCCCCAGTTCGAACTGAAAACGTTTTTGTCCGCTATCCAGCGATTCCGCATCGCTTCCCTCATTGTGGTTAGGTAGAAAACTGCACATTAACAGACCATATATGCCATTAGCTGAGGAAAGATGGGCCATGTAAGGTACCGCCAATCGTGATCACGATGCTCCGGAACCACGATGTCTGCGAAAAGTATGACCCGAGTCCTGCCCGAGTGCTAGTCACTGGCGCAGCACCACTGGGAGAGCAAACGGCAGCAGACTTCCTGAGGCTGTATCCGAAGACCAAGATCTTGCAAGCATACGGTATGCACTCCGACAAATGCACGAAGCAACTTGCAGAAAGGAAGGAAGAAAGATAACTGACTGCTTCCAGGTCTCACGGAGACATGCACGGCCGTCTGCATGACCCATGAAGAAGAAATCCTCCTGGGTTCATCCGGCTGCCTTGTCCCGGGCGTCGAAGCCCGCATTGTCTCGTTTGAAGGCGAGGAGGTCCTGGAATACGACACCCCAGGTGAACTGGTCGTGCGCAGCCCCAGCGTCGCCCTCGGCTACCTACATAACGAAGAGGCGACGCGAGAAAGTTTCCACGACGGATGGGTCCGAACAGGTGACGAGGTGATCATCCGACCAAGTTCGAATGGCAGCGAACACGTCTTCGTCGTTGACCGGATCAAAGAACTCATCAAGGTCAGGGTCAGTGCTTCCTACCCTATGGCAAAGCTCACCTTCTGCCAAGTCTCCCGTGTAGATACTGATGCGGTCAACAGGGCTTCCAAGTTCCCCCCGCAGAGCCAGAAGCTCACATCCTCACGCACCCCGACGTAGCGGACTGCGCCGTCATCGGCATCCCCGATGAAGCAGCGGGAGAAATCCCTAAGGCGCTGGTAGTCAGGTCCGCGATGGCCGGTGACGACGACGAGGCGATCGTCAAATCCATCAAGAATCACGTGGAAGAGCACAAAGCGCGACACAAGTGGTTGAAGGGCCGGGTGGAAATCATCGACGCCGTCCCGCGGAACCCCAGCGGGAAGCTCGTGCTGCGGGACAGGGAGAAGGAGGCGCAGAGGAAGAAGGCGGGCGCCAAACTTTAGCTGCCTTTTGTTGTTAGAATAGACCACCTGCATTGCACCCTTGGATTCCCAACAAGACTTCATTCAATGGGTCCGGGCTGGATAGACCCGAATGCTACGTGGGTTTCTTTGATGGTCCTAGTGGGCGTCATCAGACACATGCATTATCATCCCGTTGTCTTGGTCAGTTTTCCTCACGCCTCCTCGCGTTCGCGCATGTCGCGGTTTTCGAGCTAATTGGCCCAATTTGGGTACATACTATTTCCTGAAGGCCGGCCTGGCAAAAATTACCTAACCAAAGAACACTTGAGTTTGAATGTGGCTGTGGGGGTGGAGGCGGCATTTCAAAAGAAAAAATAAAATAAAATAAAAGAGCCTGATCTCAGAACTTCTGTGGCAAGTAGATCAGCATTGTGGATTTCGTTTGTAAAGAGATTGCTACGTCTAGGCAGTGGTCGAAACGGCGCCGAAAAAGAGGTGTGTGGAATGCCACAATGATCGGTGTACGAGGGGCGTTATCAGCCGATGGTCGGGGTACCTCAAGTCGATGGACCCCTGTGGAAGCCTTGACCCGATCGGGCTAGCAACCGGGCGAACAGGGTTTCTGGTTGGCCAGACCGCAGGACCCACCGGTCTCGACAGAAAATTGTCCATTGTCGACAGGTACCGGGGCAATATATTATAGGTAGTCATTGACTCCGTCATTGATAGCGGCTGCCCGACACCGCACAAACTGCAGACAGGACAGGACAGGACAGTTCTCATCAGCAATCAATCTCTATTTATCCTTCCTCCGTCTCGCGTTGTTCTCTCTTGATCACACGTCGTCCATTGAATTCCCTCCGAGACTGAGAAGGCAGGCCTCCGCCTCGGACCAACCCTCCAAACCATGTCCATCATTGACACCTCCAGAGATCTCTCCGCGCTCTTCATCCAACAGGTCCGTGCCACTCCTGATGCGCTTGCCTTGGAGGACGACACTTCCACATACACCTATGCCGAGCTAGACAAGGAGGTCGACGCCCTCGCGCGTCGTCTTCGCGCTTACGGCGTCGGGCGGGACAGTCTCGTCGGTGTGCTGCTGCCACGGAGTGCCTCCTACGTGGTCGCGTGCCTGGCTGCCCTGCGAGCCGGCGGGGCCTTTCTCGTCCTCGAACTCGCATATCCCCCTGTTCTACTGGCCGATGTCATTGCCGACGCCAATCCTGCCGTTGTTCTCACCCACAAAGCCGAGGCTGGCAAGATCAAAGCCAATGTCCCGGTGATCACTCTCGACCAACCACCAGTGGACGTTAACGGACACGGACGAGAGCCCCCTCCTTTGCCGGCAGACGACGATTTGGATAGACTCGCTTTCGTGTCATATTCGTCCGGAACCACGGGCAAGCCAAAGGGTATTGCAAATCCCCACCGGGCCCCGGTCCTTTCCTACAACTTGCGATTCGCTGTCCAGGACGTCCGCCCCGGCGATAGAGTCGCCTGCAATGTCTTTTTTATCTGGGAGATCCTGCGCCCGCTTTTGCGCGGTGCTACCGTCGTGGCCGTGCCGGATGATGCAAGCTATGACCCTGTTGCACTCGTGGAACTGCTAACGGCCAAGCAAATCACGGAGACTCTGATGACACCAACGCTTCTGGCTACTGTTCTCTCGCGCCATCCGCGCATTGGATCCCGTCTACCGCATTTGCGCACCCTCTGGCTGAACGGTGAGGTGGTTACGGGCGATCTGGCTCGTCGAGCGATCAAGGCCCTTCCCGAAACCCGTCTGCTTAACTGCTACAGCGCCTGTGAAACGCACGAGATTGCCTGCGGCGATATCCGCGAGATGGTTGACGATGAATCACAGTACTGTCCGGTCGGTCCACCTTTAGATCCTGAACACACGTACGTCCTGGACGACAAGGGCCAGAAAGTGCCCGATGGTGCGCCGGGCGAGCTCTGCGTCGGGGGTCCACTGTTGGCTCGCGAATACCTCAACCTCCCCGAAACTACGGCTAAGGCCTTCCTACCGGATCCTTTCGATACGAAACCCGGTGCTCGTATGTACAGGACGGGTGATCTAGCGCGGCTGCTTCCCTCGGGGCTCCTTGAGATCACTGGTCGCGTTGGGGCTATGATTAAACTGCGTGGCTACTCAGTGGTGCCAGGCAAAGTCGAAAATGCCATTGTCAAGTCCTTGGCCGTCTCTCGTTGTGCTGTTGTCGCTCATGGGGAGGGCCTCGAACGGCAGCTGGTCGCATACTTCGTCCACGACGATGACTCTTCTCCGGATCGCCCAGCTGTGGATATTAACGCATCGGGACACAGCCCGGCAGCTCGTCGTACACTCTCGCCTTACCTTGCGCACTATATGATGCCCTCTCTATGGGTCAAGCTGGACAAACTGCCTACTCACGAAGTCTCTGGAAAGGTCGATCTCAAAAATCTGCCGCCGCCAGTACAAGACAAGAGAAAGAAGGATGCCGAGCAGAATCGTCCGATCAGCAGCAACGAAATCGCTGCAATCTGGGCGACAGTCCTTAAAACGTCACGAACTCTACTGAAGCCCGAGGACAACTTCTTTGACCTAGGCGGACACTCCTTGTCCCTTGCGGACCTCTCCTCGAGGCTGTCGAGACACTTCGGCTTCCGCATCCCTATTGCTCGCCTCGCTGAAAACCCGACCCTCGCGGGCCATCTGGAAACGGTGCGTTCAGTCAGGGACGGTCATACCGCTGCGGTGCAGGCAGAGCTGCCCTCTGTCTTGCGTGCAGATGCCACACTGGATGACGATATCAGGCCCACCAACGCAACGATCTGCCCAGTCAACAAAGCTAAGACAGTACTTCTGACCGGTGTGACTGGATTCTTGGGTGCCTTCCTGCTCCGTGACCTGTTGCAGAACACCTCAGCTCATATCATATGCCTTGTCCGCTTCAACGAACCCGCAGATGACGACCAGCCTGGAGGCGTAGCGAGAATACGTAGGAACCTCCTTGACCTGGGAATATGGCGTGATTCAATCATGGAGCGGGTTGAGATTCTGCCAGGCAACCTGTCTCGGACTCGTTTCGGTCTTTCACCGGAAGCTTTCGATGAGCTTGCTGCTCGTGTTCAGGTGATTGTCCACGCTGCTGCCACTGTCAACCTAGTCTACCCGTATGCGGCCTTGCGAGGCCCCAACGTCGGTGGAACCAGGGAGATTCTTCGTCTAGCGTGCAAGGGTGGCGCGACTGTGCAGTATGTGTCCACCAATGGCGTTCTGCCTCCGTCTCTGGAACATGGCTGGCCGGAAGATACCATGCTGAACATCGACGATGTCCCCGAGAAGCTGCTCGACGGCTACGGGCAAACTAAATGGGTTGCCGAGCAGCTTGTCCTGGAGGCAGGCCGTCGCGGGCTGCCCGTGAAGATCCACCGTGCGGGTACGATTAGCGGCCACAGTGTGACTGGTGCCGCCAATGCCTGGGATCTTCTCTCAGCAATCATCGTCGAGTCGATCAACCTTGGTTACGCTCCGGATGTGGAAGGCTGGCGTGCGGAGATGACTCCGGTCGACTTCGTTAGCAGAGCCATTATTCATCTTGCAGCGCAGTCTGACACGGAACAGACAATCTTCCATCTTGGGGACCCAAAGCCCATCAATACCCGGTCTGCCTTTGACTCCCTGGAAGAGCTAGGGTACTCAACACAGAGAGTCGACTGGGATGAATGGGTTGCACTTTGGACTGAAAAACGAGGGCCCGTAAAGGGCGGGGACGGCGCGTTCACTGTAGACATCCTCCGCAGTGGTATGCCGACCGTCGATTTCCTCACCGGTATTGTCGTGCTCAACAATGCTGCAACTGAGCCTTTCCTTGAGGGTGTTGAACGGCCAGCGGTTGACCAAGTTCTGCTTGAAACGTACACGCGCCATTGGTTCGCTAGAGGGTGGCTACCACGTCCTCCTTCCCGTCAGCACGCTCTCGGTGCATCTAACGGCGTCCCTAAAAGCGTATTGAGTGGTCGAGTAGCTGTTGTCACCGGTGCTTCTTCTGGCATTGGCGCTGCTGTCGCTACGGCTTTGGCAAAAGAAGGCTGCCATGTTGCGCTAGCCGCTCGACGCCTAGCCGCCCTCGAATCTCTCAAGCGCAAGCTCGATGCCTATACAGGCAAAATAATTGTCAGGCAAACCGACGTGACGGACAGGACGCAAGTTGAAGCCGTTGTCCAAGCAGCCAACGACGAACTTGGTCCTATTGACATCCTGGTCTCATGCGCCGGGGTAATGTACTTCACTATGATGGCAAACACGCAGACAGACGAATGGGAGCGAACCGTGGACGTCAACTGCAAAGGTCTCCTCCATTGCTTGTCCTCCACAGTGCCAGGCATGCTTTCGCGGGGCAGTGGGCACGTGGTCGCAATCTCATCCGACGCGGGACGCAAGGTCTTCCCAGGCCTGGGCGTCTACTCGGCCAGCAAGTTCTTCGTCGAGGCCACACTGCAGTCATTACGCCTTGAAACAGCAGGAACTGGCTTGCGCGTGACAAGTGTCCAGCCCGGAAACACCGCCACAGAATTGCTCGGAATGTCCACGGACGCGGAAGCGATCAAGAAATACGGAGAGCCGTCTGGCGCGAAGATCCTCGACCCGGAAGACGTGGCGAGCTCGATCGTCTATGCCCTGCGCCAGCCTGCGCATGTTGCTGTCAATGAAGTTCTGATTGAGCCTAGAGACGAGCCGATTTAGTACTCTGGAACCCCACGCGATAGAAGCTGCACGCGGCTGTTTATGAGCATGATGTGATGTACAAACACGGTATATGCTAGAAAAAAAAAAGGTAATAATAATACAGGATATAGACATGGAATGCTGAACCGGGTAATGACATACTCGAATAGTGAGTTCCTGGGCTCTGGACAGGATAGAGGTGTTTCGACGTAACAGAAACAGCTTGCCCCCGACAATACGGAGTAACTGTGGGTGATAATGGATGGCGACGGTTGTGCGTGATATTTGGATCAAAAACTGGGGCCTTTCTATCAAGAGTTACAATGCTAAATTTGGCTATCCCAAGATCATAGTCCCACTTTAGATTACTGCAGGTGGTGGATACCTACACCTTGAGTGTACTAGATACGACGAAATTATACGAAACTCCAAGCTTCATCTGCTCATCAATCCTCAAATTCTGTTTAATCTCAAGACAAAAAATTTGAAGGTAAGACTAAATGGCCCAATATAAGACCAAAATGACAAAACACTTTGACTGGAACAATTTTGTACGACAACTTGACCCAAAAGTTCAAAGTAATCTTGCCAGCTCAGTATGGGGTTTCCGCACCAGAGTTTTCAAAGTTATAGTTGATACAGACATCCTGAGGTCCAGTCCTCACAGCATGAATATTTTTTTCATGGCTAATTATGTATGTATGATACAGGTTCACAAAGTTTCTTGACCCGCAAGATTATCAATATTCGCTCCAAAATGTTACATTGTTTTCATTGTGAGTAACTGAAGGCTTTCTCGACTGTGTTATGCTGTCAGGGCTTGAGGTGCTCCTGCAAGCATGTTACATAGTAATCCACCAACACGTATATTAGCAATCCCATCTCGCGGTTCTCTATAAGGACCAGCAGTGTTAGTCTCTGTATTAAGACTACACCTACATTTGCAACATGCACCCTTTGGAAGCACTTCTTCTTGTATTCTACAGCTACTTCTCTACTACTCGGTTCCTGACTAACCTGACCTGTATCTCCAGACCGCAGATTCTAGCAAAAGACTCCAAGGCTTCCGCTCCCTGTATCTGAATTTATTCCCTAGGGATCCAATGGCACTCGGTTGCGGTTCGCGGCAAACCGACCCACTGTATGGCAGACCGAATGAACAGATCCGCCAAAATTAACTTTTGGACGAAACCTACAGAACGTTCAGTCAAGCCATAGCGTAGCAGCCTCCGGATCGGCTGAATGGCTATCTCTAGGGATTAATATCTTTGTTATTCCTATTTTCGGCTACATAGGCGTTGACACATATATTAGCAAGACCATACTACAGGCTTCTAAGGGGAACTAGCAGTTAGTCTCTATATGAAGGCCACCCTACATTTGATATGCACACCTTCCAGCTGCACTTCCTCCTGTATTCTGTAGCTACGTACGACATATCTGCACTACTCAACCCTTAACTAGCCTGACCTGCGATCACCGGACTGCAGCCTCTCAGGATTCCTGTCCACAGGGCTATTCAGGGGATTCAGGGGCTTTGGGTTATCAGGTAATCATAGTTCTGCTCCAGCATAAGATCCGAAGACCGAATACGGCAATCTAATTCAACGTTCGAGAGGGGCACTTCCAGAACAAACACATCATGTGAGACAGTGAGAGTCAGTTTTAGATTGTACTAACCCAAAATAGAACTGGTTCCTTTGCTCCAGTTGCTACTCGAGATCTAACGGGCTGGGATATGGTCAAATGTGAATGACTTGGTTTTACTTAACCTAGCTGAAGGTGCATACTGCAGGTATTATAATAGCACCCTCCCTCCCTCCTCATTGCAAAGAAGAGCCAAAAGAGCAGTTGGTCGGCCTAAATTACTGTACCTAGTGGCCCGGTTGAGCGGAGAACTCATTAAGAGAGCGTAAAGGGCTTAAGTATTCTATCGTAGAATCCTAATTTGCCCGGGTCAATGTACACCTTCATTGCATGCGCAAGTCCCTGTACGTCAGGATTGAGGAGGATTTTGGATAGCTTGTCATCTTTCTTCAACCTTTCTTCCCATTGCCGGATACAGTTGACATACTGAACTCTCTCCTCGATGCGATGCTTTTTGTCTGAATCTTTGGGCGCCCCGTTCTCATCGTAATTTTCAGGGTCATCCATAGCAGGGGGGACGATACCTAAAAATAAAGGCGGCTCGACCATCTCCCACGGCACCGTACACGTGCCTTCCCAGTCGATCACACCTAGGACCTGGAAAGACGGATTGACAATGACATTACTATGGTAGAAATCGGGGTGGTACACCGGGAAAGGACCAGTATCGTTAACGGAAATATTGCCAGCAATTTTGTGTAACAAGCTTGGAAAGGTCCTGATGGAGCTTAAGATCTCTTCTACCGGACCGCTGTGCATTCCGTTTCTGATATCTTTTTCGTTCAAGGGAAATGCAGTGTACTTTGCCCATGCCTTGAAGAAGTCGACCGCTGAGGAGAATGGTCCCCCCAGCCTTGGAAGCGGCCCAATGTCAAAGGAACCATCAGCTTGCCGAGTGATAGAACCAATCTTTGGCATTCTCACTGAAGCAAGTTCCACCTTTAGAACAAATTAGTATGGATTCCGGATACCGCTGAACACACATACCTGAATCCTTGCAATCTCCCTAAAAAAGGTCTCCCTCCTCTCGGAAGGAACCTGACCTCGATGGACTTCATAGCCTCCATCGGCATCCATAGCAGAACAGCCCGGCAAAAACTCCATGAGTGTAAACGCCGCCTGGTAAATATTGTCATCGTTGACTTTATGACCAAAGATCTTCGGAATTGGGATGCTCGTTCGTGCTCGGATAAGTTCCATTGCATCTATCTCGGCCTGGGCGATACGTGCGGTGGCCGGTGTTGAGGGCTCTAGTTGAACTCTAATCACCCAGACAGTATCCTCAAAGCTGAGAAGCCTTATGAGATGGATGCCGCCTATTGTGCAATCGTCGAGCAGTCTGCATGGACGGTTGGAGTTTTGGGAGGAGGCATATTGGAGTAGTGCTTCCCAGTTTACTCGTTCAATGCAGGCATCTCTCAGCTTTTGCATAGCATAATTTTGGGCGTAAAACTTTTCTGCTTTCCAATGAAGAGTGAAGGGACTTTCCATTTGCATGATTGAAATCAAAAGTGTTAGGCGAAAAGTGGGTGGGGTGGCCCAAGATGATGGAGCGGGCTACTGTCCGTATTTGTAGTGACCCAGTTGTCCGTGCGTCAATTACTCTGCGTTGGCTTTGGAAGGAAAATATCAAAAGCAGGTTAGAGTATAAGTTACGCCTTGGTCAGGAAGTAAATCTGTTGCATAAATATCTGCTCTGTGATATTCACGGAGTTGAGGGAAAGAGCAATGCTCTAAAGAATGTATTCCTCGTCGTCGAGTCGTCGACGACAAAATGATAATGCTGGCTCGGGTATCTCGCCGGCTGACTCTATGGCAACTTTGAATCTACAGCTCAACCCCAGGGATATCTTGGACTCCCCTTTTGATGATATGCAGCCTAATCAGGATGATATCTTTGACCACACTTTTGATGGTACTCAGTTCAACCCGAGTGATATCTTGGAAACCCCTTTCGATGGTGCGCAATTCAATCCAAACGACAACACTAGCCACTCTTCGCCACCAAGAGGATCTTTTGAACGTTATCGCCAAGTCTCTTGTGCTTTAAGGATTTCAGTTTAGGCTCTTGCAATAGCTACATCTGACTTTGAAGCAGTAAAAGACGGACGACCTTATTCCCTATACATATGAGTTCTGAAAGATTCCCTCCTTACACTATCCACGTAGGACCACCACAATAGTATCCGCATAATCTCGACCATTCGATGAAGAAAGTGACGGGTCCCCGAATATGTAGACGTATGACCCGTTATTCAACGTAATTGATGCACCATTCTTCATTGTTAAAGTCGACGGCTCGAGTGCGATTATCATTGTATCCTTGTGCATTCTCACACCTTCACATGTCAGTCACTCCATACGTATAACGGTGTCGCAGACTCACTGTATGCCTCTTTGATATCTCGGCCTTCAGCTTGTCCGTGAGAGGTTTAAGCCGCCTGCTCCTGTATTGGTGGCCCCAGGAAAATGGCGTAGATTCCATCGCGTTCTCATGAAGTATTTCTCTTATCGCGTTGACCAAGTTCTCTTCATTGGACGAGAGGTTATGGACTTGACTCACTGGGTCGGTCATTCTGGTATGAGGGCAACGAGTAATGGTGAAAAGTCCCTGTTATTATCAGATTAAAGGATATCATTTGTTGGTATTTCATATTTAACATGCCTTTAATGCATAGCTTGAGGCTTGGAAAATATTCCTGGCTGTGAGGGGTTCCAGCAGGGCTAATCTCCGGCTTGCTCCAGCCCCATGTGATACTCGTCATAACTGCCCAAAATGCCCTCAAGTCTATTCCATTTCTTCCCGTTCACTTGTAGGCCTCCAGTTTTGGGCGCCAGGTCTCATTTCGCTTCCGTCGCCTTTCAGTCTTCTTGCCTTCAGCTACAGCTGGGGGAGTTTTACCTTGATTCGTCAACTGCATCCTGTCTTCAACTGGCATTTCTGTTTCGTCGGCGCTCAAACTTCGGCAGTAGACAGTATCAGTTTCAATGGCCGATTTTTGCAAGGCTGCGCTCTGTTTCTACTAGTAGCCGACCAGGTCTAGGACCAATATCAGAGGGGATGGAAAAACAGCGATTCTGTCGCTGAGTCTGGCGTAGGTTATAAATACATACCAGAATCCTTAACCCTTTGCCTTCAACCAAACTCTCCGGGCTATTTCCTCCAGACAACACAAACTTCTTTGAATGATATCTCTGCCTAAACCAAATTATTGAACATTCCATCATAAAGGCTGCAAGAAAAATCCCAAGCATGTGTGCTCCAAGAGAAAAGAGTTTCCTTGTGACGAATCTAAGAAACAGCCAAATAAAGAACTGTGCCCTAATCCCGAGCCAGCTCCCTGGCAGTGGGGTACCACCAACATCCCCGGACCATGGTACAAGTGTGGTAAGCGTCATCAACTTGTCCTCATACACACTCATATGCTATTTCTGAGGCTCGCTATAGCTGTTTGAAGAGTCGTCATCCATGTTGGATTAGTATCTCAACGAGGTATCAACAACATAGATAAGAAGTATAAAGGCAAATGCTTTTGCAAAACAGGATTGCTGAGAATATTTCCGATCTATTCATGGGTGAGCATGACAGGCTTTTTTAGAGATAGGGAGCATACGTGCGGTATTGATATCTTTCAAGATATTTGCAAAGCTGGTGTATTGACCATCCCAACACCGAAGAATTATCGATTTCATTTCCACGTTTGTAAGATCCGGATAAGCTTTTTGACTGAATCTCTGGTCTCTTTCGTCTTCGGAAAGATTTTGATAGGGCAAATGGCCCTTTACCATTTCATAAAGAGCGGAGCCGTAATTCGATATATCTTCTTGTAAAGCTTGCGGCGTAGCTGGTGAACTGTTGAATGAGCTGGTAAAATCGCCAACCTTCAGGTCGAGAGATTGGTCCAGGAAAAAATTCGTACAACTAACGTCGCCATGATATATCCCATTTGCGTGAATAAACTGTAATGCTTCTGCTGCTTGTTGGGCCCAACGAAGCAAAGTGGAAAGGGGAACTGAATGTTGCGATCCATATAAGAACTGTCGCACTGGGCCGAGCTCTGCATAATCCAATAAAATGCCGTAGCTTGTGCTGCCATGGAATTTCAAGAGAGATGATGGCCGTGGATGTAATGAACGCTCCAAAAGCTGGTATATCTCCCTTTCCCGATTACAACGGTCACATTCGTCATCATCCCCAAGGGGGAACTTTATGATA
Organism: Byssochlamys sp. BYSS01; assembly: GCA_002242795.1. Classification (NCBI taxonomy): domain Eukaryota; kingdom Fungi; phylum Ascomycota; class Eurotiomycetes; order Eurotiales; family Thermoascaceae; genus Paecilomyces; species Byssochlamys sp. BYSS01. Next base: position 416,600 of record NIXA01000002.1, read on the forward strand.
TACTTCGTTTTTGGGTCTAATGCTGCCATTCCACTTGTTCCGCATCCCTTAACATCCCGTATGCTAATACCAGGTGGGAAAGAAAAGCCACCTGTAGCATCCATCAATCAGACATAACAATTATTGCCGCAATTTCTGTAAGCAGAGTTGTGGCTCTTTGGATGGACAGGAAAGAAGAAGAGTGAGCGTCGACTGGAGTGAGAGGAGAACATAAGAGGGAATGGAAGAATTGGAAGAGGACAGTCCAAATATACTTCCAGGTCACGGGGGCGGTGATTGGCATTAATTACCTGGGTGACCATGCTAGGAAAAGCAAAACAAGCCGCAGGAGGAATGAGTGAGAATAATGCCGAAGAAGTCCTTTGGAAGACGAAGACACCAAATGTGAATGTATCATTTTATGCCTGTGCATTATAGGCATCTGGACCTGCCTGAAATCCTGGCTATCTGCCAATAATTTCCAATGCTGAGGGTCCGTACCAGGCCCAAGTCTCATGATCCAAGGTGTCTACGGGAAGCGGCCCAAAAGGAAACTATAGCATCGTGTTTGTTTTTAAAAGTCTGATGTTGGTGTAAGTCCCCTCCTGCCCCCCATGGTAACCGGGATTCAACGAAATGACTAACAGAAGAGAAGTTTTATGGCCCCAGAGGACCTCTGACTTGCGTACCATCACCGGCCAAGGCGTCGCGACGCCGGACGTTCCCGATGACCCGCAGTGCCCAATGTAATTTGTCCGCTAGAAATCAGACAGTAAAATAGGTAACTTAGCCTGTTTCTTTCAATGTAGAAAGCAAGGTTATGGTTGATGATTATTTCCCTTCTAGGTGCTCTCGCGCCTAGTGGCGGTGTGGCTGTGCTAAACCCCAACATCCTTCTCTCCTACAGAGCCGCTTTGTTTACACCTACGCAACGCTTCTGAATTCTTGAGCGACTGCAGTCCTGAGGTCTCTCTATCTCCTTTAACATGTGCCCAAATTCTTTAGCAAAGGGACAGCAGAGCTATTCTTTATACCCACCACGACTTTCCTCGGTTGGTGCTTGTTACCCTTTCCCAGAACGGTCCAGGCTAACTTTGCTGTGTAACGGATTGTTGAGAACAACGACTACCTTCAACCTCAGGAACAACAAGTCCTCAATGCATTGGAAAAGAGTCGAGAGTACTGGTACCACCTTGCATCACTGGCTTATGTCTATTGGCATACTGGCTTGGCTCAGGAGTACATAAACCCCCGCCATGTTCTTCACAGGATTCCTAGATTCCAAGGTCAACTCAAAAAACTCCAGACCCGCCCTTTTGGAGTTTCTCCAAGCCCCACACTTTGCTTGGAGGCGTCTTCTACCTGGAAGCTAGTTGCAAACTCAGACTGCGATACACTCAAGAAAGAAACTTCAAATTCCGCCCTGCTACAGATTGGTATCAGTGTTGCCATCCCCTACAACTTCCAAGGAAGTAGTTTCAACTCTTGGGTTGGTACAAGGGAAGAAAAAGTCACTGCTCCTAATTATTTGGGGATCCTCACAATTGGCTGGTGTTACATACTCTCGGCACGGCTTGTTGAGATACTCGGTGAGGGTACTATGCAATACACAAGTTCTGGGGCAGAATGTTACAATGAAAGCCTACCAGGCATCTCAGAAACCCATGTTATCGATGTTGGAGAAGTGGATGAGAACGTGGCTCGGTGGTGGTCTGCGATACTCGCTCAAAACAAAGGATGGGAAGGTATTGTGAAACAAAGTCCAAAAGGCGAATTCCTCACCCCATGGACAGTGTCTCGCACATGTGAAGCATCATTTGCCATCAAACAGAGAAGACTTTCCCCAACTTCCATCTATACGCCTTTGTCCTCTAATAGAGCTTTTGAGGTCCTCGCGGAGTTTGCGTGTTTACATGAACTGGGCAGTCAATTCCCCATTGCCCTGGCGACCGCCATGACATTGCCAACGCATAAATATTATGGCTCAAGTGTCCAACTGCCACTTCCGAAAGCTACTGGTGGTAAAAAGTCAACTACTCCCACTGATGTTATCCCATCGACATGGGTGAGTTTGAATGAAGAGCTACCCTACTACATAACTTTGAGTTGCAGTCCAGAGGTAATCATGTCGGCTCTCTGTGGATCTTTCTGGGAGCTTGAGGTTCCTTGTAATCTCGTCAGCTCATGGCTACATCCGGTTCTTAATGAGGTCCTAGGCGGGGCGTCAATAGGGTACGAACAAGAAATCCTTGCTTTGATAGGTGCAATTCGCCGACCCAGTTTAAGTGCCCTTTGGATCGGAGCAGTTGCAAGTGGGTTTGGCCCAAAAGCCCTTCGGGAAGTTGCTAGAGGCAGACCTCCTCTTGACCCGCTCGCCTATCCCTGGACTGGCAGTCCGCAAAGTTTCATGGATATTGCAGGTTCAGGTCCATATACCTGTGAAAATCCTGAATATATCTCAAGGATGGACGTCTGGCGTTTACTACATCTCCCTTCAACTGAAGACGACAATCTTGGCTACACGTACAGGCCCTGCACTCCTTGGGCACCCTGCGGAGCATCTCTCACAAAAAATTGTGCACTTAGTGTCACTTCACACTTAAAATGCCCTCGACATGAATTGCAATACGACCATTGGAACTGGGAACTAGCTGATGGGGTGATTATTCAGGATCCTGGATTCCAAAGATCATCTTCAACTATTCCAGAGAATAGCTCCACCATTTTCGACATCAAAGAGCTGAAAATCTCCGAGAGGAAATTTGATCAAGTGGCCTCTAGAGAAGCTTCCCTGGATATCTTTAGCTGGTTCTCTATCAATGGGGAAGGTCGTCCCCCTGAAAAGATCTATCAAGATGATTGGCTTCAGGAAATTTGGGAGGAAGACGAAAGTGGTATGGAGAACGAGGCTGATGATAGAGATTCGGAAGGACTTGTCAGTCAAAGTGGGGATCGAATTGGATCATGGCTCAATGAAATTAGCTGACAAAATACCTGATCGGCCAAAGCATGGGGTATTTGCATGAGAGACGGACAGATTTGATAAAATTGCTTAGTTGCACAAAAGCCACCTATTACCACCTATGCCCATTGCAGTCACTAGGGGCTGTGCATCTCCTTCCACTGAACCCTGGCAATTCCGTGAGCGGCAGGTTTTGGAATGACAGAGGCCATTGGCACGGACACATGCTGCGTTGGAGCAGAAACCTGATCTTCCAGAATTGTGGCTCATGTTTCTCATTGCTTCAAGAAACTTGCCTCTGAGATACGTTAACTTTGAACAGCGAAATAAATTTGGTCATGGAGCATGCACTTCAATGGGTATAAGGGCAACCTTTGATTCAATTTAGTTGCAAGGCAGGTCCGGATCCGTTAATAGAAAAGCCTCTCTGGTCATAACATTGTATTTGGAGGGACTATGCCCCAGTGTTGGAAGAGGCTTTTAATACCTGGTAAGGGAAGAACAAAAAGCATGACCATCAGGCTGATTGCGAGTCAATGGGAGTTAGCCACAGAGGAGAATATATGTTACACTTTTCTGCATCCCCTCAGTGTATGGGCATCAAGAGCAAACCATGCAAGGCAGTTAAGCTCATACCTTGATTACATGATGAAAAGGGAGTATGCAGGCTTCGCATTGGTATACTCAATATACCTTTTCTGTCACCTGTTTCACAATGCTTAACTATTTAGATACCAGTGTAACCTGGAAAGTATGAGTTAAGGCTTGGTAGGGTAGAGCAGGTGCATTTAAAAAATCCTAGATATACCTAGGTACTCTGTACCTGGCATATTACCTAGAGCTTCTGGCATCATTTATGTCTTTATTGACCTACCAGCTTTTTCTTTAGAAGTCCGATATTGGTGTATGTCTCTCCCCCAAATTCTCATCGATCCAATCGAACCAGTCTCCGGAATGGCACTACGAACTGTGCCCTGACTCATCTTCGCTGTACGACGTTTCAATAACGGCCGCTCATTTTGCCTGTTTGCAGTATTTGCATTGTTTGGGCAGTTGCCGCGGGGAGAAATGAATTTCTAAGCGGGGAGTCTGTCAACTAGGAAAAAAAAAAAAGAGGAGAGATAGTTAATAGATTGCTTATCCTGGCTGAATAATGCAAAGAGAATTCTGTTTCTAGAATACTTTCGCCTTGTTTTGGACCTTGTTTTAGGTCAATCAACGCGCAGGCAGGACAACTGACGGGTGTTCTTCTGTCTTTCGCTCCTCCGTTCGAGTTTCGTCTTCATACATCCAGACCGATTCAAGCTCTTCGCTCTTCCGACTGCGGTTTTCCTTTTTAACCAGAGCGTCTGAGTATGTCTTCTTCCCAAGATCCTCACCACACTGAGGATGACGCATACCTGGACGCAGAGGAGGCAGAGGAGGTCTTCAATCGCGACGAAGATCACCCCATGGACTCAGACGAAGATGATGACGAAGCCATGAACATCGAGGAGCAAGAGATCACCTTCCAAAACGACTCTTCTGCCCACTTCGACCTGCACAATGACTCTGTGTTCTGCATTGCCCAACACCCCATCCACAATGCCATCGTCGTAACCGGTTCCGGCGACGATACCGCATACATATTGGATTCGACGCCGGCGTCGGATGACCGCCCGCTGCTGCCGCGGAGCTACGAGTCGAATCCTCAGCAGACGAAGGAGCGCAAGTCGCTCCAGCCCATCGTGAAGATGGATGGCCACACGGATACCGTGAACGCAGTGGCGTTCACGGAGCCCAAGGGCGAATACGTGGTTACAGCCGGTTTGGATGGGAAATTGCGGGTATGGCGCGACACGACGCCGCAGCTGACGGGGCTGTCATGGCAATTCGTTGCCGAGGCACAGGAAGTCGAGGAGATCAACTGGGTGGCTGTCTGTCCGTGTGCGAAGGAGGAGGAAGCGGAGAAGAGCAATGTGATTGCTTTGGGGGCCAATGATGGCAGCGCCTGGGTGTTCAAAATCGATCACACCGATACCGCACAGCCGGTGTCAATCATCCAGTCTTTCTTTCAGCATACTATGTCCTGCACTGCGGGCGCTTGGACGCCGGATGGGAATCTGCTAGCTACCGTCTCTGAGGACGGAACTTTTTACGTCTACGACGTGTTTGGCGCGGCAGCTGCGGCGGGTATCTCTTATTCAGCTGGCACCAGTGCAGTCGTCGGATTGACACCGGCGGATCAGCGCTTCGCTGTTGAGGGTGGGCTATATTCGGTCGCCATCTCACTGACCGGCTCGTTCGCTGCAGTTGGCGGTGCAGAGGGCCACATCAAGGTTGTCGGTCTGCCCCGTCTTCCATCCCGTGGTGCCGCTCCGGCAGCCGGCAAGTCAAAAGGAGGCGGGAAATCATCCGCCTCTCAGCCTGCAGCTGGAGGTGCTTCTGCGGCTGCGGGCACCATTCTTGCCTCTCTCCAGGCCCAGTCAGATGGCATTGAGACGCTCTCCTTCTCCTCTCCGCCCCTTACTCTCCTCGCCGCAGGCTCAGTGGACGGGTCCATAGCTCTCTTCGACACAGCCCATCGTTTCGCCGTCCGCAGACACATCAAAGATGCCCACGAGGGTAGCGCCGTTGTCAAACTCGAATTCCTGCAGACCCCGTTACCTTCTTCCTCTCCTTCCGCACGAGCGGGCGTCCTGCCCGGACGTGGCGGGGTCCCTCGTCCGCCTCCCGCTGCAGCTCCAAGCCAAGGTCGATCCTGGCTGCTCACCTCCGTCGGTATGGACGGGGTTGTAAGACGCTGGGACGCGCGGGGTGGAACCGCCGCGGCTGCCCAGGGGTTGCTGAAGGAGTGGAGAGGACATGTAGGTGTTTCGGAAAATGCGGACGGAGAACAATCTGGTGGGATTATGGGGTTTGTGCAGGGGTTTGAGGGGAAGAGGATAGTTACTGCTGGTGACGATGGGGTGGTGTTTGTTTTTGAGGAGTAATGCATTTCATGTCTTGTTTATTACTGTCTTCTGCGTTGAGACGCTTCCTTGTATAGATTTCTTTTTGTTTAATGTCCTATGATGGAGCGATGCATCTGTTTCTAAAAGTTGGTTAGATATACATTTGCGTTAGGGTGATTGCCATCCACTTTTATATATACCTAGGTATATTCTCTCTCTCTAAACATAGGTAGTGGACATGAATCCTAAGGAGGACTGGTGTTGTATCCTATGATTCTACACTTGCAGGCGAAACTTACATAGATGAGCCTCACATGCACGACCTTGCTAGTTCCGAAGAATGCAGACTGGGCACTCACTCCAACACAGTAAATTGGAAGCAACAAAACAAACATAAAACATATGTATATGTACAGGCATGTTTCCGGCGAATCCGGCCAACCCGAGTGCCATTGCACACAGCCGTAGCCATGCCAGGTTCAGGATCCTTGTCTATTCCACGACGCAAACAGTTGCGGGACCGATACTCTCTTGCAGGCGCATCCCAAGTTGCACAGCCGACGCAAGCTCCTTTATTCCATCTGTCTCGTGTGTTTCCCGTAGGCATCCAGACCCGCTAGTCTGTAGTTCTCAAACAATCAATCAATCGCAACCGAAAATAGCATTAATCCACACTAATGATGCTCGGAGCTATCTCCGTGATGATGATCATCCTCGAGAAAAAAGTGCTCGTACGCGCAGTAGCCGGCAAAAGCGACGGTAGCGATTCCAAGGCCCGGGAAGAGGCCCTTGAAACGATTGAAGCGGCTAAAGGGGCCCGTGTAGCGCCATGTTTCACTGGTATCTGTTAGGTATCGCCTGCTCTATAAGGAACTCTTGGTGGAGATGTCAATTGTACACGCACTTCCTGGCCCAGGGATCTTTCTTAGCCCATACTGATCGGGATGAGGCAGCGGCCTTGAAGTCTTGGATGTTGAAGCCGGTGGGGTTTCGGGTCGGCATGGCTGTCGGAAACCGCGGAGACGCGGGAAAATCGGGTGGGATCGGTGGACTATAGGACGAGAGGGACGATTGAGCTCCCTTTCGTATGGAAGTCTCGGAGAATTGAGCAGGAATGGCAGTCGAGAAGCAGGGCCGTCGAGTTGATTGAGAGTAGAACGAGAGGTGGGAAGCAAGTCGCGGGCTTGGCATGATCCCGTGGGCAGGGCACTAAACCCGATCGGAACCACTGGGCTCTTCTGCGAGGCCTCGAAAGCTGACGGAACCGAAGGCGAAGGCAGTCCAGCCCAACCCATCCCACCAACCCACGTTTTCCAATTCAAATGACTAGCTACGCCTACTCTGACGCTTACGCTTCTACTTCACTAACAACACAATGCCCCCTCCTGTCGCTAGGTATGGGCCCTCGGGCCTAGCGGCTCCTTACGCTCATCTCCAGCAGGCCCATCTTCAACAACAGCAGCAGCAACAACAGCAGTCTCAACATCACTCTGCTCATGCGCAGTCTGCGGCAGCCGCTAGTTCGGCTCTTCCTCCTCCTTCATTAGGTGGTCACCCCGGCTTCGCGGCGGGGAATCCAAATACTAATATTAATCCCTTTACGTTGTCCGGAACCAGCATCGCGAATGGCATGTCTGTTCCTGGGTTCGCTGGAGCAGGCGTTGGGGGAGGAGCTGGTGCCGCTGATGGGGGCGGAACAGGACTAGCGAGTCATGCTGCGCAGATGGGGTTCGCTCGAGGCGCACAGATGCAGCAACAGCAACTTCATCAGACGCACGACGGACGGTTAACATTGGAGAACAAGACTGGTGGTGTCAAGACAAGGATACGAGATGTTTGGAGGCATAATCTGGCTCAGGAGATGGCGACGCTGAGACAGCTCGTGGAGAAGTACCCGTATATCAGTATGGTAAGATTGGCCTGTGTCTCGAAAGGAAGCTGAAGGAGGGCGAAAAGAAAGAAAGCAACAAGATATAATCTGCGAACGGAAGAAACGAGTGTTAACTGTGCTTGTTTCGTTCCTTCAGGACACAGAGTTTCCCGGTATCGTTGCGCGTCCTATCGGTTCCTTTACAACTAAGGCGGATTACCATTACCAAACCCTCCGGTGCAATGTCGACTTGTTGAAGATGATCCAGCTGGGTATTACCTTATTTTCGCCCGAGGGAGAGGTGCCTCCGGCAACAGCCGTAGATGCCAACGGGCATCCTTTGGGCAATGCTCTGGTGCCCGCCCCCTGCACCTGGCAGTTCAATTTCCGGTTCTCGTTGGAGAATGACATGTACGCGCAGGATTCGACGACTATGCTGGCCAAGGCAGGGATTGATTTTTCGATGCACGAAAGGGATGGCATCGATCCCTTGGAATTCGGTTCTCTACTCATTAGCTCCGGCCTCGTCCTACTGGACGACGTGCATTGGATCTCCTTTCATTCCGGCTACGACTTTGGTTACCTGATGAAGATCATGCTCTGCAAACCTCTCCCAGAGAGCGAAGAGGAGTTCCACAAACTGCTTACTATCTTCTTTCCGTCGCTGTACGACATCAAATACCTCATGAAGCACGCTGGACGGAACCAAGCCGTCAACGACTCGCCTCTCACGCCCGCCGCTGCACAGGTGCTCACCAACCTTGGCCAAAAGTCGGGTTTGCAAGATATCGCGGATGAACTAGGTGTCAAGCGTGTCGGGATCGCGCATCAGGCGGGATCGGACTCGCTCGTGACCGGAGAGATTTACTGGAAGATGCGCCAGGTGGTATTCAACGGGTCCATCGACGAAGCTAAGTACTCCGGCCAAATCTGGGGGTTGAATGGCCAGATGCCAATGCTGGCGTATCACCAGCAAACACCGAATCTGAACGGGGCCACCATCTACTCTACCACACCGAGCACGCCCAACACCTCGCACATTGCACCTGGGAATCATACGCCGCAACACATCGGGACTCTCACTCCAGGAACGTATCAAATGGCCAAGTCATGAGTTTGGGAATTCCATATGATAATGCTTATTCTTCTCCCCTTGATTCATGACCTGGGAAAATTAATATGGCGTCCTGTTGCATCTTACATACGATCTAGCAGCTTCCGTGTTGCCGCGTTTCCTTTTCTCCGTTATCTCTTTCCCTCCCTTTTTTTCCTTTTCTTTCTTTTCCCTTTCTATGTCTCCGGATTGGCTCATGGGTTATTTCTCGTGTGACGCTTTCCAGTGCTCTTTGCTTAGAGGGTGTTCCGTTCTGCTGGTGTAAAGGGTGTTCGTATGTACTACTGGCTGGAGGGCTGAAAACTGCTTTATGTACAGCTGGAGGCGTTGTTCGTCTGGGGCCTGCTGGTTCTCTTTCGTCGTTGTCATGTAGGCTAGAACTGGGTTTACCTTCCAAAATATTCTTCTTGGTCTCCTCAGATGCCTTGGTTTCATCCGTCGTACCCACTTGCAGTGTGGATGCTGGGATTGACGGCTCAAAATGGTAGAGAAATACTGGTGACTGGTGCTCGTGAATGCGGAAGACTGCCCTGTAGTATCCAGCGTCGAACATTGTAGTCAAACATTGTAGTCACGAGAATTCGCTTGTCTACCGGTAGAAGTAGGACATTTCCCAAAGTCGCCACCGTTGCGCTCTCTTTAGCCCAACAAACCTCAGAGCGAGACAAATCTGGGCCCGAGACGACCCCGCAATCCGCGATAACGGTTCTCTGTAAGGCTCGCCAGCAAGCTACCGGATTGGCAAAGTCTTGCGAGCTGGATCTCCGAGCAAGCGAAACGCATTCCATTGCCGCTTTCCGACGCGCGAAGCGTGTGCCTGCGCTAGACCGTTTCCGGATAACGGATCCGTTATCGTCGAGGGGCTGCTCTTATCGACCGATGATAGTGTGCAGTGTAATGCGAATAACTCACAGAGGCATCATGGCGCCGGATCTGTGTTATCGTAGGCTGTCGGTCTCGGGTCAAGGTTAAATACCTGCTTGTCGCTCTCGTAGAACTCTGGCTTTTTCTTTATCATTGGTGTCTCTGTCCTCCGTTGGCCCTCTTTGTCCTTGCTGCTACTGGACCATCCCCGCTCTCTCGAGGAACATCATTTGGAGACTTTTTCAAGTTATCTTCACAGCCATGGTCGTAGGCCGTCTGCAGCAATTGAACTTCCAGGTCACTGCGACCTCTCCTCTTCCTCATCCCTTTGACCCTCTCTCCACCACGGAGATTGACACGGTCGTCGCCATCATCAGAAAGGAGCATGGCCAGGTCAACTTCAACGCTGTCTCCCTGTGGGAGCCGCGCAAAGCAGAGATGACGGCTTGGTTGGCGGATCCTGAGAAGGCTCCCCGTCCTCTACGTGCTGCTGATGTGGTGGTTATCGCGCCCGGAGGCAAGCTTTACGATGGTGTGGTCGATCTGGTGAACAAGAAGATCATCGAGTGGAAATACACGCCCAACGCGCAGCCCTTGATCACCATGGAGGATCTGCAGGAAGTCGAGCACGTTGTCAGGAAGGACCCCAAGGTTATTGAGCAGTGTGCTATTCTTGGGATCCCCAAAGAGGATATGCATAAGGTGTACTGTGACCGTAAGTTACTAATCTCCCGCGGCTGTCTCACGTTTCTCTTCACGAGGAAGCAGCTTGGCTGATTTGCCTTAGCCTGGACCATTGGATACGATGAGCGGTTTGGCAATGGTATCCGTCTGCAGCAGGCGCTCATGTACTACCGCCCACATGTCGATGACTCCCAGTATACCTTTCCACTGGATTTCTGCCCTATCTATAGCGCCGAGACCAAGGAGATCATTCATATCGATATTCCCAAGGTTCGGAGGCCTCTTAGCAAGGCTGCCCCGAATAATTACGACCAGCCGTCCATTGAGAGAGAGGGAGGCTATCGCACGGATATAAAGCCGATTAACATCACCCAGCCCGAAGGTGTCTCGTTCAAGATCGACGGTCGTACCATCGACTGGCAGAATTGGAACATCCATATTGGCTTCAACTACCGCGAGGGCATCGTGCTGAACAACATCACCTTCAACGACAAGGGTACTGTGCGACCCGTGTTCTATCGTCTCTCCTTGGCAGAGATGGTTGTCCCATACGGGAACCCCGAACACCCTCACCAGCGGAAGCATGCATTCGACCTTGGAGAGTATGGTGGCGGTTACATGACGAACAGTCTCTCCCTTGGCTGTGACTGCAAGGGAGCCATTCACTACATGGACGCTGCATTTGTCAACCGGGCTGGAGCCAGCACGGTTATCAAGAATGCCATCTGCATCCACGAGGAAGATGCCGGTATCCTATTTAAACATACCGATTTCCGTGATGGTTCCATTATCGTCACTCGTGGTCGCAAGCTGATCATCTCGCACATCTTCACGGCCGCAAACTACGAGTACTGCGTGTACTGGATCTTCCACCAGGACGGTACCATCCAGCTTGACGTCAAATTGACCGGTATCCTTAACACCTACGCGCTGAATCCCGGCGAGGACACCGAGAACTGGGGTACGGAAGTCTACCCGGGTGTCAACGCACACAACCACCAACACCTGTTCTGTCTGCGTGTGGACGCCAACATCGACGGGCCGCAAAACACCGTGTTCCAAGTCGACGCCACTCGCCATCCAGGAGAGGTTGGCAGTGCCGAGAACTATTATGGTAATGGCTTTTATGCCAAGAAGACCAAGTTTACTACTCCCCTCGAGGCCATGTCCGACTACGATGGTGCCACGGGCCGCACCTGGGAGATCGCCAACACGAACAAGCTGAACCCCCACAGCAAGAAGCCTGTCTGCTACAAGTTGGTCAGTCGGGAGGTTCCCCCTCTTCTCCCGAAGGAAGGATCATTGGTTTGGAAGCGAGCGGGTTTCGCCCGCCATGCGGTGCACGTCACAAAATGTAAGCTTGAGTCGTTCATACTCTCCTCTCAACAGGCCTGCCTTCCTTCTAGTACTAACCCATCATCTTACTCTCAGACTCCGACGACCAACTCCATCCCGCCGGCCGCCACGTCCCCCAGACCTCCGGCGAACCTTCCCATGGCCTCCCAGCCTGGATCCAAGAAGCCCCCGATTCCTCCATTGACAACACGGATGTTGTCCTCTGGCACACCTTTGGCATCACTCACTTCCCGTCCCCTGAGGACTACCCCATCATGCCCTCAGAACCAATGTCCCTGCTTCTGCGCCCACGACACTTCTTCAGCAAGAACCCGGTCCTCGATGTCCCACCAAGCTACGCACGGACACCATCCCAGATTGCTGCGGGGACTAGCGCATGCGCCTGCAGGAAGGGTGATGGGACCAGCGTCCTCGTTTGATTTGTGAGATAAGGTCGATATAGTTACTCTTAACGCGTTTTTTAATTTCTCGGATGTTAATTATTTATGGGTTGCAATTTGAGAAAAGGTGGATCATGTATGGAGACTGTTTTCTTGTATATAGTACTATCTAGTACCTAGTTAGGGGATGGGATGGGATACGTCTTGACGACTATGATAGCATTCAAACTGACGATTTTTCTTTTCCGGTTTTACCCTCTCTTTTTGTTTTAAAAAAAAATCTGGAGATTTTGACACGTTCAACCTGGACAGACGCTAGTGTTTTGATTATCGATACTGCGTTCGACGTTCCAATTTGCATCCTTTGCCCACCTGGGCACCAGTCTTTTCTTTCCACTTTCAGGCTGACTCCTACCTACAGTAGCCAACGTACCGGTGAGAGCTAACTGAATCCTTATCCTTTCTATCGCGGTTTCTATTTTCTGCCTGTTTCTACTAACGGAACAACGTGAGGAACATTCTAGTGTCTGCGAACGACATTGGGAGCAGCACGCACGCGTCCACTCTACCGCCAGTCTAGGAACTTTGAGGAAGCCAAAAACTCGCAATTTACGGCCATATACTGAATTGTATGCTATCTAGCATTCTCCTTGTTATGAGCCAGGCAGCAATTGCGATGGGAGGAAGTGGAAGACGTCACTGGTGACGCCTCCTAGTGCCTGCTCTCAGGTGCCTGCCTGTCCTTGACTTCTGGTTCCGGACAGACGTGCTTTGTTTACTTCGAAGCGAGGGACACTTCTTTCCGTTTCTGTTCTTCCTTGCCCTCTGACTTTGACAATAACTGTCAGCTGCACCTTCCCTGTTATTGTCCTCTTGCACTTCGCTTTGCTACTTTTGACTCGTGAGACTTCCCTTCTTCTAGCTGTTCCTACTCGAGACATCTTTCTTCCTGTTGGCTTACTCTTCTCACAGAGATCCCATTTAAGTTTGTCATCGTCTCTCTTCCCTTCTCATTCTTGAGTTGCTGTCTGGAGCAGGCTGCTTGACATCGACTTCTCTACTACTTACACGTACCGGAACAAAGTGAAGTTGGCTGAGAGCGAACTCCAGCTTGTCATTTCTCATTCTGATATAGTCTGTTCTATTTTTTTACGCCCCTTATTTCGTTTCTTTTGAATCTGTCTCCAGTTCTTCCCTTTGTTGGTCTCCTCTTTGTGGACTCTGCCGGGTCATCTCCCAGTTCACTCCACCTCTCTGTCGAGGTTGCGTCGTTTACGTTCTACTTCTGCAATCACCCTGTCTCTCAGACATAAGAAGATGGCTAGAAGCACAGGGAGCGGGAACGTGACTTCAAGCCGCGTCCAGAAGAAAGGAAAGCCGAAACGAGGTATTTATCGATTTTGCGCTCTAGTCCATATGCCCTACTGTCTCATCATCATCTTGCATGATATGGAATGTCTCACTAACAGGTGCTAGGCGCATTTACTCCACAGACAGGCGTTGATTCTAATGCCCCCAATCCCGAACCCACGGCTGCTACTTATGGACAGCCCCCAGTTTGGGCCACGGTTTGTTCAACGGAGTACCTATTATTATAACGACAGTACTTATTCTGACCGTACGTCTAGAATCGCCCAGAACTAGGTGATGCTCTTCCGTGGTTTCGCATCCGCCAAGGCGGCATTTACCGCAACGGAGGCATCTGTCTAGGAATTCTCGTGGACGGAGACGCTGGGGTCCGTTCTTATGTGGATGATGAAATAGTGATCACTAGAGTGTGAGCGATTTTCCTTGCATCCTGCTATTTACTATTCACCTTTATCTTCTTCAGCGACTCCAGCTGACCTAACTAGCGGCGGAGGGAGCGCGAGGGATAACGAGGGCAATTTCACTCCCGTAAAGGATCAGGATTCAGACAGCAGCCTCGTGAAGAGTCTTATGGCTAGTAAGCAAACGAATACGGCCGTTGGCTTGATAATCGGTTCGTATAACTCGCCCCTGGTAACAAAGTGCCCTGTCGCTGACATTGTTGTTAGGGAATAATAACAATCTTATCGGAAGAAGACTTCCGCATCGGTTCAATGTAATGGCATACTTCCGCGTCACTGACATCTGGTTCGAGAAGGTTGGAAAGTCATGTGCGAAAGTTCGTCTCGAGAAATTGGACCTCACTGAGAGGAGCTGGTGGGCAGCCGAAGATTCGCCCATGCCACTTGATATCTCGATGCGAGACTTCCAAAGACAGCCAGAGGAGTTTGAATGCCCCCGGTGTGAGCAGAAAAGCAAACATATCTATAGCGTGGGATGGATGTGCCTCAACCCCCAGTGTGCACTATTCTGGATAACCGCGTCGGGCAGCGCTCCTCAGGAGCCTCTCACATTTCATCCGGATTTTCTAGAATACCGCAACCCGCCAGATGTGACGATCCTACCTCCGTACACCCTCGCACCAGACTTACTGTCTACACTCGAAGGAGATCCAGATGCAAGGTTCCTAGAAATCGCATGGAGGGGCATTGTGTGCCCCCTTTGCGGTCGATGCATATCCAGGAAGTTCTGGCATGGGTGGAGATGCGCGGAAAACGACCACTTCTGTCCCTTCGAGAAGAGGATGGATATGAGTCCAATCTCACTGCGCTCAGTAGTGCCCGATTTCGAATTAGGCCTGGTCAAACGGCCTGTGCAATTAGATCCCAAGTACATGGCCCCAACGATCGATGACTATTCAGCATATCCGTACAGGAAGCTCACATATAAGATCGATGGAGCTGGGTTTGTTACGCACTTTGTCTCAAACAGGGTTATTAATAGTAACTCACAAGGGCCCGATAACTTATTCCAACAGCTTCAAGAGGTAGATCTTGGCCTACAACGCTATCCTGTAGGAGTGTCTGTAGGTAAGTAGATCTGAAAGAAACCTTTCTTTTTTTTTCACTTAGGTTATTCAGCAAACAGTGTTGACTGGTGATCTGCCACACTAGTCGATGGAACCCTAACTGCACAATATGCAGTAAACTTTGTGAGTTAAAAAACTGATACCTGGACTCTTTGGGGTGCTTGTTCTAGCTAACCCTCTTTGCCATTAGGGAGTGCCATACAAGTACATTGTTGATGTTGATTCCCACAGTTTCTCAGAAGCTCCTGATCAGATTCTGCAGATTCATGGACGTCTAGCCTGGGCAACAAAGCATGTTGTGTCTGACTTTGGAGACCAGTTCCTGGCCCCAAATGAGCTCCTCGCGCTGGGCTATGCTGAAGGCATGAAAATTGGGGTATGCAATGTACTCCATGGATAGAAGCACTGGAACATGGTTATAGCTACTGTACTAACTACTGCTGAAAGTACCATGATGACGGTGAAGAGTCTCTAGGCCCAACAATCGCCAGTTTATCTCTTGGAGGGAGAGCCACAATGCTGATCCGCATGAAGTTCAAGTACTATCGTGGCCACGGGAAAACATCAAAAGCTCCCATCAAGGATGACCCGGTTCTACCGAAGTGCTGCAACGAAGAAGACCGACGCATCCTAAAGCAACAATTTATGGCGGGCGATATTGGACAGGAAGAGTACGATTCGAGACGCCTTGCGCTAACCTCCAGAACTGTAGAAGCACCACCACTCATCAAGATGGAACTCAACCACGGTGACATTGTCGTCATGCACGGCGAGGGCCTTCAAAAATACTACGAGGTATGCTATATGCATTGGTTTCGACTGTTTTGCACTTCACAGGATCTGTCTAATGGTTTCTTTTCTCTTTTTGTTCAAGCATTCTGCTGCCGCAGAGAGTAGGCTCCGGTTTGCGCTGACTGCGCGTTACGTTAAGCCGGAGTGTGTGAGCCCGGAGGAGCTGCAGAAGGGGTACTACATGCCTCAGAGACAGCATCTTTACAACGGCGACTAAGAGGGCCCCAGGGTCTAGATAGTATGGCTTTTACATACATCATGTTTCTGCATTTTATCTATCCATTTGTTATTTTCCATTTGTTATTTTTGCCCCTCTGATCTAGATGTGACCTCGTTCTTTCGCTGGCGTCCTTGCATTGTTCGTCAAGAGCTTATTGACTTACCTACACATTACTGCTGAAAACAACACCCCAGATAGATGGTTCGGTGTCGGGGGGATAGTTTAGTGGAACAAATAGAAAAGCACTCGCTCAGAGCAGAAGAAGGAAGCGTATCACCAACAGCCTATAGGACTACTCTTGTCTACCACGGTACTCTTAAATTCCTTGAATCAGCAGCTATTGACTTCTAGCTAGATCTTGGCCTCCCAATTCCAATTCCAGTCCAAAAGCGCCCACCGGGAACGAATCAACTCGCAAACCCGATCAACAAGACAGCAGAGTAAAATCCAACGAGGGTCCTGGGGCTTAGTCAACTGAATCAACTCTCCCCCTAGTTATAGGCACAATAAGGAGGATGGACCGAACGCGGCTTGGAATCGTGTAGACGGTCCCGTAGAATCGGCCGTACTCTTCCGTACAGCACAGCTTGCCCGCCCAAACCGGCGGCGCCAGAGACAGAGAGCCATCCACCCGATGCGAATCCAAAGATAGCCACAACAGCGTACAAAGCGGCCTCATTGTGGGAACTAAAAGGGGGCAATCAGACGGAGCCCGCCATGACCATCAGGGTGAGAACAAAACAAGGGACAAGGAGAATGAATGTTGAAGCGGCCCGAACTGAACCCGCCACAAAAGCCCGGGAGGACTTCGTCCTAGAGAAAACTCATACCCGTTCAGGACGGGAAGGGAATAATAGAACTGAGCGGTACGTCTTGAGGGGAGAGACGCGTAGCGGAACGTATGTTGGGAGGAGCGCCACGCAGCCTGACTGAGGACGACGATGCAAGAGGAGGGGAGCAGCTGCGGCACTTCACTTTAGTATCATTGTCGATGGAGTCAAGCATCCGACAGGCATGATTAGGGCTTGGCTTGTGTCGTTCCTCAGGGGCGTGTACGAGGACGCTGTTCAAGTTGGCAAGGATCGACCTGAACTGCGCAGATCAATCCCGATAATAATAATTATTATTTGGACAGCGTGCGCCCTCGGAGCCGGTCAGCCTTAAGGAGTGATGACCGTTGTTAGCCCCGGCAGTGCGTACCGGTACCGCATTTGTACCGCGGACTCCGGTGCGCGCCCAAGTACTGGTACAAACCCCAGACAAGGCGGAGGCTGATTCGGAGTCGCTTGTTCCATCCATCTCTGCCTCTCTCTCTCTCTCTCTCTCTCGCTTCTCCATCTCCATCTCAACTCCTTCGCTTCGTCATCCCTCGTCCCCTCTGCATCCACAGTGTCGCGCTCTTTTGTTTTTCCTCGGTTCCTTTATCCCCTTGCGGGACAGCTCACCATTAACTCCGCTAGTTCCCCTGTTGCTCTCTCTAGTGTACCACTGCTGCCTTTCCACTGGTCGTCGCTGCATGGCTGTGGGGGAGGAGATGCCTAGAACTGACCGTCACCGACGGCTCCGACCTTCTGCGTCTTCACGCCATCCCTGATGAGGCTCAAATGAGTGCCGTCGCCCGTCTCTGTCAAATCCATCCAGACTTTGTTACTGGCGCACCGTTTTGACTTCTCTCTCTTTTCCTCAATCTTCGCCCTTGTGTCTTCCTCTTCGCGATCGCCGGGTCGATCTTCCTGTCCCCGCTCACTTCCCACCCCCGACAACTCCCCCGTCACTGCTCTCCTCAGCCGACATAAATTTTCCAGAGGCTGAGGACCACGGGTGGAAGGACGCACAATGTCGCATTATCATCAGAACGGCCATCCGGATTACTACGCCCGTACCCAATATCCTTACCCGGAGGTTCCGCCTGTGCGAAGAACTCCTAGCTTCGATAATGGTGATGATGCTAAGCTGGTCGACGAGTCACACGCCAATAACGCCAATGCTACGGACTGGAATTCGCAACATTCCGTGCATGGGAGTAGCACATCCGGCGGTGGATATGATGATGACATAATTTCCTTGTACTCTCAAATGTCGACCTCGAGTACCATCCCCAGTCGCGCTTCGTCTCATGTCACTTATCTGAATCAGCCGGTCCCCGCGTCGTCTCCCTCCCAACCGACCTACAATCCTCAGCACTTCGGCCCCCCGCAACATCAGTCTCAGTCGCAGCAGCCCGCGCCTTACAATCCTCCGAATTATTCTGCATCTGTCCGCTCTAACCGCCCATACCATACGTATAATCCAGCTGCCTACCAGTCGACGACGACGAACGCCCTGGGATATGGGCCGACAGGTGTCCAGCGACAGTCAAGCGCAGCTTCGCAGTACCGGTACCCTCCGCCGTCGCCGACCGCAGCACGGAATCCAATTTCTTCCCCCGAACAACCGGCTCATGGCTATTCCCAAGAGCCCCCGCCTGTTGTCCCTCCTGCGGGAACTGCGACGTACCCAGACCGTGTCCTCCCTCAATCACCCATGCGAACCAATTTTAACGTTAATATCCCCTCCTCCGTCGATGAGCAGCCGCCAGAGCCGCCCGCGCATTTGTCCCCCACGGAGGAATCTCACGGGGGTCAGTTAAGCAGCTCTTGGTCCAGGTCGCGGCATTATCTACCGAGGTTGCCTCCAGAACAAAACCTGCCCGTTCGGACGGATACGTTGAGTCGTCATCCTCATTCCCGGCCTTTGCCAGGCCCACCATCTCCAGGCGCGGAACCGTCCTCGCAGCCGTCATCTGGATCGGCAGAGGAGCCGAGCTCGGAACAGCTAATGGACGAATTGGAGGTCGCTATGGCCAACGGTCGATATGGCGGGGCGTATCCTAACGGAAACATGGCGACAGACACCGGTCAACATGTCGACTACGACGCGTATAACGATGACAGTGACCCAGAGGCCGCTGCGGGGCTCGCCATGATGAGACAGGATGAGGAGGAGGAACAGGCTTGGGCGGGGCGGCGTCGTGCGGAAACAGGAGCTAGTGCTGTTCCCACTGCTAACGCTTCGCCGTTTATTGACCGCAGTGACCGCAGTGACCATAGCAGTGAAGATGGTGTCAATGCCGACCTGGCTCTGTACAGTGGAGGCTACGAAGCTAATCTTCACTATGGGAGTCACCTTGATCTGGGCCGCACAGATGACGTTGCTGACAATGCGTTCAGATCCAGTGCGGATGGATCAGATTATCCGTCCGCGTCCTGGGATCCGGTGTATCCTCCCTACTCGGACCTCCCTTCGGACACGAGGGTCGACGCGGCCGGTACAGGTGGTCTGGCGCCGCCCGGTTCGATGGGTCGGAAGCTCAGCTTTGACTACGGCGATGAGGTCGATAGTTATCTGGATGCCAGCACGCCGGAACCTAGCCGATCCGACAGTGACAGTCTGGACAGGGAAGAACCGAAAGATCTCTTCTTCCATCCCGGCATGCGGCCACTGCCACCGCCGCCTGTGGAGCCAGCGAACAACCGTAATGTCATCCAACACCTGATGCCTGCGGGAACGTACCGCCATCAGGAACAGGATAATGAATTCGCCCAGTACTCCAACCACAATCTCTACCCGATCTCTCCGGACTCGTTTGGACAGACTGTGCACAGCAGCTCACCCGTCCCACGGTCTACATCCTTAACGAGCCAGTCTCATGGACCTCGTGCTGATACGCCTATTAGGTCGAAGACCGACGCCGACCGCGAGAAGTACAGGGCGCAGCAGGAACTGCTTCTTCGCCAACGCGGATTGGACGTACAGCAGGCCCAACAGGCCAGTTCCATGGCCCTCGATCTTCCCACCATCCCCGCCGGACGACGAAAGAAGTTCAACCCGGCAAAGCTCTCGTCGGAGCAGTTTAAAAAGTGTGCCGAGCCGTGGGCCCTCAGCGCCGTGCTTGCGTGGGTCAGAGAATTGAGTGAAGATGAGACAGATCTCAGAGAGAGCACCATTGTCGATGCCATCGTCGCTCTATTCACTCACAAAGTGCCCACAATGAACGTGGCAGACGCAGAGACCCTCGCTGCCAAGGTTGTCGCCGGTATGCTGAAAGAACAAGCCCTGGTCCAGGAAGAAGAGTGGGTGAAATTCGGGTCCGGATCGCTATCCGGAGTGCTGTTCCAGCTCACCGGAACCGGTTGTTACTCGTCGCGGCTGCACATGCAGGAGACCGAGATCTTTGGTCGATGCTACTCACACCACTGCATGAGAACCTTGAAGAAGGTGAACTTGAAAGCGCAGATCCTGGAGCCTCAGAAGAAGGTCGAAGACTGGGTTACATTCTACAAAGTTCCCAAAGAGGTGTGGGAGTCGTATCCCAAGAAAGAAGTCGATCGTCAGAACAACCTGCACGAGATCGTCACGACCGAGGACTCGTTCATTTCGCAACTAGACGTGCTTCGCAAGCTCTATCGAGACCAGCTGGCGCATATGCAGCCTCCCATTATTCCTGCTAAGCGGCTAGACAAGTTCCTGAAGGACGTCTTTGGCAGAGTGGACGCGGTGAAGAAGGTCAACGAGGATTTTCTCCTGGCACAACTCAAGTATCGCCAGAAGGAGCAGGGCCCATTCATTGCTGGATTCAGTGATATCTTCAGAGAATGGATCCGGAAGGCCAAGACGGCTTACATTAGCTACGCGGAGACGTTCCCCCATGCCAATTACGCGGTGCGTCGAGAGGCGGAGAGCAATACGCGTTTCCGCGAGTTCCTGAACCGTGTTCGTGACGACAAGTTGTCGAATCGTCTCGGCTGGGATACATACCTTAAGGCTCCCATCACCCGGATCCAGCGCTATACGCTTTTGCTCGCAACGGTGCACAAGAATATGGTGAGGGACACGGAGGAGAAGACAAACCTCGAGCAAGCGATTAAGGAAATCAAGGTCGTGGCGCTGGAATGTGACAACAAGGTTGGTGAGATGACCAAGAAAGTGGATCTCCGCGAACTAGCACACAAGCTGCAGCTCCGGCCAGAAATGAATAAGGAAGTCGAGTTGAACCTCGAGCATTTGGGTCGCGAGATCGTCTTCCGAGGCGATCTGCAGCGGCCAGGTACACGTACTAGGTTCAGTCTCGTGGATACACATGCCATTCTGTTCGACCATTATCTGGTGCTGGCCAAGGCCAAGACTGCTATAGTGAGGGACACGTCGAAGGCGGTTAAGTATGCTGGCTACGACGTTTCGAAGCTGCCCATTCCCATGGACCTGTTGGTTCTGGAGAGCACCAACGACGACCCCGTGGTCAAATCGGCAGTCAGGGGTGTGGCCGCAGTCGGGGGCTCCAATGCACTCGCACAGGCAAATAACGGCAACCAAGCTCTTGGCCCTGCGCCTACCGCCGTCGAAAGTTCAAGCGATAAAGTGCTCTATCCATTTAAAATCAAGCACCTCGGCAAGTCCCCTACATACGTCCTATACGCCTTCTCTGCTCAGAACCGGTTGGAATGGTGCCAGAAGATCACCGAGGCGAAGACCAGACATGCGCGCGCTCTCTTCGCGCAGAATGCGGAGCCTTTCTGTCTGCGCGTTCTTGCCGATACCGCGTTTGGGTATCCGGAATCACTGCCTTCCAGGGGCGTCATGATTCAGGGGACCCCGATCGATCGAGCTATTAAGGAGGTAGAGGAACAGCATCCATCTGGACACAATGTGAGGCCTGTCTGCAGGACTGAGGTTAATTGCGCGGCGGTCTTCCGGCAGTCATCGTCGGGGCAGTTGATCTGTGCCGTTGGTACGGATTCTGGGGTCTTCATGTCCCCGTACGGTAACCCCAGGGGCTGGTTCAAGGTATACCCTCTTTTCTTTCTTGTATACTTTAATTCTTTTATTTACACCGTTTTCTCTATTTCCAAGCGTACTGACCACTTTATTTTCCAGGCTATTAAAAATGTCCAGCGCGTTACCCAAATTGCCGTATATGAGGAATTCAACCTCTTACTTCTCATAGCTGACAAGGCTTTGATCTCTTATCGACTCGACACTGTATGCTCTACCAATGGCGGGCCGCCACCGAGCTCGCAGGACTCTGCCAGGCAGGCACCGCAGAAGCTCTCTGGGGGCCGCGAAGTGGGATTCTTTGCACTTGGACGGCTGAAGGACCGGACTCTGCTTCTGTACAAGAAGCGGGATGGGCTGTCATCTACTTTCAAGGTTTGTCTTCTGGTGTCACTTTTGCTCTTTCTTCTCTCTCCCCCCTCCCCCTATGCATCATACTTACAAGCTGGTAGATTCTTGAACCTGTTCTTCAGAAGTCGTCAAGCACGCGCAGCCGTTTAAATATGTTCCGCTCTCGAAACACTGAATTCTTCCGCGAGTTCGACGAGTTCTACATCCCGGCCGAGAGTTACGCGGTGAATATCTTCCACTCCTCGCTCGCTGTTTCAACACAACGCGGCGTAGAAGTCCTTACCCTCGACAAGAAACAGCCGTGGTCTGTCCCGGAACTCCGCTCCGAAGCCCCCGAAGCGCAAGCCTACCTATCCAGCATAGCACAGCGCATCAGAGACCTGCGCCCGCTGGGCATGTTCCGTCTCAGCGAAAGCGAGTTCCTGGTGGCATACAGTGAGTGTGCAGTGTACGTCAACAAGCACGGCGATGTATCCCGCAGCGTCGTGATGGAGTTCGTTGGCAAGGCGCAGACAGCCTCTCTCTACGGGAAGTTCCTTGTCCTTTTCAACGAGGACTTCGTCGAAGTCCGCAACGCAATGAACGGTCGTCTCAGGCAGGTGATCCCTGGACGACACGTTGTCTGTCTGGACAGTGGTGGCCATTTCCCCGCGTCTAGTAATGGTATCGCTAATGGTATCTCTGACGCGAACAAAACGGGTCACACTGTCAAGTTCTCTATGCAGCATCCTGAAAATATAGGGAATCGGGTTATATTGGAGTTGATTGAGAATGGGGTGCAGACGGATTGATTTGTTTGTTCTCTTTTTTTACCTTCATTTCTCTTCTGTTGTGTATCTTGTTTTCTACGGCGTTGCTGCATATACCTATTTTGTGTTTTGTCTTTGGGCTTAAATGGTTGGTAGCACGGATATGGTGTTACATTACTTCTTTTTTGCTGTTGTCATGTATGTTTCTCCCTCTTTTTTTCTCCTAGCTACTGCATTTTGTCTCTGGTGCAATGTTTTCCACTTCTCTTTTTTTTTCCCCTTTTTCTTTGGACACTGCTTTCCTGAGATACCTACAGTTTCTTGGTATATATCCTGGTATTAACTGATTTGATTAGTATGATTTGATATGAATGGTATGATACTAGCATGATACGATGAAATTATATACTTCCTTTTCCTATCCCACGGAATCCACTTGTACCTACTACCTACCTAGGTAGGTTTCTCAATGAGTATGCATATTATCTAGCGTATACAGCATGTCATGTTGGGATGTCAATCTCCGCGATCCTACAGTACCCCCAGTATATCACGCGTGGATGAACGGATGGTAGTAAACTTGGATCGCAGGGTAATTAGGTCATGTGGATTGAACTAAATCGACTGATGCCTTGCTTCGGGCTTGCTCTAGTTATGTATCCAGAAATATGAAAATTTAATGGAAATAATGAACAAAACAATAAAAAGTAAAAAATTGAAAAGAAAAAAAAAAGGAAAGAAAGAAGGTGCGCAGCGCAGCTATATGAGATTATTCAAACCCCAAATTCCATATATACTCCCTACATACAACTGTGTAGAAACAGAAGAATCAAATACATAGGTACCAAGGACGACAGAAAAGAAAAAGAGTAAAGCTCATGACTGTATGCAAGTTCATGATTATGACTCGAATTCGACCACCTTGCTAACCACGCTATCATTCGGCGAGTCCTTTCGCTGTGTTTGCAGTTTCGCTGTCGTCCCTGTCATCGTATTGGCAGCACTAGCACCGTGCTCGTGGTCATGATCATGGTCGGACCCGCCAATGACTTCGTTCTGTCCCTCTTTGCCCCGGATACTGACCACCTCTGCTCCCTCGAGGAGGTCGCGGTCCCTCTCGCGGACGCTGCGACGCTCCGGGTCCGCACTGTAAGCGCCTGCACCCCAGGAAGCGACACCGCCGACCATAGCGGGTGTGCTGGATGGTCCGCCGGGGTGACGAGGTTCGTAGTCCTCGTCATCATCTTCGTCGTCATCGTCGTGGTGCTCCCCGCGGGCTATGGCGTTGCGTTCCATTTCACGCTGGGCTTCGTCCATTCGTTTCTTGACTTCGGCGGCCATGCGGATGCCATCGGAGACGACGTTGTCGAGGACGCCGCGGAGGCCCTTGCCCGGCGGGACGATGCCGGCGGATGCACCGGCGACTGGGGCGCTCGAGAGGCCGATGAGCTGGCCTGGTTTGAGGGCCCCGATGTTGGAGAATGTGGTCAGGTTGGAGGAGAGGGAGGATGCGGCGGCGAGAGATGCGGGGTGCGGACGATCGGAGAGGTGGAAGGAATGCGGGAAGTACGAGCCGAAGAACTGCTCCAGGAGTTCGTCCGCCAATATGACCATACGGAAGGTGGGGAGGGTAATGTGGAGAGGATGGTCGGGGTCAAGTGCCAGATTGGCGGTTTCTGACGACGCTCGATTCGATTTCTTCCTATTCTCCAGCTGTCGAGCACTGTTCGACTCCGTCGAAGAGGTTGGTCCGGATGAGCTCTTAGATTCAGTCTTGGAATCTTCATCCATTTCGATCAAGTCATCGTCATCATCCCCGATGCTAAATGCGCCCAGTTTATCTGCGGCGTCTTCGCTGGCTTTCTCTTCCGCCCGCTTTTGATTTTCCAGATGGCTGGGATCGGCATATTCGAAGCACCGGCGGATGAACGAGCTGACACTTCCTAGGAACCTTTCGTCCGGGCTTAGTCGGCCCCTCTCCATCGTGCTCCGATCATACGGACCACTTTGTTCATCCAAGGATTGCGTTGGCGTGATGTGACCCTCAAAGCCTCGCCGTGAGAGGAAAAGAAGGGCCTCGGACATCTTGAGGATCCCTTCCCGGTCCACTTGGCCATCACCGTTGTCATCGTACAGGTTGAAGAAGTAGTTTATATTATTCATAATATCCGGCGTGCCCTTAAGGCGGGCCAGCCCATTGACGACATTCTGCAGGCTCAGTCCTTCCGAAGGATCAGTAGCCCATTTGCGGAACAGTCGCTGCAGAAACTCATGGTCTGCCGGTTCGGGTTTATTGTCCCCCCATTGGGATGATGACGTCTTGTTGTTGAAGCTCTTTATGCTGGACGAGCTGCGGTCAGTTGATTCCTTTCGCGATTGACTTGGAGAGTCGGTAACTGCCCATCTGGCAGTGATCGCCAGGAACTCCCGAAAAGCATCGTAATCCATATGAGTAGGGCTCGGGCCAAGTCCGACACGCCCAGTTTCCCTTTCCGCAGGCGGTCCAAGAACCGAGATACGTTCAAATCTCTTCTTCTGCCGTCGCTTCAACTCTTCTTCAATTTGTCTCTGCCGCTGTTGCCGATCATAGAGAACCTCATAGAACCGGTCGTAGATCGTGCCCAGATCTTCAACACTCAAGCACTTACTATCAGGACCCAGATTTCGGATGGAGGTGCGTTTCGCAAAGCTCTCAATATTATCCAAGACGGCCCCCTTATGCTTTTCGCGCTGCTCTGTGATGGTACTGTGTGTTATCCCGGAAAATTCCTTAAATGCCACCACCATCAATTCCTGGAACCTAGTGATAGCTCTGAGTTTCGGATTCTCTGACCGCGGATGAGCGGACTCGTCCAACCGAGAAAAGTACGACTTCAGCACTGAGATGAAAGAACCATCATCTTGCACGTCGAGAAGTTCTTCTCCGTTAATTCGGAGGATAGCCAGTCCGACTTGGAAAAGAACCTTTGGCCCCTCAAGGAAGAATACGTCCAAGACGCGGAACGCAAAGACCAGGGGCATCGAGTTGATATATAGAGAGAGAAACCAAGGAAGAGAGACGACGGATAGCTGTACGTCTGACTTGTCGAGATGCTCCCACAGAACGGGCATGGTTTTCTCAACAAGCGATTCGAAAACCTTCTGATCCAGCAGAGTACCGTACATTGTAGTTGAGTAATAGCCCGGAAGCAGGCGGTCACAGAGCACCGACAAAAGGAAAAAGGCTTGCACCTCGGACATATATCTGATGCAGATGTCAATGACGGGTGTCCTATGGAAACTTGACAGGAAGTGCAGCTCACATTAACAAAGCCGCGACAACAATATTCATGGCCTGGCAGTATCCAATCTCGGCGTTGACCCAGCTGTAAGCTGTAAGGACTCTCCGCAGTCGGCCAATGCCCTCATCGCTTTGAAATCCAGCATATTCTGGTAAACTCCTATTCAAATCCTTTTCGATCTCATCGATGGCCAGGGACTCGCGCCCTGAAAATTTGGCCAAGGTCTCCGTGTAAAGTTTAGGTGACCTCACGCGCAGGTAGAGCGATCCAGAGGTCAACTCCCAAATCTCTCCCCGCAAGCGGTTCGGCAATCCGACTCGAATTAGCTTGTGGAACGTCGGCTGGCGAACGAGAGTAACATTGCGGCCATTTTCTGCTCAAAGATCAACAAAATATTCCCAGAAAAAGGCAAGCTACACCTGAAGAAAGTAAGAGCAAATACCTCTAAAATATTCTCCCCAGAGTCTCATTTTACTCCGGTCCCGAAGCTTACGAGCATCGCCTGGATAACGATAGATCATGCCTAACCCAGCATCCGGTGGCTGTCGAACTTCAGCAGGATTGTCGCCATCTTGCGCCTTTGACTTTGCACCTGAAAGAAGATACTCGGAATAGCAATCCAAGACGACAACGCGCAGATTCTCGATTTCTTTCATGCATTCCCGCAATCCTTTCTTAAGACCGTCACAAAACTTTTCACACGCATACCTGCTGCTGATCAGTCGGATAGTAATTCGCTGAGGAACGAAAGCGTTATCCGACTGTTTCCCCAAGGCACCGTTCCAGGTTGTCAGGGCGAGTGTGAATACGTGGCCGAGACTGTTGAGTCGTTCCACCCGACGGACGCAAGAGAGGGGGAAAGTGAACCCATTCCCCGAAGGGCCCGTGCCATTGGTCTGGCCACTCCAAGCTGTCGAGGCACTGGAGCTCGAAGATGGCGCAAAACTGGTCGGTTGCGTGGAGAAACAGAGAAATCTCTCACTCAGGTGGAGACGGCCGGCGTACCGGCTTCCCTCAGGGTCGAGAACGCGAGATCGATCTCCTTGCGAAGAAGTGGTATGCGGCGGCAGGAGGATTAGTTCAGCAGTGATTTCCTGCAGAGGGTTCTGGGAGTCAGGGAGGCGGAATTGCTGGCGGAACAAGGATGATTTGGAGGGATTTCGATCGGAGGTAGTCAGTGTCGGGAGAGTGAAGTTGGCAGGGTCGATGAACGACTGAGCCTTCTGAACGAAAGACTGAAACATCATGCAAAGAGAGAAAGCAGCGATTTATACGATGCGATGGGGCTGGGTGGCTGATAGAGCTGTGGGACGGAGGCACCAGTCAGTAAGCTCAGGTAAGCTCAGGGAGTGATGCCTGCAACTGAGCAACTGGATGCAAGGACGCCCATACGAGTGAACAAGCAGCCTACAGGCATCGTAGGAGCTATAGTAGCACGGTGTGCAACTCCATGCGGTCGTAGCAAGAAAATTGGCGAAGGAGGTTCTCGCAGGGCGGAGATTCCACTGGGACTACTACCATGACCTCTTTGCTCCTCCTCCAACGGGTATTCTTATCGCCCAGGCTTCCGGCAGGCCGTCACGTGGGAGCGCGCAGGTGACCGGTTTCAGGGCGTCCACCTGCGTCGGATCCTGGTGATGATTCTTCCAGGTTCTTCGCTTTATGGTCCACTGCATAAAGACAGCAGCAGTAGGTGGTGTAAAGACCGTCCGATGTGTAGATTCAGTTCCACTACCTACTACTTTACCCAGCATCTGGGTGAACTGCCTCCCAAAGCTTTGAAAATACGAATATATTGCGACTACTGCCAAAAGGCCAACAAACTACAGCCACGAAAGGAGAAAGGACATTCTGCTAGAAGATAAGGAAAGGGAACGAGTGGATAGTCCGAAACCAAAGAAAGAAGAAAAAAAGGGCGTAAAATTAGTGATGATGATGAAGAAGAAGAAGAAGAAGAAGGGTAAAATCATTCGTAGGCCTGTGTTACAATCCCTCCCTCCAGACATGCTATTGAATATATCGTTAAATTGAGCCTCTCGCTTCGAACAGAAAAGATCCCACATATCTAGTTCTCGCGGTCTTCCTCGTACTTTGGAGGAAGCTCGTCGTCCATCAGAGCTTGTTTCTCGGAGTCGGACGCTGATTCCGACAGGGCGACAGATCGCTCAGAACCCGATCGGCGGTAGCGGGTCCACAATAGGACAATGAACTGGCCGACCAGCATACCGACAGCGCTCGCAGTCAAACCGGCTAAAATACCCAGGGCAGCCGGAATCACAACGAAACGGATAGCGCGGGAAACCCAAGAAGGAGGGTGATGATGGTGGTGGTGGTGGGCCCACATGGGACCAGGATGACCTCCGTTCCAGAACGATGGGCGATCGCCATCGACCGGGGGTGGTGGCGGTGGGGGGAAAGCAAAACGTGAGGGGACATTCGGGTTATCGCCATGGGGCTCATGATGAGCTTGGTGAGGCATACTCGGGCCACCGTGACAGCCCTTAGATCCGGATATCTTCGATCCCATCTCACGCATGCGGGCGGCGGTGGCAGCAAGGAGACCCCGGACACGGGTGAAGAGAAGGGTCTTCAAACAGCTGGGGCTTCCATGGCACTGTCTCCACGACAGGTTGTCGGATGTGTTCTCCTCGACCCCGGTTTTTGCCATGAAAATCTCGCCAGTGGTATCCCGGACAAGGACGATAGCGATGGTATCCAATGGAACGGGACGTCCATCCAGATCCAGGACGGTGAATCGAACTGTTGACATCTCAAGAACCGGGTCTTCCGATGGAATAGGCAGAGGCATCACTTCGATCAGGTGGCCCAGGCGAATAGGCTCGGACTCCTTGCCATCGAGTTCTCGACGTTGGACTGCCTCAATTGTCACTGGAGGTGCAGGGAAGATCTGGCCACCGTTGGCTCGCAGAATGCCGTCTTTTGCAGAAAAGTTGAACGACTGCGCACCACCTGTCAGTACAACAAACTGAAGTATAGAGATCTAGTAGAGGATGCGACATACGAGAGAAGTTTCGTAGCCATCAGACCAGCCGACGCTCCCATCTTGCTGTACCTCTCGGAACGGACATTCAGTGCAGCGCAGAGTAATCATCTGCTGCTTGGTGTCAAAAACCTGGACGGGGTCGACGAGGGCGGAATCCGCCTCCGGGGCAACCGCATCTACTTCCTCGACATTTGGGACGACCAAGAACGCGTTGGCGCACAAAGCGACGCCAGCTAGAAGGAACGAACGAACGAACATCATCGATGATGGGTTGGAATTAGGATCAGAAAACGATAAGAGTGGACATGGAGGAGCATGAAAAGGCTCGCGGAGCAGCAGGACGAGAGATAACAAAGGAGGGATCAGAAGACAGACAGCCTCCAGGCTTGAAGGCGTGCGTCAGCTGCGTCAGAGCGGCCGGGCTGTCATTGGCCGGGAATTATTTTTGGCTGCCTGTGACGCACGCGGGTCACGTGGGTAGCCCCGATCCAGGGAGCTCAGCTCAGCTTACAGAATACGAATAGGTACATCCATGATATTCGCCAGCATTGGCATTGGCATTGGCATTGACGCATCCTCTCTACCGCTACGCTGCTGCGATCACCCAAGTGCCACCCGGTCTACATCCAGCCACTGCCCGATCTGATAATCCAATGTCTGCACCCACCGAACTTCCGACAGCCGCTTCTCTCGCAGCGCGACAAGAACGTCCGCTGGTATTTCGTTGGCCTGCATCCACTTCCGGGTCTCCATTGCAGCCTTGACTACGTAGCACAAATATATGAGCAGAAGAGCAACTGCCGCCAGTGCGATCGGCCACCAGGAAGGCGGATATTTCCGCTGTGCTTTCTGCACCACGCTGCGAAAGGTCTGAATGAGTCTGTCAGTACCAGTATCACCGACCTCCGATGTTGGCATTCCTGACGATTCAGTTGTCTCAACAGTCGAGGAGTCGATTGTCTGCGTGGAGTGGTCGCATGGAATCCGCTTCTTAGCCGGGATCGGGGCCAACTTACGTTTTAACTTCTCATTCTGGCTGTCGACCTTGTCTTGCTTTGGCCGCGTCAGTCTCACTGGTGGCAATGCTCCTGTACGCGACCGCTTCATGTGTGGTTGATATGCCGCTGGAGTCTCTTCGCCATTGCAATTGGGATCGCTAGGGTGGTCAGCGCGTCCACAAGAGTTGCAGAGATCCAACTTTCCAACAGATGCAGGTAGGTATAAATCGTCAGATCCAGCATCCGGTTCCGTCGGTTTGCATTTCGGCCGCTTTCGCGACGGCTCCGGAACCCCGGGTAGTTCTGGCTGGGATGCGGTTGGGTCGGACTGGTTCTCTTGCAGTATCATTTTGATCCATTCCATTTGGATCATGTCCGGGTCAATATTGACGTCCATTGGCTCCGGCGCTGGGACAGATTTCGTCCAGTGATACACGTAATTAAGCTTCGACTTGTTCGGCGACGGCAGTTTCGGGGAGCCCGTATCACCCTTCCAAGAAGGGGCGATTATAGAAGAGCCCGAGTCCGAGGCCGAGTCATCGAGATCGTCGTCGTCAGGTCGCATGACACGCTCCAGGTGAACCTGCAGTTGATCTGGCTCTCCGTCTGCCGCGTCGGGCATAGGGATTTCCCTGGAACGTGCCTCCGGAGGGATGTCCGTCATTTCCAACTCCACCGAGAATGGCTGCTGCGGTCCATTCCCAAAATCTGCTTCTGGCAACAATTCGCGGTGGATAGCAGTCTGGTGGTTGAGCTGTGCAAAAGCTTCTTCCGTTCGTTGCATCGTTTCCAGAGCACGTACCAGCTTCATCTTCAGCATTCGGTTCTCATCGTTCAGAACCCGCCGGCTCTCTTCCACCTCGAAATTCGGCCAGCCCGTACGGCATGCATTCCTATCCAGCTCTAGCCACTTAATCTTGTCGACGAGCGACTGGACCTTGTGACGAAGATCACCGACCTGCTTGTCTCTGTCAGCGATCAGCCCGTTGAGCTTCTTCTCCTGCCGAAGAAACGTCTTCATACGCTTCTCGCTGGTTGCGCCCTGTCGCTCAAGGCGCTCATTATCCTGCTCAGCCTGCCGGATATACTCCTCGTTCTTATGGTACATCCTCATAGACTTGTAGTAGGCGTGCTTCAGGTCTCGGATCTCCCGCGCCTGCTCCTCGGCTTCCAGGCGTCGCTTCTGGTCCTGCGCAACAACGTCTTCCATCGTTGTCTCCAACCATTCATTTTCCTTGTGTAGGTTGTAAACAACCTTCTCCAGCTCGCTGATCTCACCTAGATTTACCACCTTCTCTTCCTGGAGCTCCGTGCATTTCTGCTCCACGGCACGGATCACCTCCTTCATTATGCGGAGCTCGTCTTGAAACTTACCGTTCTGCTGCTTTAACTCGTTCCAGTCCTCCTTCATTTCTCCCAGCTCGCGCTGCGTCGCGATTTCCTGCGTACGCTCGCCTGCCAGCACCCTGAACTCTTCGTCGCGCTGCGCTTGTTCTAGTAGCATCGACGCTAGCGTCATTAGTTCCTAAATATTTTCGTAGAGCGTACAATAATTAGTCAATTGTTATCGATTCTTCCCTCTTACCCGTTTTTCTTTTCTCTTCTTTGATTCGGGGGGGGAGGGGGGCAACTTGGACTCACCTGTTGCGGTAGTTGACTCAGTGCCTCCTGGCTGGGGACAACGGCCATGTTCATATCCCCTTCTCTATCCATGTTTAGGAACTATAGGTTAATGGGTAGCAGCCGAATCAGAATTGCTTCTGCGCAGTCTCTTATTTGCGCTTACCTCTTCGACCTGGGAAACGCGTAGCACTTCTTGCTCTATGAAACAATACGGTAATCGGGGTATCTGGAGATGCTCTTACCGTTAATATGGCTTAGAATCAATCAAATACCGTACATATAATGGCACCGAACCTGAGTAACCTAGAGATAGGACGGAATAAAGTAGATGAATAAACGAGTGGAAGATGAAGTCGTTCAAATTTTAAAAATATCGAGTGCAACGCTGAGAATTCAGGACCACGTCCTCGGGCTTATATACCCGTGTATAAGTACTTGGTTCATCGCTCATTGTTCTTTGTTGGAAGGAAATCAACAAAGGCATTATCTGGGCTTGACTAAGTTCGTTATGACTTTCGTCTTATTGTTGTGCGGATGATACCTGATTCAGACAAAGGGTTCTGTTCTGCCTCAGGACAAAGGGCGCGGCTCCATTCGTTCATTGTATTCTTGTCAAGTGCTTGGTCGATAGTATAGAATGAGATAAGGAGTATAATGACAGTGACATAGGCCTTCTGCAGTCACCAGAGCTCTTCAGCAGCTGACGCGGAAAGAGGCAGCAAGCTGATTCCATACGTACAGTAGCAGTCAGTATGTACATACGCGCCTGAAGCATTAATGAGGAGCAGTCAAGTCTGTCAATCAGCTAGAGTTTCGATTTCTTCCCCTTCACGCCCTCAAATTCTCCTCCCGACAACAGGAAATCGGGGTACGAGAGGTCGCCGCTAATGCGCCACGAGGCACCGTCGACTGCACATTGATTCCAGTAAGTAATTTGCTAAGACCTTTTTAGGGACAATAAAAGACCGGGCACAATGGCCGGGCCATTATAGAACGAATCTAACATACCAACTAGTGTTTGTCCACTGACATAGCTGCCCGTATTCGAAAAAAGGTAGACCGTCGCATCCGCTATGTCTCTCACAGATCCCAGGCGGCCAAGTGGTTGGGATTTGATGGTAGCTTCCTTGATATCTGGGGGGAGAAGACGGTCGAGGCCCTGTTGTTGCACATTAGCACATCCATGATTCTCAAAGTGAACAATATCCAAGACACCATTGATGACAAGGGTTGGCCAACCTCTGTGCCCGCAATCGGCCCGGGCGAAATGATATTTGAAGTTACTCCCAGGGGTCCAAATTCGAGAGCTACATTGTTCGATAGTGCATCAATGCCAGCCTTGGCAACCGACACATGTGTCTGGAAGGGCGCCCCTCTGTAGTGGAGTGTGGCACTGATGAAGATGATTCTCCCGCCCGTTCCAGCTGGAGGGCGCTTGTCTAGGAACAGACACAGAATTCATCAGAGAGCGCCTCCATTGCAAGAATCAGATAACTCACGGGTCTTCGGATCAACTCTATGCTTTTCCCCGGATCGAACGAGATAGGGCAGGGTGGCCTTGACGGTGTTGTAAGATCCTAAGACGTCGATGTCTATCACTGATTTGAACGCGTTCACAGAGAGTTGGTTGATTGAAGCGAGAAAGTTTCCAGCTGCGCCTGCACTATGGACACAGATACAAATGTTAGTTTCGATGTTAGATGTTTTCTAATCTCCCAGCCCAACAGGTCAGCAGAGTATGGACACATACATCACGAAGTCGAGCCCACCCAGCTCCTTGACACAGCGCTCAACAGCTTCCTTAAGGCTATCGTATTTCCGCACATCTACAGCACCAATACCGATGACTTTGGCGCCAGTTCGAACACTCGCAATGTCCTTCGCGACGGTTTCTGTCTTCTCGACATTTCTTCCCACAATGCAGGCATCGGCGCCAAGGTGAACGAGAGCACGGACTTGGGCTGAGCAGATAGTGCCGGCACCCCCAGTGCAGAAGACGACCTTGTTGTCTTAATTCGATATTTCGAGGTTAGAAGCGACATCCACACTGGTATTCTGCTGTGATCTAAGAAAACGGGGACTTACTAAACAAGCCGTCCTTCCAGTCGTCACTGACGTAATCTGACTTGGGAGGGGACATTCTGGATGGCTTCAAAAGCGAAAGTGCCTCAAGAAGAGAGTGAATAGTTTCAGGGATAGATGCGGTTTTCTCTGATCATTAATTATTATGAAACTGGGAGAGCTGGGGTCCTTTGTAATGCGCGACGACGCCTCGAACCTAGGCGTTGCTGTTTCAACCGCGGCACAAACGTCGGGGTCGAGCCGGGGTCGGTGTGATCTTCACAGGTCGGGGATGCAGATAGTCAGCCCTCATTCTTCGGAGTATTATTACCCATCCCAAAGTGAGTAACCAAGTTGTGCGTATTTCTACTTTGTAGAGGAAACATCCAGCTGGAATGCCCGATGATCATGCGTAGTCCAGGCATTCTACGGCGGATAAAGAAACCCGGACCAGGACGATGCCTCTCCGTCGTATCACAGTTGGGCTAATCCTGAATGTTGAGCAAGACAAGCAAGGTGCTCGAAGCGTGGGATCATCGAGCCTCATTTTTTGAGTCAAGAACAGGCACAAGCTTGATCGGCGCGCACCGGGAGAGTTGTCGCAGTGGAGTCAGCTTCAATTCGACGTCACCTCCGCAGGCTTCCCCAGTCCACCGAATTCCTGCCATCATCCGATCCGCATGCTCTTCCCTCCCTCCGATCGCTCTTCCGCTGCCTGGTTAACTCACCTTCTGGCCTTCGAGCTGGCTGGATCTTTTCGCATTTCCGTCTCTCCACAGAGCCTCACTTGACCAGACTACTTTTCGCGTGGCAGCTGCCGCTCAATTCTCCGTTATCGTGTCTGACTCCCCACTCTTCGCTCTCTTGTTCGTTCACGGAAGAATTGTAACGCACGATGGTGTGCCCGATCACCGTCACGAAGTTCGTCGGGACGGTCTCTCTGGGCCTTTTGACAGTATGTCTTAGTTTATTTCAAGTGATTTTAACCGACTTCTGCGACCCTGCTGGATTATAGGGCAGGGCAACTCAAACCTCAGTTGCTAATCAGCTGATACCTACGACAGGGCCTCTCGTATTCCTCTGCCAACATCACTATTCCGTCGTTGAAGCTTTTGCCAACCTCCACACATGCCTCCCGCTGCCTGAACGAGATTAAGCGGTTGACCCGCAAACACGCGCTACGACTCGCCAATATCGCAAGCGGCTGTGTCCTGCTGGCCTTCTTTGTCTCCCCCGCCCACCGGAAGCATCCATATCTGGTCTGGGTATCCCTCACTTCGTTCCTCGGTTCGTATGGCGTCGACTACTGGTTTCATCGGGACATCGGAGTGAAGGACTGGGCGCTCGGGGTAGTCCAAGATACTGAGCTCTACCGTTATCTCCCGAAAAGTGTGGCTCCTAAAAAGGACGAAGATCTTGTCGTCGTCGAAGCGGAAGACAAAATTAATGGCGAGAGCGTCCAGAGAGAGATGGATCGAGAGCGCCTGCTCCAAAAAGTGAGAGCATGGTTCTCCGGAGCCGCCTTCGCAATGGCCATTGTTGGGCTCTGGGGAGACCGGTTTTAAATCAATACTAGATACTCCGGACCTGGTCCTGTCTTATTACGACACTGACCAGGTAAGAAGGATGTACAACCAACCGGGGAACTTGTCCGGGTCAACTACCTCCTCGCCAAGGTATCTTCCTCGGTCGGGCAGTTGGGTTTTCTCCACTCTCGTTATGAGACCGGTGCTTGCATTGTGATACATCGTTACTTCTTATGAGCCACGTACGCATATTTCGACCTCCAATTAATCGATATGGAGCCATGGGTGTCAGGGTCTGTTCTTTGTTTTTCACGACTTTGGAAGGATTTATGTGGTTCTCTGTCTGTACTCTTATTCGCGTTCTCAATAGATTTGAAAATTGCCGGATTACCATAGGTCTCTGCGCCGTACGATTAGATTAGTCGTCCAGTTGCAGAGACCTAATCGGTCTCTCGTGACACTGAACTTAAGACTTCGTGAAATATCTAAATATCGGGTCTTCCTCCACAAGCTCAACGAGATGGTAGAGACAGCCACTGCAGCTCTAGCTTATGATCCCTCTTCCCATATGCCGATTCAATTTCCCGTCCTCTCCATCAGAGACGCACCCACCTGACGATCGACGCATGAATCTCACAAATTCCCTGCATCCAACTCCGCACGGCCCCAGCCATAGGCCGACCCGGGTACCGGCATGAATCACACGTAAGAAATTTATCGGATCGCCGACGGCTTAAACGTGGGTGATTGAACGCTTGATGAGCTCTATGGAAGAGAGATTGTTAGCAGGATCTTTGACCGGGGAGTGTGCGTGCCCGAGGATGGACGGAAGCTGGAAGAACGAGTAAGATCGTCGAGCCTACTTAACCATACATCCAGCCCGTCTGCAGAACGAGTCTGTAGTTTCCCATCGCCAAATTTGCGTCGAAGAGCGAATTTTCGAAATGCTTCAAAGCAAATCTCCGGTGTCTCTTTTCTCTTTCCTCCCCCTTTCCCTCGCCCTTCTCTTAGTCGCCTGGTTGCTACTTCGTCTACTTCGATCTCTCACGTCCCCGCTTCGGGGTATTCCAGGTCCATTCTCGGCAAGACTCAGTAGGCTCTGGTACTTTGATCGTGTGAGACGGGGCCATTTTGAGAAAGATAATATCCAGTTACATATGAGATATGGCCCCGTCGTCCGGCTGGGGCCAGATCTTTACAGTATCAGCGGTCTCGATGCTATAAAGACCGTGTACGGGACTGGCGCCAAGTTTCCCAAGTCAGATTGGTATGAGGCATGGAAACAGCCGGGTCCCGATCATTGGACTTTGTTCTCGGACGTAAATATCAGAAGGCATGGTAAGAATAAGATTCCCTTTAGCTATGGAGTGATGAATGTCTGGCATGGGGCTAAGACATCGAGTTCCAGCCGACGCAAGGAAGAATTTCTCGTCTATATATTCCATGACTTCACTGGTCAACTACGAGAAGTTTGTGGATAACTGTGCCGATATCTTTACGGTGCGGTTGACTGAATTTGCGGAGAAGAATGAGACGCTGGATCTCCGTCACTGGCTTCAGTGCTATGCTTTTGATGTTATTGGAGAGATCACGTATGGGGAGAGATTCGGTGAGTTGGACCATGCATTACCATCTCCCAAGACGAGCACGGTTGTCTGAATCGCTCCCGAACAGGATTCCTGGACGAAGGCAAAGACATTGCCAGGGTTATGCAGACCATCGACCGAGTCAACAGCTACTGCACTCTCGTTGGCATCTACTGCAATTGGCATCCGATGATATTTAGATTGTTGCGCCACTTCAGCGGATCTGGGGCCGATGGACGCGCGTATATGGCCAACTTCGTGAAGGAGAAGATCAGAGAGCACGATGAAAAACTAGCCAAGATAAAAGAGGTGGAGGGCCCGGATGACTTACCGAAAGTGCAGGACTTCATAGAGAAGATGATGGTCGCGCGAGATAAGGATCCTAACAAGATCAGCAACTATCACATTTTCACCATGGGACAATCGAACGTCAATGCCGGATCAGACACAACCAGCATCAGCCTGTCGTCCATCATGTACCATCTTTTGAAATTCCCAGATACGTTCAGCAAGCTCCGCCGAGAGATCGACGACTTTACATCCAAGGGACTCTGCGTGGACAAGATCACGTTCAAGGAGAGCCAGAATATGCTGTATCTTCAAGCTGTCACCAAGGAGGCTCTCCGCATACACAGTGCTTCCGGGTTGCCGTTGTGGAGGGTAGTCCCAGCTGGAGGAGCCCAGATCAGCGGCCATTTCTTCCCTGCCGGTACAGTTGTCGGGATCAACACTTGGGTTGCACATTACGATGAACGTGTTTTTCCCAGCCCAGAGAAGTTCATTCCTGAACGATGGACCGAGGCGGGGAATGACCCTGCGAAGCTAAAGATGATGAACGACATGTATATGCCTGTGAGTACATCCTCTCCTTCCCCTGCGGTCTACTAGGTTCATACCAGCTGACATAGTCTGCAGTTTGGTCTCGGCACCAGAACATGCATAGGGAAACACATTTCGATTCTGGAAATGTCCAAATTGATCCCACGACTAGTTAGAGACTTCGACTTCAATTTCGCTGACGGCACAGGCACGTGGAATTCTCACAATTCCTGGTTTGTCAAGCAGTCTGACTTCAATGTGAAGGTGCGAAGGAGAGAGAAAGCTGCGTGAGTTTGGGGGCTTTCGTACCCAGGCCTCGAATCGAATTCTGTGTCCACGACTTCCGGGCCATAGTAATTCCACTCGGTCTACTTGCTCTGAGTATTCATTACTGACTGATACAACACAAGGGTCATTCAACGTAGCGGCTTTGTTTCATTTCCTTTGTGTAAGCGCTTCTTCAAACAGACAAGCTTGAATTCATAGTTCGGGCTCTTTGTCTCCAGAGGCAAGCCCATTCATTCCTCTAGTTGTCTAGGGAAAGACGCAAAGAGACCTTTGTGCAAGATCATGTGGAGTTGTCCCCTTCATTCTACACTGTACGATATGCTATATAACATTGGCAATAGAAGCAACCTTCTTTTCCCCTCTTTTGGCACAATTTGATACAGTGGATTCCCATAACATTGGCCAAACAAGCCACAACAATACCATTTATGTCTTGACCACAAACCATAACGACCTGTATTGAGCCACAGCTCAAAAATAACAAATAATAGAAAACATGTCTATAGTATCCTTCTGCGAAACCTCCTCGCAGGTACGAACACCACGCAACATGAAACGCAAACCAGAGTTCGACGACACCAA
Source organism: Byssochlamys sp. BYSS01 (assembly GCA_002242795.1). Lineage (NCBI taxonomy): Eukaryota > Fungi > Ascomycota > Eurotiomycetes > Eurotiales > Thermoascaceae > Paecilomyces > Byssochlamys sp. BYSS01. The sequence continues at coordinate 455,329 of NIXA01000002.1, forward strand.
CTACGACGAGGACTACGGAATGCCACGCCACTGCCCAAAGAGACAGCAAACCGAGACGTCAGAACAGGGAAAAGAAGCCAAAGCTCAGCGACCAAAAAGAAAGCGAAGACGACGCGATCTGGACTTAGATACAACATTTGACGGCGGCGCATCACCAGAGAGCACCACCGCCGAGGGCTCTGATCCTAGCCAGGAGGAGCCGGCGGCACCCGTGAGCCCTGCTACGAAGACCTGGGACGGCCAGTCGAGGCTCTGGCTTACGAAGCGCGCTCTGGAGGAGTTGGATCGGCGGACCTACGAGGTCCGGCTTCCGGACCCAGTGTATCGGGATCTGAATGAGGTTGTGCCTCTCGAGTCGCTCGATATGAAGGCGTTGAAACGGTTTGCGAGGCTGGGAGGGCCGGATTTGACAGACCTGCGTAGGGTGAGTGCTTGTTGAGTATAAGGTCTGATTTGTGGTAGAAAGAGGCTGACTGACTGACTGATTTAGTATCAGAGCTTTGCCTCATATTGGGATGATTCCGTGGACGAGACGTCGTTGGGCCTTCTTGAGGTCCAAGTTGAGTGTGAGATCTTGCCGTCAGAAGAGCAGCAGCCAGAGCAGCAGCGAGAAGACTACCCGGACGAAGCTGAAGCAGGGCCGGGGGTTGAAGAAGGGGGGATCTCCCTGGACATCCTTTATGCTGAATCCCCGACGACCAGCGAGACGGAGGAATGGAGAGACGATGAGTTCGACGCCAACTTCGAACAGTACCTGCTCGACCACGGCGTCTACCCTCCCGATTACGATTTTACTCTCGACGGCTTCCCTAACCCCCAGTACCCACTGAACTGGGAGGAGATCATAGACCGGGCCAAACGGCGTCGACCATCAGTCGAGAAGATCGTGCGAATCGGTCCGGAAGCCACGGATATTCTAGATGACACGAACCGGCTAGCATGGACGGAGAAAGACGTCGATGCCCACGCATTCCCCGACGTCACGGGCGAGGGCATAAACAGCATCACCACGGGCCTTTGGAGACCCCACGAAGACGACGCATACGTCCAAACTCGGCAGGACGAAAAGGACATCAACTTCCGCAATCAGCGGAAGAACCAAGTCTTCGATAACTTGGACCCGTTCTTCGACGATCCACAATACCTCCCACAAGCGAGTCCGACATTATACGACGGCATCTCCGCCAGATGCCTCTACCCTGAGATCCTCGAACGACTCGACAAGTTCATCGCCCCATCCCGGGACACAGAAGCGCCGATCCTGCCCAACTTCTTCGCAGAGTGCAAGGGGCGACTCGGCTCCTCGGTCGTTGCAGAGCGCCAGGCCCTCTACGACGGCATCCTCAGCGTCCGGGCGCTGAAGATGCTCCAATCCACCTGGAACGACGGATACATCGATTTCGACGACAAGGCGTACACGATTGCCGCGACGTACCGCGCCGGCGAGCTGGAGTTGTACACTGTCCATACGACGTTTTCCAGCACGGAGGAGGAGGGCCGGCCGGAGTACTACATGAATCTGCTCGGGAGGTGGTTTATTCTGGACTCCCTCGAGGAGTTCCGCGAGGGGGTCTGCGCGTTTCGAAATCTGCGGGATTGGGCCAGGGAGCAGAGGGAGGAATTTGTAGATAGAGCGAATCGGGGGGTTGAGGCGTATTGGAGGCGGCATCAACAGGCTGACGACGAGATGGAGGTGGACGTTGAGTATTGATTTTTGAGACGTATTAGTCTATTTCTTGTATCGACGAGTAAATGAAGCATAGAAAGACTATTAATGAATTTACTCTACTTGTATTGACTAAATATAGTTTTGTATAACTAACTATCCTAGTGTGACTATCTATGAAACTACTCAAAAGCCAACTCCTAGGTATCCTGCCTAGTAAGCAGCTGCGAATCTTCCAGGTTAGGTGCAGTCCGCGACCCAAGGCGCCTGATTTGCCATGACATATCGCTCATTTATATTAAGCGTAGGAGAATCCAGCCACCTGGAAGGGGTTTCGTGCAGTTGTACAGCGCTGTACATGTACCCGACTTTTCAAACACGTATGAAACCTTGAATTGACAGCGGATGAGAGTAATTCTTATAGCAGATGCACCTCAGCTTCTCCCTTGGCGATCGAAGACGTCTAGACGCGGCTAAGAGGTTATGCGAGTGCTAGCCAAAGGTACAAGCCCTGTTCCATTGGTTGCAATTGCATTGTGGCTGAGTCTAGCTTGGTATGTCGTAGCAGCATACACACCACACACCCCTTTCTTTTCGAGGTAATCTGTACCTGGTCATGGAAGTACCTGAATTAGACGAGCGCAGATACTACTTACTAGTAGTACAGCGCTGCAGAGACTGGTCATCGTTAGCTAGCCAATGGACCGACGAGCCACGCAATGTCCAATGTCGAATTCTGCAAGCACGCCGTGTTGCTATTTCTGGCCGGCTTCCGTGACATCCGGACTGGCGGATAGATAATTAGCGGGTGGCTAATTAATTATCAGCCATCTGGCCCGACCTCTGCTGCAGCGCTGGGTTGCTGGGATCTGCGAGCATACGTACTCCGTGGACAAGACATCGGCGAATGCTTGTCTTACTTAACCCCGCCGATCAGCGCTATACCGTTCAACCCTACCACAGATAGTCATCTCGGTGGTGATACTCGTCCAGCGCCCCCTTCTGCGCGATTAATTCCTTGAAACAAAACGCAGCCAATTGATTGCACGGCTGACGAGTCAAGATCCAGACTAAGGATGCTAAGCAATTTACCGTCTCCTTTTCCGGCGGTTGGCCCACTTGTCCTGCGATGCAACCACCGGAGTGGTCCGAATGGGTGAGGCCCCGTATCCAGCTTTGGGGAACCTGCAATAATATTCCCTTCCCTGTGTCGGCGACGGTGCCGTGGGATGCGTAATGATCCATGGGCGCCGGTGGGTTTGGACTTTGGGCCTTCGAATCAGCGAAATGCCCTTCAGCCCGGTGGGCGAGCACGCAGGAGCTTCTGTCTCCTCCGGCTCTTTGTATTGGCGCAGATAGCGAGCCTTCGTTTATTGGATTCGTTGGGTTTATTATTATCGTGGTCTGACGGACGTATAAATAATTATTGAAGAAAGGTCCCACCCCCCGAGAACCCCTCTCGAACCTTGTCCGTTTCTGTCCTTCTTGTCTCTCCTTGCCGTGCTTCTTGCTTGTCGGCTGTTTTCTTCTTCGTCTTCATCTTCGTCTCTTTATTTTACTCTTTGTTTTATTTTTCCCCTTTGACCTGTGTCACCATACTCTCGTTCAGAGACTGTCGCTTATAATTGTATATCCCTTCTCTCGCTCGTTTTCGATGATTATTTGATTCAACTTACTACTCTACTGCTTCCATCCGAAATGTGGACCTCTTCGTTCTTTTTGAAGGCCCTGACTCTCGGCAGTCTTGTCGCTTCCGTGGCGGCCGATGTCGATCCAATTGTGATCAAGGTATCCTTTTAACATTGCGCACGACCGTCATTCTTTTAATTTTATCGAGCTTGAGGCTTGGCTCTAACAGTACCTCTTCTGTCGTTCAGGGATCTCACTTCTTCTACAAGACCAACGGTTCGGAATTGTGAGTCGACCCGATCCAACTGTCTGTCCATCCCGCCCCACGAGCTGACCATTTCATCAGTTTCATCAGAGGCGTTGCCTACCAACGTATGCGGTAGCCCTTTCCCTTGTTATTGTCTTTTTCCTTTTTTTTGTTAACATCCTACAGAGAGCGTTTCTGGATCCTCCGATACCAACCAGACGTACACCGATCCCCTAGCCGATGTAGCCGGCTGCAAGCGCGACATCCCGTATCTGCAGAAATTGAACACAAATGTCATCCGCACCTACGCCGTCGACCCGACCAAGGACCACACGGAATGCATGACTGCGCTGGCTGATGCAGGCATTTACGTTATCACCGACCTGTCCGAGCCGTCGTTGTCGATCAACCGTCAAACTCCCGGCTGGAATGTCGATCTGTACAACCGCTATACCTCTGTCATCGATGCTTTCGCAAACTACACCAACACCCTCGGATTCTTCGCCGGTAACGAGGTTTCCAACAATGCCAGCAACACCGATGCCAGCGCCTTCGTCAAGGCCGCTGTCCGTGACATGAAGAAGTACATCTCCGATAAGAACTACCGGTCGATTGGTGTGGGGTACTCAGCCGATGATGATGCGAACATCCGCCAGTTCGTCCGTGAGTACTTTGACTGCGGCCTTGATTCCGAGCGGATCGACTTTTTTGGGTTGAACATCTACGAATGGTGCGGTCAGTCATCATACACTCAATCTGGTTACTCCGACAGAACTGCCGACTTTTCGAACTATGACGTCCCCGTCTTCTTTTCCGAGTATGGGTGCAACTCGGTCCAACCCAGACAATTCACTGATGTCCAGGCTCTGTATGGTAACCAGATGACCGGAGTCTGGTCTGGTGGCATCGTGTACATGTACTTCCAGGAGGCAAATAACTATGGTGAGTCTCGTGAAGACTGTTTGCCACTTTTTTTCCCCCCTAGCGTAGAATGCTAACACGACAGCAGGACTCGTTACCGTCGAAGGCAACAGCGTCAGTGAACTCGACGACTTCACCTCGCTCTCCAACCAGCTGGCGAAGATCTCCCCGTCGAGCACGAACAGCGCCCAGTACACTCCTTCCAACACCGCCAATCTGGCCTGTCCGACTGTCGGAAGCGACTGGGAAGCTACCTCCAAGCTGCCGCCGACTCCCGACGAGGCGCTCTGCAACTGCGTGTCCCAGAGCCTCAGCTGCGTTCCGAAAGACTCACTCAGCGACGACGAAATCGGCACGTTGATCGGCACGGTCTGCGGCTTGTCTTCGTCTGCCTGTAAAGGAGTTGCCTCGAACGGCACCACGGGTGCCTACGGCGAGTACTCTATGTGCGGTGCAAAGGTGCAGCTTGGCTACGCTCTCAACGCCTACTACAAGGAGCAGCAGTCGGCATCCAGCGCGTGCGATTTCAGCGGTTCGGCTACGCTGACGTCCGCCACTGCCAGTGGATCGTGCTCTTCCGTCCTCAGCTCGGCATCCGCCTCCGCCTCCGCCTCCGGTGGTAGCAGCGGCAGTTCTGGATCATCTTCGGGCTCCGCGGCGTCCAGCTCCAAATCCTCGGCTGCCGCGCCTTCCTTCCGTTCGCGAGGTGTCTTCGGCATCCCTGATGCAGTCCAGTTTGGATCCTATGCCGTTCTTGCTATTTCGACCGGCGTGTTGATGATCGTTCTGTAGGGAAGTTGATCAGTTGTTGTGTCTGGTTGATGATTGGAGGGTATTTTGTAATATACCTCTTTTTTTTTTTTGGTAGTCTAAGGAGGGTGTCTTTCGAGTGATTCTATTCTATCATATATGACTGTATAGTAGGTGCTTTGAACACTGCTAATCCTACTTACTATGTTTGGTATCTTGAGTTAATTCGCGCATTCAGTTTGACTGTTTGAAAGTGCATTGAAGTAGGCATCTGCCCCTTTGCATACATGAATATATAGTGGTACATGAATACGACAGCATAGGAATCTCCACAAAGGAAATATATATAGTACATAATACTTGCTCCTCATCCCTTCCGCACAAAGCAAGAAGGCGACAGACGAAAAGCGGGCCTCGCTAAAACCACCAGGAAAACCCCCGGTGGGGAAACAAAACCTGGGGAAAGAGTGCCCCGGAGCGATACAATAATAATTAAGCAACATGCAATCAATCAACAATTCATCAATCCCTCCCTTCATTGACGAAATTTCTTCTTCCTCCACTCCAACTTCTTCCCCAAAATCCGACTACTGAGCCTCGAATAAAAAGCGCCCTTATCAACATACTCGCTCCAAATCCACTTCCCATCAATCATATCGTCAACGCAGACCATCCTCTGGAGTTGATCCGCAGCCTCCTCGGACCCAAACGGTGCAATCCCGCGCGGAAACTCCTTCATCCAACCCTCCGGGTCCCATCCTTCCTTGTGTCTGTAGCGGCGACGCGTGGACCATTTATGTCGTTCCGGGTTCAGGGCCAGAAGTGACCAGAGTCGCAAGTTGGCCATTTCCAGCTGCGGGTCGATGTCCCTGGCGAGATCCTCCTGGTGGTCGAGAGCGAGGAGGAGGGAGGTTTCGTAGGTCGAGGTTCCCGAGGAGCCCTTTGTGAACCAGGTGGCGTAGCGGTGGAGGCGGAGCATCGAGGCGGTTTGGCCCGGCATGATGTCGAGGTAGATGTCTAGGATGAAGTTGATGTGTAGGTAGATCTTTCTGATCTTGTCTTCTGCCTTGGAGATGGCTGTCTGGTTCTGGTCTGTGGGCGTGCAGGTGATGAGCCGATGTTGTTGTTTTTGTTTTTGTTGTTGTTGTTCGATGAGCTCCTTGCCGTGGATAATGAGCGGCCAGTTCAGGGCATTTTCGACCTCTGAGGAGTGTGCTGCGACGTTGACCGTTTGCGTGTTTCGTAGACGGAGGAAAGCAGCGAATACGATGTCGGTGTTCGAGTAGCAGAGCTCGCCGGTGAACGGGTGGAGAGCAACGGCGTGGAATTGCTTGCAGATATCGATGTTGAAGGGGGTCATGGCAATCATCTCGTGCTCGTAGTCATACCAGTCGATAGTACTGGAAGGAGCAGCAGCCTTTTGGAACCGAACTGTCAGGTTTCGAACATGTGTGTGCTTGCCTTTGATGCAGCCTAGGAACTCGACGAATCGGTTGATCTTGTTCCATAGACACATGAGCTGTCCCTTGTCGTCGTTGTCGGGGGCCAGGACGTCGACTGTGATATCGATCTTGTTGTAAGGAAAGTCCAGGAAGCCCCGATTTGCCGCGTCGGTTTCGTCTTTGAGTTTCCACACGGCCTGGCGTTGGTGGCAGTGGGCGGTCATCCAGGTGTCCTTTTCGTATAACGGGGAGATTTCGAATGTCATGGCCAGATTCTTGTAGAGGAGTCGGTGGACCTCGTAGTAGAGGTCCGTGTTGGCACGGAGAATCGAGAGGTCTGATTTGCGGACATGTTTTGATGATGTCGTGTCCTGGCCTTCTGGGTGGAGATAATCCCAGATCATGAGGCGGATATCGTAGGGAAGTTTGATGAGACTCCCAAGGTGTAGAGTGTCCTTTTCGTGCAGGTACATTTTGTTATTTTCGTATAGAAGTGTCAACGGCTTAGACAATCAATGTTTCTTCTGAGGTATGCTTAGATCAAGTCGATGATTTGAACGATTGTACTAGATACTTCAGCGAAGGTGAAGTCAGGTTGGAGTTTTCTGAAGAAACGACAGAATATAGATGGGGGGGGTGTCACAAGTTCGGTTCCTTTACACAGGAATGAACCAGATTCATCATGTCGACTGGCTATTTAAGGAAACCAACGACTAGTTGAGGAACCAGCTCATAACAATCCATGGATGGCAATGCTTGATGCCTGGTGAGGCATCCGAGCATCACGGCTCCATTCAACGGTTGCGAGGCACAGTATATCTGGCATGATTGCCTCACAATTCTGCGTGCGTACCATTCTCTTCAACTAGTTCATGCAACTGAGGCATACCTCGGCGCTCTTATCTTAACCCTAACCATTGAACTGGCATCCATGGAAAACTTAGGCAAATCCACCTGCAGCCTCGAGCAGGCCAGGCAATACTATCGCATCAAGTTATGAGCATCTCCTAGTAAGGTCAGTGGAGTCCTAGTACCTTTCAGATGGCGAAAGAAGATTCATTGACCAAGGCACGTTACTAGGAGTAATTAATGTGTCGCAATTAATTGACCATCTGTCGACGACGGCTAAACACCTACTTGAAGAACACAAGCCTCCCTTCCGAGTGTGAGTTTATCACGACTAAACTTGGATTTCAATTGGCGTCCCCTGGTTCGTTCCACTGGACCGGTTCCCCTGGGTCACTGGCCGTCGCCTAAACATAGCAACCAAGTATTGTAGTAGTTTACAACTTTACGTCCTCAACCCGGCACCCAGATGCGACAATTTCCAGTAGAACAAGCCAATAAAACGCAGTGGACTGTCAAGGCGACTTCCGTCAAAAGTATTTTGCCACTATATATAATCGACGGCTACAGTTGTGTACGTACAGAGTTCGAATCGAGCGATGTACGACGGGTCCATCCATCCGCGCACTTGCAAACATGGGGCTGTACGAGATCGAACCAATTACCTCTATTACTACAGGTTGCTGCTTCTCCCTGCTGCTGTCTCTGAACTTTACACTGGTCCGAAGTGCATGTGATACGAGGGAGATTAGCCTAGAGCTCGCTGGACACTGGACAGTAATCCTTGTTCGATGAAGCGCTGGGAAGGATCCAGCGCGTCCATGGTTGCATAGGTTGTAGGGAGGTATTTGTCAACCGTGCACTGTGCATTTGTCCCTCAGCCTGGTGACATGCATGTTTCAATCCAAGACTCCAGCCTCGACGCTGACCGTCAAGGCGGTGCGCTCAAATTTTCACCCCCGTCCGCCCGCGGTTGAGGTCAGGCTAGGACCGTGGCTGAGAATCGGCGTTCCGTCCGCTCACTACAAGGAGCGCAGAGTAGTTTCTGAGCAATCCTGGAAGTAGGTGTAGTTTTGTAATTACTACCTAGGTACCTAGGTAGGTATTAATTATAGATCTGTTCGGCCAATCAAGTTTACAAAAGGCGCGTCCTGGACCAATATTCATCCGAACCGCGCATTCCTCCAAGGAGGCACGACAACTTTCTGTCGTGAGGTTTGCTTGGCTTCATACAGTCCTACTCTTTTTCCAATCCTTTAATCAACTCTCCATGGCGTGCAGAGTCAACGGCGGAGCCCTGCATTACAGCCATGGATCAGATCACGAAACATCAACATGACAAAGCAGCTCGTGAGCTCATATCGTCAATCAGCTTAGAGAAAGTTTGTGAGCTGGCCTCGTCCTTCCACCCAGACAAAAAGCCTTGTCGAGTTTTTGCCGAATCGAAGAAGGGAAGCTATAATGTCTGCTTTCCTGTCATTTTCAATACAAAGGAGGATGAGAGCATGGAGGGGGAAAAGTGGATGGTGAGGATTCCTCTGCTGCCTCGACTGGCATCTCCTGAAGAGAAACTCCGCGGCGAGATTGCAACAATGAAGTAAGAGTCTTTTTGATTCTGCATCCTGCTTTCTGATAGTCAGTCTCTTACAAGGCGTAGATATCTCTCAGAAAAGACTACCATCCCAATACCTCACTTGCATGGCTACTCAATTCGAAGTGATAATATCCTTGGTCTTCCATTCATGCTACTCAAATATATAGAGGGCAATACGCTATTTGGTGTCAATATCGGAAAGCTTGAAAGGTCAAAGAAGAAACATTTTTATTCTCAGCTGGCTGATATCTATATTCAACTCTATCACCAACAATTTGATCGAGTGGGCGCACTGACACTGGATGAAAATGATGAACATTGGGTCTTTGCCCATAATCGGCCTTTAACTATTGAGATCAATGAGCAAGAACTTATCAGGTGTCACACTTTGCCGCCTCCTAATAGGACCTTTGAATCCGCAATTGATTATGTGCACATGATTACAAAGGTGATATCAAATGACTTCTATCACTGTGCAGATTCTATCCTTAATAGAGAGGATGCACAGTGTTTTCTATACACCAACTTCTCTTCCCTGGCTGTGTTGTGGGAGTGGATTGACTCTGATCTTAATCATGGTCCTTTCATCCTCATACATGGTGATCTACGCCCACCTAATATTGTGGTTGATGAAGACCTCAATATATTGTCTGTCTTGGACTGGGAGTTTAGCCATACTGTTCCTGCTCAGATGTTTGTTCCTCCATCCTGGGTTACCAATCAAGGTATCCTTCAGATTTCTAAATCACTGGCATCACTTACGCTATTTGAGAATGAGACTTTTAACTTTGTACGCCAAGTCAAGTCTAAGGAGCGTGAACACTACAGGCTTGAGAAAAGTCCACTTGGTAACCTCCATGAGAAATGGGATTATCTGTGGGATTCGCCAACCTTTCTCATCCCATATGGGCTATTGGAACCTCTTTACTTTTCTAACATCTATTGGAATGTTTTGGATTGCGAATACTATGGCAGGAACAGCGCAGAGCGAGTGGATAATTTCTATGACCTTGAGCTTCGAAAACCTGAGTTAACTGCTGTGGATACAAAAGTGAGAGAGCTTGAAGAATATGAGAGAAAGCGTCAAGAGTTGGGCATAGAGCGAAGGATGATCTTGCAGCCTGCCAAAAAAGAAGAACGGGCGGAAATTTCCCAGGGAGCGACAAATGGGACAAGTGGAACAATTCCCAATTCGCATTCTTGCAATGTACGCCAGTTTCAACCTAAAGTCAAGCTGGACCTGCAATGGGTGGTTGTTATCAGTGCTGTGATCACTACATATCTCATTGGTCGGAAATGGGGGAAATGACTTACATGTCCCTCAAGCTTGAAGATCCGAAATTATACTTTCCAAAATTTGTATTTCATCTGTCAAGTCGCGAAGCTTCTGTTTCTCCGCCGTTATTTGTTGATCAACGCTCATTCCACTATGTTGTTTTTAGCGCGCATCCTGGGCAATTCGGGCACTAGTGCTAAGCTGTTTGAGGATGCCTTTTTGTGCTTCAAGTTCATTGATATAGTCAAAGATCTGACTTTGCTTCTGCTCAAAGACTTCAAGTTGTTGTTTCTTCTCTGCCAATGCAGTTTTGATATCATCCGTCAAGGAACTCATTTTCTTTCCGAATGAAGTCAGAAAAGATGCTTAGCTTGACATGTTGCAAGAGCTTCCACGGGGCCCTTTTTTTTCTTTTTTCTTTTTCCTTCTTTCTGAGTTTGGGCCGAAATTAGCCAAGAGCTGAACTTACTATGATTCTTTGAGCTTCGTTGCTTGGGGTTGGGATGTTGAGACAAATGATCCCTGAAAGTGACTGGTTACAGAAAGAGAAACTTTCTTTTTTCTTTTGGCCGAGCACAGAAGGCTTTCTGTTATTTAAGTACTTGAGAGGGCATAGCTACAAGCTAGGCAGAATTATGTGCATATTTACCCTTTCACCCGACTGCTGCAGCTGTAAGTGGTGCATGGTCCAATGGCAGCTGCTTTTAGTATCTCAGTTTTCAGCGATAGGTACTACTCAGCTGCAACTGACCCGCTTATGCGGGCGCTGGCCTCGTTGTCGCTCGTAGGCCCAGTTAGAGTTCACACAAAGGTGGGTGAGTAGCCTGCTGCAAGTCTAGAGTACTGCCTTCGTATCATGAAATTTATCACTCTCCTTGCCTACCAGTCTCCCCGGAATCCTAAAGCCCTGCAAAGTTCAATACACCGTCTGACTGGCATATTCAACACGAGAGAATAGCGGACACTATGGGATCGAACCGAACGGATCTGAAGACAAGTTGAGACGCCCATGACGTAACCTATTCTGACTAGCCTGGCCATCGCTAGGGCAAGCAAGAACAGCTCGGAGGGATGGTAGTTGAAGGATTTCAATTTACAAATGACTGCATCTATGTCTACACCAAGAATCATGCTGTCTCATTGGCTAGATCTCCACTGGGTTTCCGTCAGGCAGTAGAATCATATTCGCCACCTCTTCTCTGTAGCCCTAACGTGCTGACTTCCAATTATGATCTTTCCTCCTTTGCTAGAGGCCAGATCGGATATCCTTGATAAATTTATTCTACTACTTTTTCTTATACTGACGGGACCTCCTTGTGATAGTGTGCGTTTTGATAAGGTTTGGCAGATTGCCAAGAGAAGTGCGGTATGGCATTGGCCTCAATGTGGCCTACCTGATCACCTTCTTCTTTTTGACAACATCCCAATGCAGGCTGATAAATGGGGTCTGGCATGGTTGGGGTGGTGTCTTCCATGGCCACTGCTCTGCTGTCAACACAAAGGTCTGCGTGTTGGCAGCACTGAGTATAGCTCTGGATATTGCCACACTGGTGTTGCCTTTACTGCTGTTGACTAGGCTGTATCTTTTGATGTAGGGAAAGGTCACAGTGCTTTTCATGTCTAGATTGGTGTTCTTGAATCTTGTTCGTCTCCTGAGTCCGGGTGACTTAACTATATCATACATGAAGCTAATAATAATGCCCTTTCTAGCATCACCATCATCAGTATCCTACATCTATGCTCCTAGTCATCCTCGCCAAATTAGGCAATGCTGGTTGTGAGACACACGCATATTCCCTCATTCTGGTAATTTTCTTAATGGCTTCTCTAACTACGAAGCTCAAGGGGACTAAGTTTCCATCTCATTCTCAACCGGCCTTGAAATAGAAGTAAGTGTCATCTGCACATGTCTCCCAGCCATCTGATCATTGCTTATCTGCTCATTCCCAGGCGTTTCTAGGAGCAGTTTCTACAAGCAGTTTCTATGAGCAGTTTCTATGAGCAGTTTCTACAAGCAGTTTCTATGAGCAGTTTCTACAAGCAGTTTCTATGAGCAGTTTCTATGAGCAGTTTCTATGAGCAGTTTCTATGAGCAGTTTCTATGAGCAGTTTCTATGAGCAGTTTCTATGAGCAGTTTCTATGAGCAGTTTCTACAAGCAGTTTCTACAAGCAGAGCATGACAACATCAGGAAATTGCTATAGCAACAGTGCACAGAATATCAACATTCATCGGTCCAGCTATAGCCAGCATGGTTGGCCCGGGTCGAGATTAGAGGGGATGATGATGTCTCAGTGGCCCAAGGTGGATAGCTCTTCGGACTTTATCCCCTTGGTGTATCAGGGGCACGTGAAGACGGAGTTGTCAAGGAAGTAGGAGCTTTGTGTTTGGAGTTTATAAAAGTTCTTGATAACATTTGATGCTCGATGGCATGTATATATTATCTTACAAAATGGCGAATCATACCTGGGCATGAAAAATGTGACTAATTCTACCTAGTTACCTATCTAATGTGTTCTGAACCAATCCATGATATGGGAATTCCCAGTAGAAGCAAAACATAAAGCATGCTTGAGCTCATGATTAAAAGATCTTTGTTTGGGCTTCCTTCTCGTCTTTACCGCTTCTTTGTTAGGGTTAGGGATAAAGCAACAATGACAAGGACAGGGACAGGGACGAGGACAATGGCATTGAACGACAGTGACTGAGGACGAGTCCTCGAGTCAACATATAAATACTTCCTAGCAGCAGGAGCGACACCACCATCTCATCACTCACCACAACATCGAAGCACCACGGTAAAAACCCAAAGACATAAATACAAATCCCCCAAATCTAACAGCAATGTCTAACCCACCCACTCGAGCCCAATCCGAGCCCATCCCCCCTACCCAGCCGTGGCACACCACCACAGAGAACATCACCACCAGCCACACCTCCTCAAAGGAAGCAGCAGCAGCAGCACCCACAGACACAGATTCCGACTCTGACGGCCCCATCCCGCCACACGTCTACATCCAGTTCCCCCTGGGCCGAAAGCCCGAGTTCCTGAACCCAGTGAACGTAGGCCTATTCGTCGAGACGATCCGCTCATACACTTGTGAGCCACGCCGGGCGAAAGTGTCTGTAAATTTCCTTCCCCCGAAGCCCTGTGACCGGAAGGAGAAGTTCATAATTGTTCACTTGCAGGGCTGGTACGATCCTGAGGAGAATATGGAGGCTGTAATGCAAGATGGGATAGTGGAGGTGGAGCGGTTGGCGCAGCTGATTCGGGATGGGGAGTTGGGGTTTGAGCATATTATTGACGATGGGATAGTGAAGCCGTGGTGGTAGAATGCTGCTAGGGTATGTTAATTAATTAATTAGTTAGGGTTGTTTCTTGAATTTGTTCGTCATTGTGATCTATCGTCATAGGCATTGGAATGCACTTGAATAATAATACAGTAAGATAAAACTAGTCCAACTAGGTCGTAATACATCTATCTACCTGGCAAGATCTAAGATTCATTATTGCTGAGGAAAGCATGCTAAATAAAAGAGAAGCAAGCAGGAAACTCAAACCCTCAACTTAAATTTATATGGAGGAATTGACCGTGCTACTGGCCACTATCAAAATTCACAATCCGGCGAAGATTCGACAAACGCGAGACCAGTGGTCTAGCGGTTAGGATGCTACTCTTATATGTATGTCCCGTTTATACGGGAATATGTATGGAGCTATGTAGCGATCCCGGTTCGATTCCGGGCTGGTCTATTGGAAACTTTTTTTTATCAATATTAAGATAATATATACATATATTTTTTTTTTTGCAACTACGATCCTCGAATCTAGGCATATATTGCGCCATATTCATTTCTACGCCAGGCCATGGATTACATGTAGAAAGAAAGCTCTCCTTTTGACGAACTAACACCCCGTGGACTCACGTACTCCTATCCCGGGCTTCATGGGTGGCATGTTACAATCTCCCCGATTTTACTCCCCGACTTCCAAACTCCCCGACGGATGATTCCTCACCCGCGCGGACATTGGCCCCCATCCAACCTAGACTGATAAGGGTCAATGCCCGCTCCGTAATAATGATGCGAAATCAATCCAACCAAAAAAAAAATTAAAAAAAAATTACCAAGGATTCCAACAATTCTCGGAGATCTGACACCTCATATGATTGGTAGTGTTTTTCATGCGCGGTGATCTATCCTGCTAGTCGATGTACGTGTCCTTGTGCTATAAGGTCAACCAGTGGACCGACCGGTGGTGGCTCGGGGTCTTTGTTGCAGGCCGTGCTCAACATCCTCCCCATGTGCATGCTACCTACAGCGGACTAACACTGATATGGACAAGAGCTCCGAGATGATTTATGATAGGCTGTTTTGTTACGAAGTCATTTGCAGGAGGGGGGAGGATAATTAATGTGCTTCGTTCGTTTCATTTATATCGATCGAGTCTGTCTTTGATGCTTCCATGTGGTGTCTCGACCTCCCTATATTAATTACGTGGAGGTCCGCAAATGACAAAGGTACGGGGATCCATGCGCGATGATGACTCCCTGTCACATTTGCTTGTGAACCTGGGGGGTTTTTTTTTGTCGGGGCAAGCAGTGATCATGCATACACATCTACGGGTACTGGACGATGGCACGACGTTCAATCCAAATAAACTTATGTAGATTGACTATACACTACCCCAGTAGCGGAGAGACTATGATTTGCATTGTGCAGTAAGTGACTGTCAAATTCAGTTTCCAGGAAGGAGATTACAAGACAAAAAAGAAGACGACGACCTCCACGCTATGCCAATTCCGTTTAATCAAAAGCAGTATGTTCAAACAATGAAATGAAGCACGACCTGAGGCCGATGTCGGCTATATTAGAAAGGACAGACTCGGTAGTACAAAGGCCCAGATGTATTCAAGGCACCCTGCAGGTTGGATGGGGAATATCGGTAGTGAAGGACGAGTGGTATATGCGAAAATGCGCGATGCTTTTCCGGTGGAACAACTCTTTGGAAAAACGCTAAATATCAGGTGTTTGTTGGTTTGTTTGTTTGTTCGCTTGGCGGCAATGTTCGGTAAAAGTCCGAATGTATATACATTATATATAATTTGAGTCACGTCGCGGGTCATGCTCGGATATGATTTCACGATCGCATTCGACGAGTCGCTCGGAAAGCGGTCATATCGATGATTTCTTCCGATTCGCCCGTATCGTCGTCGACTTCAATAGCATTGGTGTCGGAAATAGGGTGGTTCTTGTGCTCTCGTTCCGCACTCGGGCTTGTTCTGCGAGTGGCGGCTCTGGCAGACTGCAGCGGGGCAGGTTTCTGGGTAGCGTTCTTCAATTCTGGCGATGGCTGCTGTCTCTTCAGACGCTCCACTTCGGTGCGAGCTGTTTTCAGCAGAGCAGTGAACTTTCCCTTGATCGCTTCCAGCTGGGTGGCACAATCCCCAACGCGGAGAAACTGGTGGGCGGCGGTCTCACAGAGACCGTGAATCAGTTCCAGCTGTTTCTCTGCCATATCGAACGATACTGAACCCTGAGCATTCCGTTGTCGAGAAGTGCGGATACTGGATAGAAGAGTGTCAGGATCGGGGTCGGCGTCTGACCCAGCGTTTTCCGAATGCAAGTGTTTACTCATAAGCTCCATGCGCATGCTCGGGCGCATCAGTGACGACATTTTCCCTCTCCGCAAATTGTTCCTGGCAATGGCGATCTTCCGGACAATATCTTCTAGTGTCTCCTGCGTGTGCCCGTCATATTCGATAACTACGTTGTGACGCGTACAGACGAAATCCATTTCGTCGTCGGACAGCCATGGTGCTTGATCACGGCCTCGCTTTCGAGGGTTGTCGTACGACTGATCCTGCGCCGGGGTGTCATCGACGGCCGAATCCTTCGAGTCCTGTGCCTGTTCTTCTTCTTGTTGTTCTTGTTGTTGTTGCTCCGGTTGCTTCTGCTTCTGTGATGCCGCCTCCTGTCGTACAGCGAGAAGGACATCTTGATCTTCTGTGTGGATAGAGCAGACGGAGCTGTTCTTCCGTCGTCGAGGTCGGCGAACCCCCTTGGCAGACAGCTTCTTAAACGCAGCGGAGTATTCGGCGTGTTTGGCGGCCGTATGTATCGCCAGGTCGGATACGCGATCGATCCAGATCGGCACGTTGTCCGTTAGGTAGGAGAAGGCTCCAACAGCGTCCATTGGGGGTTGGGCCATGGTGGAAGGGAAACGCTGCTAAGAATAAACACAAGGCCAGAGTGAGTCGCGGGTGGTATTAATCAATGTGGTAAATAAATAGACAGTGGAGGAAAATTCAAATGGGAAAAGAAAAAAAAAGACTGGATATATCATGAATCATTAGGCCCTGTGTGGGAACAGGTCCAGGTGTAGTGGTGAGAACGAAGAAGAAGGATTGTAGAACAAGGAGGAGAAAATAAAACAGAGCATCGGGATCGGAGATTGGTGCTGATATTTCAGGAATAAGAAGGGTCGGAGAAGGCGGGCGGGCGGGAAGTGGTGCTACTGGCGGGTACAACACAGTACATTTCCCTCGTGCAGGGTAGCCTGCGTCTTACATGCATGCTAGGTACTGCGAAGTACCAGGACGCCTGCGCGCAGCGTGCAGTGTGCACTGTGCAGCGCGCGCTGGAGCGGCTGGCAAGGATATACAATATACAGACCATGATGCTCACCAATGGTCGATAAATATTACAATAATCCCGCGGAAATACCATGAAAAAGAGCCGGCGTACAGCGCTGTACAATACAGCTTGTAGGAGGTGAACTTCCAGGTTGTTCTGTTCTCTGGACAAGGAGGCCCCACGGCACCACGTAAGCCGGATACGGCGATAAAATACAATTCGCTTGCTTGGACGCTTGGGAGTCTTGGCATGTTTACAATACAGTACCGCACCTGTCATGCAATAATTGAACAGACAGCCCGTTGCTCCACTGCAACATCCCTCGCTTGTTCGACGAAACCATTCGCGCGAACAAAAGTACCAGACATGGCAGATCCCCCAGCTGGAACGGCGGTGTGATATGACTTGTTCATTGATCACTGATACCCTCCCAGGAGCTCAGCTTGCAGCAGCTTGCAGCAGCCTGCAGCAGCCGAAGCGCCATGTTTCCACGAGAAACCCCAGCCCGTCCCGAGCACTGCCTGCTTCTTGCCTACGTGGAATGTCGACCTTGACACATGGGCAGGGTGTGCACCGCGCTTGGGTCATGGGACGGTCCGGAGACGACGGGACGGGAGGAAGTGGAGTCTGCCATGCAAGAAAGCCACCGATGCAACACACAAAGCGTTGGCGCTCAATTCGCGTCAATGACAGGACGCACCGTCTGCTGTGGTGAGCGATCAACGCGATAATAATAATAATAAGCCATAACAAGACCAACAATGTCAAGCTCCGGAGGCCGAAGGAGCACCTCCCTTTCTTCTGAATTCCAGAATCCTTGTCAGATATTGCCAGTGATCCCCATGGACCACGACATCGGACTAGTGAGGTTCAGGGAAAAAGTTACCCGGTTCGGTTGCCCAGAAGCAGGTAATCTTCCGTCCTGCCTTTTCCGGCCAGTCTCTGGCGATGTTAGCCCGCTAGTCCCAGTGGAGACTAGTCTCGTGGCAACGGCTGGGCTGACGAACAGCCTCCTCAACGTCATGATCAGGGACCTCCACCTTTGGACGGCTGCTTTGTCGCTGATTTCGTGGAGATGCGTTATCGTGCACACCGAATTTGGAAGCATGACATGTCTAGTAGTCCACTACCCTACAGGGACAGCAGTTTAAGAGAGTCGATGTTCGTTATCACCAGCCGCGCAGTTCCGTGACACCGCGGAGATGAACGATCTGGCTCCTGAGCTCGGGCACCGAAAGCAACCCCATCTCACCCCCCCAAGACTATGTATGATATTCCAAGATGTCAGGGATGGATCCAGGACGACACGACTGTTGCACGTCCTCTCCTCTCCCTAAGATCACACCATTCAGGTCGTTAGGTTTATCCTTGACACATGCAGGACAAACCTGTTCGGAGGGGCAATGTTTCACGTAATGATAGCGGAGCAAGCACTCACTTGACTCCGGTTTACTCGGGGTCCTGTTTTTTCGAAACTGTCTGCGTGGAGAATACGTCAAGACGTATATTCAGTCCATTGATCAAACACGGAGACCGATCGTGACTGCCCGTAAGACGATGATCCTGTCTTAATTGTGCTGTTGCTTTTTTACATTTTCCACTTTTACAACCTTATTTTCGCCTTGCTCCGAAGTGAGGCGGACGACACATTGCATGACTCCCGACTGCCTAGCATGGAGATCTCATTGAAATTAATGAGACCTGGCCTCCAAGGCAGCCTGCTGATAAAAAAAAAACTCCCCCTTCATTGAACCGACTTCTTATACCACTAGTGAATTTGAGGGAGATCTTGGCTCCAAATCCAGGTTCGGTTCTTCAAAATCGTCACGATCTAGTCAGGGTGGCGGGGGAGAGGACTGACAGTGGTGGACCCCGAAAATATAGCAGAACAGGCGCTAGTCTGTATATGTTCATTGTATCTTTCTCTTCGACCTTGTCCTAGTTTTCTTTTCGTCATCAACTTGCGCTTTGCATTCAAGTAAATTACTCCTTATGGATAGCGTTTACCTTCAGCGAACGCACGAGTTGTCATCTGTGGAGTGTTCGGGCAGACTAGACCGCCTGGAGCAGTCTCGAATGGGGGACTTGAAAAGGGAGAGGGGCCGCAATGGGCCAACGCATGCATTGCATCTAGCGTTGGGTGCATGTGGATGGGCACCAGACACATTGTAAGCCATACATTAATTGAAACAGGCAGCGGTCTATCGCGCAGAGGTACTGGCTAGGCGTTCGTTTCGAGGGAAAACCAGGATTACAGGGCTTTCTTAATCATTACTTAACGTCGATCCATCGAGCTTGGAGATCCCCACAGCTCCTACATAGAGAAAAATAGATGCGCTGATGGCGTCCCTTTTAGGACTATGCTCAAAGCTGTGGATATTCAGATAGTGGAGAATGTCTGGCAATAGTGCTCAGCATCCTCTAAATCTATTTTTTACTTCAGTAGCGTACTGCTAGGAGAGAACAAGGCTTAAACCAACTAATTCTGAGGATCATGGCGACGACCTGGGGCAACCAGTTACTTGATAGGGCTCAGATATCACATGATAGAAAATGTGAGCTTTAGCCGACCTCCAGAACCCTTAACTTAGCGAGCACGACAGAAAAAAGACTCTGTAGAAAGCAAAGAGCATGAGCAGCTGATATCAGGCGGCGCCCTCGCACCAAGGCCGAGGCGGATGACAATGACGCAGACCGAGGACGACGCTCGCTGCTCCCAATCTTCAACGGGGAAATCCCCCATCCAGCCATGTTCAAGACGCAAGTTCTCATTATTCAAACCTGCGTCTCCCCCACCCCACTCGTATCGTAATATCCAGATTCCAATATCGGAGAGAGCTGAAGTCACGGGATCTTAGCGGAGATTCTTCTAGCCCCGTCCACCCGTTGTATCAGGGGGTTCATAATAATAATTAGTTACCCGACAGACCCGCGACGCCCTCGCTATTATTTACCTGCGGGTACGATACTTTCGGGGGCGTCGCAGCTACTAGCCTCTTACTAGCTGTCATCGGCTCTTCCTACTTACAGTAGTCTAACCTTATTGCGCGGAACCTTGAGTCCGCTGCCGAGCGGAGTTTGGGATCCTCCCTTTCGCTGCTGTTAGTCGCTGTAATGACTCGTGTTGTTTGGGTGCCGCTCACTCGCCGGATGCTGTTGTGCACCTGGCAATTGGCTGTAAGTTGCATTATTGTCGCAACCGCTGAATCTTTTGCTCCCTCGAGTTCAGCCTTTTCCCCATGGGAGAGTGAGAATAAGGAAAAACATCCGTATTCTCTGAACCCGTATTTGCACCGGTCCAGATTGCGCCTGCCGGATTGCTCCTGGAAGAATCCTTCTTGTCCCTGCAACTCCGTACGCTCTGTTCTTGGCAGCCATGAACAGGATCCTATCCACGATACCAAGGGCGGTGAGTTTTCTGCCAGGGTCAATTGTATTAACCCGAATTAATAACTGCCTACCTACCTAACCTAGCTAGCACGTGGTGCGGGAAACTCTATCTCCTGTATCGTTGACGGAGAGCCACTAAGCCTAACTGGGAAGGAGACGAACCACCCATGTCTGGAGTCACCACGTGCCTGAAGCCACATCCATTGCCGACGGAACATCGAACCTGGCATTTTCAGGGCGTAATTATATAGTTTTAATCTATCACCCGCTCCCGCCTCCAGAACCAGAGGCAATCCTTGGCGATTTTATTTCATCACCGAGAGATGTTACAGTTATCTGTGATTACACCTGCAGGAGATTGATAGGGTTGAGTCTGTAGCGGTCCCCGCGACTACCCTGCTGTCTGCTAGCGGTGCTTGCCTTTTTTTTTTTTTTTTTTTTTTTTTTTTGTTGATGCTGCTGCAGGGAAATCTTTTCTCGACACGGTCAAGCTCCTGTGCTGGGGCGGGCATGCTCACGGCTTCGTTCGTTTAATTTGGGGTGCCCGGACTGTGTGATCTATTCCCCGGACAAGACCAAGGGTTGCAATCTGTGGGTGATAGCTCGACTTTCTGATGTCCCGCCGCCTGTTGTAGCTAGCTAGTTAGACAGTCTGCAACAGCACCTAGTAGGATTGGAACCTGGGGGGGTTCCGTGAAGCTGTCCCCGTTTCCGATATGTCGAGGCTGGGTTGCAGTCAATCAGGTGTAAACGGTCTTCCATATCATTCATTGGCCGCAGATCTCGATTGGTTCAATGGGATCTATATCCAGCTTATCGCCGATAGGTTCATCACATACTGGGTAGGTAATTATTACTCGGAAGTCTCTACGACGTCGGGTTGACCTTTTCAGCAAACGCAGCAATTACTTTCTCGTAACCTAATAACAGAACCATAGCAACAAACTAACTAACTAGCTAACTAGAAAGGATAAACGATTACAGAAAGGGGCGTCGATCCTCGACAGTGCCGCAATGCCCATACCCGCCGAGCTCACTGTTCTCCTCAATACGAACTAGACGCTGACACGGATTCCCCGTCCGTCACTGTCCCTATGGGTAAGGAACAGGAAGACAGGAACCCGCGCGGTCAAAGTTCGAATTGGAAAAACAGGTCTCGGTCGAGCAGGTCATGTGGCTACAGGAGATCCCCTCGTGGACAGACGTAAGTCAAGATAGGAAGACAGACAACAGAAGACACAAAACAGAAGACACAAAGCAGAAACCGAAAGCAGCATCAATAGAAAGACAAGAAAGACAAGAAAGACAAGAAAGACAAGAAAGACAAGAAAGACAAGAAAGACAAGAAAGACAAGAAAGACAAGAAAGACAAGAAAGGCAAGAAAGACAAGAAAGACAAGAAAGACAGCAAGAAAGACAGCAAGAGAATACATGACGAGCAAATGAACTCAGAAGAAAAATAAAACGGTAATAAAGGAAACAAGCAAGAACAGCCTCCAGTCCGATTCACCTCAATCAGCCCAACATCATACCCAATATGGTCCTACTGACCGGAATTCCAAGCCTCAACCCAACCATCGAGGAGGGACTTGGCAGACTTCAAAGAATCCATCGCAGCACGCCATTTTTTTTCACAGTCATCAATGGCCTTTTTCAATTCACGACTGAATGTCGTGTGCCGCGACAACTGGATAGCCCCCTGGATTGTGTCCGTCGGGAAGGGGGGCGTCGCAGTTCTACCTCGAGATGATCCGGACGGTCCAGCCTTGGATGAAGAGCTAGAATTAGCACTTGCAGCGGCAGGGGTAGAAACCACGACCTCGGATTGAGAATTCTTGTGAGGCTTATTGGTGGTCGTTGTCTCGGGTACCGTGGGACGCTCCTTATTAGGTTTCCGACCACGCTTAGACTTCTTTCTTGGGGGCGACTCGGGGTCCTCTTCTATGTTGATAACAGGAGCCTTGCCCTTCGCTATCGCAGATATGGTTGTAGGCACCGTAGATGAAGATGCTTCATCCTCATCCATTTCGGAGTGCTTACGTTTGCGAAGTTTGCCGCCCCATCCCTGGTCGGACGAATTTTCAGCACCTCCGCCAGGACCGGGAGAGGTCAATTTTTCTCCTTTGTCCTTGTTATCTTGCCAGTGGACTTGTCTGGGTTTCTTTGCTTTCGGGAAAGCGGCGTTGCTGCTGCCACCTTCGCTGTTGTTGGTAACTTCACTGTCGAGGGCATCGTGCTTGCGTTTCTTCGATGCTTTGGCCTTGACTATTTCATAACCGACGATGTGACGGTGCGTGCAGCGCGTCTTAGACTTCTTGCACGCTGCACAGACCGGCGATAGCTTCTCTCTCACTTCTCCCTCTGCTGGAGGTTGGAGATGGCCCTTTTCCTTGAAACGTTAGCAAAGGCAAATGGCCTTTTTCCGAGAGTCGTGCATGCTTACTTGGGCACCGTTAAGCTGGGCGTCTCCAGTACCTCCTTGGTTCTTGAGGAGTCAGCGAGGACGTAAGGAAACTCTTCCTTGGAACGACGTATGCTCACCTTATTGTCGTTGGGTTTCTCTTGAGCCTCTTCTTCAGAGCGCTCTTTGTCGTCCTGCATCATTTCAACCTCTTCGACCGACGGCACCTTGGTATCACGAGTGTTCTTGTTCTCTTCCCGTGCGGCCTCGCTGTCTTCATCGGCAGACGAGACTCTCTCTCTGACCTCAGTCTGAGAGCTCAAAGGAGTGCCTCTGTTGAAATCGTCACTCTCTTCATCACTCTCGGATTCCTGAGGAGTGGCGTAACGACTATGGGTACGGTAAGCCTCAGCGGCGTCCTCATCTTCAGTTCCTGGGTGTTCGATGGTGGGCCAGATCTCAGGAGAAACCTGGGCAGATTCCTGCGGCGTAGCGTGGCAGCTACGGGCACGATCCACATCAGGGTCATTTTCAAGCTCAGTCACTGAGATTTCCATGCTAGACCCGTCCTTGGAGGGGACCTGGGCAGTCTTGGGACCTGCAGTATCCATGGACTCGGACATCTTTACTTTTATCGAGATTCTGGTTATGTCAGTTACTGCCCAAATGGACCTGAAGAGCTTGGCTTACTGGTGTCAGACAGACAGTTCGATAAGCTTTGGCGAGCAATGATATGAGGCGGTGGTGGGTAGCAAGACTTTCTCCACGGTCAGGACTTTATTGGATGAAAGAGAAGACAAAGTTGAAAGCTAGGAGCCCGAAAAGGTGATGCTTTTTGCGGTTGAGAGTCGAATCTTTCCTCTGGAGTGAATCGAAAATGGACAAGGTCTCAATGCGGGCAAATGAAAACGAAGAGATTGTTTCCTTCAACAAGAGACAGACTGCAAGATGAACAGTTCTCTTCAAAGTGAGGCCGAACTCTGAAACAGAATACAGAATAAGGTAAAGAGAATGGCTTGAAGGAAGACTGTATCTCGCGGATGTCAAGAGTTGGGTGAGGAGGATGGGGAGATGGGAAGAAAGAGAAAGGTGGGAAGGAGGAAGATGGGAAGGAGGAAGATGGGAGAGGGGAATTGGGAAGAAAAATCCTTTTTGTGGGCATCTCCATCTCAGTGAAGGAGATGGAGGTGAATGCTTGCTAGCTAGTGAATTGCCTTCCCATTCACTGGGCGATGTTGCATGCATGGCTTTGTTGATGAGGCGGGAGAGGACAGGAGGGGAGGCGGGTCTTGACATTTTGCTGGATTTTGTAAGAGCAGCCATTCACCCTATCATACAGGTAAGTTAATTGGAGATGGGTGAATTAAGAATATGTATGGAATAGAGTGGAAAGGGAAGAAACGCCCAAAAATGGACTCCTCGGTAGGTTCCGTCCGCTCTGGCGACAGACGTCCGGCCAGAAGGACAAGAAAGTTCTCAATTAGAACAAGAATTTTCAGTTTTCCAATTTAGAGAAGCAAAATGAGTGAGCTGCAATGCATATAAAATAAAATAAAATAGAACGATAGAGTTAAATTCACGGCCACAACTCATCCTCCTCCCATCTCCCTCTCTTCTCATCGCCACCAGAAGGAGAGTTTTCGTCTTCAACGAAAGTCCATCTCACTCGACTCGTCTTGTGATAGTCAGAGATATCGAACATTTCCACATTCGTAGGAATAATAACGACAACACGATAATTATTCCGTGCGACTGGATCATGCACATCGTACACGCACTGGCCTGGATTTATGAACGGCTCTGTAAGAGGAACTTCCGATTTGGGTCGGCCTGGAAGGGGAACTTTGAAAGCACCTACTGAGCAGTCAGCAAGCTGCAGTCGCAGCACGAACCGCCTCATGCGGTCAATATATTGTAGTAATAGGTGGATTGGGGAGGGACGGACCTCTCAAAATAGGCGAGTGGTTCGCATAATAAATAGTCACAACCTCTTCCCAGGACCAAGGGAGGTATGCCTTCTCAGCTTCCTCTTGACTATCCTGGAACGCTTGTTCACCATTACCTTCCCTGACAAGCTCAGCCGGATCCGGTTCCGCTTTAGGGGCATGTAACTTCCTGAACCAATGAGCAATCTCCTTCCGCGCTTCCTGTTCCTTAGGATCAGAATCAGAGGCGCCGATTACATGTGCTGTGCCTTTTATACGCCACTGAACAGACACGTCCCTGAGAAAGAAAACTGCCTCCACAGCTTTGTTGGCCTGAATGTCGCTGACTTTATCCATTCTGATATCTGTTGTGAAAGAAAGCATGTCGCTTTCCAGCCCGAAAACTGACGAGTCCAGCCCATGCGGTAAATGGTACTCTTCTTGCAAGCTCTTCCTCACACTTTGGCGAACGTTAGATGCAGGAAAGAAGCCGCGGAAACCGCACATCCGTGCCCTGGGCTCTGCGTGGCCATTGACGTTGGTGACAGTTGCGAAGGTAAACTCTTGAGTACTGTTCTGGTTCACTTGGTTCTCAAACTTGCGTCGCCAGGGAGCGCAAGAGGTCACTGCTGTTCCTATTGGCAATGAGATCATGGTTATTTATGGCTGGCTCCAAACTTTAGCTGGTCAAATTGACGTGGATTTCTGTTTCTGGGCTTCAGAGACTCTCGTCGCAGTACGGATTCTGCAGACTTATGCTGTCACTATTGCTGCTGATCACTTAAGAGAGTAAAGAGATCAGACTGAGCAGACCTGATATTAAATTAGCAGGGCATAGGAGGCTGAATCGATTCTAACGTGATATTTCAATTTCATTGAAAAGAGCATGATGTCAAAGTGACATTATGACGTTATATGCCAGTGACATGTTTCGATCTTATCAGATTTCCGTCTGCCGGGGGCCGAGATGCCTTGAGCATACGACTGTCCTCGAACCAAGGGAAGAGGAGCCATCAGATCCAGTATTGGCTCAAAAGCAACTCCGTTCGAACTTACCTATACATCTATCCTAGGCTTATTGGCCGAAACAAGGAGCCTTCAGGGCTGGAGCATACACTAACTTTCACGCTTATATTCTGTTCTACCCATTTGGCCGTACAACCTGCCGCTACCTGTCCTGGTGGAATGCAGTGTGATTCGATTGCCGAATAAGTCGAATCACTCTTGCACTTTGTGTATCGCTAGCACCTCATATCACCGTGGTATGCACACTCCAACCCAACGTGCTCTTCGGGCGTCCTGCAGAGTCACCAGCCGGTCTCACGTGGCAGCCTCCCTTGTCACCTGAAGCTGCAGGAATGACCACCGAAGCGCGGCTTCATCTGACGCGGTCATTTGCTCATAGAACGCGCTTTTTATGGCCTCCGGTCCTTCGTTGGCTCAATTCATCCATGAAATCAACTCTCTTAAACTGCACGGCGCGTAACACGTTTGTTGTCTTTGGCCAGTGGGCTCTGATTGGTCTGACGTACTTTGCGATCCGCTTCCTGTGAGAGTGGATATTTTTTTCCCCTGATGCTTCCGTTTCTCCTGCACCGCTCCTGCATTTGACAGTTCAACGCCTGAGCCGCTTCTGCCTTTCCGCAAAACGGAAGGGGAGGATTCTCCAGTCAGTACAGTTGGAGCGGCTTTGGCCGGTTCCCTGAGCCTGTTCCTAAAGTAAGAAGAATCGGACCGTCAGGTACCCGCGAGCTACCATGTCCAAAGCGACTTTCGCGATCATCGCTGCAGCTAGTGCTGCCACCGGTGCTGGAGTTACGGCGTTGTTCTATTCCTCCAGACCCTCTCAACAGCAGAAGCAACAACCAGTTCCAGCAATTGGTCCTCCCTCTCCTGCGACGTCGGCTGGCACGACCAAAGTTCCTTCTCCGCAACCTCCTACACCTTCTCTCGCGCCAAAGCCCTCGTCCGGATCCCCAGTGGACCCTGCGGGCATTTTGCAGTATGGATTCCCTGGTCCCGTGTCAGATACACTTTCGACTTTGCCATTGACCGGCGCCTTCGACCGTCGTAACCGCAATCCCGCCTGGGTAGCCGAACATATCACCCCCCAGTCGCTCGCCCAGAATAACGCGGACCGCAAGAATAGCACGTTCTATGAGGACTCCACGATTCCAGTAGTCTTCCGTGCCAAACTGTCTGACTACTTCCGCTCCGGATACGACAGAGGCCACCAGGTGCCGGCCGCAGACGCAAAATGGTCGCAAGCGGCCATGGACGAAACCTTTGCCCTGACCAACATGTGCCCCCAGGTTGGGGAGGGCTTTAACAGAGACTACTGGGCCCATTTTGAAGATTTCTGCCGAAATCTCACGAAGAAATACCCATCCGTACGCATCATTACCGGTCCGCTGTACCTGCCCCATCGCGATCCGGATGGCAAGTGGCGCGTGAGCTACGAGGTGATTGGTAACCCTCCGAACGTCTCAGTTCCCACCCATTTCTACAAGGTCATATATGGCGAGGACGGAACCGGGAACCCCGGGAGCAAAGTAGCTCTGGGTGCCTTCGTCCTGCCAAATGCTCGGATCCCGAACGAGAAGCGCCTAGCGGATTTTGAAGTTCCAATTGAGGTTGTGGAACGCGCGAGTGGGTTAGAATTTGTCTCAAAACTGGAGGCTAGCCGTCGCAAGCGGCTATGTCAAGAGATTCAATGTGACATTGTCGTCCGGGAATTCAATAACGCAAGGAAGAAGTAGGTTGATAGATAAAAGATGGCCTGTACAGGATCTCATGTGGCACATTCTGGGACCTGGATATCGGCATACGGAAGCACACCGACTTTTGTATTTATAGCTCTATGTAGCATATACCATTGAGCGCCCTCCTATGACCCTGGCGTCGGGTTGAACCGAATTGCGCCATGCGTACTGTATGGAACGGTGCCGATCGAGCACATCGAGCATGTAATTTGCGGTGTCCACGACCCAAGCCCACATTGTATACCTGCTATAATATACACGTCCACCCGTATCGAATGAACCGAAATCAACATTGGAATGCCACGCCAATTTTAGTAGCCACATTGCCGCCCTTCCCCGCGAACCCTGTCCCCTCCGAACTAACCTCGACCAAGCCAGGTTGGACCCCATTCTTATCCTTATCCTTGTCCTTTTTCTTTTTTGATTTCTTGTCACTGCCGTTGTTATCTTGTTCGGCCTCGGCAGCGCCCTTCTTCCAAATATCAGGCGTGACGTCTGTGTCACAGACGTAACAGAGCACACGGCCCCGCAAGGCTGCTGAATGCTCCTGCTCTTCTTTGGAACCGTGGGGGTCTGGCCTATGGTTATCGGCGGGGGGAGTCATGAACTTTAGGACGCAGGGACCGCAAATTATGTGGCCGCAGGGTTTGGTCACTATCGGAACATGTCAGCGGGGGTAGTTTCACTTCCTTGCAAGCTTGAAGGGGGGAAGGGGGCCACGACGAAGAACGAAGAGGGGAATGTATAACATGGTAAACAAAGCGCAAGACATAGAACGTACGCATAGCTTTCAATCCATTACTAAGGTTCTTCTTGCAACTCGGACAAACCCTCGATACAGAGCCGTCTGCTCCACTCTCCTCGGTGAAATGCACGTCCACGAGTGACTTGAGCGAGTAACTGTGCCGATTTGCCTCGTTCGATCCAGGACAGATGGGGGATAATTTCACCGCCTTGTTCGCAATAGCTTCATTCCGATCAGTCCCTGGTGTGAGCGAGGGAATCCAGAAAGAATGAATGGGTGATTTTGCCGTGTTGGACTGCCGGAGTCGTTAGCGAAATAACAAAATCAGAACGAATAACCAAAAAAAAAAGACAAGGAATCAGAACCTTCTCCCTCTTCAACTCTCGACGGATTCTTTCTCTCTCCGGAGAAATCTCCCTCTCATCCAAACTGGATAACCTCCGCTTCTTTCCGCTTTCTCCTTCTCCAGACCCAAGCGCCACTGTGGCATCCTCAGCCTTTCGTTTTCTATTGGAGTCATGCTCCTCACGAGCCCCAGCTCCAGCTCCATTATTTTTACTCCCCTCTAAACCCATACTAATGAGCTCGAACTCCCTGACCTCTCTCGCTTTGGCCTCCTCCAAGTTCCGCGCTTCCTCTTCCTCAAGGCGCCGCCTCGCCTCCTCCCGATCTCGCTCTAATCGCTTAATCTCCTGCCGCTGCGCAAGCAGGTCGCTGATTGCGCACTCTCGACAAAACAGATCGCCGTTTGTTGCACATGCTACGACGGGGTTACGCGCAGGTTGCAGGCAGAGCCGACATGAATCGAAGGAGAGGAAGGAGTCACGGCCGATTCGCGACTGTTTGGTGCCCCAGGACCCGCGGAGGAGGTTCCGCTCGTATGAGGTGAAGTGCGGGAGGGAGGTGTTTCGTTTTGAGTGCGCCATTTTTTTGTATGGTTTCTCAGCTGCTGGTTGAGCAACTAGTCGTTTCGCAAGGGGCGTTGGAATAGCTGTTGCTGGAGCGGGACTGTGTAGCGTGGGACTGGATGGAGCTCCCGATTCATTTCATCATCCTAGATGCCAGACACTTCACAGATAGCGAATTTTAATGGATCAAAGACAGTCAAAAAAAGAAAGTTGATGGTAGGCTTAACAGACTGAAGTTGATATTTCCCATAAGTTGACCTGGTCTGGACCAACGATTGAATGACATAATCAGACTGTCTCGCCTCGGCATTTCTGCGATGGGGCGGTGGAGGCCTTGCAGCAGCAACAGACCTCAACCACCATTTGGATGGTATAAGCTCTCAGTAAGTGTTACTGCATGATGGCCCATCAGGGGGTCGTCCTCCCTCTTCTTCGAGGTACCATCACCTACAAGTCCGCCCTTGAGGAAGAGGAAAATATACTTCTTGACCTTGACTATCCCGAGCAGCGAATAGATTTCTTTGTGTCACTTTACAGCAACCGCGAAGCTATTGCGAACATCGCATCATACCATCTGGGCCTAAGCCCATCAGACACCTGCCAACTCGGAGGAGTGAACGAATGGCTACACGGCAGTTTCAATGTTTGTATCCCACTTTATATTGGAAGACAAAATCAGCCTCCTGAGAAGCGGGCTCTTATTAGGTTCCCTTTACCATACAAGGTAGGGGAGTCCATGAATCCTGGAAATCTCGACGAGAAGCTTCGATGTGAAGCTGCAACTTTCATTTGGTTACAACAGAATTGCCCTGAGGTTCCAATTCCTCATTTGTGGGGTTTCGGACTTGTTGGTGGCCAGAGCGTATGTTAGGAATGTTTCGTCAACTTTCTATCTAAGACTGACACATACCTTGTGCAGTTCACGACACCCCAGAATGTCCCATTGAAAACCAGAGTTCTTTGGTACTTTAAGCGATACATTTCATGGCTCTTTGGATATACCCTGCCCTGCCGTTATGTTAATCATCATCGTTCGGTTATGCTTGAAAACGGATATTTGATCATGGACTATGTTGG
This sequence comes from Byssochlamys sp. BYSS01, assembly GCA_002242795.1. NCBI lineage: Eukaryota > Fungi > Ascomycota > Eurotiomycetes > Eurotiales > Thermoascaceae > Paecilomyces > Byssochlamys sp. BYSS01. The sequence continues at coordinate 485,543 of NIXA01000002.1, forward strand.
CGATTCACAGGTGAAAATGCTATCGGAGACATGGGATGACTATCCTCATCAACAAGACAAAAGAATTAATCTCTTCAGGGGACTGTCTCGGATCATGCTCTCTTTGAGCCAGACACCACTTCCCCGCATAGGATCATGGACACTTGACTCGGACGGAGTCTTGCGACTTTCCAACCGCCCACTGACACTTCGGCTCCATCAATTGGAAAATGGACGAATTCCAACCAACATCTCTCGCAGTTTGACTTACTCAACAGCGGACGCGTACTACCTTGACTTGCTGTCTTGTCATGACAGCCGTATACGACATCAACCAAACTCTTTGAACGATGAGGATGATGGTAGGGCTCAGATGGCAAGATTGACCATTATGCGAGCCCTTTTATCCCATTTCCTGAGTCGTGACCACCGCCAGGGACCATTCTTGTATAGATTCACAGACCTCCATCCAAGCAATATCTTCGTTGATAGCGATTGGAATATTAAATGTGTGATTGATCTCGAATGGGCATGTTCATTGCCAGCTGAGACCTTACGTGCTCCATACTGGTTGACTAGCCGCTCTTTGGATGGAATAACAGGCGAGCACCTGAATGCTTTTAAGGAGGTGTACGAAGAGTTTCTGGATACTTTCGAGAAGGAGGAGAAGTCATTTCCACCCATGAACGATTCCCACTGCTACCGCTCGGCTCTGATGAGAAATGGCTGGCAAACTGGGAACTTCTGGTATTTCCACGCTTTGGACAGTCCGAAAGGGCTCTTCAATCTTTTCCATCAACATATTCACCCCATTTTCGCATCCACTCAGAGCGTCAGCTCTGAGTTACCGCGGGTAGCATCAGCGTATTGGTCTGTAGACGCGGAGCAAGTGCTGGCTACAAAGCTCCAGGATAAGCGAGAGTATGAGGCGACCCTCTGTCAGCGATTTGAGGTTTCACCTGTTGATGCTACGGGTGATGCTTCATGATTAACGTTCATAGGAATATCTACAGTATTATCTATTGAAACTAGCTTGTAATGTCCATGATTGCCATCTTGATAGTGCATGACTGAAAATAAAGGATCCATATCTGGTTACTATGCACAGGTCCTGCATGAAACTTGCTATTTGTCTTTTGATTTATGAATATTAATTAGGGCATTCGCTGGGCAAATATATGCCTAAACCGGATTAGCGCCTGCTGCCTAATCTGGTCGATAAGATAAGATTAAAACAGTCCGTCACAAAAAAGTCCACACACTCCGCCACTTGCGCCTTCACCTCATTTCGTTTCCCTGGGTATACGTGTCCGGCCCCTTTCATCCATAGCCATGGAAGGCGTCGAGCAGAGATGCGCTTCCATACGCGCCCAAATAGCTGCAACGGAGTCCGAGCTGGCGCGATTGAAGCGAGAACTTGCGATCGCGGAACAGGCTGCAATGACGACAACTCAAGATACGAGATCAGGGTTGCAAGAAGACCAAAAGGAGGTGAACAAAGAGCGAGAAACAAATAAGTCTAAATGGCCTCTGCTTGATGAGGAGTATAGGCGGTATGGCAGACAGATGATCGTGGAACAGGTCGGATTGAAAGGTCGGTTTTTATTGTCTCGTCGTCGGACATGGCTCAGGTGGAGAAGACTCATTTACTAACACCTATTCATTCTCAAGGTCAACTCAAACTTAAATCTGCAAAGGTTCTGATTGTCGGTGCAGGTGGATTAGGTTGTCCGTCTGCGATGTACCTTGCTGGGGCCGGGGTGGGGACTCTTGGATTGGTTGATGGTGACGCGGTTGACACTTCGAACCTCCACCGGCAGGTGTTGCACAGCAGTACTAACGTAGGGATGTTGAAAGTGGATAGTGCGATTGAATCCTTGAGGAGGTACACCTATAAGCTCTATGCTTCCGTTGAATACAGCCCCAGTTGACCTTTATGCTATCTTAGGTTGAATCCGCATCCCACGTACATTCCCCATAGAGGCCATCTCACGCCCGAGGAAGCCCAAGAGATCTTTAGGAATTACGACCTGATACTCGACTGTACAGATAATCCGGCTAGCCGGTATCTAATCTCCGATACAGCTGTGGCTCTTGGGAAGCCACTCGTCTCTGCGTCGGCGCTACGCACGGAGGGCCAGCTTATGGTCCTAAACTACCCACCACGACCTCCAGGAGATAAATCAGGAGGGCCCTGTTATCGCTGTGTCTTCCCCAGGCCCCCACCCGCAGATAGTATAGTTAGTTGTGCGGACGGCGGAATCCTAGGACCAGTTGTCGGTACTATGGGTGTTCTGCAAGCGTTGGAAGCGATCAAGATCATCACGGCCCCGACCGGAGAGACGCAGATGAACGGAGTCCCTGAAAACCACAAGAGTCATTCTCCTTCTCTTCTCATATTCTCTGCATATTCTACACCTCCATTTCGGACAATCCGCCTGCGCTCTCGCCGGCCAAATTGCGCAGTCTGCTCTGCCGAAGCCACTGTGACGCTAGACACTATAACTTCAGGATCAACAGATTATGTTTTCTTTTGCGGCTCAACGAGCCCTCCAGCACCGCTTTTACCTGAAGAGCGCATATCAGCAGCCGAATACAGCAAGATAGTCCAACGTTCATCGTCATCGCAAGGACAGGATGGGATAATATCGAAACCCAAGTCACCAACGGTAATCGATGTTCGAGAGAAAGTACAGTATGAGATTTGCCATCTTGACAATAGCATCAACATTCCGATCTCAAAGATCCTCTCGTCATCACAACGACCACAGCAGGTTGAGGAAGGCAGTGAGACTCTTAGCAGTGGTGCTCACGCAGGCCCGTCGCCAACACCATCGCAGCTGCAGCTATCACTGCCTCCCTGGTTTCCAACGGATATCATTCCCGCAGAGAATGCGGACCCCATATACGTTGTGTGTCGTCTTGGAAATGACTCACAGATTGCCGTCAAGAAACTTAAGGAGTTAGGACTAGACCTTGATGGTGGCAGGTTAATCTGCGATATCCGTGGTGGATTGGGGGCATGGCGGAAAGAAGTTGACCCTACATGGCCGGAGTATTAGATAAACAAGTATGCTATATACAATCATGAAGACTTATGAAACATATACATATCAGACAACAGGATTCAAACATTAACAATTGCCGTAGCAGGGTATCTTCGAGCCAAACTAGAAACACGACCAGTGTACGGATCCATGCAAAATCCGTACCTTGAAAGTAAAGGACAAACCAGTGCATCAACCAACAGAAACAGGCGCATTCTCAAGCCACGCCCACTCGACCGTGACCCTTCCCAGATCTATATCAGCGAGATCTTTGAAGACAGCCGGTGAAACATCCAGATCAGTCACTTTGCACCCAACACCTACACGGATAGCGCAAGTTAACTTTAGCCCCGATCAAAGGAGACATGGAGCATGCGAGAACTTACACCGATCAACCACCTTGACATCTGCGCTCTTCCCGTCCCTCCGAATCCGGATCTTCAACCCGCACAACGGGTTCGCGTTGGGATTCGATCCTGTGGATGCAGCATCAAAGAGAACATGTGATACGGCGCAGATCATATCAGAGTCAGAGCTGGTCATTCCACAGGACCCCAGGTCGGGGTCGTAGTAGGTCAGGTCTCCTGTGTATGGCCCACCGTGGGAGGTAGGGAGGGGGAGATTCTTATGTCTGTTTGCTTGTTAGAAATATGAACCCGAATAAAGCCGAAAGGGGAATAAGGAAGACTAGGTAGATCTTACCGACTTCCAACGGTCAGCCCAGCAGACAAACCAATTATCAGCGCGAGGACTATCGCAAGTACACCAATGGCGATGATGGCAGTGAGACGTTTGCGCTTCAGGGGCAATGAATTCCACCAGTCTAACAGCTTTTGTTTAATGCGAACTGCGACGGCGAGGGGACGGCCGTCGCAGTGTTTTTGTTGATCTCGATTGGGAACCGGTGGTGCGCGGCTGACTGTATTGAGGTCTCCATGTTCGTCGGGAATTGTCGCTGCCGCTGTCGCTGCTCCTGGTGCTGCTGCAGGAACAGGTTTGCGCTTGAGCACACTTAATAAGTGATTCTGGGTGTCGTGCCCATCGTGCCGCTGCGCTGGAAGAGACTGATGCTGGTCGTCGTTTCCGCTCCCCCCTGACTCCGGTTCCAGAGCCAGGCTTTTCTCGTCCCGCAAGGACATTGTCGTATATATTCGTGAAAGAGCTGTGCAAAATCCGGCTCTCACGAGCGGTTTCTACGCCGAGGCGGCTGGGAGTAGGCCACTCATGAGGACAATGCCTTGCTGCGCCCTTTTATTTCCGCGCTTAGCATACCAATGCCAACCGGGCTATCCGCAGCAATGCGACTGGTATCGGACAAATCACCGACAACTTTGCATGGAATTCAGGGGCTCCAGCGGGGGAAAGATGCGCTGTAGACCTGATTGGCCAGTTTCGGAATTCTGATGCCTTAACGCCTTGGTCTGCAGGCATCGAACGCGCTTCCTTCCCGCTGGCCAAAGCTTCCGATATTTTTTTTCCAGCTTCCATGGGCGATCGTTCTCGCTCTCTCTCCGGGCTACATATTGAATTTCCTCGGACCTGCATGGCAACAAGTAGCATGGCTTTGCGGATTGTTCGTCCGTCTTGTCTGCCTCCGCATTCTGCACCCTACCTTCCCACATGGCAGCCCGCGCGATCCATGGCCACGGCACGCTTGCGCCGTAAGGCAGCACGCATGGCCCTCTCTCCCGATGTGGCCAAGTCGTCCCTGAAGAAGTCGAAATCAGACCGAGATGCCTTTGGCCCGTTTGCTGGGATGAACCAAACGAAAGTGCCGTCTCGAATTACCCCTCGCGCAAGGTCTCGAGCAGCTACCAAACGATCTGGGGAACCCGAGAAGCCTCGGAAGGAGGACAGCCCGTTGTACAAGGCCCTGAAGATGCAGACGGCGCTGACCCCGGTGAATTACGGTCGTCGAACAGCCATTAAGAATAGAATCGCCGATATTACCAGTTTTGATCAATTCCGCCTCCTACCTGACGTGCGGGATTCGATCTCCTCTCAGGCGCTTCCGCATGTATCTGAACTTACGCCTACTCCGATCCAGCGTCTTGCGATCCCGCAGTTACTTGGCGATAGCGGTGTGGGCCGCCGCAAGCGGAGGAATCCCTCAGCGGATGTGGATGACACGGAGCCGCAGTATGAACAGTTCCTACTCGCTGCTGAGACAGGGTCCGGGAAGACGTTGGCCTACTTAGTGCCAGTCGTCGATACGATGAAGCGCGAGGAGGCAGCAGACAAAGAGGAACAAAGAAGGCAGGAAGAGGAGAAGGAGAGAGAAAGAGAGGAGAGGCTGAAGACTAGGGCGTTTGAGATTGAGCCGGAAGAGCCTCCGCTGTCAGACGCTGGCAGACCGCGAGCTATCATCCTCGTTCCCACTTCGGAGTTGGTTTCACAGGTGGGTGCCAAGGTCAAGGCCTTGTCCCATTCCGTCAAATATCGCTCCGGGATTATATCCTCCACATACACGCCTCGTCGGATAAAGAACACAATCTTTAACCCTGCGGGCATTGATGTTCTCGTCGCTACTCCTCATCTTTTGGCGTCGATCGCCAAGACGGACCCTTACGTGCTCAGTCGGGTCAGCCAGTTAGTGCTGGACGAAGCCGATTCCCTCTTGGACCGGTCTTTTGCTCCGACAACGACTGAGCTGATTGAGAAAGCTGCACCATCGCTCAAGAAACTCATACTGTGCTCTGCTACAATCCCGCGCAGTCTAGATTCCTTCCTACGCAAACGCTACCCAGACATCCAACGATTAACATCACCCAATCTACATGCGGTTCCCCGACGCGTCCAGCTGGGAGTCGTGGACATTGAAAAGGACCCGTACCGCGGAAACCGAAATCTAGCCTGCGCAAACACGATCTGGTCCATTGGCAAAGCCGGCGACCCGTCTGAGTCCGCGGGTCCATTCGCAAAATACATGCCTCCATCAGTCAAGAAGATCATCGTGTTCGTCAACGAGCGCGAAGAAGCCGACGAAGTAGCCCAGTTCCTCCGCTCCAAGGGGATTGACGCTGTTTCGCTGTCCCGTGATTCCCACTCCCGCCATCACGAGGAAACACTCACAGAGTTCACCGAGGTGCCCATCCCACCGTCTCCGGACGAGATCATCAAAGCCCAGAAACAGTACCGTCTGGAGAACGCAATCCCGTTTGTGGCGCCCGAGAAACCCCAGCACACCGAGCGACGTCTTGAGAATACCAAAGTGCTTGTCACTACGGACCTGGCGTCGCGTGGCATTGATACGATTGCCGTGAAGACAGTGATTCTCTATCATGTCCCGCACACGACGATCGACTTTATTCATCGACTGGGTCGTCTGGGGAGAATGGGCAAGAGAGGTCGCGGCATTGTCCTGGTTGGTAAGAAGGATCGGAAGGACGTGGTCAAGGAGGTCCGGGAGGGCATGTTCCGTGGGCAGGCACTGATCTAGGAATTTGGGCTTATTGTTGCGAACGTGCGCAGAGAGGTATCCGCTCTTGTACTCTACTACTGTATCATTAAGCATAGGATGGCGTCCGGTGGGCTTGGATTTGTTCTAGTTGGTTTGGGATGACGGACCGCATGCTTGGAAGAAAGAAATACCCGCCTCGCATTACCCACATAGCACATGTAGATATGAATGGTTAATACGAACCGAACTATATGCATGTTAATGAGCCTATGACGTGATGATTCAGGATTGACTCTTGATACTGCCTACCTCGCTACCTAGGTAATTACCTAAGTATGAAGTACTCTATAGGACAAGCCTGTTCACCCAGGTCACATGATCGCGGAGGACATGCAGTACTCCGGAGTAAAAATACAGTGTAATGTACAGTATCGATGACAGATGACTTACGGACGCGCTCCGATTGGCCAGATGGTCGCATGATGCCACTAAGCCGCAACAGGAAACCCCGATTTCGCAGCGCCCGCAAAAGACTCGAAAAGTCACCGCCAGCAGGAAATCTTGGAAAGGTTACCTGAAGCTCGCTGGTCGCTCTTATCCTCTGATTTCCTCTCGAGCTGGTGGTAGGGCTGAGCAAGCTCCTTGTGTTCTTCTTGGCCGTGTTCTCCCCAGCTGTGAAGCGGGATTACCACGACTCACAATGCTTCTATCGCAAGCTCGAGGGCGTATGCCCACTCTTCGGAGACTCTGCAATTCCTCCTTAACAACGTGAGTTTGTTGGCAGATTTCCAGGGAGAATCGGATCCGGAAGGGAACAATTTGCTCACACGTATCAGTCGTTCTCTCTCTACCACCTTTCCCCGTCAAAAAGCATCCGCCGTGGACGATGACAAGACCCAGGCCAAGGTCTCGCCTATCAACAGGGTGTCGCGCACCATCACCCAGCCCATCTCCCAAGGCGCATCGCAAGCCATGTTATATGCAACTGGTCTCACAGAGGAGGATATGAACAAGGCGCAAGTGGGCATCTCATCAGTCTGGTTCTCTGGGAACCCGTGCAACATGCATCTCCTCCGTCTCAACAACCTCGTCCGTGACTCGGTGCAGAAAGCGGGATTGATCGGGTTCCAGTTCAACACCATCGGTGTCAGTGACGGTATCAGCATGGGTACGCCGGGAATGCGCTTCTCGCTGCAGAGCCGTGATCTGATCGCGGACTCCATTGAGACCGTCATGGGCGGCCAGTGGTATGACGCGAACATCAGCATTCCCGGCTGCGACAAGAACATGCCCGGTGTGCTGATAGCCATGGGAAGAGTCAACCGACCCAGTTTGATGGTGTACGGCGGTTCCATCAAGCCCGGTTGCGCCGTCACGCAGGACAACGCTGACATCGACATCGTTTCGGCATTCCAGGCTTACGGACAATTCTTGACCGGCCAGATCGACGAGCCGCAGCGATTCGACATCATCCGTCATGCCTGCCCCGGTGATGGTGCCTGCGGTGGCATGTACACTGCCAACACGATGTCGTCCGCCATTGAAACCATGGGCATGACTCTGCCAGGGTCCTCGTCCAATCCAGCGGACTCCCTCGCCAAGAACCTGGAGTGTCAGGCCGCGGGAGAAGCGATCAAGAAGCTTCTTGTGGAAGACATCCGACCGAAGGACATTCTGACGCGGCAAGCGTTTGAAAATGCCATGGTCGTGGTCAACATCACGGGCGGCTCGACGAACGCGGTGCTGCATCTGATTGCCATTGCGGACTCCGTCGGCGTCAAGCTGACCATAGATGACTTCCAGGCGGTCTCGGACCGCGTGCCTTTCCTCGCTGATCTGAAACCGTCCGGCAAGTACGTCATGCACGACCTGTACAAGATCGGCGGCACACCGTCCCTGCTTAAGTTCCTGCTCAGGGAGGGCCTTATCGACGGCTCCGGGATCACCGTCACCGGTGAGACCCTCGCCAAGAATCTTGAGAAAGTTCCCGATTTCCCAGAGGACCAGAAGGTCATCCGCCCGCTGTCCAACCCGATCAAGGAAACCGGACACATTCAGATCCTGCGGGGTAACTTGGCGCCTGGTGGCAGCGTCGGCAAGATCACCGGTAAGGAGGGAATGCGGTTTACGGGCAAGGCTCGCGTGTTCGATAACGAGGATGATTTCGTCGCTGCACTGGAGCGCAAGGAAATCAAGAAGGAGGAGAAAACCGTCGTGGTTATCCGCTACGCTGGACCCAAGGGTGGTCCCGGCATGCCTGGTACGTCCCTAGTTACTACTCGCTTCTACTTTTATTGTCTTTTTTTTTTCCCTCAAGAATTCCCGTCGGACGAGCTAACATGGAGTAGAAATGCTGAAACCCTCCTCTGCCTTGATGGGAGCCGGTCTTGGCTCATCCTGCGCCCTTATCACCGACGGTCGGTTCTCCGGCGGATCTCACGGGTTCTTGATCGGCCATATCGTTCCCGAGGCGGCCGTCGGAGGCCCTATCGGTCTTCTCAAGGATGGGGATGTTGTCACCATCGATGCCGAGAAGCGCGTTCTAGATTTCGAGGTCAGTGATAGCGAGCTCGCTGAGAGGCGACGTCAGTGGCTCGCGGACAAGGAGGCAGGAAGGCTTCCTCCGACGGGCCTGACATTGAGGGGTACTCTGGGCAAATACGCCAGGTATGTTTTTTTTTTTCTTTTTTGTCCCTTTGAATTTTTCTCCATCCATCGTCATATGCAAGGTATAATGTTGTCAATATGCTAACCCACGGTGTGCGCGGAATAGGAACGTCCAAGATGCTAGCCAGGGTTGCATCACGGACTCTGTGGCGTAGATCCTTCGCTTTTTATCTTTCATAATCTGTAAATTGTCTGCGTCTGCGTTGGGTCTATTATTCGGGAGCTTTGCATGTGCTGCTATTTGTACTAAAAGTACGTGTGTATATTTTGGGATATCGCCTTCTTTACGGTTCTACACTATGGACTTCGTCTGCGACTGTCAACCAGGTAGCGCTCGAGTCGTAAACTCCCTACTCACGAAAATTATTCGGTAGCTAGGTAGTCATTGCTCTTCTTTGTCTCTAAGATGCTCAGCCTGTGCTGTCATGGGACGGTTCTTGGCGAGCTCGTGTCAGCGGACTCGGTGATGACGGCCAAGGTCACGACTCCGCAACTCGTGGATAACAGCTTCATCTCAATTCCCCCACCTCCACTACGCGGCTGTTGTGCGGCCTTGGACCGCAACAGGCATTTGATTTTGTTTTGATACCTGCTCCTTCGTACTATCGCCTAGAACGTTATTCTGCAGCTGGCGCTATGGCGACTGCTACTACTACCGCTTCCCCATCCAGCACGCAACGAGCTACCCCTCAAGGCGGTATCCTTGAAGGGGGTAATCCATCGAGATATGATCCCAAAAACCCTATTATCATCTTCATCATCCAAGTAGAGTCGATCCTTCCTTTTTCTTTTTCAGTCTCTTTAAGTATGGAAGCTGATACTCAACAAAAAGGCGGGCATCATCATCATCCTCTGCCATCTGCTGCACTGGCCTCTCTCGAAGATACGGCAGCCACGCGTCATTGCAGAGGTCATCGCTGGCATCCTGCTAGGGCCGTCGGTTATGGGCCATGTTCCCGGCTTCACGGACGCTATTTTCCCTGCAGAGTCCATCCCCAACTTGACTCTCGTAGCTAATCTAGGGCTCGTGCTTTTCCTGTTTCTCGTCGGTCTAGAGACGGATCTCCGCTTCCTCGTGAGCAACTGGCGTGTTGCGCTGAGTGTTTCGGCCGCAGGCATTGCTATTCCATTTGGATTAGGCTCTGCGATATCGTATGGATTGTACCACCAATTTAGGGATGATCCGCATATGGTTCCAGTTGACTTTGGCACGTATTTGCTCTTTATCGGCATTGCTATGGCTATCACCGTGAGCCGCCCTCTGTGTCTTCTTTTTGTCTCATCTGGCCATTGAGCCGTTCTAGTCTGAGATAACGTATGATTGACTCCCGCTGCAGGCATTTCCTGTTCTGTGCCGTATCTTGACAGAACTGAAGCTTCTCGGTACCAATGTCGGTGTGATAGTGTTGTCCGCCGGCGTGGGGAACGACATCGTAGGCTGGATCCTGCTCGCTCTTTGCGTCGCTCTCGTCAACGCTGGCAATGGCCTGACTGCTCTTTGGGTTTTGTTCGTCTGCGTTGGATACGTCCTGTTTCTGTCACTCGTCTTCCGTCCCCTATTCATCCGCTTTCTTGAACGGACGGGCAGTTTGCAAAAGGGACCTAGCCAGAGTGTTGTGACGATCACTCTGCTCATAGCCCTAGCATCTGCTTTCTTCACACAGATCATTGGCATACATGCCATTTTCGGAGGATTCGTCATTGGCTTGCTATGTCCTCACCAGGGTGGCTTTGCCATCAAACTCACAGAAAAGATCGAGGATCTGGTCTCCGCCCTGTTCTTGCCTCTATACTTTACGCTGTCCGGTCTGAGCACTAACCTGGGCTTACTTGATAATGGCACTGTCTGGGGTTATGTGGTAGGGATCATTGCTATCGCCTTCTTTGGCAAAGTCGCTGGCGGGACGCTCGCGTCGCGATTTTGCGGTCTTCTTTGGCGGGAAAGCTTCGCCATCGGCGTGCTGATGAGCTGCAAAGGTCTCGTCGAGCTGATTGTACTGGTGCGTAAAACGCCGTCTCCATCCAGCTCTTGATTAACAAATGCTGAAATAAGTAGAATATCGGCTTGCAAGCCAAGATCCTTAGCCCTCGGACCTTCACTATGTTCGTGGTCATGGCACTGGTGACAACGTTCGCCACCACTCCACTGACCAGCTTCCTGTACCCAAAGTGGTATCAGAGCAAAGTCGAACGCTGGCGACGGGGTGAGATCGATTGGGATGGCAACCAGCTGCATTCGGATGCACGCAGAGACAGTGTTGGACTAGTTAAAGGTCAACTGAAATCGATTCCCGTGCGGAAACTGCTAGTCTATCTGCGCTTGGACGGACTATCTGGAATCTGTACGCTGGCGGCTCTCCTTGGTTCCGATCATCTGGCACAGCCAATGGCTCCGAAAGTCCATCCAGCGAAAACCAGTTCGGTCATATCCGCTGATGAATCCGTGGAGGATCCAACAACGACACTCGACACCGAAAAGGAGACGGCACTACGCGTGCATGGTGTCCGGTTGATGGAGCTTACGGACCGAGACTCCAGCGTCATGACGGTATCGGAGATAGACGAGTGCACATTATGGGATCCAGTGATCAATACATTCCGGGCATTCGGCCAGTGGCACGACATCTCCATCGTAGCAGGCGTCTCCGTGGTGCCCGAGTACTCATTCGCCGACACGATAGTGGGCATGGCGCGTGATGATACCCCAGATCTCCTGCTGGTTCCATGGAGTGAAACGGGAGCCATGAGCGAGCGCCAAAGCGGCCTTGGGATCGATGAAGCACACCGGTTCGAAAACGGGCCATTCACTGAGTTCGCGTCCGATCTTCTTAGTCGGGTCACGAACAATGTTGGCATCTTCATCGAACGCAGCGTCTACACTCGATCTACAAGCGACCGACCGCAGGCCAAACGGTCGACAAGCGCCATTAGCATCCGCAGCTCCATCTGGGGCTCGCCGGCAGTGGCACGTTCGCATCACATCGTCTTCCCCTTTTTCGGCGGAGAAGACGATCGATTCGCGCTCCGGTTCGTCCTGCAGTTAGCACGGAATGACCAGGTCACTGCAACCATCATCCACATGGACGTGAATTATTCTAGCTCGACGGTCCTGAATTCCCCAGGTCCACCGGCCACCTTGAAAACTGCTGGAAGCAATCAAAGATCCGTAACACAATCCGTCCCAGAGCAACCTGACAGCATTTTCCTCGCAACGCTCCGTGACTCTTTACCGGACGATCTCGAAAGTAGAGTAGTCTTCGATCGCGTAGACCTCGCTGACTCGACCATCGACGCGGTGCAGCAAGCCATTCTCAAAATAAAAGAGGACCTGGACTGCTCCGCACACAAGGCGGGAAATATGATCGTCGTCGGACGGAGGAGTAACGTCGATCGTGGCCCACAGCACACGTACGCGCACGGACAGGCCGATACCCTCCCCGGGTTAAATGAAATTGGCGCGGAAACAAGAAAAGTGCTTGGCATCGTCGCAGAAGGGCTACTCCGCGAAAATCGGATTGTTGGGAATGTACTTGTTTTGCAGGCGGCCAAGGACAGATAGATTATGCGAAGCGGAGCGCCACGTGCAGGTTTATGGGGCCCCTTTTTTTTGCCCTTTTTTTTGCCCTTTTTTTTGCTCTGGGTCGCGCAATCATTTACCTAAGTACCTAAGTAGTTGTCATTGACTATCTCTTCCCGGTGGCGTGATTGGATGGACTGACTCGTTTGCTGTTGGACATGGATGATTCTGCTGTCGGTTCGCGTCTGATAGGGAGTGGTGGATTGCGTGGAAGAGACTTGTTTCCACATGTGAGAACTATGGTTATGCGCGTCGTCCACCGTTCAGTACAATGATAATGAGACTAGACCGGAAATCCTCCGCCAGCTTGAAGTGCGCGGGACGAATTCATATCAAGTAGAGCCAAGCACTTTCCAAGAGTGTCAGCCGGTACTACCGGTGACAATTAATTCTCTTGTTCGCCGGGTTCTAGCGGAGCTTCATGGATACGAACTAGTATGAGGCTCTGACAGGCCTCAGTGACTGTCGGATCTCTGTAGCGCAGAACACGCTGTTGACTGCCCACACCAATGAGCAACGTGTTTATACTTAGAACGGTGGATAAGACAGAATTCTGGGCAGGCATACCAAGAAATGAGACATTAACATCCCTGTGATCGCCGTTCCTCGTTCATTATTTGGCGCTTGACCTAACTAGTAATGCAACCAGCGCTGACTGACTCGACCAGGATCAGCAGTAACTTGGTCATCGTCGAGAACATCACCCTGACTGGAACGCGGAAATCCTGCTTTTCCGGGCTAAGAATGGCCGTATGCGGACATTGAAATTTACAGTTCTTAGCATCCGGAAATTGGTCTATTCCCGCTGGATCTGAGTAGAAACGTTTCAACTTTCCCCCAGACGCCTTTCAAGGCGCAACCGGTGTTGTCCTCGGCGAGGCCAAGTCTGAGAACCGTGTCGTTCAGGTTCCGGCGCACTGTCAGGAGAAGTGGATCCTGCCTATCTTACCGTGTCGGGAGACTCCTGCTGGGGTCGGAGAACTTGATTGGGGATCCGACATGATATGCTTGTTCCAGTCTCCAGAAGTCGAGCGCTGGTTGGACCGGACAGCCAGGCGGCCCAGCCGGAGGATTGACATTTGTAAATGTCGCCAAGAGAAGCCACTTCGTTGTCTGAGCGCTCGTGTCGCTCGTGTAGTGTCCACCGCGCTGACATGAAACCCAGCCGATAAAAAGGACGGACACAGAACAGAGTCAAATAGGTTTCTTTGACGTTTCCTTGCTGCTGCTGCTGCTTCGATTGGCTCGGACTCCGATCAGCCCCCTTTTTTTCTTTCTCGCTGCTCTCCATCCGAAGTGGTGGACAGACAGTGATGCGTCGATCGTCTCTCCTGTATATATCTTGCGGCACGACTTCTTTGTCCCGGCTGCCGTTGGTCTGATTGCCGTACGTGTCTTTACGGGAGTAGAAGTCCTGCAGAGAAAGATGAAGGTGGCCTGAGGACTAACGGCCTTTTTATATCCTCCGATCTTTTTACGTCGGTTGCCTTTTCTCGTCATTCGCTTTTACTTTTGTTTTTGTATTTTTGGAGTCTTTTCTCACTCATTAGGTACTTCAGCCTCATCCGCGACCTGTTGCTTTCACACCACCCGCCACAATGGTCGTCATGGCTCAGAAGGATGTTGTCGAAACCAGACAACTTTGGCTGGATGGCCTCCGAGGCATTGCAGCGGTGATTGTGACATGGTTCCACTTCACAATCGATGTAATGCAGCTTCCCTACCGGTCGTTCTGGGATGAACCGCCTGAAAAGAACCGATCTTTGATCCAATTGGCCCCGTTCCGAATCATCTTTGCTGGCCCTCCCATGGTCCGAGTTTTCTTCGTTATCTCAGGTTATTCCGTGGCGATTTCAATCATCCGGCATCGTGATCGATCGGACAACCTCCGCTTCTACGAGAAGCTCACGTCCTCCGTCCTGCGCCGAGTGGTTCGGCTATACCTGCCCGTCGTCGTACTTTGTGTCTTCTCGCATTCGCTGTATTACATGGGTGCCTATTCATACGAGTTTGTAGGCCTGGAGGGATGTGCTGGGACCGAGCCGTGGGGATCCATATTCCCGCATCTCAGGTGCGCGCTGATGACCTTCCTCACCTCGCTGAGTCTGGCGAGAGGCCCCAGTTTCACGGGTGGACTGAACGGCCAGCTGTGGAGTATGTCCGATGAAATCAAGGGCTCCCTGACTGTGTATCTGGTCATACTCTGTCTGGCGTCGGTCACCTCCAAGGCGCGCTTGATCTCCGTCGCGCTGATCGGCTTTCTGCTCTTGTGGTGCGGCTTCCCTCATATGTCGGCTTTCGTCGGCGGGCTCCTGTTTGCGGAGCTTGACCTGCTGAAACAGCAGCAGCTAGGCACCATGCCGACTATGGTGAACTATATCAAAGCTCAGGGGAAGTGGACTCAAGCAGGAATGCTAGCGCTGTTCATGTTTGGCGTCTACTTCCTGTGCCTGCCCGGCTTGGAGGAATTTCCCCTCGATTACTGGTTTCCCGTAACCTTCAACCCGGTCCCGTTATGGGTGGGCGCATACCGCCGCATTGACGGTTTGCACTCCATTGGCTCTCTTATCGTCGTTTTCTCGCTTCGTCATCTTCCTACCCTAAGGCGGACTGTGCTGGAGACCCCAATCCCACAGTTTCTCGGGAAGATCTCGTTCTCTTTCTACCTGTTCCATCAGACGTATATTCGCATCTTCCGCAATCCTATCCAGCAATCCATCTGCCAGGCACTTAATGGGAAGGATCTGTATGAAACTCGAGATGACCCCGAAGGCCAGGGAGCGTATTTCCTTTCCTGGGTGGTGGCAACAGCGATCATCTGGCCCATGGCTATAGTCACGGCATCATATGTCACGAGAGTCGTTGATCGACAATCCGTTATTTTATCCCATCAGGTGGAAAAGCGACTTCAGGGTCGTTGAGCTCCCTTTCCGTCATTTGCTAATTTCCATCGTGGATTAGTCTGTAATTTGTGTGGGAGGGGGAAGGGGAGAGAGGTGGGAGAGCAGAACACACGACTATACCCCAACGAGCTGGACTCCACAGGGAAGGAGCACGGAGACATGATAGCATTGTCAGATTCCCCTAGTTGGGAAAAAGAAACCTGCATCCAACGGGGTCCTTGTACAGCCCTTGGGGTATGTACCTATGGATAGCGAAGAATCTGAGGTGTTTTTCACAAGATCAGGTCGCGCTCCAGGCCTCCCACTAACCTCTCTCCGGGCCCTCTACCCCCAATCCATGAGGCTCCTTCAGCTATCTGAGCTGGACGACACTTTTCCGCGTCAAGGATAATAGCCATGAGATTAGGAAAGCAGGTATCGATATCGACAGTCTCAGAACTGGCCACCTTTCTGATGTCACGCTGATTAGCTAGCTAATCAATTAATAACCTCTCACAACATTCCGTCATACCTGCAAGACATACCGTAGCATGCGTAGGCTCTTGTGCAACAGGGTCGCCGTACAAACCATGTTTCCATATTTCTGCCCTGACTTACTGGTCTAACATACCCATGGCTTAAATTGCCGGCGATGGAAGATTCGAAGTCGAGATGGCTGACCGTGATACGAGATTGAGCAACGAGTAGTCACACACGTACAAGGTTGGGAAAAAGAAGCTTTATGTCAGCCTGTTCGGCAGCGCGGTCAAGGACAGGGTAATGTTCTCCTAGCTCTTATTCCGTGGACAAGCTACTACTATTAATTTATGGAGCTTCATTTGACGCATGTGCTGTGCTTGTTCGCTGCTGGCTGGCGCCGTGCATCCATATCCTACCTGACCTGCCTACCAGTAGTACATAGGCGCAGTGAGAGTAACACATGGCCAACAGATATTGCATCCAGTCGAATGAGGGCTACGTGAAACATCTGCTTTTGGAGGACCGAGTGATTTACATGAGTTTCTTCGATTGGATGTACAACACTTTGGGGAAGGAGCTTCTTCAGTTGTATGATGAATACTGACGACGCCTTGTCAATACTTCAGCTGTTTGCCCAGCATCCTGTGAATGCTGAAGTTCTGTTACAGCGTCGCCGCGTCACCGATCAAACACGTCAAAAAAAAAAAAAAAAACAGGGTACTATTCAAGCCAAAACTAGTATAGAGAAAGAGGAATAAGCATTCTTGATAAAAGATAGCAAGTGGGAAGACAACGTAGCCAGGAAACTAAAGCCATGGAAATGTAATGGAAATCATTCAAGGATTCAAAAACAAGGGTGACAAGTCCTCAGAAATGCGCGGGAGACTCGTTAGGAACTTCTTTAAAGCTTAAAAAAAAGAAAAGAAAAACGTTCAGTCACTGGAGGGACCAGTCTTCGTCGCTTGCCGCGAGCATACCCAAGTACCATAGGGCAAGCAGAACAGTCAACCGTGGCTGTGAAGCGTTACCTGCCGTGGCCCACGGGATAGATGCTGAAAGTTCCAAATTTCCGTTTCCATCTAGTCTTTTGATAGCAACGAGTTCGGCATCTGTGAGAATGAAGCCGTAGCGCGTGTGATGTTGTACCATGTAAAAATTAACCTGGGACAGGACCTGCTTGAATTCCATTCGAATAGTAGGATTGGGGCTGTTTCTTTGGTTGAGCGACCACTTATATGACGGTTTGATATCTCCTGGGACACGGTTTGGTCTAGTCTTTGCCGGGAGAGTTGGGTCAAAAATGGCAATGTCGGGAGTGTAGCCCTCAGGTGTTCGAGCCATTGTCCCAACATGGTAATTAAGCTGCTGCTAAATTTTATAAGTACCATGACAGAGGTCCATCAGAATATGATCCCCCTAATCGCGAAGTAAATCTTTTTACTTGCGAATCTACTGCTTACCAGCGGATGAAAGCAAAAGGGCTTTGCAAGCAACGCGTTGTTCCTGATTTTTATGGATCAATCACAAAAATACAACCAGCTCTTTGGCCAAGCCTGCATATGTTTGTTGAAGATAGATTACCGCCAAATGCCATCCTGATCGAGTACATTCCAGACGCACAGCCTATCAATCTATCAAATTTCTCAAAGCACCGACTGGCAGAGCTTCGTGATATTCTCTACCATATACACCAGGCCAGAGTTCTTCACGGTGACCCCAAACCAAGAAATATGATAGTATCATCAAGGAAACCAGCTAGGGTTCTCTGGATTGACTTTGACTCAGCCCAAACATTCCCAGAGGAGGGCACCCTTTCACCTAGACAAGAAATGTGGATCAAGGAAGAGGTTGAGGTGATGGAATATTTTGTTGAAGCTCTAGTAAGGTGTAGTTTACCTGGCCACAGCCCTTACTTTACTGACTGTTGTGCAGGCAAAAGACTATGAGGAGGGTAAGATCAATCGCACTTGCTCTTACTATTATGATTGGTTTGTGCAGTAGAAGAGGCTGAGCCCCAGCGACGGGTGTAAGAAGCTGGATCATCCTTTCCTGTGTTCTTTCCTCTGTCTTTTCTATTTCACCCAGCCTCTTCTATTCTCATTTTATTCTCATTTCGACAAGCAACAGCAATAATGATGGTTACCCATCAGAAGCGCCATTCTCTCCGGAGCTCAAAGGCCCATCTCTTTAGAACTTCCTCTTCTTCAACTTCCTTGAGCCAAAGCCACTGCTCTCCTTCAAAAAGACGCATCTACGAGCCTTCTCGATCACCAAAGCCAACGATTCAGTGCAGGGCCTTCCCGAAACATCACCAATTACGAAGAACGGCCAGGCTTCTATAATAGAACCTTCGGTCCATAGAGCCTTTGCTCATGTGAGCCTCGATGACCTCAACGACTTCCGACGGACAATTTTTGGTGCAGAGCCTGGGCTGCGGAAGATGAGCAGACTTTGCTCTCGGAAGACTCTCCTGTTGGGCGCTACATGTGAAAATAAGCCCGAGCTCGTCCGGCTTCTTTTGGAGAAAGGTGTCTATTCAAACAAGAGTTATGCTTAGGGGGAATTTTCTATTGGATGCTGCCGTGTGTCTTTGTTTTCCTGGTGTTGTTCGAATTCTTTTGGATCATGGTGCTATTCTGAACGTGAGACCATATGGTTATCCTCGCTTAGAATTCTAATCATCCCGTCGAGGTAGCAGAGCTCGTGTTACATGAGCTTGTTGAACGACAGGTCAACTCAATGACCGCCCATGAAAAACAAAAAGAGGGGGGGGGAGGTTGCATTCCGTTACATAGGTCAATATGAGAAAGTGTGCTTCGCTGCTTGTAGTTAACTAAGTCATTGATGTGACCATCTTGGCAGCCACGGTCCTTGCCCTACCCGAGTCCTTGCTACAACTACTGCTTGCATGGGTATAACCAGAAATAGATGTGGGGGGAGAGAGAGAGAGTGAGAGAGAAAGGAAAAGTATTTTCATTCATACGCCATATTCTTTATTATTATTCAGACATCAGTAGACATCACCAGGGTGAAAGAACGTGCCTAGTAATCCACACCGAGACGATTAGGGAAAAAAAATAAATAAAAATCAACGACAGACAAACGCTGCACTCCGCCAGCTTAAATCTAGTAACCACTACTAGAAATGGGAATAGGGATATCAGACCTGGTATAACACTGAAAGACAAAGAGTGACATCATATAAGACAAAGAAAGAAGATAACCTCCCAGGACAGGGGGGGTTAGTAGTACACCTTCTCTTCATAGATGGGTGGATTCCCCCCATCAACATCCCAATGGATCTTATTCTTACTATCCAGCCATGCTCCCTCGTCTGTGATCGGGATGATGCGGCTGGTATGTTCGATCTCCTGCTTGCTCACACCGAGTTCGTCGTGCGGGATCCAAAGCAGAGGCGGCTCCGCCGTGATGGACGGGTGAACGTATGCGTGCTCCTCCACATCAGGCGCGTAGGTAGTGACTTCCGTTCCACCCGGGACCAGCGGGCGGAGGGTCTCGTAGTTCGCGTACCGATCTGGTCGGAGGTACTTCAGGACGATGGATTGGAGTTTGCCGCGTCGCACGGGGACGGTGTTGCCCGTTAGGCCCTTTTCGGCCGTGTCGACGCTGGGTCCGCGCTCGTGTTGGGCATGGAGACCCTCTTGCGGCACGGCGCTGGTGCCGGCAGCGGCGGCTTCCTTGGACGGGTATCCGTCGGATGTCTGGCTGAGTTTCGAGCGCTCTTGCTCGAGGAGGGCCTCTTCCTCGGCTTCGAGGTTCTTGGGCAGGTACTCGATCAACGGGTACACAGCCTCGTTGAGAGAGATGTGGTAGATGATGGTGAAGACGAGGAAGATAATCATTAGGACCAGCGGGCCAACGGCGATGGTCGCGCTGGCGGTACCGATCGCGAAGAGTCCAATCAAACAGATCATCAGCAGGTAGGCGCCGACGGTGATGTGCTGGAGAGCGCGGACGTAGGCCTTGCCCTGCGTGTCGATGTCCGCGTTGGATACATAGAGGAGGTTGTACCGGTAGGCAAAATAGAAGAGGTACAAGCCGATAGTTGCGAAGCCCAGGACTAAGGGGGCAATGCACGAATAGGTGACGGCTGGGAAAAGTCAGCAACATGGTCTTCTTTTTTTGACGGCTAGAGAGGAGAAAAGAGAAGAAAAACGTACCGATCACCAAGAGCAGTGAAAGAGGCGGATAGACGGTGCCCCAACCCAAGCCAGACAACGTGGCCCAGCGGGTGTACATCTTACGAGGAGTGTCGTCGAAGAGCCAGGCCAAGACTTTACCAACGATCAATCCGGCAATCTGAAGGAGTGTACCAGCGCTGAACGACAGTCCCTGCAAGATAATGTAGGAGACGTAGAAGTTCGATGCCCGGGGAATATTCTTGGCCAACAATGTCGCCGCGGACGAAGGGTCGTTGATAATCGACTGGACGGAACTGGTAGCTGCAGAAGCGAGAGTGACAACCAGGAACACCTGGACCACTTGGAAGGCGAAATAGAAGTTCTGCGTGGTCAACTCGATAGCAGCCAAACTGGGTGCCCCTCCCCACTTTGCCATCACTGGGATAAATTAGTGATTCGTTCGGACTTTGTCGGGCTAAGAAGGCAAGGGGGGAATACTCACATCGAAGGACAATTGGTAGCATAGCCATGAGAACAGACATGAGAACTGTTGGAAGAAGACTGGTGATAACACCCTTGATGAAGCCAGGAACATGGTTGACGAAGCGCAAGAAGTGGACTTTCTCAGTGATGTTGTCGAGGTTGGAGATGAAACCGACGACAGCAGTCGGAATGGCCCAGAAGAGAATCAGCGCGACGACAAAGGCGATGGTTCCACTGTAACGGATTACACGCTCCCACCACTTGATGCGTAGATTCGCCCAGACAATCTGGGTGGGATCAACGCCAATGTAGCGCGGTGCCATATGCAAAGGAAGGT
Source organism: Byssochlamys sp. BYSS01 (assembly GCA_002242795.1). Lineage (NCBI taxonomy): Eukaryota > Fungi > Ascomycota > Eurotiomycetes > Eurotiales > Thermoascaceae > Paecilomyces > Byssochlamys sp. BYSS01. Next base: position 506,537 of record NIXA01000002.1, read on the forward strand.
TATGGGCCACTTGAAGGAAAGAATAGAGTCAGCAAAAACATTACTGAGAGAGGACATTGAGGGAGAAGAAGATACATACCCGACTGAAAAGCGGCCTGCGCATCGGCCTGGGTGTGGAACTCGACGAAAACGGAGGTGACTAGCTTGGCCTCGCCTGCACGATGCTGGGTTTGGAGGGTCTCAATCTTGCCGGAAAGTCGTTCAATTTCGGCCCGGGCCCAGTTAATCGTGTCGACCTTCTTCCCAATCAAAGGCTTCAGCCGATGCGTCGGACGATCCTTTGCCTTGACCCATTTTGCCGCAACGGAGCCAGATTCGCCGTTGGCAGCATCGCTCGTATCCAAGCCATTGCCATTTTCAACCTGGCCTTGCTTCTTGAGCGCTTTCAAATGCGCCTTGTTGGCAAGTCGGATGAGCTTGGTCTCAGCGGCTTCAAGCTTCATGGCCGCCGCGTCGCGTCGCTTGACTTTATCCTCCAGCTTTGCGGTATCGGAGGCAAGCCAGACATTCTTGACCTTCTCGGGTCCAAACATGCGGAAAATCTTCTCCTTGTTCAAGTAGGGCTCAGGGACGGCGGTGAAAAGAACGGTGCGGGAGGACAAGCGGCTGGCATAGGCGGGAGAAAAGAGATATGCCTGGCGCAGATTGATATAGAAGAGGATCTCGCGGGTCAGGGTGAAAAAGACAAAGGCTAACCGGTCAGTATGACAAGAGATATAAAATAACGTAAACCATACGCCACATGCATGAACAGTACTCATGGACAGCACTTACAGACAAAGATCCAGGCAATGAAAACATGAGCGAAATAGCGACCCCGGCTATTTTCGCCAATGTTGGAGATAGTCAGCAGGTCCAACTGCTTGGAGCCTCCATGGCCGGTTGCATTGACGGGGAACAGAACGGGCCAGGTGATTAAACAGCCGACAAAACAGATGACGGACGACAGCTTGAGGAATCGCAGCAAGAGATAGGCGTCTAGCGAATGATGCTGGAGCACGTAGGTGTCGGGCAACTTGTACATGCCCGTAATCCAGTTCCACAGACCGGTTGGGGACGCAGGAGTATGCTCCCAGGAACGCAGCGAACCAACGAAAGTACGGGGTGCATACATCCTGCGATTGCGGCGACGAAGGATAATAAATGCCAGAGTCATGGCGACTGCGACGACTAAAGCTGGGATCAAAGTGGTTACAAGGCCACTGGCGGAACTGGACGTGGACTGGGGGTTGCTAGACTGGACATCGGCAATAATTGTCAACATATCCTATTCTCAAACAATCGCAAGCTCGCGCATAAGAATTTTTTGGGTGAGGGAGAAGAGGGGGGAAAAAAAAGAGGAAAAAGAAATAATACATACATCGTCCCGGGGGAGGACTCGATGAAGGCCCATGAGGCCAGCATCATGAGCGACCATGGTGAGAGACAGCGGCTTGACACTACTACGATGCGGTTACAGACCGACCTGTGGCTAGGTCGTTGCAAGGAATGGACTGGAGCTCAATGGGAAAGGGACAGAGCAGCGCGCGGGGCGAGACGTGCGCATGGGAATCTATATATACTATAGATGGATGTATTGACTAGGGAGATAGAGTAGACAAGCTAGAGGGGGCCAGGGAGAGAGAAATTACAAAGAATTTGTCATGAACGAGCGAGACGGGGCTGAGACGACAAAAAAAGGGAAAAGCAGCGCAGCAACGGAGGAAGGTTGGGTTAAAGATAGACGAGCGATGGGGGAGACGGCGCGACTCGAGCATGAGAGGGGCCCGCATGATTGGGTTTGCGACGATCTGCAGAAGCGATAGTGCGGAAAACCGCAGATTGGGTCGCGCAGACGAATTACTAGTCGTCCTTAACACCAGCCACCAGCCACATGAGATCATGGTCGGTACGGAGTACTGGGCACGAAGGATACGCGCTGATACTTGTTCGCGAGGCCTGCGAAGGGAAAGGAGCGTGCCTACCTAGGTAGGTAGGTAATACCTAGGTAGGTACCTAATAATAATTCCCCGGCCGCCGTACACCGCGGGCCGTAAAAGTGAATGAAACGTGTGAAACACGACCCAGATTCGGGCTTCACCGCCACAGATCGTATCTGGCACAGCCACAAGACACTCCATGCACTCCACTTTTCCATAAGACGCAGAGTTTTGATTGGGTGCCACATAACCCAGCCACGTACAAATAGCGCTAGCTCGCACTAGCATCGGAGCCAGCTCACCTGCAGGTGGGGTCGGACCTCCTCTGCCTTGATATCCTCGGCTGAGGTGAAAAATCCTGCTGGGCCTGGCCTCCACTGTCGCTCACTTGTCGCTGCCCGCCCAGCCACTCACCGTGCCCATCTTCTGCTAGATCGTCCTTTAGACTTCCACGGCTTCGCTCGATCTGCTCTGGTCTACTTGACCCGTGGTCCTGCTCGGGCCATTTCCATCCCACTCAACCGGTTGGTTCTCTTCTGTATTACCCTACCTGCCCTTGTCCAACCCCCCTTCTTCGTCCTGCAATCGTGGAAACACACTTCAGTGCATACTGTATGACTGGTTCCGTACCCTTCCTCGGTGTACGCTGTATGGTACGCGCGGGGTCAGGTCACCCTACCAAGGTACGGAGTCTCGTCGTTCTGAGGTTCGCCTGCGATCGACGTCCGCCCGATCTGTTTCAGCTCGGAATGGGAAATTGAGAAGAATGACAATAATGATAACAAAGTCGGCAAGTTTTCCGCGCCTATGCATCGGAGGTGTTCGCGCCCCCATGTGCACTAGCCATGTACCCTGCAATACTGGAGGAACTGGAAACTCTAGTGGGTCCAAAAAAAAAAGATTAATTACGGAGTCATGCATGCAGAGGGAGGCGCCAGTTGATATTATTACCAACATCATCGACAAAGTTAAAAATTTTTAGTGTTGTCAAAGTGTTTTGGAGACAGTCCTCAAGTTCTCCGCCTTTGATATGGACAGCGGACATGGTTGGTGGTGCACCAGTCAGGGAAACAAGCTGAACCGGTTGAGTAGGACCTAAGTAGACTGAGTTTCTACATGTATGATGCTAGTGGACCTGCCCTACACAAATGAGCCTGCTGTGGCTAAGCTTTTATCCATCTTATCATTTGCGTTTTAAGTGGCTGTGTCTTCAACCTCCAGGGCTCGGAGTTCTGGAACTTAATCTGGGAGGTCAACCACTCTGACAACTAGGGTAGAGTCGATCTTGTACGGCGACTTTATAACACCTGAAGTGCTCACTCCCAGCTTGTGGCGGAAGCCATATTCAGGTAGCTACCTACTAGCGTTGTTGATCGAGAGAAAATCGAGGTGCGCATCTGATACCTGTTAATGACTGAGAACTTGTTACGAACCTAGTGCGCAGACAGCCAGACGATTACAGCCTATGGTTCTAAGTTACTCCTGCAAGCCACACCAACCACAGAAGTATGATAAATCACGTGACTAAATGACTAAGCATCGGTGTGAGGCTTGGCAAGTGTATACGCGACATACTCGGTATACGGGGCATACCTAACATCAGGAATGGATATATAAAGACACTCATTACCACCCATGTATTTAGTTTTAGTTCTTCATGCTCAATCAATCTAAGTTACTTGAAGTGCAACTTGGGACTTTACTAGATTCGTCCGAACTTCTAACAGCTGGTTCTCACCTAACCAGTTGGCCTTGCCTTCCGATTGGTACTGCTTCGAGTAGAGACAGAGATGCCAGGATGGTGCATGGTGCATATGACAGGACAACTGTGCAGAGCCAGGAGAGCTCAGGGACCATAGGTCAGGGTCAGCTGAATACCAAGTCTGACAGTGTACAGGTCAATGGAAGACCCGGGCGTAACACTGGGATCAATAGTTTTTATCATTCATATGGAATGCATGATGGTGAGTAAGCAAGATGAAGGAGACAAACTTTAAGGCTTTCAAGTGAGATAGGGAGAAAACATTTAATGATATAGTCAAGTTAACGTTAGTTCTTGAGCCAGGATAGAGAGCTATGATTGAGGATGTAGTGATGTGTGAGTGGATGCAGCAATGAGGGCTACCTGAGCTACAGAGGATGGAGGAGAAAGCGAGGGAAGAAGAGAGTTGAGTTCTCTTTGGCAATTCATGATAATACAACCTAGCCTTTTTGGATGCTGCAGCTGAGGCAACATGTGACGTGCAATTACGCCATTGCAGACCGCCGTTGCCCAGGCAACAAATCGCTCCTTACTCCATACTACCTAGTAGGCAGCAATGAGTAGGCATCTATACTTCCTTCCAAGCTTCTACTAAATCATTTCAGTCAGTCCTCGCATCTTATATTGAATGCCCTTTAATCTGCTCGTTGTCCCTTTATTGTCCTTCAATCTCAGAGGTGAATTCTATCAGCATGTCATCTCCTTCGTCGCCGTCGAGCAGTCGACGCGCTCAGAACTCCTCTGAAGAGTCCGCGTCTTCGGCAACCTCTGTCGAGTCGGGCATCGATATACGAGAGACGGGCCGTATAGGCTTTCCTACTCCGCTTCCGCCATTCGATGCTCAGCATTACCCATGCGAGGATCCGCAGATCGTCGCTCTAAATAGGGAATTAACGGACCCGGTTGTGTCGCTCCTCAAAGAACACCCCATTCATTGGCACTCCGTCGTCGTCGTGTCGCGTCAAGCTTCTGCCACAGAATTAGAAGCTCGACCCACCATCATAATCGAAGCCGACAGCTTCAATTTCGACGCTTGGTTTGCTTTCATGCGACAACTTCGATCTTATCTTGTATCTAAATCTCTTCACATATGTGCCGAGATCATCGACCCCTTTTGTTTTCTCCTGCCTGCCCACTTCCCAGTGGAGTCCACCCACCCTATCTGTTCAGTATGGCCGCAGTTATTGGGAGAAATCTCCCATGCTCTCAAACCAGACATCTGGTCGAGCATCTCTGCTGTCAGGCGTGGTTTCGATGATGACGCTGAGAAGAACCCTGTGACCATTGTTGTAACTTCAAGCAATCCCCATAAGTTGGTGTCATCCCGAAGGACAATTGAACTACGCTGCCTGCACTACGGTCTATCTGGGATTAATGTTGAGATACAAGAGGTTCATTCAATATTAGCCGCAGGGGCTATTCGTCATCAGGTCAAAGAGTGTGACTTCATTACCCAAGATCAATTACTTCCGGGTGCAGGTCTTGGATTATCATCAGAGCCTATCGCGACAGGGACTTTAGGGGGCAGCATTACTGTGGCAGACCACATAAGCGAGCAAAAAGTTGCAGTAACCAATTGGCATGTCGTTAGATCTGGCGAAGATCAAAGTTGGTCCCCATCCAATTCCCCTTTCAATGCTACACGAGGTCCAGACAACTCACGGTTATTATAGTTGGATTCTCACCCAGCGAGAGCTCTGCAAAGGCCCTAATGACCGTTTCCCCGTCGAACTTTGACTTCCGCTTCAAACTTTCGCACGCATCCAAAACTCTCGAAATGATGCACAATAGGCTCGACAGGTTTGTCAAAAGATACGGAACGGAGAACCTGGATACAAAGAGGCAAAAAACACAAGAAGAGCTTCTTTCCACCTTGTCTTCTTTATCTGCAGAACACGACGGATTGAGAGGCCTTGACAGGAATGTAGGTCTTGTTTGGTGCTCAGCTGGATTTTCTAGCCTCTCTTATAACCCCTTGGATTGGGCTCTCGTGACTCTTCCATTAAAGAGAGAGTTTATCAACTTGGTATGTTTTCAGCTTGTCTTTTCATTGTTGTTGGGCTATTACTTTTGCTAGAAGCAAGTAGGCTAACAGGAACATCACCCTAATGGTTCAGCTACCTACAAACCAAGAACTGATCAACTTAAAACATGAAATTGATGGATTCTTATTTCCAAAGTCGGGAAGGGTGGAGGAGTTTGGGGCTTGTCAAGAGGGAATGCCCGTTCTCAAACGGGGGCGGGCTACAGGGCTCACAGCTGGCACAGTGTCACGTTTGCGTACTGACGTTAATGTTTCTGGACATATTTTTACCTGCTGGCATGTTATAGGACACAGTCTTGATTCGCCCTTTGCTGACAACGGAGACAGTGGAGCATGGGTCATTGACGAGAATGGGATATGGGTTGGACTTCTGTTTGCTGCTCCGATTATGAGCCATACTGGGGATGCCTTTGTGTTCTCTGCGGATGTTATTGTTAAAGATATCGAAAGGGTGACTGGTGGAACGGTGACTCTTGGGAATGTCGAATAAGCGCGGCTTCGTTCCCAGGTGAGTTGCGACGGAAGACCTTATTTCAATATTCCAGGGGCCATAGGGTGGAGGGAGTAGATATCGTTCCGGTTATTTTTAACATCTTTCTCTTCTACACGAGTAAGAGAAGGCTGCTAGTAAACCGCACAGTTAGACGTCCACCTTACTTTAATAGCCATTCATTGCTTTAGTGGCCTGGCCTATATTCTACCTAAATGGTCTCAATCAGCGTAGTACATGTACAGCATCAAGCTTTCCAAGCTAAAACACCGTCCATGGGACATTATAAGATCATAAATCGTCCGAGAGTCTGTCATGTTGTTGGATTAGATCTAAAACCGGTAAGCCTATTAGCCTCTGCTATTTCTGACCACTATCAAGCTGAAGCTGCTGCCTGCTGCCGCTGCCACATTAGGAGGAATAACTACAGAAAAGATGACGACATCATTTAGAAATGAAGGGAATCAACTACTAAATGTAAGGGGACAGCTGGGTCGCCTGTGCTCCCCAACAAGGCTAAAAAGACCAGACCCGGCTTATGTAGCGCGCTGGGGACTAGCTGTATCCTTTATCCTTACAGCTAGTTAGTTGGTTCCTGGAGAATCTCTGGTAGTCTGTCACGGGATTAGCTAGGCTGCAGTCTCGCATTCCAAGGTTGGCGGTAGACAGTGACGAAAGGGGTTTAGCTAGTATTTTTATGGCAGGTGACTAGGAAGGTGGTTGGTCGCTGAAACCACTCTTTAATCCCTGATAATTACCACCCAATTACAATCATCGAGTTGAAGTCTATTTCATCAATTCACCAACCATAGTAGCTTATTCCATCTCGTTTCATCGTCCTGAACCAACCAACCAGCAGTGTCGATTTGTTTCTGACTTCTCTCCTGCCCAGTGAAGCTCCCAGCATTCTAGAAATAGCTTTCAAGCCTTACAGTAAAGGGTATGCTCTGCACCGCCTCCTTTGGCTCATCTTTTATCTCCTCAGGCTGCTTATCCAATATGTCGACTGGTACTGAAGTCATTCAGTGGTACTCCGGTGAGGTCAGTTACGCCTCAGGAGAAGTCACTACTCCCACAGCGTCGCAGAGGCGTGCCCGCCACAGAAGGTCAAACGGGTCGTCGAGCGATGAGGAGCCGGTTCCAGACTGGGATGGCTTTGTGGAAGAGGACCTTCGAGCCGGAGGCCCTACTCTTGTCGAGGCGCCGTACTATAGCCTCCCGGTCCCCAGGGAACATCTATATTTCGAACAGTTGTGCGTGCATGGCGGTTTGCTAACAGCCATACTCGATATCTGCAAGCGAAGAAATCTTATGGCAGCAGATGTCCACTTCGTTTGTCGCAAATCTCGATTTAATGCCGAAGCCTCTCCGGTCCTCACTGCCGCTATTATGGTTCGCGGAAAAGACACCTCTCAGAGAGGATGGGTCCAAATTGCAAGGGAGGTTCACCAATTCCTTCTTGGTGAGGGCATCGATGAAATTACAGTTGAGATCCTTGACGAGCGATTCATCCGCAAGCCGTCCGTATTTCCTTGCAAAGTGACCGATGCAATCTACCCCATATGGGAAAATGTGTGCAGGGATATTATCGCAGGCTTGAACCTGGAGGGTATTCTGTCGATTGGATGTCACCGTATTGGGCACTCTTCGATGCCTGATCATTGCCCGCCCACCGTTCTGGTCGCAGTCTCTGCACACCACAGCCGGGACTGGAAACCTGTCCGTGAGAGGATAGTGAGCATTCTGAATCGCTTCCAACTACAAACTGTCGCGGTAGTTATACGGAAAGATCGTGAGTTGCTGAACACTGGACAAGTATACCCCTACCGCGACTGGACTATCGAAGACTGCACCCCTAAAGCCGAGATCGGATACAGCCTGAGTCGTCACAATTCCAAACTCGGCTATGGAACCTTAGGAGGTTTCATTGAACTTCAGTTCCCGGACACAGAAAGGTGGTTGTCGTTCGGCATGACTTGTTCTCAATGCGTGCTCCCAGACAGTAAAGAGCTCTCCAAAGATGACCTCCCAAGTAAGTCACTCGCTTTGCTTCTGATAATAGCAGCCGTTAATATTTCCCACTTCCATAGTTGTTGCCAAGTGGAGGAAACACGGCGTGCGCAAGGGTGATGCGAACGCTCCGAGGCTCCTGTCTGTCGACTGCCCAAGCTATTTAGACGTCAAGGAAGGAATCGACACTCTCCAAGAGAGCATATCTGATATTGAAGCGGACCCAAGATTTCAAGAGGTCGAACGTGTTCACGAGCGAGGTGATGTTGCCATTCCGCCCGATGAGAGGGAGTGGAAGAGGGATTCTAAGCAGCTCAAGTGCTTGAGAAAAGACAGGCAACAATGGCAGGAGTGTCTTGACCAAGAGCGCTATATTCTAGGCACCGTTTTTGCCGCGTCTGGTCTAAAGGAGTTGCCGGCAAAGACCACGACTGCAGATCCAACATCGCTCCCAAGTATCATGGACTGGGCTCTAGTGCAAGCATCCCCGGGCCGCAGTTTGGGCTCGAACGAGGTAAAGCTCTAATTCACGATGTTATATCCCCGACTGCTAACGTGACCAAACAGTTCATCAAAGATGCTAGGCTGCGGCACGTCGACAGCATAGAATTTTTCCCTCGCGGAAAAGTTCTGCAGAGTGGCCGAACAGTTCACAAAGTGGGCCGCAAGACGGGAACAACGGATGGTAGGTACAACGGGTTAAGAACAGCTCTCATCTCATCCACGAATGTCAATGGCAAAACTGTGCGTATAAAAACTCTGGAACACGCTGTTGTCTCAAATCACAGCTCAGGTTCCTTCTCAGAGGCTGGTGACTCCGGTGCTATCGTGTACACTGGTCAAGGAGAAGTAGTCGGAATGTGTATTGGTGGAACGGAATACGGGGACGTTGGGTATTTTACTCATATACATGATATGATGGACAATATCGTGGAATTTACTGGAGCCACGGACATCCGTCCAAAGCAGGGCTAGTGCGCACATGCCGCGCTCCAATGGCTTGTTTATACTTAATTACTTGCTTATAGTTAATTGCTTGTTTCTACTTAATTGTTTGTTTCTACTCGTATCGGCTCGTACGCGTCATTCAACGGCCAGAAAGCCTCTACTGTTCTTACCGGCCTTGGCAAAGACGTTCTTTTATATCGAAGGTTGGCGAGACAGATGATATCCCCAGTTCGATGGCGATACTTACCTAGATACGGAGAAGATCCACTGTGAAGTCACCGAGCTTCAGCCGGAAGGGAATCGGATGTACTTTCCGACCTGGCGGTTGCCATCCGCTGCCCTCCGCTGCCCTCCGCTGGATATCTGTCAGGGACATGTGCTCAAGGATAGGTTTATAAGGGGTGCTTACTCATAGTAGCCTTAGCGGCTACTATTCTGCTGCTAGCATGGTCAGCATGCTAGGTCTCTAACAATATGGAACATGAAACATGGGAAAAGAGAGCAAATACTATCTAGGTATGATTCAACGGTGGGCTCATCTGTTAGGACTCAAATGAAGCATCTCCTCGATGTAGTAGTATGCAATGCACATACTTTCAACAAGGGAGAACCGTTATGCTAATCACAATCACCTTCGGCCAGTTGGAGATGCCGCGAACAGGTGCTACGAGCAGTGCACTGGCCATGATCTCTCCACCACCACCTCTAATCTCCGTACGGACTGGACAGGGAGGATAGCCAGAGTTAAGATGCCTTGAGCGGTTATTATTAATTTGGACTATTCGTGTCACCATCCATGATCCATCCGTCCGTCCAAACCCCTATGGCGCAGAATCGTGCTTGGACCCAGTGATCGCAGGTCCAAAAGTAAAATGAACCGCGACCCTCGTCGTGACCATGCCGAAACAGGGAAAATGTCCATGTGCCACCAATTTCGTTCCCCAGGCCCACGCTCGACCCATGCAATCAATAATAGGTACGTTGATCATTTTCCTACTCTGGACAGCGCACCCCCTTTTCTGGTCCTTAGGCAATATGAAATACGAGGTAGAAGAGTACCAATCAGAAAATACTACCCTTTAGCAGCGGAGCAGCTGTTAGTTCGTCTTCGAAAACACCAATTCCTCGTATCGGTGCGTTCAACATGAGGAAGCTCATGAGCAGTTCGTTGAAATGGAACTGCAGATCGGGTCGGAGCTGCTTGTGTTTCTGCAGTAGCGCCCCTGTCGACCAACCCCGCTCCGGGTCCCTGAGATCGGCGTCAAGTCCTTCCTCCAATAGCAGCCAGAGAAACGTCTCACACGCCAGATCTCGATCGAGCCGGTGGTCCTCCACCAGCGCTGACACATGCTGCAAAAACCGCCGCGTTTTGCTCGGCGAATCTTTAAAATCCCACAGAGCCGCCGTGATATAGATCAGACACGCCGACCGACTGACTTCTTGCGTTGGCGGGTTCTCTACTACATACATGCGCGCGTCTTGAGGCACCCGCGACGGTCGTGGTCCGCTGGATAGCAGAGGGAAGAGTGGTCCTTCCATCTGAAAGGCCTCGCGTCGTTGCGGGACCGTAGACAGATAATTGTCCGTGTTATGCTCCGTCATCAACTCCTCCGCGCCGCGGAGGAAGGTTATCAGCCAAGTCTGTCCCGCCTCATCGATCATGGGATATGGAGGTGACATGATGCATCGCACGTAAAGCAGGAAGATCTCAACTGGTCTGTGATATCCTGCGCGGTTTCTGATGATATAGAGAGCTTTGGACATGTACTCCTCTGCTCGGCTCTTGCTACCGAAACGCTCTTCTTGGATTGCCAACCCGCCCAGAGCCATTGCTACCCCTTCCTCGTCCCCCGGGGTGCACTGCTCCATGTCCTGCAGAGTACTTGTGCTTTGGTTGAGATGGTACTTGGCTTCCGGAGAATCCGGAATGTCGTACAGCTGCGCTTTCCACCGCGCACAATAGGTAAGGATCACTGTCTGAAAGGAAATTCGATATCGCATGGCCGTGCGAAATATTTGGTCCTTCACATGCCTATTCTGGCCGGACCAGTACGTCAGTCGATTTGTCCAGTGATCTACCAAGTCGATGTCGTCCTGACTGAGCGTCATTGGAAGACCATCGAACGGATCCAGTGTGGACGAGTCATGACTCGTGGCTGTCATCGGTGTTGATTGTAGAGAAGAGGTGAGAAAGGGAGCCGGGCCGGAGAGCAAAGGGCTTGTCTGGAGTGACTATGCGGTCAGCGTTTGGATTTGCATGTCAGCAAACGGTCTCTTCCTTCACTGATCTACATACCAAAGAATCAGAGTTACGCGCAGTCCCGCTGCTGCTCTCTCGAGATACTCCTACTCTTCTGCCGGTGCCTTCTTCGGTCTCTGGACTGTGTTGCAAGGGAACACATTGCACAACCCGATCACTCGGTCGCCAGTCGTCGCTATGGTTGGATAGCTTGCGTTGTCTCCGTTTCTCTTGGATGTGATGACGCATAACATGAGACCGTTTCTCACTGGAAGAGGAATTTCGATCAACGAAGTAGAATGACTGATCCGGCAGCGACGTTTCGTCAGACGCAGATCTTCGTTTTTTCCTCTTCTGTGGGGTCATTGTGGTCTGATGGCGTCGATTGATGGGGATTGTTGCTGTTTGAAATAAGGATCTGATTGTGAGCTAGCTCAATTTTTTTTTTTTTTTGGATATATTCCAGGGCGAGCCATAGGCACTAACTTTGCTTCCATAGTTCAGAAGGTGCATCGGACAGTACGTATCTCGATGGCGAAGGTGCTTGTACCGATGACGGTTTCCCCGCAGAAGACAGCATGATGAGGTTGATCCGTCAAAATTGGCACGGACACCCCGTAACCTGGGGGGGCATTGATAAAAAAAAAAAGAAAGCCAGCTGTGTCACCGCAGAAGAGTTATAACTGCGGAGTTCCGTGTATGATGTGGAGGACAGCACGCTAGGCATATATGAGACACAATGGTACAGCGGCCATCGGCAAAGGCTAACGGCATTGGGCCCTGGGGTTCAAGGGGGCCCATATATATCACAGCAAGGGCATTTTCGTAACCTATAGCCAGTCACGGAATTATGAAATTAAAAAAAAAAATCCAAAAGAGGAAGCCGGCATGCGCAATTGCCGAGTATAGACTATAGCGCTGTACATCCTGACGGGGGGATTTTTAATCAGAACGACAACCGGGATTGTAACGCTGCCCATCGAAGCCGTGTGGTATGACACGGGGTAGTAGAAGGGCCCTTTCGGATGCTGAGCCCTGTGCTCCAGCCCGGGAAGTTTATTGACGGTCGGGCGCGGCCTGGTTGGCGCGTTGACTGCCGGGATCCGCTGCTCGATGCCCAGAGTGGAAGGAACCCTTCGTCGGCCGGGTTTCGGCTGTGGAGCGTGCACCTTTGTCCGCAACGGGCTAGATCGCCATACTCTATTTTACTTATCAGGTTAGACTTCGGCTTTACTCAAACCTTGTGACTAAGCGTCTCCTGAGCAGTCCCGAAGCGGAAAGCACTTAACGCGTCGGTCGGCGCCAACGTTTTTCCGACGCGTCTCGCGTTCCATGACGCGTCGCTCTGGAGCAAGAAGCGCAAAATGAACCTTCGGCGTTGACGGAGATTGACAGAAGCAAGTCATCATCCATTGCAATTTCCTTCGATCTCCAGCCCTCGACGAGACATTGACGTTTTCTTCTTGCTCCGGTGCCTTCAACTAGATCAGACCGTACCTGTGAAAAGCCCTCAGGGCTGCATCCACTTCAACATGTCTTCCCTTTTTGAAGCCGCTCTCCAATCCGATCTGGGCTCAACGCCTGTCGGTCGTGAGGGGCAGCAACGACAACAACGCCTTCATTCAGACCAGATGCCTAGCTCGCGACCTCAAGCACCTTCAGAGAGCAACGGTCCCATGAGCGAAATGCATGGCTTGCCCGATGACCAAGTAGTGGCTGGTCGTAATAGCACGAATGTCAGTCGCCTTCGAAATCCCTATGTCGCGGGACCTCCTCCGGTAGTCGACCTGGCAGGTGAAAAGGTACAGCAGGCCTTCGAGGAGTTGCTAGAGACGTACATGGAGGAACAGTCATCATCAGCGCCTCCGCCATCCTCGGCCATTCTCAGCGACAAGTACTACATCGCACAGATTCACGGCATGAGGAAGTTTGATCTTTCTACCCTCTATGTCGACTTCAACCATTTGACATCGTCGGATAACCAGATCCTTGCCGATGCGATTGCTAATCAATACTATCGATTCCTGCCTTTTCTCACCAAGGCTCTGCATAATCTCATTGCGAAATACGAGCCCGAATACTTTGTCTCCCATCGCCAGGCGAGTAGTGCCTCATCTCAGGCCAGTACTTCCATCATGGCCGCCAATGCGAGCGTTACGGAGAATCAGGACCTCAGGCGTGATATCCACTCAAGGACTCGGCACCAGCAGACTGATCGACTATTCTCCCTGGCCTTCTATAACCTCCCGCTAGTTTCCAGGTTACGGCAACTTCGCACTCTGCAGATTGGAAAGCTGCTTTCTGTCTCAGGCACGGTCACAAGGACGTCCGAAATTCGACCGGAACTTTCTCTAGGGACCTTCATATGCGAATCGTGCAAGACGGTTTGTCCCAACGTGGAACAGACGTTTCGATACACAGAGCCTACCGAGTGTCCGAATGCCACCTGCGGGAATCGCACTGCATGGCGCTTAGATATCGGGAAGAGCACGTTCGTCGACTGGCAGAAGGTGAAATTGCAAGAGTCATCCCACGAAATACCCACTGGGAGCATGCCGCGCACTATGGATGTCATCTTGCGTGGCGAGATGGTTGATCGGGTCAAGGCCGGAGAACGTTCTATCTTTACAGGTGTCCTCATAGTTGTCCCCGATGTCAGCCAGCTGGGACTTCCGGGAGTGCGGCCAGAAGCTACTCGCGACAACTCCTTCCGCAGCACCGATGTTGGTGGAGGTGGCGTGAGTGGCCTTAAGTCGCTTGGTGTGAGGGACCTAACGTACCGCCTGGCTTTCCTGGCCTGTATGGTCACTCCGGATTCAACAACACCTGGTCAGCAAGCGAATCAACAGTTGAGTGGTCAGTCACACAATATCTTGGCCTCTCTCAATCAGAGCCAGCAACTCGAGGATGATGATGATCGCGCTCAGAACGCTCTTCTACAGAGCTTTACGCCTAGCGAAGTCCAGGATCTTCAGAAGCTTGTCCATTCTGAATACATATACTCTCGCTTGGTAGATTCGATCGCTCCTATGATATATGGTCACAGACAGATCAAGAAGGGCCTGCTTTTGCAGCTGATTGGAGGTGTTAGTAAGACTACGGAACAGGAAAGCATGCAACTCCGTGGTGACATCAACATCTGCATTGTTGGTGATCCCTCTACGAGTAAGAGCCAGTTCTTAAAGTAAGTTGGCATCAATTACTTCTCCTTCACTATTCGGTCTCTTACAAGTATCTTCTAGGTATATTTGCTCTTTGCACCCCCGAGCAGTCTACACCAGTGGCAAAGCTTCGTCTGCCGCCGGGTTGACAGCTTCCGTTATAAAGGATGCAGAGACGGGCGAATTCACCATCGAAGCTGGTGCGCTGATGCTGGCGGTATGTCGTTGTTAACCCCCCTTCCAAAGCTGTTTTCGTATAGCTAATGCCTTCGATCCAGAACGGAGGCGGCATTTGTGCTATTGACGAATTCGACAAGATGGACATTAGCGACCAAGTTGCCATCCACGAAGCCATGGAGCAGCAAACCATCTCAATTGCCAAGGCTGGTATCCACACCACCCTCAACGCGCGTGCGTCTATTCTTGCCGCTGCAAACCCTGTTGGCGGTCGATATAACCCCAAAGCCACACTACGCTCCAATCTCAACTTCAGTGCTCCCATCATGAGCAGATTCGACCTGTTTTTCGTCATTCGGGATGAGCCAAAGGAGGATGTGGATCGAAAACTAGCAGAGCATATCGTCAATGTGCACAGGAACCGTGATGAGGCTGTCCAGCCGGATCTCAGCACCGAGCAGCTGCAGCGGTATATTCGATTTGCACGGACATTCCGCCCAGTCTTCACCAAAGAGGCCAAAGCGCTACTTGTTGAGAAGTACAAGGAGCTCCGTGCCAACGATGCTCAAGGCGGTATTGGTCGTTCTTCATATCGCATCACCGTCCGTCAGTTGGAATCTCTCATTCGTCTGTCAGAGGCTGTGGCCAAAGCCAACTGTGTCGAAGAGGTCGTCCCTAAGTTTGTCCGTGAGGCGTATGATCTTCTGCGGGAGAGTATCGTGACTGTTGAAAAAGACGATGTTGAAGTGGAGGATGATGCAGAACCCAATGGTACCGAGTCGCGCGGCAATGGGGAGGACCACGAGATGGTCGACCGTGACAGGGACGGAGACAGCCCCATGCTAGACGATGCAGACCGACAGCCGCAGCCGCAACGCCGCCAGAAGACTAAGATTACCTACGACAAGTACATGAAAATCCTAAATATCCTCGTCCGACGAGTTAACGAGGACGAATCTCGCTCGGGTGAAGGCGTGGAGCAAGAGGATCTGATAGTTTGGTACCTGGAGCAAATTGAGTCCGAACTTGAAACTGAAGAAGATCTAGAGCGGGAGCGTGACTTGGCCATGAAAGTCTTGAAGCGGATGGTCAAGGTAAGCTGGAATCGAACAGCGCCAGTTTGTGAGATACATGCTAATTGTCGTTTTCCCACACAGGATAACATCCTGATGCCTATCCGCGGAGAAGGGCTGGTGGACTCGCCCGAAAACGAAGAACAAGCACAAAAGACCGTGTATGTTTTACATCCTAACTGCGCTATAGAGGAGATGTGATCTTAGGCGTTCTTTTGCCATTCTCGTTCTTCGTCCCTGGCTTAATATTCTTTTCGCATGTTCTCTTTTCTGTTGTGTCTTATTACATTAGAGGTAAGGGGTATGTCGGGTCAGGCTTCAGATAATCTTCAGCATATGTCGCGTATTAGGTGGAGTCATATCTATAGGAGCAAAGGATAATGAGTGATGATATCCAATTTTCTTTCCCTTCCTTTTCTTTTCCGTTATTCTAACATCGCCCGGAATTCTCGTTTCCTACGCCGATGCCCAGTTGCTCCTGATAGAGCCGGCAGGTATGAAATCATCGGTTGGCGTTTTGAGGGTTGCCGGGAGTTAATAACGGTCAAGATCGTCTATAGAGTCTGGAGGATCTATCCTAGTTCGAATCAGAAGAAAGGGAAATCAGCAACGACGCCTCCAGGCCCCCAACTTTGGACGTTTCCTTGTTCTTCTTAGGCTTCAGATGGTGTTGGAAGACTGACTGGCTCATTGACTGAGCTCTCCATCGCCAATTCGTCTTTCTCCGTCGCCCCCCCTCTCTCATCTTTTCTTCTCCCCATTATCTTCCCTCCCGTACATATATCAGACCTTCTTCCTGATGCTTGCCTTTTTTGATTTCTCCTTTGATCACTCTCTTGTCGTCCATCTGATACCAGCACTTACAGCGGGCTCCGCATGCCCCTGTGTCTGACAAGTCTGTCTCTTTGCATATCCTTGATATGCTTCAGTTCTACTCGTCCAAGTAATTTCTTCACTGATAGGTTTCAAATCTTCTTTAGATCTCTTACTCTGACCTCAGTCTCTCTCCTCCCTGCTTATCTCTTTTCCATCCTGCCTGAGCAGTGCTTCCAGTTCATTCTTGCATCTTTCACATTTCCTCTATCATATATCCCCGGTTCCCCAACACAACGCTTTATCTTCCTCTCTTCTGCTTCTCCTACCCGTTGGTCTCTTCTTATGCTGCCCGTGCGGTGTTTCTAGCTCATCCTTGCATCTCTTACGCTTCTCTACTACATATCTTGGCTTCCTCCCAAAGCAACGGCTTCCTCTCTTCTCCTTTTACTACCTGCTTGCATCTCTCACGCTTTTTCTACCGTATATCTCAGTTCCTTCCCAAAGCAAGGTCTTATCTTCCTTTCTCTTCTTCTTTTGCTCCCTGCATATCTCTCACATTCACTCTACTGTGTATCTCAGATCCCTCTCAAGGGCATCGTCTTACCCTCTTTTTTCCCCCTTCTTTTGCTGCTAAGATTTCTTATCGTTGGAGAGTGCGAGTGAAGCCTTAGAAGCTGTAGCTTCTTGCGAGTCTGATAGCTCTTCGTTCGCTCTATCTCTCTCTTTTCTAGCACCTACCCTCCTCTTCCTACCCTGCTATTCCACGTCTCATCCTTAATCCTCTCTTACCGTTTACCTCGTTTATCGTTGTTCTTTTAATCTCATTCTTGCTACCGTTCCCTGAATCCTTGATATCTTACCTAGATCTTACCCCCCCAAGCCGCCGAGACGGACAACAACGAGCTTGATGTCGAAAAGAGGCTCCAAGAGACGATAGATGCTCGTCGGAAACAAGCCAATACTAAGGGCAAATTGGCCATGGCCCGCCTAAGTCTCCGACAGGATAATTTGGATCCCAGGACTGGGATGGATCAAGTCTTGGGTCCTACAGAGAGCAATCCGCCTCCCGTGGCTGACTCTAGTCAGAATTTGCTACCGCCTGTGCCTCATAATGAGGAATCCGCTGTGGTGGCCGGGGATGCTGGTGATCCCGAGCCCATGGACTGGGAGGATGAGCCATATACTGCCGAAGAGGAGGATTCCTCCGAGTAAGCAATCCCCCATCGTATTATGTGCATACGGATGCTTATATCAACTAGATTCGATGCGATTGAGAAGTGGTATAAGGCTCTCTCGCATCCTACGATCGAAGACAAGATCCGCTACGAGAGAGCTAAGCGGGAGGAGAATATCCGGCGCAATAGATTAGCTACCAGACGAGCAATCGAGGAACAGGAACAAGAAGAGGAGGCCGATATTGAGATGGAAGATAATCGGCTCTTCTGCTCACCTTCCCCTGAACGAGATGACGGACCATCTATTGTACCCGGACCCGCCCCTATTCCTGGTAATGACGACCATGCAGAGCCAGGGGCTGCCGTTTCGCAGCATATACCTGAAGCTCAACCGCGGAAACGGGCGACTAGGCGAAGAGTTAATAGAATCTCAGCGGCGGAAGGGCGACGCAGCATGCAGCTCGGTCTTAACGTTATGCTGGCCAAAACCAGAAAAGCTCAGGCTAAAAAAGGATCCCGGAAACGATCCCGGAGGGGTGGTAATGATGCAGGCTCGGGAGAGAACCATCAGAACAACACCCGGAAGCGCAAAAGAGGCCGCAGGAACCAGACCTCCGACGATGATTCCGGGGACAATGCGGACAGCCCTGATCTCTTGGACTCCCTACTACGTGCTGACGTAATTGCAGAGGCACATACAAGCGCCGCTCTTCCTGAAATCCCGGGCTTCAGTGAACGAGACAAGGGAAAAGCGCTTGCTCAGCTCCTGGCTAGTATTCCTGCTGCTGATCAGCAGGAGGCCAAATCCGACAGAAATAAGATTCTGGAGGCTACCAGGAAGATCACGACGAAAGCCAGAAGTGATGGGAAGGGAGGTTGGAAGATCAAGGGGCTGAACACGAGTTTATATCACTATCAGGTAAGATGAAGTTTATATCCTGTGGCTAAGTTCTGGAATGAAAATTTAGGTTGACGTACTCCCTTTGATAATAGCTTCTTGGACTTGCATTTATGGTGAGATATGAATAGCTCTTCACCCCGTCTGTGTAAAGGACTAATTCCCTGCTAACCCGTAATGTACAGCGTGAACGCGAGACTTCACCTGAGGCGCCACATGGAGGGCTCCTATGCGATGTTATGGGATTTGGGGAAACCTCTTCAAGCACTAGGTAGGTGCCACTCGGAGGCACCCTTTCCCTGTTGTCCATTATAATAATTATTCCCCTCTGTAGCAAATATCGTCGATGAACGATCCTTTGATCCCGACGACCCCGAGACGACAACTCTGATAGTCGCCCCGGCACACCTGACAAAACACTGGTATATATCGATCCGTCATCAGTTCTATCAGCCCAATACTGACTAAGGAAGGTCTGAGCAAATCCGGAAGCATTGCGATCCGAAGATAATCGGCGCCATCATTGAATACCATTCGCGGTCCAGATTCACGACGCACGACTTGGTATCATCTCTCCAGAATTATAGTGTTGTGTAAGTCAAATTCAGCTCTTTCTCCTGCTGTATACTTGCTAAATTGACTCTCATTGCTGTACAGCATTACCACTTACGGTGAAGTTAGACGGTCGTATCCACTGGCAAACCCACCGTCCAGTCTGGCGAGCGAAGAAGAGATTCAGAAGTGGTGGGAAGGGGTTTATGAAGAGGAACTGGGACCGTTGCATCGAATGAAGTTTAGACGGATCATTCTTGACGGTGTGTTCTTTCACGAAGTACTTGTTCTTGCCTGAGCTAACCGAGTCGTTACAGAGGGACATGCTATCAGGAACCCGGAGTCCAAAACCTCGGTTTCCGTACGTGCATTGATAGCGAAGTACAAGTGGATTGTTACCGGGACTCCTCTGCACAAGTAAGTTGAAGGACATGGTCGAATCGGCATACCACGTTTGCAGCCTTTCACATAATGCCTGACAATCCATAACAGTACTCCCGAAGAGTTCTACCCGTATTTTGACTTTCTAGGTGTCCCGACTACAAAGGATATTACGACCTTCTACAAAAATTACTACAATGTAAGTGAATTTTTGAATGTCCTACAGGTCTAGTAAATTCTTCGCTGACTGGCATCAACAACAGGGGACCGAAGTCGCCAGAGACCGTCTCAGGAACGTAATTCGGCCTATCCTCTTTCGTCGAACGCATGCCAGTCGTCTGTTCTCGTTGCCCGTTATCAAACTACCCGATATTTCTGAGCGTGATGTGAAAGTTGAATTATGCAGGGCAGAGCAATACATCTATATGCAGATAAGCCTATCATTTGTTTCTGAAATTAACAGTCAGTATTATCCAAGTCTGCAAGAGTCTCTATAGTCGTCAAATGCAATTGCTGATGGATATAATAAAAACAACAGGACTCGCTTCTCAAGCAAACAGAGAATCCCAGATCAGATGCATTCTAACCATGTATCTAATCCTACGCATGTTCAGCAGCCACCCACTCGTGGTTCAGCGCATGATGAAGAAGTTCTTCTTCGCCAAAAATGGCCTGCCGGAGATTCAAGCAATCGTACCGACCAACGCAGGACCAGAGCATCCATCACGCAAAATAGTGGAAATATTTGCCGAACTGACATCCAGATCCTGCATCTTTCACCGGCCCAACGAGTCGAGGGAATCGATTTCGATTACACCCGGTGATATCAATGCACCTAACAGATCCGACACCGAGTCAGAGTGTGACCTAGCTGTGCATGACTGGATCTGCGAGTCTATCGACATGCCTAGTGCCAAGCTCACGAAGACTCGGGCGCTGCTTTCACATTGGATTGCTGAGGGCGATGGCATTAAGATCGTTGTGTTTACTCAGTTTTTGGACTTCGTCCGGATACTGACAAATGTTTGTAGACGCGAAAATTGGGGCTATACGCAGGTAGGTATCTGTCTATATATTTCTCGTTTACACCGGATACTGTGGGAAGTTCAGCTAATACTCAAACTTGCCAAGTTAACGGGGAAAATGCCTGTGGAAGCCAGGGAATTCAGCCTACGTGAGTTCAGGGAGAACAATGAAACAAGAATAATGATAGCGTCTCTACACGCTGGTGGAACTGGCTTGGACATGTCGGTAGCGAATAAATGCATCCTTGTTGATCTCTGGTGGAATGAAGCGTTGCAAGAGCAGGTAAGTCGATATCCAGTTTGCCCAATCTACTGTTTAAAACGTCCCTTCAGATGTTATTGACGTCAGCAATATTCTAAACTCAATGCGATCCCTCTAGGCATTCTGCCGCCTATTCAGAATCGGCCAGAAAAAGGACGTCGAAGTCGTCAAACTGGTCGCCTCAGACACTATCGACGACTACATCCGACAGCTACAGGAAAGGAAAACGTCTGAGATCACGAGCGCGATTGGTGAAGACGCGCTTAAGAACAGAAACACGATTAAAGAGCTTCTCGGCATGTTCGCAGAAGTGACAGAACTTCCGGGTGGTGGATATTTTATTAAAGCAAACCCTTCGGAAATCGGTCCAGAGCCAGAAGAAGAACCAGAAGAACGTGGGGCTGGCTCCGAACACCGTAATGGGGATACACCTGAAAACCCAGTAATGTTCGACCACGAGGGACAATCTGAAGGAAGTGAATCTACCACTGCATCAGAGACTACGCCTCATGCCAAATGTCACAGCCAGCCAATGCCTCAACCTGAACCGTTTGCTGAGACTGACTCTGAGATCGACTTGCTTTTGGAAGACTTGGGGCACTGGCCAGAAGACATTTGAAGCTGGGTTAATTGGGGTTGATGAACAATACCTATTCAATACAGTTAGGGGATTGAGATGAATATTGGGATGACTTTGGTTTATTATTTCAATTCTACTCGGCGTTTGGATGGAGATCCAAAGGAAGGGAAGGCCCGGGATTGCATCCGCACTTAGCACTCTGGAATTGAAACTGGCTGGCTCTATCATCAATTCCAGAAAACAGCTGTTACCTATTCGTGCTAGACTTGCTCTCATACCCTCAATACTTTTTTTTTTTTTGAATCTAGAATGACACTTTGATATTGGGCCATTAGGGACTCATCAATTCCCACCTAAATGTTAATAAAACCAACCTTGCAGATTAAGCGAAGAATGTCAAGCACAATCAGATTGATAACCTTAGTCTGTGATACGAAGTCATCTATCGCACTTTGTTTTCACGCCCAGGCAACTCACTAAGCCATAGGTTCCTTCAAGCCAATGCTAAGAAAGGTAGAACGCTTGAACTGACAACCGCAGCAGTATGGATAGGAGGCAACATGTCAATTTACCAAAGGTCCTGCACCACCTCGCTCATTTCTGTACCAAAGCAATCATCACCAGATTCCAGGACCAGGAGGGAAAAAGTCAAATCCGGCTTCGTTTATTTCGACTTCTTCTCCGTCCTCAATATGGTCATTCTGTCCACGACGAACCGCCTGTTGATCTTCACCCTCTTCATGGAGACCGGTTTCCAAGTCAAAGTCCGCTCTCTCCTCGTCCAAATTGTCCACTCCCTCCTCGCCCTGAGCCTCTAGCTGCTGTTGCTGCTGCGACTGCTCATTATTGTCAGCACTATCGTCAGTATTTTCCTTGTTTTCAGTAGGATCCAGCTCCATAGCATTTTGCTGTGGACTGCTCGCGGATGCATTATCGTGGTCATGGTCAAGGTCCATCTCTTCGTCCATCTGCACGTCCATCTTATCAGAAGAAGAGGTGTCCGGGTCTTCGTAAATCTCAAACCAGGTCTTCCCATACGGCGCCCTGAATAGACGAGGGGCAATGAAGACTTGAGGCAGTTCTTCGTCTTCTTCTTCTTCGTCTTCTTCCGTCGCCTTAAACGTCCTCAGAGGCAGAACCGGTAACGGGTTCAACGGCGCGCGAGGCTGGTCGTCGCTGACCCTGTCCTCTGGCGCCGGAACTGTAAAGATATCGTCGTCGCCAGACGGGCTTGAGTTCTCTTCGACTTCCTCGCGCTCCTCCTCAGACTGCTTCTCAGCGCCTTGTCCACGTCTGATGGATGCGTACGAGGTATCATGCTCGGCATCTGCCGTTGCTTCTGGCTCTATCCAGGTCCCAGAAATTGTCGTCCTCGTTCTCTTTCTAGCGGGAGGTCTCATGGAATCGTCGCCATGGTCATCATGACGTTCTTCCAGTGTCTTGTTGATCTCTCTTGTCGTGCCAGTAGTGGCTCTGGTGCGCCTTTGGCTACCGGTTGACTGATCATGTTCACGCTGAGAAGCACCTGGCTTTTCATGTCGGTATCTAGCTGCCTAGAGAACAAAATAGTAAGGTAAGAATGTGTAAGTTTGTTCTTGGGAGGTTCGATGAAGTGAACATGAGCATGAAAATCGACTCTGCATGCATGCATTTTCAAAGGGGACTGCTTACATGTTCCTCCACATCGAGGCAGAGCTCAAGATCAATCCTGTCCATCACGTCTGGACCGGGTATCAGATATGAAATCCTTTCATCCAGCAATGCCTTCCTGAATAGTTTGCACTTCCTTCATTCTTTGGATCAGGATACTGTAGGAAAAGTGCTTGTGTGCACCTAGAGAATGATGTGATGCACAAGGACAGTATCAAGCATGAGACCAAGAATGATAGTCTTGCACAGCTGGAGACTGACAGATGAGATAGGAAAACACAGAGGAGCCTGTAGTGAATACAGTTAACAGACTTATATAGTAGCTCAGGTGCTGGCCTTGCTCAGCTGATATGAATTCACTGTGACCTCCATTCACTGGTCTGTCAACAGCTGGACATAAGAGGCTAGCTTGGATGAGATGTTTGTGATCATGCAGGAGGCCAGAGTCTGATGCAGCTGGATCCTGAACATTGAAAGATGCTGGGCAGGAGGGACAGAAAGGACTTGTTGCTGTGCCTACGGAAGTACTCCAACTTTAATGCATCTCCCATCACCTTACCTACTGGTGGACAATACCCACGGAACAAACAGTGCTCTACATCAACAATCTAGACTGATATCAACACCAGGTCAGGCTAAGGAATGTGTAGGATTGCAGCTATCCGAGTATCCGAATATGTCTCAATTAGAAGGCCGTGGCACGTTCGACGGAAATTTGATCTCGACCAGGAGAAAACAATCAAAGCTAGATCGCAATACACCTTCTTGGCATTATCTTGGGCCGCATGACGTCTGCTTTCGACGCTTCTCCTTCTTCCTCCCTTCCTTTCATTTTCTTGTTCAGCGAGCTGCTAGATGGACCACGAAGCATACGGTCATTTCCTGCCCTCCGATGACGGCTAGATACCCTTGCGTTGGCCAAGGTCGGACTCTTCTCGGAAGAATTCCCGAAACCCAGCCTCCTCGACGCACGTGTCAATGGACAAAAGACGTAGTAGGGGGAAACAAAGTGAAAGAAGATAAAGTACTAGAAAGATAAGAAGAGGCGTACGACGAATGAAAGTAAAAAGTTACAATGGCCTGATAGGATTGGCTATGAAGGAATATCTGGACGTCCTGGAAGACTCGTTCAAACCCAAGGTAAATGAGCAAATGTCGTATTTGTCAGTCAAATTTCATCACACAGTTGACCACTACCTGAACTGTCCGGGGCCGACCATGCCACCCCTGATATCACCACCGCCGGGTTGTCCAAGCATATCCAGCAAGTGCCTGGAGGATGGTGGCAGTCCATGTGGGATGGGATTGATACCTCCATAAGGGCCTTGTCCAGGTCCCATCATGGGGTCAGAATTGTGAGGCATGGGCGGAAACCCAGGAGGTGGAGGCCCGTTGATATTCATGTATCCGGGAGGTATCATGCCTGGCGGAGGTGCAAAACCGGAGCCATTACTGTTAGTGCGAGGGGGGAAAGGCTGGCGTTCACTCATAGGCGGAATTCCACCCTGCATTGGTATCATATTGGATGGGAAATTGGGATTGATGCCGCGCGTCGGAGTCGGAATGCCAGGCGGCGGCGCTAGGGGGCTGGGGCCGCCACCTTGTTGTGGAGGGAGCTGGGGTCCTGTCCACCCAGGGCGCGGAACATTGTCAAAACCTGGTGGTCGCTGGAGGCTCACGGAAGCATGGCTTTGGCCCTGATGAGCCCTGCTTCCCCCAGGAGCGATCGGTAGTTGGTTGCCCTGCGGGAACGGGACTTCATCCAAATAGTTCATAGGCAGCACATTTGGCAGTCGTCGTCCCTCGGGTCGTTGTATATTGGCGATTGCAGGATCATCTAAGAAATTGGTCGTCTTCTGCGCTGGAGGCATTCCCTGTGGGCGAGATAGGAGCTCGGGCATATTCAACATACCAGGAACCGGACCTGCGCTCTGGGGCTGTCCTTGATGGTGACTACCCTGGGACGGGCTAATCCGGACTTGTTGCATCAGGCGAAGCAAGTGTTCCCGATCTTGAGCCTGGGGTTCTTTCGAGGGGTGCTGCACCAGAGGAGTCTCCTGAACAAGAGGGGCGGAGACTCGTAAAAGACTCTCCTGCTGCAGCGCAATGAATTCAGACCGACTGAAAGGGTCTACAGCTGGAGACGACATCGCCGTAGCGGTTCGCGTATGCTCAGCATGCGTCTGAGAAGGTGGACGAGGCTGTTGCGACCCGTCCGCCCTGGGGGACGAAGTGCGAGACTTGCCCCCACCACCCCCAAGCATCTGCAAAATACGCTGGAAGCCTTCCTGGTCTGGATCTTTCGCAGGGGGGTGATCCGCGGAAGGCTTGGCTTCTGTGGCAGGGGATACTGACTCCCTAGCCGGGCTTGTTTCTGGGGGTGGGCTGAACAACCCAGCGAACCTTGACGATTTGGATGGCTTTGCCGACGCTAGGTCCCATTTTATGGCAGCTGAATCCGCTGACACGGGTGTGCTCACTTCCTGGACTGGTCTTGCATCTCCCAGCAAGCCGAAAAACCTCTCCATAGTCGAATCACCCTGGAGAGCAGCATTCTGGTTGTTGAATAAGGTGCCGTCGGTAGGCCTGGACTCTGGATTCTGTGAGGACGGAGGTTCGGCAACCGACTCCTCGGGGGCTTCCTTCTTTTCCTCTGTCTGTGCTTGAGTAGAGTTCGCTTTCATTCTCTCTTTCCAACGTTCGAAATCTTCTTGAGTATGGGCCCGCCGATGATCACTCCGGTCGCTCGAGTCAAGCCATTCGGGATCCTGCTCGAGTTTAGTGCCCCGGCTCCAATCACGATCGGCGCCATGTCTATCACGGCGCCATTCTTTGCTCTTTATTGAGGACTTTTCTTCCTCTATGCCGGAGCTTTCCTGGACGTTGGAATCACGGAACCAACTTCCCTCATGTCTGGCGCGTCCGGGGCCATCCCGCCTCAAAACGAAGCGTCCTTCCTTGTCTCTAGGTCCGCGTTCAGTATTGAAGTCTCGTGAATCACGATCTCTATAGCCATCCTTTCCTTCCCACCAATCTGTGTCCCCGTTGCGCCTCGACTTTCGATCGGTGTCGTCTTGAAAGGTGCGGCGAGGACGGCCACTGTTCCAGTCCTCCCTATCACTACGTCGGTTGCTTATCGCTCCCGGCTTCCCATCGCGTCTCTCGAAATCTTTATCCCCTAAATCTCGATCTTTGAAAAACTTATCACGGAAGTTATAACGATCACTTTTTCCTTCATCCGACTCTTGGATCCTGGACGATCGCTCTGGGGCATCGATCAAAGATTTACCGAATATGCGGGACGCGGAAGCAAACGAAGTTTTCGGCGGACCTAAAACAATGTCCTCTATATTAAATCCCAAGCCAAGTAAGCCCGATGTATTCATAAGATCAGAGAAGCAATATAAGCCACAAACCTGAACTTGAGCCTTTCGAGATATGCCGCGTCTCAATCAAGCTAGGTCTTCTAAGAGCTATTTCGCTCTGGTTATTGCTGTTATTAGGGTCTCTGGGCTTCCGCAGTGTTGCGTCAGGTATAGGTCTAGCCCGCTCAAAGATAAGGGAAGGAGATATCTGGTCAGCCTAAAAACATCCAAAGTAGGGGACAAAAAAGAAGCTCGGAAGAGGGGTTAGGGGGTTCGACAAGGAAAGCAACAACGACAACGGTATTCCACTCACCCCATCCATTCTTCAACCGGCGGTAAACTCGAAGGCTTCGTGACTAGGGGCGACTCGCGTAGCCATAGTAGCTCACTTATCTCGTAACGTCGCGCCATGACAAAGGGTGCGTGTGTGTACGGTGGCTATTGACCGACAGGGGGGAGATGAAGGTACAAAAGAAGGGGCAATGTATCAGAGTCGTGTTCTCATCGGACCATCGGACAATTCTCGATCGTGAGGGTAGAAGAGAACGCAATGGCGGAAGGAGAGGAGTTAATGGAACTTGGTGAAAAGCAAATCGACCGAAAATTGGTTGTTTCCTGTCGGAGCAGATAGATGGTTTGGGTAGATGCGACGAAGTTGCAGGCGAAAGCACAATGGATTGGGTCAGGGCCAGCTTGCCCTTTATCCGAGCAGAAGCAGCGGAAGAAGGCAAAAGACTGGCCAATGAATCTGATGGTTCACAGTTGAGGAGAGCTGGAAAAGCGGCGTTTTGTGTTTTTCCTCGGTGGCTAAATATCTGGGGAGGCAATACACTAAGGATAGGAAGAGTTGCTGCGCTCGGACTCCAAGTCGACGATAATAGGATATGCGCAGTCCGTTTGACGGCAGATTCGGATATATGTAAAATGAATAGATTGCTTGCTTAGATAGCTAGACGAAACGATGGTTGTAGGTGAAGTCGGAGGAGAAAGCGAGGAGAGGAGGATTTTGCGGTTCTGGTCTGATTGCCGGTTCGGGAAGGTCGCCAATCATGGGACTGTGAGCTGTTCGAGCCGTTTAAGGACGCTGTTTGTGCCCGCCTGGCCGACGTCCACGACTCTCTGCTGGCATCCAGAGCAAAGATACGTGGGGATGAGTCGCTTTTGCCCAAGCACTCTCTTTTCCACTGTTCATCAGACTTGCGATCATCGTCTCTAGCTCAACTTTCTCGTTTAGCTCCTGCTGGGACATGTTTCTATGGTGCCACGGCTGCAACATAGTACAGATTACCGCCAACACAATGATTGCTTGTCTACTCAAGACTCAGGGAGAGCCCACGTAAGACGCCACGGTCTGTTTACTGGGCTCCCATATTGCCGAATTATTGTGAGTGGCTTGTGTAGTGACTAAGATTACTTCGCGACTGCCATTAACCACGTACTCATTCGGTTGCCCCCTCCAAATCCACCAACTTGAACTACTCCTCAGCCATGTTGGCATCCTAAACAGTCCTCTAACCTGTTCTACTCTCTACACGTCGGTCTTCTCAGACTAGTGAAATGAGAGCAAGAGAACGAAAGAGAGAGAAAATATATATATGAACAGGAAGGATAGTATTTGCTACGCTGCACCTAGATTACGGTTCCTTGAAACTACCTAGGAAGGAGCTGGGAAATGGCTAGCGATGCAGAATATAATGGGAGGAGCGACAAATCTGGGATTTTCTACAGTTAAATAGAAACTCTGTCAGGTTGACACTTGTTAGGTCTCCATTCAATATTGCCTCAGTACTAGTATGTGTTGATTGCTTGTTTACTTCACTATCTGATAGATCCCCTACTATGATAGTAGACTAGACATCCTGTGTAGGAAGATCGTACCTGCATTCATTAGAAGGACATGGTTCTCAACTTGTCGGCAGATGTGCCTGTTGTCTTTGATAATTTTTTCCAGGCACAGGTCGCCTAGACTTAACAAACTAGAGGCTATTCCGCTTTCTGTCTATTAGTACGCCTCCCTTGCATTGTCGAGTAGGTATTGCGTTATATTGCTTTGTTCTGCACTAGAACCCTAGCTTCACCTTAGAGCAAGACCATGACAACTTATTGGAGGCCCGCCACCTGGATAACATGGTCTAATTGTGTCAATAATATATGGATGACGGATGTTGATCTAGGACCAAGAACCCCTGAGCGCCCCTACGCCATTGCATCCTTTGGAAAATCTTAACTTTAATATCACACAGCTACCTAAGTAGTATTCAGCTACTGTCGCCATCTCTTCTCATCTCAGTAAATTAATAGTAATTTCTCTCACTTTTCAGAGGACCTTTGGAGTCTTAACCTTTCTCCAATAGTCCGAGGCCATGTTTGCAGTCTTTTCTCTTTATTTTTCTTTTTCTCGGGATTCTTTCTGTCCTGGAACATCGCCACTCATGTCCTTGTGCAAATATGCACCCCCCACAATTCCACTCTACAGCATAAAGTTCTCCACAAAGGACCAGGTGACGCTGAAAAGGAGCAGTTATCTAGATGAAGTCAATATACTGTTTCGCCACTGCTCTATTCAGCTTCTAAGATGACCACAACCCTATTGTGCATCGGATGAATAGCTTCTGTTAACCATGTACTTCTACTTAATACAGGTGTAATCTTCTTGCATAGAGTGTTCAGTCTAGGAAATTATTATACAGTGAAGTTAAAAAGTAACAAACGGCCAGGATGGAAAGATTGAAGTGTTGGCATATTATTCACTTCCTACACTCCAATATTCACCACAGCCAGTGACAGTGCCCCTTGGCTCCAGCTGTCGACCCGTTCCTTCTCCGAGGAATCGTACAAGGCATGCACCAGGGCCGTGATGATGGATGTATCCTTCGTATTCAGTGCAACAATCTGGCTTCGAATCCAGCTGATGATAGCCGCCCTAGTAATCAAAGTTGTGCTCCCTCCGACTTGCGTGGAGCGGTAGACAAGATGTAATATTCTTCTCTGGGTGGATGCCCCCACTGTTGGCGATGCGTAGAGAGACAGGATACGCTCAAAAACATTTGCGCGGCGGTAGATATCCATGTCCTACGAAGCGGAAGTTCTGTTAGCTATGCTTCGGAGACTCGAAAAGGGAAGCTTCGACAATGATTGACTTACGGCTCTCGTGCGAAGGCCGTGGATGAACAGATCGAGCAACCAGTTAATCTCTTCAGAGTACCCATCGTGCTGCTCAGGCTCGTGCAGCAGGATCTTATCAACCCAGTACGAAGGGATCTTTTCCGGCTCCCAGGAAGGAGATTTTTGGAGGAACTTGTTGACCTTGCCGTAGAGTTTATGACGGGGATTCGTTAGTACTTTTAGACAACTTGAAGCGCACTCTCCCACTATCCAAGGCACGGGAGCCTCAAGACCAAGACGATTGGCTGTTTCTCGTAATTCTCCTGTGAGGATGTATACTGCCCGGCTTTCCGTGTATTTGGAATCCTTGAAGATGTTAGCTCAGACAATGAAGGGCCTGAGAACAAGGGAAAATAAAGGAGGCAGGCCTACCTTGATTTTCACCATAAAGCGAGAGATATTGATGAGTGCCTGTCTTCTCACTTCCTGATATTCCGAACACAAGCAAAGCATCAACCTGGAGACATGGTCCTCCTCCACCGCCACAATGAGTTCTTCTTTCTCCCACCTGTGTAACTCGTGATGCGACTTCCCTTCAGTGGGCAGGGTCCCGAATATTTCCCCTAGATCGATAGACTGAGATGAGTTAGACGTTGAGGGAAGTTCCTGGATCGAACCATTCATCTTGTCCTCATCGCCGCTACCACCATCGTCTTCAGCCCTGGCAATTTCTTTCAAAGCCTTCCTCAAAGGGGACCGAGACTTTTTATGATCCGTAGCCTCCAGCAATTTATCAAGAGCTGCTTTAAGCACTTTCTTATCTTCTCCTGCTCGATTCAATTCCTTGAAGAAGCTTCCAACCCACGCCGCGACTCCACCAACTGTTTCTGCATCTTTGTTCTTGGTCAGAAACGGCCACTGCTCCGCTATAGCGGCTACAAGGAGGCTAACAGAGCCATGGGAGCTTTCAGACAGAGAAGCAATCATATCCTGATAGTGAACAGGTTTCTTTGCCACGCGGCAAACGCAATTGTCCAGGAATGGTAAAGAATTATCCAATTGCTCAGAGTCAGAAGCCTCTAGACTTGAAGTCAACGAAGCAAACGACGAATTTGAGTTCCATAAAACAGAATTCTCGACCAATATAGTGCTTAGCAGATTATAGATCTGACGTGAGGAATGCTTGTCTGATGCTTTAACGAGAACCTTCAAAATGGAAGTAAAAGCAGAGTATTGCATCGACGCTATGAAGACATATTAGCATCGCGTTTTCCCAATGCGATCAGGATCCCTTACCGGGCTGTTGCCACCAACGCATTGATGCAGACAGTTGCGCTATCTTAAGAATGTTCCTTAATTGTCCAAGGAGGAGCTCAGAGTTATTCGCACTAAGATCCAGCGTATCTATACGTTTCAAAATATCCACCAAGACCAGAGGGACGTCGAAAGTTTCCTCAAACGCAATATCCGGCACGACCTCGAAAAAGCAGACCAGCAATTCAGCAACAGCCTCTTGCTGTTGCAAATCCTCTTTAGCAGTTCTTCGAAACAAGAGAATGACGTCCTTCATAATAGGGCACCGGCGACAAAATTCAGCCACCAACTTCGACACGGCCTGGTCCCAAAATCGCTGCCCAGCACCGTGGTCAGCGCTGAAAAATTTCAGAACCGTCCGCAGCTTCTGGAAAGCGAGGATCAAAATTCGGACAGCAAACAAAGTCACAATTTCAGTATTCTGATTCAGGCACCGAGCGAGGATCTTTTGCGTTAAGGGACGCGGCAGAATGCTCTCAATGACAATTGAGACAGGCGGCGGCATAGCGGGAGCCTTACCTTTCCAACCACAGTTGGCCGGAACTGGTAATTGAATAGTTGAGAAGAGAAGAGTGGATTCAGCCATCCAAGAAGCTGTCGGCTTTGGATCGGAGACAAACATGGTCTTTTTGGTAAAGAAGTCGGCCACAAGCTCTGGTGCCGCCTTGAAAATTGTCACGAGCAACTCAATCTGGAGACTGTCCACATCCGGACGGAGAACTTGAGCCAGATACGACAGTGTACCGTTCCGAACTGGCACAGATTCTCTGTACTTGTCGACATAGGCCACGGAATCGAGTCCCATTTCAATGCACGTGTCACTTTCAGTCAATAAAGATTCGGGGTCACTTCCAATCGGGTACCAGCCCGTTTCTGGCAGCAAGACGCCGAAGCCGGTGTTCTGGCAGATACTCATTAAGAGTTTATGTATCTCATTCGCAATAGACACACCAGCGGGGTTCGGTTCCTCTGACTCCCGATCGTATCCGTAGAGAGTCACAAGTCTTTCCAAATTCCATCGAGTGAAACACTTCGTCTTCGTATTCCGAGACAGATTGGTATCCTGAACGATATCTTTGTCGACGCTCTTGATGATATCCAGAACAAGATCTAGGGGGTCTTTCCGAGCATGCTCAAGGAGCGCCCTGATGACCTTTTGCTGATCAATAATGTCTGCCTTAGCAGTAGACGACTGGAATCGCAAATTTGCCAGTACATATCTCTGAGCATTCCGTCTAAGCGTCGATGAATGATGACCATCTGAAGAATTCTCGAGCTGTGCCTTGTTGGGCGTAAGGAACACTTCGAGGCGCTTGTACGTAATATGGCGCTCTGAGTAGACCAACCGCGCCACAGCTCCTCCATCAAAACTGACCATCTCGGTGAGCAGGCGAAGACAGGGAGAGATGAGGTGCTCCTTTGCCTTTGTAGCGGTTAGACCACGATTGAAAAGACGCAGCTGCTCCTTCTGCAAGAGAAACTTGCACAGCGCTAGCCCGAAATCCCGAAATTCCATCTGGCTGGATACAATCTTCAGGAAAAGTGCCAAAACAGACGGCACAATCGTCAGAAGGGACTCATCTCCGTTAGTATCGGCAAAGCCCCATCTCTGAATGAGATCTGGGAAACAGACAGCCACGTCTTTCTCACTGTCTCCGTTGCTAGAGGTTTGCGAATCGCAGTACGCTTTGAGAATACGCAATTTCTCTGATTTCGCACCCTCTGTTGCTTGGCTGATAGACTGCAGGAACTCTTTGAATGTATTGACTCCTTTTTATTAATAATAAGCGGTTGAGCATGTCACAGATTGCAGCATTTTGAGTTCTCGGATGACCTACCTTGCTTTGCCTGTGAGGCGTCCTGTTGAAATACCAGAAGGTCACGCAGCTGTTTAGGTGACGTTATAGCTGTGATTCTCTCGGATTGCCCATGATCCGTATCCAGTTTCCTCCGCTTTGCTCGAGATGACTGCTCATGGAAATGTGCCATTTTTGCCGTCAAAGTTCGGCATGCCTTGTCCTCGGGGCAGACCTTTACATGAATGAAAGACGGATGCATCTCGGTATCAAAAATTTTGCGGACTATCATTGGCTCCGATTAAGAAGCGGTCTTACCTAAATGGGAATGGAAAGTGCTTGGCATTTATACCATTTATGGTTAGTGCCGCCATGGAGAAAACCACGTATATTGTGGACATTCCTGAAAACCGCTTGAATCTTTCACTACGGAATGACATAAAATGACGACGATAACCGTATGTTTGGGGGGACCTCAGTGAAAGTGTACGAGATCAGAACCTGGGTATCTTCTATTATTCATACAATATCATACTGTGTAGTATAAGAGAAACAATAAGGACAAAACATTAACGGGGAGAATCAACCCCAAGTTCCACCACCGCCTCCTCTTCCTTGGCGTCTCTGCGCCGACAAACGCCAATCGTCGTCTCCCGCAAACCGATTGTGCAGGGGCTGAATACGTTCGGCCCTCTTGCGTTTGGAAAGACGATCCGTGGGAGCGACCTTAAAGAAGGTCGGAGCCGCTTCGACGAGCCACTTCGGCTCGATACTGGTGGTACAATGCATGTACTCCTTGGTCGTCATGACGAGCGTGTGATAGATGACGTGCTCCGCCGGTTTCCCGAATAGCGCGGAGCTGGGATGCATGTAGACTGGTGTTCCTTCAACCAGGGTCTTGTATCCTTCCTGAGGGTCTTTGCGGGCGGCGTTTCGGAAGAATCCGGTGCATAGTGCCTGGCGTACTTTGGTAGTGTCTCTACCACAGGATACAATCCGGTGACGATACCGGTCCATGATGCCAAGAAGTTGTTGGCGAACGTCCTGGGCACGGCGAATCTGTCGCGCCTGGATGAAGTTCTCGTAGCACCAGGCGTTGTTGAATTTGGAGTTTTTCCATCCATTGTACACGTTAAGCAACGTTAAGTGGTCGCCATGCGGATCGTGGAACTTTGCCTTTTTCTGGTCTGCCTGTTGCTGCTTTTCCTTAGGCCGATAGAAAACGGACTGAATAGAAAGCATTGCCACGATGCTAAGCATCTCATCTGAACACCCCATGTCGACAGAAGCGATGAGTACTTTCGCAAGAGCCGGCTCCATCGGGAAATCTGCCATCTTGCGCCCCAGTCGGGTCAAGAGACCCTCATCGTCAAGGGCAGAGAGGGCATACAATTCCTCCAGAGCCGTAAGCATGGTATTGGTGGGTGGCGGGTCCATGAAATCAAAATGGAGGAGATCATTGATTCCCATCGCTTTGAGCATGAGAATCGTATGAGCAAGATTCTGACGCTGAATTTCAGGGATTGTGTTCGGTAGCATTTCCGATTGATAGGCCGCCTCAGTATACAGTCGGAAACACTTCCCTGGACCTGTCCTCCCAGCACGGCCGGCTCGCTGCCTAGCCTGAGCCTGGGAGATGGGGGTAACCACCAAGGAATCCATCCCAAGCTTGGGGTCATACGCGTTTTGCTTGACGAAACCCGGGTCGATGACAAAGTAGATATTGTCAATCGTAATTGAAGTTTCCGCAATGTTCGTCCCGATGACAACTTTTCTTCCGCCTGGCGGTGCAGGATCAAAAATCCTGCTCTGCATTTCGCTTGGTAGAGCAGAATAGACGGGAAGGATGACCAGCTCAGGAACAGAAGGACCAAGAGCCTTCATTCGTTCGTAGAGAATCTCGCAGGCGGTGTCAATTTCTTCTTGGCCCGTCAAAAAGAGAAGGATGTCACCAGCAGGCTCCGTCAGATGGATCTGCATGACCGTGATAAGAGCAGCATCAAGGTAATCCGATTCGGGCTCCTTGGAGTACATAACCTCGACGGGATAGGTTCGCCCGGGAATTGTGAAAATAGGGCATTTATGGAAATATTCGGAGAACTTTTCAGCGTCCAGCGTGGCCGATGTCACAATTAACTTGAGATCGGGTCTCCTTTTGAGAGTCTTCTTCAGAAGCCCGAAGAGCACATCAGTGGCAATGGTTCGCTCGTGAGCTTCGTCAAGCATGATCACGGAATACTTCTTCAGGTCTGGATCTAGAAGGATCTCTCTTTGAAGCATCCCATCAGTCATGTACTTGATCTTTGTCTCGGGACTCGTACAGTCTTCAAAACGAATTGTGTATCCGACTTCTGCGCCAAGTCTGCAGCCGACTTCCTCCGCAACACGCTTGGCCACGGACATAGCTGCCACACGACGAGGCTGAGTGCACCCGATGATACCCCTGTTTGCATAACCTGCCTCAGCCAGAAACTGTGTCAACTGGGTAGTCTTGCCCGATCCAGTATCCCCTACTACAATCATCAATTGATTGTCGCGGACAGCGTCAAGCAGCTCCTTGCGGAATTTGTACACTGGCAAGCTCTCGCGTTGTTGCTTGATCGTCATATTAGTCCTCTTAC
Source organism: Byssochlamys sp. BYSS01 (assembly GCA_002242795.1). Taxonomy (NCBI): domain Eukaryota; kingdom Fungi; phylum Ascomycota; class Eurotiomycetes; order Eurotiales; family Thermoascaceae; genus Paecilomyces; species Byssochlamys sp. BYSS01. The sequence goes on from NIXA01000002.1 coordinate 541,900, forward strand.
CAAACGATAGGTTATTACCCATCGTGACACGCTTCCATTCCGGCACTGCATCTGTAGGCTTTGTTTGCTGGGCATTCCGAAGGTCGGCAGCAAACTTCCTATCTTCAGGCGCTATCATGGGATCCTGCCACTGTGCGTTCAGATCAACTTCGGCCGCTTGTTCAGCGGCTTTATCTTGCGCCTCCTGTTGTCTTAATTCTCGTCTTTCCTTGGCGAGATTCGTTCCTGCCATTGCGGCGCGATTGAGAGAGCCGTCAGGAGCTTTCACAACGCGAATTGGAGAGAGCTCAAGAGACATCTTTGTCTGACCCGCAAGGAATGGCGGTTCATCAGTTCTAACTTCGATATCCACGTCTTCTTCTTCCTCGAATGCGCCTTCTCCGGTCAGAGTGGACTGATATTCCTCATCGATGTCAGGATAGTCAGCTGCGGAGAAAGCGCCGGAAGCAATCAATTGCTTAATCTCCCATCTCTCGGGGGAGGTCAGCCGCTTCCGATTTTTCATCGGCCTGGTGTTTGAACCTTCGATGACCGGAACTTCAGAGCTCAAATTGCCATATCTGTCCTTTGAACCCTCGCCATGAAGTCGCTCCATATTGGCACCAGACGCAATGCGCCGCTGAGGCACGAGATCCTGCCCCGTCACTTGGTCAACTTCTTTCATCGACAGCCCTATCCGCGAGCCTTGTATGCTGACAACCTTGACTTTGACCGGTTGCCCCCGAGAGACCAGGTCTGAGGGGTGGTTTACCCGGGCCCCCTCCTGCATTGCTGAAACGTGAACCAAACCATCCACCTTCCCTTTGACACCAAACAGATTCACGAAAGCTCCGAAGTCCTTAACACCCGTAACGCGACCATCGTAGACCTTGTAGAGAATCGGCTGGTCGTCTAACTCCACAGGAGGAGGCCGTTTGAAATAATCATCTTCCTCTCGATCCCGTCCCCTACGGCGGTCGCTTCGGCCATTGCCATATCCATCTTCTTTACCACGGTGTTTAGTTGCCGACCGGTCGTATCCATCCACGTCACCGTCACCTTTCCGGCTGTAACGTGTAGCACTTCGCGATCTAGACCGAGAGCGATATCGATGCTTTCGCCTGGGCCCTCCATCGTAGTCATCGTAATCCGGACTCCTGCTCCGCCTCTTGATACTCCTTTCTCCCTTCGTGCCGTTCTTCCCTTCTTTTGCCTTCCCCGCCAAGCCCTCCAACATGGCAAAGGTATCATCCATGGCACCCGCCTGCGCATCATCCTCATCAACGACGCGGCGCCCAGCACCGTCATCATCATCCCAGTGTTGCTCCCGGTCGGGAACAGCTAGTCCCTTGAACACCCGCGCCTTCTTTTCCAAAGCATCAAAAACGTCCATATCGCCGTTTCCTCCTGAAGGCTCCAATTTCTCGCCAGTAGCCTTTCCGTTAGATTTGTATTTTGGATGCATCGTGAGAACCAAGCGGTGGATACTCTCCACCAGGCTCGGAGGGAAATCGGCCCCCATCCCGTCCATCTTCTCCTTGAATTCCGCGAAGGAGCGACATTGTAGACATTGGTCGATTACAAACTCTGCTAGTGTCTTATCGCTGACGCCCAAGTGGTTCTGCAGTTCATTTGTTATTCGTGATACGAGTGAGAAAAGCTCTAGGGATTCAAGGTCATCCATGGCGCAGCACTAGGACCAAATAATGGGGCTGCGAAGGCAACCCCACAAGGGAAAATAAAAACAAAAAAAAGAGTGAAGAAAGAAAAGAATCAAAAGAAAATAAAGGACCGTATCTTGGGAAGGACCTATGCATAAATATTGGGCTTGTCGTTGCAAGCGCAGAAGCGTGTTCCAGATCAGTGGCCGATCCCAGGTCCGCCGTAAAGTGAGACGGAAAAAATATTGTGGCGGTTTCCAGCTGCGCCTCGCCACCTGACGATAAGATAAGCTAGTCCTAGCCGTCGTGCACGAAGAACTCTTTACAAATCTTTGGAAGCATTCAAATGTCATTGATCTCTAATTTCTGACACGATCGAGTCGCTTTTATCATTTGTACTAATACATCATAAAGGATCCACATCTCTTAAGAGGAGTTCTCGCCGCCCGGCAGGATGAGACTGTAATATTCATATCGCGCGGCGAATGCCCTGCGTCCAGTAGAACTAGCTCGGAGAGTCTTTCATCTTCATCCCATGAGTTCCCCGATAGGAAGGTGGAAGTCCGCTTCTCGAAGATGCCACTTCATCTCGGGTTGTACCAGAACTGAAAGCACACAATGCAAGGTCCCAGGATTCCAGTATGCGCTTCGAATAGAGCGTGACAACGGTGGCAGCATTCAATTGTAGACTCCCAGTTTGTCATCGACTTAGGCTTCTTTCGGAAGAAGTCCAGAGGCGGGGTTAGTATGTCGCACAGGCAGGACGGTAATGCTTTCCCTGATGGTAATAGTGATCAAACTGCTTGAGCTTCGCGTTCTGAGGTTTCCACATCATTTCCATCAGCTGACAGGTTGACAGGCATTTCTTGGTCTCCAATACTGCCCTCGCCAGACTTAGAAAGAACTCGGCCATGTTGTTCCATCTGCAATCGCAAGGCAATCTGTCGTCGAAGAGAAGCATCCTTCCTGAGCTTCTTGTTCGCCGAAAATTCCGTCAATGCCCTAATCATCCTTTCTTCCACCAGTTCCTTAACGTGAGCTGCCAGAGCTCTGTCGGTGAAAACTCCACCGAACCTGTAGCTTAGCCATGAATACAGGATGATGGACTTGTGTAGACTCTCCAAGTCATTCAAATAGTCTTTCTGACCAGACACTGGCCTCTCCAATATCTCCAAATTCATTTCAGGTATGTCCAATAGACGACCGTCGGTATGCTCAGCAATGCACTGGGCAAATGCGCAAGTGATGTCCCACAAAGCTTGGTCTCGTATGTACATGGGGGCGGCCATTAGTGTCAGCTGGTCTTCGACGCGCAGCCCTTTGACAGTGTCAATAAGTTGGGCGTTCTCAATTTGACTGCGCGGATCACACATGAAGAACAAAGGGTGGACCTGTGAAATATCCAATAGTCGCCTAATCATGTACTCGAATGGAACGTTACGAGGAAAGTAGACAGCGAACTTTTGAAAAGCAGGGTCTGGAGGGAAGATCCCAGCCGCACTAAGCGGAGGAGGTTCCTCGTCCATAGCCTCTCTGATATATGGAAGATCAACATCTTCCAGAGATGTGACCCAGCCAACATTATGTTCTTTCTCATCGTCCGAATCACTTGCTTGAGCCTGCGCAGCCGAACGGTATCGACCGGCACGGCCCGCAATCTGCTTGATCTCAGGCACACTTAGTCTTACTAGGCCTTCGGGAACTCTCTTGACCAGAGTTTCGAAGATGATTCGCTTGCAACTCCTACCCAGATATCAGAATTGGAAACATCGTCTCACTGATAATGTAGGGGACTTACAAGTTCAGACCCATCCCGATGGCATCACTTGCAACAAGAAAGTCATAGTCATTATCGGGATCGTTGAAAAGACTAGCCTGTTGTGTCCGAATTTCAGCAGGCAAGCCACCATAAACAATTGCCGCCCGCCTTCCGGTAGTCTTTTCAATTTCAGCTTTCAAGGCGTGTATGCCGATCCGAGAGAAGGAGACAAGGCAGTCCCCTTTTTGTAACTTGTTCAGGTCACCTCCCAGACTACGGTTCATAACCTTCAAAGGGTTCAGACGCTCGTATCGATGAATTTCAAGCTTATCACCGGTAAGAGCTACAAGCTTCCGAATCAGTGGGACGACCCTAGCCTCGCCGCATAGATGGAGTTCACTGGCACGTGAGCCGAGGACTGCACGAGTCCAAGCCCATCCGCGTCTCGGATCTCCCATCATTTGTACTTCGTCAATGACTCCGACCTCGAACTGTTCCGCCAGGCTGACCATTTCGACTGTGTTGCTAGAGATTCTCGGGGAAACATCCTCGGGAATTTTGACGTCATCACCGGTCACCAGGCTGCAGGGGACCCCTGCTGTCTTGAATCGCTGATATACCTCCTGCGCTAGCAACCTCAATGGACCCGCATAAAAGCCTTTCTTGGACGTTTCGAGCCTTTTCAGAGCACGATACGTCTTCCCCGAGTTCGTCGGGCCAACGTGCAAATGTATCGTCCGCTGGAGAGAACGGGCTTGAGGATACCACTCTCCTGGATATCGAAAATCGGCGATCTTCTTTTGCTGGTCGAGATTCGGTGCGGAATGTACGAAAGTAATGTACTCCGCGTGGAGAAGATATTCCAACTCATCCCTCAGACCAAGCATACCAGAACGGAGGTAGGCATTCTGGAGAGACAACTTCACCTGCTTCAAAGGGCTAGGTCTTCCGCGAGCTATGCTATCTTCCATTTGACACGCATTCATCACATATCTTTCGAATCTGTTCCATCCTGCCCAGAGAGGATCCGACTCATCCAAATCCTGCTTGAGTTGTTGTAGTACAGCGGACACAGTGGCGGGAAAATCGCGACTGACTATCCTTCGTCGCTTCGTCCTAGGAGCGGATAACGCTGATGGGGACTATTACAGGACGCCATGTTAGAATGTCTTGTATAAAACGGAAGGGGCTATAGTTTCCGTACTGTCTGATCATTCGCAGACGCTTTCTTCTTCGACAACTTTGCAGGTAAAGACGGGGTCGTTGCAAAGGTTCGGTTAGCTGGACGAGGTAAAGGTCGCAAAGCGCAGTAGAGGCAAAGGCCACCCTTGGTGCTCAGTGTCCTCCACGACTGCATTTCTGAGAAGACCCTTCCCGGGGCTGAGGCATCGAGACCCCCTTAGGCAAACGATTACGAAGGCGGAAACAAAAAAAGCGAACTCCAGAGTATGGTAGAGTAAAAGGTGCCGATTGAAGATCTAAAAGACAGGCTGATAAAGGTCAAGCATCGTCAGAGTAAGGACACCGGAAGAAAGCAATCAATCTACGGCCTGTCTTTTCTTTCGGAGACTTTGCCTTCGCTGAAGATTTAGGTTTCCGTGGCGGTGCATGGGTCCGATCGGAGGCACCTGCACCGCTAGTTCAGAGCTCCGTGGCCTGCTAATAAAACACCACCTTTGATACTACGGTGGGGTCCTCCCTTGCATCAAGTCCCCTTTTCCATCCTATCCGAGACATCCACTCCGATTATACCAACTGTCTGTGCCTTCTATCGTTTCTCCTGCTTTCATCCTTAAATCACGTCCTGTACTTGTCCTAAGCAAGTGGCTTGAGCCCAGGCTCCAGCCTGCCAGCCTGCCAAGATGTCCTCCATAATTGATATTCAACGCGATAGTGGGTAACAGTGTCCTGTTGATTTGTCTACGTTCCACTTTTGTCATATTTTGGTCAATGTTGGCTGTTCTTATACACTGACTGAGTCTCATCACCGCCTAGTCATTCTAAAGACCATCCGTTACGCTGGAGGCGACAAGGTAGGCTACCAAATTATCGCCTTCTTACCGTTGACGTCCCTTGGCTGAGCACCTCGCGATGATTACAGTGGAAGGTGGTGGTCGTGGATGATGCGAGTCGGAAATTGATTTTTAGTTCCGTCACTGAGGATGATATTCTCAATCTCAATGTCACAAGTAAGCGCCGACGCTTCTAGCCTCCTAGGATGGCATATACTGAACAACACCGCAAGATGTCGAACAGATCGAGCACAGACGTGCGGCAAATCCGGATATGGACGCGCTGTATATCTTGTCTCCTCTTCCGTACGTTGTAGACTGTCTGATGGCCGACTTCGAGAAGAAGAGATACGGGAAGTCGCATTTGATTTGGACATCATGTTAGTGATATGCCGCCTCATGACTAGTGTTTCCGTGTCCTGACCTTGTCGGAAGCTCTTGACCCGCAACAGAGGAGCAGGATCGAGAGATCTCAAATGGCACGCGATCGAATTGCAGATTTTCGAGTAATGAACATCGACTTCTACCCACGAGAGTCCCGTACGGTGACATTTCGAGATCCTTGGAGTTTTCCGATCTTGTTCCATCCTGCCTGCAATCACTTAATTCGACACCATTTACAAGAAATTGCGCAGAGAGTGAGTACGAGTATAGCGCTAGCTACGGTTTCAAGCGAACTACTAACTCGGCCTTGGAGGTTGTTTCTGTGTGTGCTAGTCTAGGAGAATATCCGGTGATTCGGTACTATAAACCCAGAGCTCCGACTCATGAGGCAAGCGTCCTTTGCGCTCACCTCGCGCGCTTCGTCCAGGATGAGCTAGATCGTTTCGCGCAGTTCCAAAGAGATTTTCCTCCTCCGTCTAGCAGACCTCGCGGTATTCTCGTGATCGTGGATCGGTCGATGGACTTGATCACTCCACTGCTACACGAATTTACATACCAAGCTTTGGCTTACGATCTGTTACCCATACGGGAGGGTGATAAAACAACGTACAAGATCGTTATCAACGAGGGCACTCCGAATGAGGAAACAAAGGAAATGGAAATTGGCGAGAAGGACAAAGTCTGGGTTGACTACAGACACGCCCACATGAAAGACGTACTTGAGAGGCTTGGTGATGATTTTGCCAAGTTCAGAGCGGCGAACTCTCAGTTTGACGAGTAGGTTTTAAGACACAAGAGGGGAGTAGCCGCCGCTAATATATTCATAGAAACGATAAAGCCAGCGTAGATACGATCAGGATGATGCTTGCTGGCCTGTCAGATTTCCAAGAGGGCAAAAATGTCTACACGCTCCATCTCAACATGGCCCAAGAGTGCATGGACTATTTCCAGAGTCATAAGCTGCTGGAGACTAGCTCGGTCGAGCAATGTCTTGCTACCGGTCTTGATGAGAACTACAAGAAGGCAAGGAATGTAGCCTCGCAGGTTGTTCAATTGCTTGATGACGACTCGATCGGGCATCAAGAGCGGCTGAGGCTTCTTGTCCTCTACCTTATATACCGAAGGGGGCTACTTCCTGGAGATATCAAGAAACTCATGGCCCACGGGCATCTTCCTTCCCGGGATGCGGAAATAATCTACAACCTCGACTTACTAGGCGCTAGGGTAGAGAAGCACTTGAAGCAAGAAAAAAGTCCACCTGTCCAGCCTCTATTTAACCGCAAGCCCCCGGCTGCAACGGAGACGAATGAGATCGTCCTGTCCCGGTACGAGCCGAACCTGAAGCTATTGCTTGAAGAGCTGCTCCGAGGAACGTTGGACCCTGTTGTGTTCCCTTTCACTCGCCCTCAAACTGAACCAGAGAGTACAGCACCGCAAAACGGACTAGCGGCTCAGTCGTCCCTCCGAAGTGCGAAGCCGACATGGGCGCGATCACGCTCTAATGGGGAGCAACCGAAGCAACGCATAATTGTCTTTATGGCTGGCGGCGCAACTTACTCAGAAGCCCGCGCTTGTTACGAGGTCTCGCAAGAGTTCTCAAGAGATGTTTTCCTCACCACATCACATATGTTGACACCCGGTCTGTTCCTGCAACAGGTTGGGGACCTCAGTGCCGATAGACGGCAATTGGATATTCCAGCGGAACGACCTAAACCAACGGCACCGGCGCATCTATTCGAGGATGACTCTCCACCAGCTCCAGCACCGCAGTCAGCACCCTCCAAGCCTTCCCGACCAACACCGCCCCCTACGGCAGCCATGGGTGCAATGTCGTTGGGCTCGAACGGGGCGCCAGACAAGCTCCATAAGAAGGATAAGAAGGATAAGGACAAGAAAGACAAAGACAAGAAGGAAAAGGACAAAAAACGCCACCATTTTTTCAGGTAACTCAAAGATCTTCGACCCTTCTGTGATTCCTCCGCCATCTTGCTGTCCTGCTGTTTCTAGCGCTCTCCTGATACCATCTGTTCTTGCGTGGTTTTGACTACAATGGCGCTAGCTGATATGATTGATTTATCTACTAATTTGTCCCTTCTACGGTTGCATTGGAAGGTATTTTAATAAGGCTTTTCTCCAGTTTCCAAGGTGGTGCAGTGTAAATGTGCGGCTCCCGCTGTATATTCTTTATGTACATTTTGAACTCGTGTTAACATGACATGAAATAACGGTTCTACTGCGGGGGGGTATCTCATAAAGCTAGAAAATGCGCGAACTAGACAGCAGCAGCTACCTGCAAAATCAGCGATCAATGATATTACACTGAGGGATTCGAATATGTTTCTCACTTCCCGCCACCGCGGTCATGAAAGACCAAGATGCTTCTGGACATCATCGCTCCGATAAAATAACTCTCTCATCTTTTCATTCTTCTTTCTAGCCTCCACGTGCCCTTTACGCACTTGCTTCGCATTAAGTTTCTCCACCTTAACTGGCTTTGGCGGTTCTCTGCTCCTATTCCGCTTCGAGACCGAGCCTTCGTCGGCATTTTCACTCGCATTTACCCCTAAACCGACTGTATCATGTTTTATTTTTGGCTTGACTGGTTCCCGTATTCCCTCTCGCCCCGGGGCACCGAGACCCAACCTGCTATCAGGATCCCAGCCGTAAGAAGATAGATACCGAAGCCCATGACGGGTTCGATCCAGATGAGAGGGCGGGTGAGAATGTGCTAGGCAGAGCTGATGGGCAAGAGAGGCTTCGTGACGACGGTTGCCATCCACTATATTCGAGGTGGAAGTTAAGGGGAGGTTGCAGACCTCACACCGTAATGGTTGCGGCGTTGTCGAGGGAGAGGGAGGTGCGGAGTGAACTTGTCCACGGTCTTGTCCATGTTCTTGCTCTAGCTTGGGCTGGTTCTGGGGCAGGACGATAGACAAGTATTTATTAGCTATATTCACACCGGACGATGTAGTGGTTATTGACGTTGATTCAGCGTTAGTGGAAACTCCGGTGTGCAGTTCTGGTTCTGATGACCGAACGAAAGGGACGCGCTTTCGTCGAATGCCTGCGCCAAAGACTCGTTGGTCTTCTAGCGGGACGAAATAGTCTTCGTCACTGTAGGACATTTTGGGGTGGGGCGTTGGTGAGCGTGAGGAAGACAAAACAGTTGGAAGGCGGGTGGTTGTTCATAATAATACTATCTTTGTGGCGGCGGAGATCGACGGCGGGCGTCATCGCTGGAGGACCAAGTATTGTTTCCTACTGTTTGCCTTCACTCTCCACCCCTTCCAATTCGACCAGCGACGACCCCGATATGCCCATCCCGATTATCATTTCCATAGCAACAGACGGTCTTTCGTCAATTCCACATGTCTATACGATCCTTAAGGTTGTGCCATTGGCTCTCCTGGTCCTGGCACTCAAGTACTACTTTGGGGGAGCCCGAAACAAGTCGGAGCGACTGATGCACTCTAAAGTGATTATGGTTACTGTACGCTTAATTTTTCGGAGAGCACTCAATCCGAGATTGCCAACTGGCATGATTACGTCTAATGCATTAGTTTCTAGGGCGGCACATCAGGAATCGGGGCCAGTGTTGTCTATGAACTCGCCTCTCGTGGAGCCCAGATCATCCTACTCACTCAGCATCCTCCCTCTGATATCTTTCTAGTCGACTACATTGAAGATCTCCGGAATTCCACGAACAATCAACTTATCTACGCGGAACAGGTAGATTTGTCGTCACTACACTCAATCAGAACCTTTGCCACGAAATGGATCGACAACCTCCCTCCACGCCGTCTGGACATGATCATTCTCTGCGCGAGTACGTCAACGCCAGCATACGGCAAGAAGAAGACCACCGTTGATGGCTTGGACCAGGACTGGCAAGTCAATTACTTGGCGAACTTCCATCTCCTCAGTATTCTTTCGCCAGCGTTGAGGTCGCAGCCAGCTGATAGGGACGTGCGCGTTATTTTTACGACGTGCCCAAGTTATATTGGAGCGAAACTGGATCTCCAACGGTCTGCCGTGGCAGGAGATGTTCCTGAACCTTCCGGGTCGGCACCTAAATCCGCTTCGAAGGCTACGGCTAAGGGAAAAGCATCTTCTAGGCCACGAGGGAGAACGAATCTATTCGGTTTCAGCAAATTCTGCCTTATGGTCTTCGCTGACGCCTTCCAATCCCATCTAAATAACTACAAACGACCGGATGGCAGAACTCCTAATGCTCACGTTTTGCTTGTCGACCCTGGACTTAGCCGGACACCGGGAACACGGCGGTGGTTGACCGGCGGGTCACTCTGGGGGTTATTACTGTACCTTCTTACCTGGCCTGTTTGGTGGCTAGTTCTCAAATCACGACAGCAAGGAGCCCAAAGTATCTTGTATGCAGCTATGGAAGAGCGGTTCAGGTTCGGAGTTGGCGGTTCGTTCATCAAGGAATGCAGGGAGATGGATCTTGCAAGGAAAGACATTCGGGACGAGGAGACCGCTAAGAAACTGTGGGCGTTCAGCGAAGAGGTCATTTTAGAGAAGGAGAAGGAAAGCGCAGTAAAGAGAGCCCTCGAAAAGAAGGAGGAAGAGAACACAAAAGAGGAGGCGAAGAAGCAACAGGGCCGGAGTACTGGTAAGAAGAAGAATGGCAAATCAGCAACTGCTGGTGGTGCTAAGGAGCAGACGTCTGGCTCAAAGGGGGGGAAAGGGGGGAATAGCTAGCACGCAGCTAATTGCGGCATATTTGCACCCATAGAAATAACATATCGCATCGTGAGCCCAGCCGTTCGGGCCTGGAGTAGACGATGTTGATCCTCGTAACAGGTAAAGGTGTCCGCCCGTCTGCCTCAGGCAGGTGCACTGTCCGCCTGGCGAACCGCGCCTCATATGAAATTTGACATCCCACCAATTGCCCATTCCATCAACGCTCGGGAACGGATGCGCTGTTCTGCGCTCCTTCACTGACTCTGCTACTCGGGTCTTATTCTTCCAGATAGTAGGAGAAATGTCCTTCTTCGGGTTTGACACTACCCTTCCCAGGGACAAGAGGGGTATTTTCGAGAATCCCGATCCCTTCGCTGAAGTCGCTCGAGCTAGAGCTGAAGGACTAGATGAAGATGACGCGTGAGGGATTCTATTTCTGCTGTCGCGATTCCTTCAAGAGATAGTATGGAGATACTGACCGTGGCCCTTGATCACCGTATTCAGCATCGATTTTGAAGACACGTACGATGGTCTAGGTGACAAGCTCGACGACGATCAGGATGCCTTCAACGATGATACCTTTGGTGGCGACGTTGAATCGTCTGCTGTTGGGAAGGATTTCGACTTCTTTGGGAAGACAGCACAGGTCTCAGACGTTATAGGGGAGGAGCAAGTACGCTATACCCTGCAGCATTCAAGACCGACTTCTACGGCACCTGCGCTGTCTGCTCCGACTACCGCCCCAGCTCCGGCTACAGAGGCTGCGCATCACAAGCCGAGGAGGACTGGTTATGAAAAGTATCAGGATGACACTTACATACCTGACCTCCAAGCCAAGTCTAGCGTTTGGGGCTTCTCTTCCCAAAACCGACCCGCTGCGGAATCGCCTGTTCAGACCGCCGTGCCGTCCAAGAAGATGCTGAGCCTGGAGGAAGTGGAAGCTCAGTTACGGGAACAGAGTCATCGTCCTCTGCAATCCCAACCGCCCGCATCAATCCCTCCCCAGGCCCCGGAACTACTGCACCAACAGCGACCTCCACAGTTTCCCCCCTTCCCAGAAGGCTTTGCCCACTTACCCCCGGAGATCTTACAAGCTCAGCTCGCCAAAGCAGGAATCCCACCGTCGCAGTTGTTACAGAATCTGCCCGTTGGTCCTGAGCATTACCCCTTCACACATCCTCCGCCTTCTGCGCCCTTGCATGTCTTGCAGAATGCCAACATTCCTCCGCAGCATATAGCGGCTGCTGCTACCGCCGCCGCCGCTCAACAGCTGCAAAATGTACCTGCGCGAATCCAAAGACCACCACAGCAGCCTCATCAGCAACCTCATCCGCCGCCCCAACAGCCACCTCGGCAGCAGCAACAACAACAACAGCCAACGCACCCTCCTCCCCGTGGCCCAGGTGGCGGTTTACCATTAATTACAAACCCTCAGCAGCTGATGAATCTTACCGAGGAACAGCGCGTGGCGTATCTTATAGAGGATGCCAAACGTGCGAAGCGTAACCACAAGATATTTCTTCTGTCAAAAGGAAATGGCTTGATGACACCACAGGACAAGAACTTCATTACGCGGATCCAACTGCAGCAGTTGGTGGCTGCTGCGGGTAACGTAGCAGACACGGATCCAGAAGCCGCCTTAAAGGAGGATTTCTATTACCAAGTCTACAGTCAGATTCGCGGAGCTCCTCGGCAGCATCCCCGCCAACCTCTCGGTCACTTCGCGCAGACATACCTTTTCCAGACGGGTAACCGCGTCGGTGGTCATGGCGGTCGAAGACACTACCAGGGCGCCGATAACCATATGCAGCGGATGCAGCAACAGGTCCTTCGGGCAGTTGAAGCCGCAAAACAAAAGCCGAAAAACAAGCAGCTCATCATTGAAGGAAGTCTGGGCAAGATTTCCTTCAGCAACGCCAATGCACCGAAGCCCATGCTGAACATTAAGCGACCTGACAGCTCTGATGGTGTCAAGGGCCCCAAGCGGCCGCATGCGGACCTGAGCATCAATGATCGGAAATCAATTTTGGCGAACATTGAAAGCGTCTACAACACGTTGATGTTAATGGAAGATATGGAGCGAACAATGCCACAGCCACCGAACGAAGATGATCCTGAGGCCATTCAAAAGCACATGGAATGGCGACAGCAGATCCAGTCCCTCAACCAGAAACTGTGGCGGGAGCTCAAGGTGATGGAACCCATTGTTCCAGGCTCTACCACCCCTCACCCGTTCATTGCATTTCTGTCGTATCCCAAGGGCAAGAAGGCCATTCCCCGTATTTTCCGCCACGTCGATCAAGAGCAACGAGTCACTATCTTGACCATGATTGTTGTGCATCTAGATTCGTTGGATGTTATCCGCCTCGCTCACCCTCAACCAGGTGAGGCACAGCCTCCATTGGCTGTGCGTGAGGCTGTTGATCTCTTCTCACAGGCAGTGATGCCGAGTCTCTTAGGATATGTGAACGAGGCACCGTTCAACGTCATTATTGGCCTTCTAGGCCTTGTTATTGCACAGACCCATGTGCAGATATTGGCCAGGACCCGAATTGGGTTGGGCATTCTGACGATGCTGCTTAGCCGAGCTGAGATTGTGAAAGAAGCAGGTCAGGCAGCAGAGCGAGATTGGCAGCAATGGGTAGAAAAATTCAATATCCTATTTGACACTCTTGAGCCAATCCTAGGGGATGTGTTCCCCGGCTCAATTAATGCCGGCGATGATATGTATGTGTGGCAGTTTTTGGCCGCACTCGGGATTGGGGCCAGCCCAGAGCAACAACAGCGGTTGGTTATTGCCGTGAAGTGAGTATCTCCTTCATCTTCCTCCCACTAATCCACTTGTCAAGGGGGCTGTATTGCTAACGACAATGACAGGGATCGTGTTATGGAGACGGTCGCTTATAGCAAGACTTTACCTGCTGAGATGGCTAGTCAACGGCTTGGAAATGTCAACCTATTCATGCGCGCTATTGGTCTTGATGTCGAGCTTCTGGGATGAAGAATGTGAGAGCAGACTCTCACTGCTCTGGACGTCACGGCCGCGAATCTGCCTCCTTGACAGTGCGCTGGGAACGGTCATATGGTGATTTGTACTGATGTCGGTCGCGTTCCGTGCCCTTCGACGAAACTATGTGGCATGGCTTTATTGGAGATGAATGAATGCTGTATATGACGAATCGCAAGTGTGCCCTACTGGGAGCAGAGGGCCAAAATGACTGACATCCTGGACTCTTAGCGTCCATTGGATGGCCAAATTTATTTTATTCTTCTTTATTTCTACTCAGATGGGATCATTGTGAAAAGTGAACGTTATTGACTTAGAATTACCACAGCTGGTTTGCCACAGCGCACATGAACTCGAGCTTGTACATACACTAGTATGCCTATACCTAGCCTCACTGTTGCACTGAGAGATAATATCTCGTAATCTGCTGGGAGTTGTCCATGGAGAGGGCTCAGTAGACTACAGAGTAGAGCGGAGTCTGGCCGGCGGAGCAATTAATTGGTCTTGCAGGGGCGTCCACCTCGACTCGTAATGGAGTGGATCTCGACCCAGCCAAGTGGGTAATAATAATAGGTACGAGGGATGGCTTCTTACAGCAGGGCCAAGGTGGCTTTTGTCTCTTAATTTCAACCCTGCAGATAACTAATTACTACCCGCTTCATCTGGGCAAGGGAAACTTTAAACTTGACACCTACATTACTTCGGCATGGAATCAAGCAAGCCACCGGAAGTTGCCGTCATCGTGCTTCCATCCCTCACCTTCTCTGTGTCTTCGATTTCGCCGAACATGGCCAATAGCGATCCCAAGAATCAGGTCCACCGGATCTTTTCCCAGCACGTTCATAATAATATCAGGAGATTTGAGAATCAATTGGCAGATCGTACAGTGTCGCTTCCCTTCTCCCACCTAGAAGAGCGCACACGTATCTCGCGATTGGAGATCATCCTTGCGACGCCCTGTAATAATAACCCTTGCCATGCCGATCAGAGCCAGGTGGACTTAAATACTACCCAGATGAACAACGGTAGAACAATGACACTACCATCAACCTATTTATCTAACGCACACTCACTGACAGAGACCCGCGACGGCCCCCCAAACGCTCAATTCATCGCGCAGCTACTGTGGCATTCCGCGTACCACTCCAACGTCTGATCGCCCTCCGCATTCCTCCTTGCAATTTTTGCCGCCTCCATTGTCGCACTTTTCCTTCTTCCCCCTATTCCACTACTCGCAAGTTGCCTCAGATCCGTTGCTCATCTGTCTCTTCGCCGAGTTCCATCATCATGCCCGTTGGGTCGGTTCTTGTTACTGGGTAAGTGCGCCATTCGATGTGTCCAAACTGCGCTGCGATGTTCCCCACCCCCTCCCCCCCTCCGCCTCATCTCATTGTGACCGCTGCTAACACCGTTCAGGGGAACTGGTTACATCGGTTCCTTCACTGTTCTTGCACTTCTTCAGGCTGATTACAAGGTCGTCGTTGTCGATAATCTATACAACTCCTTCGTTGAGGCTCTTCACCGCGTTGAATTGATCTGCGGCAAGAAGGCCGAGTTCGTCAAGCTAGACATCACCGATGAGGCAGCCTTAGACAAGGTGTTTGAGGCGCATCCCGATATCGATAATGTGATTCACTTTGCAGCATTGAAGGTGTGTAGACAATCTTGTTACGCCTTTTCTTTTTTTGCGCGAGTTGTCATTATTACCATTGCTCCCTTCTTCTCCATGAGGTTCTGTGCAACCTAGTTCTCACTAAGACAATGCAAAAAAGGCTGTCGGCGAATCCACTGAGATACCTCTCGAATACTACCGCGTCAACGTCTTCGGCACGCTTTGCCTGCTACGCTCCATGGTCAAGCACAATGTGACCAACATTGTCTTCTCGAGTTCCGCGACTGTCTATGGCGATGCGACCCGTTTCCCCGACATGATCCCCATTCCCGAGATATGCCCCTTGGGCCCGACGAACCCCTACGGAAACACCAAGTTGGGCGTGGAGAATGCCATCACGGACGTGATCAATGCGCAGCGCAGTAACGCCGCCAAAGCAGGCAAGCCCAAGGAGGAAGTCGAGAAGTGGAACGGCGCGCTCCTGAGGTACTTCAACCCGGCGGGTGCTCATCCCAGTGGAATCATGGGCGAGGACCCGCAGGGCGTGCCGTATAACCTGCTGCCATTGCTGGCGCAAGTCGCCACTGGGAAGAGGGAGAAGCTCTTCGTTTTTGGAGATGGTAAAATATCCCCTCCTCTCTCTCTCTCTCTCTCTCTCCTTGTGTGCTGGTAATTGAATATTCACCACTAACCATCGGTTGTCTTGTCTCCAGATTACGAATCCCACGACGGCACAGCTATCAGAGATTACATCCACATCCTCGACCTTGCGGACGGCCACCTTAAAGCTCTCGACTACCTCCGCGCCCACCGCCCGGGTGTCCGCGCCTGGAACTTGGGAACCGGCAGGGGCAGCACTGTCTACGAGATGATCAACGCCTTCTCTGCCGCCGTCGGAAGGCCTCTTCCTTACGAGGTCGCTCCCCGTCGTGCTGGTGATGTTCTCAATCTGACCTCCAACCCCACCAGGGCCAACCAGGAGCTTGGCTGGAAGGCGCAGCGCACTCTTGAAGAGGCGTGCGCGGATCTGTGGCGCTGGACGGAGAACAACCCCCAGGGATACAGACAGGATCCCCCGGCGAAGTTGTTGGAGGAGCTAAAGAAGTGAGATATCAAAGCATCTTTATAAGGCGAGAGTCTGGAAAGTGGTAAAATAATAAATAGAGTGCATTTGAAACTGTATCTGTTTTGACCCAATAATCGTGTGAAAAGTCCCAAGAAAAGGGGGACAAGCTAGACATATGTATAGAAGATACCTAGGTGTGAATGGAATATCATACTGCACACTTTTCACTGCCATTTATTTCCATCTATGTGTGGTAGCCCACTAGGTTTGGGAATGCTGATTTGATGGCAGTCCCTGGGCCCTTTGATGGCTGCTATAAGACCAACTGCAAGCAACACTCCATGGAAAGCAACCAAGTCAGTTTTCAAAGGTGTTCTGGTTGTCACAATTCTGGGTGTGGGTCTAGGCTTGCACCATTCGTCTGATTACATGCTGTGGGATTATGTGCTTCAGCTGTTTCTAAGATATACCCATCCTTTTTTTGGGAGGGGAGTTTCTGCCCACACTTGCCCTTTGTCTATCCTGTGTCAAATAGAGACAGCCACAAAGGCATAGTGAATTTGGAAGGGCTGTTTACTACCTCTAAGAATCCGTCACTGCCTCCAGTTCTTACTCTTCCTTATCCTCTTTAAGTTCAAATCCGTTGACCCAGACCGCGTCCAATCCGGCCTGGGCTGCTAGCTTTGCGCCAAGTGGACTATGCGCAATCGCTGGCTTTTCTGGATTGAGTAAGTGGCGCTGTGTGTCTGCTCTAGTTTCGAGAGCCATCGTTGGAGGGGAGCAAAGTGGAAAGACGGGCAGCACGGAGCGAACGGATTGGTAAAAGTAGCTGATTTGGAACCCAGTAATTAATTGTATGTAGTACTGTTTTTGCTAAATCTAAATAAATATCGACTGGGTTCATTCCAGAAGCCACCACCGATACTAATAATTTCACGCTTCTATAGCGCTTCTCTATCTTGCAGTAGTTCGGCATTCTTGTTCAAAGCGATGGCAGTCCTATATGAAGATGACCCAGAACAAACCTGGCCTCTACAGAATCCAGTCACCTGGCTGCTTGCCTTCAACTAGCTGCGTGTCTCTCCTTCATAAGCAGCGCATCTCCACTTCCGTCAGCATGCCTCGGCAAAATCGTTGAGGGATCGACACTACTGAACCGCCGCGACAGACTGACAGAAGACAGCCAGACCCAACACTATGAAGGTCGAGGGCAGGACATTTATCATTTCAGGCGGGTGAGTACGGCTATGTCGTTGACTAGAGGCGACATACTGACGTCTGGCTGTCTAGGACGTCTGGTCTCGGAAGGGGAGCAGCTCAGCTACTTACTCGCGGGGGAGCCTACGTTGCGCTCTTCGATCTCGCCGATGATGACAATATTGCGAGCCAGCTGCCGGCTGGACTGGCCAAGTTCTTCCAGGTGGACGTGACTTCGTCGTCGGATATCCAGAAAGCCACCGATGGGACAATTGACTGGACCAAGGCAACGAGTGCGCCCTTGGGGGGCGTTATCGCTTGCGCCGGAATCTCAGCGCCAGCCAAGGTCTGCAGCAAGATACTGTAGTTCCCTTTCTGACTGGTCAAAGATGGATGAGGTCATAGATAACTGACAATGGATATATCATATGAACAGATAATCAATTCGTCCTACGAGCCCCTCGACATCGACACAGTTCAAACGGTCATCAACGTCAACGTAATAGGCACAATCGACTTGATCCGTCTCGCTGTGCCGCATCTCGCGCGCGTTGACCCATCCACGGATCCCGAAAATGAAGGCGAGCGCGGCGTTGTCATCACGGTCTCCTCTTCGTCCGCCTACGACGGACAGCCAGGGCAAGTCGCCTATGCTGCGTCCAAGGGTGCGGTGCGATCTCTTACCCTCCCGCTGGCTCGCGATCTGAGTCGCTACGGCATCCGCGCGGTGTCCGTTGCTCCGAATATCTTCGACACGGGAATGACGGCCATGATGCCGCAGAAGCTCTATGACAGCTTGAAGAAGACGCTCGAATGGCCGGCCAGGCCAGGACGGCCGGAGGAATTCGGCCAGCTGGTGTTGGATATCTGTCGGAATCCCATGTTGAACGGGGATTGTATTAGGCTCGATGGTGCTAGTCGCTTGGCGTCGAGGATCTGATAGTATTCCGTGTGCTGATAGTTAATGTTTACTCTGTGCATACTGCAAGATACTAGAAAATCAAGTAGACAAGCAATAACGAAGAATAGTAGGCATGATAAACAAGTTGGCTGGTATTATTCGTCAAGATTGAGAGGCGTATGAGCTGGCATATGGTAAGGTTAGCTTGTCTTACCATAATCCATGGACTTAGGCGCCCATGAACAAGTTGCGCGGGTTCCGCGCTGTCTCAGATGCATTTTTGCTTCATCTCCGGCGGGCAGTGCGTATCTCCTTTCGCAAAAAAAAAAATAATTGTCCCGATGTCTTTCTTTGCCCCTTCCGGGCTTTCTTCCACTTTTCCTTGATCTATGTTCAAGTTCCTCCGTCGTTAATGCCGCCGTTCTCGGAACCAAACCCACCCCCTTGTCTTAGCTTTCAGCAGGCTGTTTTGAAACCTATTATTAGGACTCACCCAATCTGAAACTCGAATTGTCGAACCGTAAGTCCTCCCTTTCACTCCATTGAAAACACTTTTATCTATTCCCGTCCCGGCAAGACTATCGAACACTAAGATCCTCCTCACACCAGAGCGCCGATCCATCCCGTTATCCTTGTTCGATCGTTTCTCATACCGGGGACCCGACGCTACGGCCGATTATTCGCCGCCGTCAAGTCGTCTTTCCCCCTCAGAACACACGGTCGTAATCATCACTCTTTTGCATCTCGTTGAAGTCCTCCGAAGAAAAAGGCCGCGAACATGACGGCGGGGCCGGCGAGATACGTGCGATACATTCTGTTCGTGTTTCTGGTAAGTCTTTTTTTGCTCCTGGCTTGGCCGGAATCCTTTCGCGGGTAGATCTACGGTGGCTGACTCCCAGTTGCAACCATTTCTAGGGATTGGTAGTCATTTTCTTTATTTCCGACTCGACAATACCCCTCCCTTACAGCGCGAGCCTCACTTCGAAATGGAGCCGCACCGGCAAGTGTACGTCTGTTGCCCCCGGTGATCGTATGAATGCCACCTTTGTCACTTTGGCCCGCAACTCGGATCTCTGGGAGATCACCGAATCTATCCGACAGGTTGAGGACCGCTTCAACCGCGATTACCATTACGACTGGGTCTTTCTGAACGATAAACCTTTTGACGAGGAGTTCCAGAAGCTCACCACCGCGTTGGTGTCAGGGACGACTCACTATGGCCTTATCCCCAAGGAGCACTGGTCATACCCGGATTGGATCGATAAAGACAAGGCAAAGAGTGTTCGCGAGGATATGAAAGCTCGGGGTGTCATCTACGGCGACTCTGAGAGCTACCGACACATGTGCCGCTACGAGTCGGGCTTCTTCTTCAGACACCCTCTGATGCTGAACTATGCGTACTATTGGCGCGTGGAGCCCAGCATCAAGCTCTTTTGCGACGTCTCCTTCGATCCATTTCGGGTCCTTCACGAGAACAACAAGAAATACAGCTTCGTGCTCAGCTTGTATGAATATTACGAAACTATCCCCACTTTGTGGGATAGTGTGAAGAGCTTCATGCAAAAGCACCCGGAGCATATCGCCGAGGACAATTCCATGGCTTTCCTCAGTGATGATGGAGGTGATACATATAACAAGTGTCATTTCGTGAGTCTACGCCTTTCACCTTTCTCATTTTGTGTCATAGACTAACTCAGCTCTACGCAGTGGTCGAATTTCGAGATTGGGAGCTTAGACTGGCTTCGGTCAAAGGCATATTTGGATTACTTTGAATCGCTTGACAAGGATGGCGGTTTCTTCTACGAACGATGGGGTGATGCTCCCGTCCACTCCATTGCTGCCAGCTTGCTGTTGAAGAAGGACCAGCTCCATTTCTTCAACGAAATCGCCTACTACCACGTTCCCTTTACTCACTGCCCGACTGGAGAGCAGACGAAGTTGGATCTAAGGTGCACTTGCAAATCCAGTGATAACTTTGATTGGAAGTCATATTCCTGTGAGTCTTTGTCCTGTCACTAATTGTATCCACATGTCCTGCACCTATGAGACCAGTGGAATTTTGCTAATTTTCTCTCTTTCCAGGCACATCCCGCTATTTCAACATCAACAACTTCCAAAGACCTTCTGGCTACCACAATGAGCAAGATAAATAAACCATGGACTTATATGCTCATCTACTGATATACTATCTCTTTCACCTGGGCTGTTTTCCTTTCTACTCTTATATGTATATGTATGAGCTTCCTAACGTGCTGGGGTGTGGAGTTTAGAGTGTTAGGCATTTCGTTTCGGCTTCGCAATAAGGCTTAAAGATAAGAGGGAAAAAGCGAAAGGGAACTTTTCAAAAAAAAAAAAAAAAAAAAAAAAAAGAATTAGAGGCATGCCACACCCTATTTCTGGATGGACTTGTTCGGCGCAGCAAATGGAATTTGTCGAAGAAAAGGAAAATTGGACCAGCATGACTAGCTAGACAGTACGCGTGATCTAGCTTGTCATGTTATTTATGTTGTCAGCGTCCCTGTTATTGTTCACTGGTTTTGGTATCGTGTCTTATTATGCCATGACAGCTTGGAGTTACATGATAACGTCTTAATATTGGCCCGTGTTATGACTTCCCTTCTTTCTCCTTCCCACCTGTGGACAGGGCTACTATATTCTGCGTGCTATGTGTTACTAAAATTACTTATTCTATTATTTGAATGCTTTCAGTTAGATATCTCGATCATGGTCAAAACAATCACCCTAAGGCTCAGAGAAAGGTCTTCCGAGGTTTCCTTAAATGCCCAGTGAAGAATCCTCATCGTAAGTATCGGGAATAATGGAAGTCCCACTGCAAGAGACTGGCAAAATACAGAAATAATACAATGTCAATCCCCTCCCCCCCCGGGAAAGAAAAGAATATCCGTCCTCGCTACCCAGTATTTCACTCAGCTCTTTCGAAGGAATACGCACGGGTCTTGCAAGTCTAATCCTTCTTCGGTTTCTTCGTTCCGTACTTCGATCGACTAGTTAATCGACTAGCGACACCACCCTATAACAGAATCGCGCATTAGAACCAGTTCAAAAGGCACCCGAATATGGTCGGAGTATATCATGGCAAGAAAGGGTAAATATGAAACGATACATACCAAGTCCATAGCACCGCGAACCAAATGATACTTCACACCAGGACAATCCGGTGCTCTTCCGCCTCGGACGAGGACAACGCTGTGCTGTTGAACATTATGGCCTGGACGCCGTCAGCAGTTGCACATTTGCACCTTATAATGCAGGTATAGTATGCATTTATGAAGGCAAACTGGTTGGGAAAAAAAAAAAAATTCTTGTGCACTAACCTTCACCGGGGATATAAGCCGTAATAACCTTCCCACTACTCAAACGAACTCTCGCCGTCTTTCTCTCTCCGGAATTGGGCTTCTTTGGCTTTGTGATACCCGTCTTCAAACAGACACCCTTCAATTGAGGCGTGTCGGCCAGCGCAGGAGATTTTGCGCGGCGGGCTCGCTGTGCGACTCGGCAGCCGCGCCGGACTTGGTTGTAGGTGGCTTTGCGAGCTGGGGAGGTGGAGAATTGGCGGATTGTAGAGGCTGCTGTCGGAGGTAGTCGTTGTTGTACTAGTTGTAGTGTTGCTCTTGCTGCGGTTTGTGTGCGAAAGGTAGGTTGGAAGGTGAAATTGACTATGTTTCGTCGGGGTTGAGTGAGGATTCGCGGTGGACGATGGACAATCGCTCGGAGAGTCCGAGATGTTAGAGGCGTAATGGTAAAGGGTGGCATTTTTGCGGATCCACTGCGATGCTGTCTCACAAGTCTCGCGAGAGTCAAGATCTTTCTTAGCAGTCTCGTCTCTCGGTGTTGAAGGGCGGGAAGTCTTGGGCCGGAGACCGTCCACGTGACCGTGACGCAGCTCCGTCCGAAAGAGCTCCCCGACGAGCTTCATGCCAATCCGCCTTGTTCATCTCCGTTCACGTCCGCTTCACTCTTTCTGCCTTGCTTTCTGCCCGACTACGATAGACTTGGCTTCTCTCCGACTCCATTCTCTTGACTTGACTTTCCTTCAAGAAACCTCTCAGACCTGTATCACGATGGTACGCTCTCCGGCTTCTGCGAAGTGTTTATACACACTAAGCTAACCTGATGACAACCAGTCTCTCCGCATTGCTCCCAAGGCAAATTATCCAACCCAAACCTCCAACACCACGACCCGCGCTCCTGTCTCTCTCCCCTACCCGTCCAAAGGCGCTCCTTCAGCCCCCGGTCTCCCGGACACCCTGCGCGACAACATCACACTTCCAGCACCGCGAGGTCCGCCATCGTCCGCACAGAACACCATCCCAACCTCAACACACCCGCTGGAAGCTCGTCTGCTCGCCTGGCGCCAGACACAGGAAGCGATGAAGATGGAGTCTCTGAGACGGACATTTGGGATCGCGGAACCGATACGACGCGGAATGGAACTCAAGATTGTCCGCGATGGGAGCTTCAGGCCTGCCGTTCTGGGCGGCAATGCCGGGGGCAATATACATGAGGACATCTTAACCCTGGGTGGGAGAGATACGGAAGTTGGATGGGAGGATATCTTCCAAGGTTTGCTTTATATCTATCTCTTTTCCTTTCTATTGTTGAAATATTCGGGGTTCGTGCTGACTTCTCCCCCTCCCCTCAAATCAGGCGACGAATTCAGAGAACCCCCTACCTTCCACGACGAAATGGAGAAGAGATTGCGCATGGATATGTGAGGTAGCTAGTTTTACGGTCCTTTGCCGCTCTTGCTTCCTTCATTTCGGATATCTTGTTTTCTCTGAACCCCCCTTTTCCTTCCTCTGATCAATCAAATACGTTTACGCAAGGCAGACGGAAACAGAAGATGATGAAAAAGGCCCGCGCAGGGCATTCCCCATGGCCACGTACGAGTCTGGAGTGCATGCACGCTGTTTTGATTGTCTCTGTCTACTGTAATATTAGACACGGCCCGGATTGAAATCGGTGGCATCTTGTATCTCGGTTATAGATTCAATCAACTCGATAACGCTACTTCCGTCTTAGCTCCTAGTAGGTCTTAGAAGTACGGCAGGTAAACGAGGAGACAATCGTGACTTGATATAGAGACAAATCTGCGAACCGTCAGTTGCAGAATGCAAGGCCACCAGGATACCTGGGTAGAAACCATGAGCCCAACTATAGCTTCGTGTCTTTCAAGAGGGATAATAATGTCCAATCCGATCGTTATGCTGTCGCCGAGCCAAGTACCCTTCACTAAGGACCATTTTTACATACTTAAGGCGTTTTTGCTAGAAAATAAAAAACTCACTAGCACCTTACGAGCAATTAAATCGAGTATTCTAAGACTGCAGCCCTGTGAATACTGGGTAGCAAGCTGCTCGCAAGCAACCATTTTTTGACAGCAGCCACAATGATTGACGAGAAAGGTCCTACAAAGCCATAGAGACACCTGGAATGGTGAAGACAAAGCAAAAGAAAGTGGTGCGATTAAAGATATATGATAAAGTGATGAGCAAAGAAGTAAACACCAACATTCAAATCAGTCATCATCATCATTGGGTCAAGAAGCCAAGGTCAACTGAAACCAAATAAACCAACCCAGGAATCCTCCAAGACCAATTCACAAGAGACACTGGACCAATGTCACGGGCAGGGAATAGATGAACAGATGAAACCAGCATCTTAGTAGACAGTAGTTGGGATAGTGACTGTAGGTGCTGGAAGTGCCATGGTGACAGCATATCTGTGATCGACCAAGAACAAGAAGAGGGCCATCCCATCCAAAGAAACTGACAAAATGATCGACAAATATAAACAAATAATGGCTGTTCCACAGGGTAGATTCACAAAGGTTCAGGGTATATATAAACTAGGGGGTACTTGAGGCGTACAAAATGGCAGGTGATTTGCATATGGAATTAAACAAGCGCCGGGAATAAAAATATTAGGAGGGAGAAAGATGAGCCACAGCATCAAGATATCGCCGAAACAAACATGTTTTAAGCATCCGCAAACCATGTTAAAACCGTCCATAACGCCGTCCCAGCGACACTGCCTGTCCATAAAAGGACAGGTCAATTAACGGAATACCTTGCGGCGAAGCCATGCGGGATATAACGAGTCAGAAGGAGGGTAAAACACAAGACGATAGCCGAGCGACACCGAGAGAGAAGCGTAGTACGCAGTCGTATGCTGGCTGAGCGAAGATAATTATCCCAGACGGACGCGTTGTTCTCGGCAATGAAAGGAAAATATTGCAAAGAGATACTTAGATCGCAGACCACTGTCGTGCAAGGCAAGTCGATTTCATAGAATGACACAACGGCAGCCGGGGCTGCGCTCGCCGACCTCGCGCTGGCCGCCATAATGAGACTTCGCACCCTTGGCATCCTCTTCGTCGAGAATCTCCTGCGGCTTGACAGTCATGTGCACGACGTTGGGCGCATCGCGATTGAACTTGCATTCTGTTTCATGGCAGTCAGTAATGCAGGGGGGAACCAAAATGAGGAGGGGACAGGGACAATTCATACCAGACAAGGGAACCTTGTCATCCAGCAACTTGCCGAAGGAAATCAGACGAATCAAACTAGGCGACGACGGCCGATCTTCCCAATCTGCGGAAATAGAAACGTTACTCATGCACCGAAGAGAAATACCACACAAAGGCCCGGCAACTTCAAGTCTTACCGGAACGCCACTCCCTCCAAATTAGCTCTTTTAGCGAATACACGCTCATTTCGAAAGGATCGTACCGAGGTACATTGATAGAATGTTTCCGCAGATATTTCGCGTCGATCTTAAGAAGATGCCTTGCACCCGTAGTCAATAGCAAAGTAACCGCAAGCGATGTGCCTGGATCCTCCTCCGCCTCCTTCAGCGAAGAACCAGACTGTTCAGCAGCCGACACATTGGTGGGAGCCACAGTACTGGCCGCATTTTTACCTTCCATCTCAGATTGCGTAATATTTGTCGGGGTCAGCTTAGCATCGTTGTTATTTGCGGTGGTAGATCTATATTCGGATTCTCTCAGGGCAGCAGTGCTATTAGCTCCGAGTTCCGCATTCTGAGATTCAACGGGAACTGGTGTAGAGGGACCGGGCGTGGTGGCGGCGGAGAGCGATTCGCCAGTAGTCAGGTTCGCATTCGAGTTCGCTTCCGCCTGCGGGCTCGATCCTGGATTGCCACTTGACATGGTGTTGAGCAGTCCCAAGGTGGCAGGACGGTCAGATTGGAATTCGACAGATGAACGCGATCAAGGACACAGGAGGAGCGACTAGTCGACGGCTGGAGTAGACAATAGTAATACTGATAATAAAAAAAGGATGAAAGAAAGTCGAAAAGGAGGAACAAGACAGGGCAAGGGGAAGAGCAGTGAATAGTCAAAGAGCTCTTGTTCCTGTTCTCTTTTGCGGTTTCAAGTTCTTTGCCCCTTCTTTCCCCTCTTCGGGACGCTATGGCGGAAGCTAAGTGAGTAGCGGCAGCAGACAGGAAGTGATCGACTTGTCATCGGATTGCTTCTTTCGACAAACGATGGGAGGCTTCCACGAGAGATAGAAGGGGAGACCAAAGGAAAGAGGCGAAAGAAGGGGGGGGATGGGATCGATGGACCGATGAAACACAGTTAGGTGTGTCAGACAGCAAATGAATGGACACAATCGGCCACTTCACTGCTGGCCTGTGGTCCAATGTCGCAGGGAACGAAGTGTAGAAAAGGAGGAGGGAAGAAAGGAGGGAGAAGTGGAGGAGAGGATGTCGCTGCACGGGGTACTTTTCTGCAGCTGCGGGTGCTGGAGGGTGCAGGGAGGCTTGGAGCCGGCCCTCACGAGATCCTCCCCGAAGGTGGACTTGAAGCCTCGCTTTGCGCCCCCATCCTGCCGTCGCGGAACACAGCGAACCACAAGAAGGACTACCTAGGTAGCTACGCAAAGAATCAAATGTCGCCTCCCAGGGACACAGGCAACCATCTCTGCCGTCATCCTTGTCTACTTTTGAAGCTGCAGACGCACCCTGCTCAGTACCCACTGCCTGCGCATTGACACGGGGCAGGCCAGCGAAGACGGTGGCTTTGATTTCTCATGTTTCCTCTCGACCTCAATGAGGAAACCCTGCATTGCGTTGCATTTCCTTCGTCTTCTTAGTTATAAGACGTTGTTGCTGAAGGCGTACCTATTAGCCTTCTCCCTATCCTTCTCCACCGTCCTTTTAACCGTAGTCGACCAGTCGCTGGAAGACTTATGGAAGGGTATCGATAAAAGGATTGAAGAAACAAAGAAATTCTATTATTATATTTATCCATGTTAAATAGTAATAATTAGCGAAGCTCACTTACTAGCGGAAGCTAAGATCTTGGTGCTAATTTAGCCAAGGTGAAACCGCATTCGCTCTGCAGCTCCTGTTGGCCATCCTTCCCTTCACTTTCAACAAATCGATATATCTCATCTTTCTAGCTATCTCTTCTTGGCGTCCAGATCCCCTGTCGTATACATGCCCATCTATGCAATGTTGCTAGTCGATTCAAGTTTGTTGTCGTTCTTGGACTTATCCCCTGCAATCGAAGTCTAGGAATATTTGTCAAGTGCCGCTGGTAGTTGATCTGGACCGTACTGCTCAAAAGGCAAGTATTTCCTTCTGTCTCACCTATGCGTACACAATATTTTGTAGATGCCTCCCTATGCGCGCACCCGGTCATCTGAATCGTCGGCGGGATGATGTGGCAGCAGTGCTCATCACCCCAGCAGAGAGAACTGAACAAGTCGTTCGTTTGTTTGCTGCGCTGTTCGTTGGCTGCGATAACTTTGCCAGTTCCTCACGGTGCTGATGTGCCAGCGCCATGCCGCTAGGCCGTTTCTCGGAAGTCGATGAAATACGACTGGGAAGGACAGCTCGACCTGCTTTGCTCAGTATCTTCAGCTCTTTGACGAAGGGTATCGTAGTAATTAGTTCTCTCACTTACGACCTCCGACAAAACGTGGTGATTACGAGGACTAATCTGCAAAGTTTGACGCAACGGATAATCGTCCGCAGTATGTATACTTCAAATCTTCTAGCCCGATAGTAAGTTAGAGGGGCAACTTGCCACACTCAGGCCACAGCCTCTGGGGCTCTAACACAAGAAGGTATGGTTCATCACAAAATACACACCTGAATTTGCGTTATCTAAGATCAACGATTGAGCATCTTCAAGAATGATGGCCGAGAGGAGGTCCCAGCCGTACTGTTTTGCGAGTCGTCGTGTCCAAAGATAGAAGCTAACTAGCAACCGAATCCCAGAAGAGCCGACATAAATGTCAAAATAAGGCGATAGGAATCGCGGCTAGGTGGTGATCGTAGTTGGAAGATGAAGAACAGACAGAACGGCAGCACATCAGCACATGAGCACAACCGTCCCCATCTGACGCTATGAAGAATCACGCCAACGACTGACAAGTAGGCTGGAAGTATTTGCTACATCATATTGAGATCTTTGCCCACGCAATCGGTCTCTTTTTCGTATGTTTGCATCACTTCTCCATTATCCGGCAAAGCAAGGAGTTTATTCTGCCTTTAAGAGCTATGCTTACGGCATTGGACGAGAAGAAGGTCTGCATTGCCAAGGGCAGCGTGGACAATAAATACACATCGCGACCCTCACGCAGAACCGGAAAGAAATGGCCACAAGCAAGAGCAAGGCTCTGATGACGGGGGGGCCTACGTATTTCTACCAACTAATGACAACTAAGGACCGGCAGGACGGGGAAGCGTTTGACGAAGCTAGCGTCGGCTGTCGACCGAGAAGCTACTAGTCCTGGAGCTGTAACCCTCCTACAGTGAATGATATTGGGCAACATGTTGCATTCTGCGGTAGAATTGTTTTCTCAAAATCAGACAATATTTCGTGGTTTAAGCCGATAGTTGCAAGAATTGACCCGTAAATGCCCAAGGTACTCCAAATTCTCCCTTCATACGACGAATAGATGGCAGTCAATGTCATGATCGAATCCCTCATTGTAAGCCTCGGGCTGGCTATCCTCCCGATTACCTTACTCGCGAACGGACACGGAACGCGGGGGCTTTTCGTTGGTTCGACATTGTGAAACACCTCTTGTCAACACAAGGAGATACAGATATCATGACTGGCCGGCAAGCGCGGCATTGCTGTCTTCCTTGGGAGGGGCATTTTCCTTGTCGAATTCATGTGATTTGGGAACATTCTTGGCAGCCGGGGTAGGCACATCCTCCTCGTCGTTATAGAATTCGTAGTCTGGGGCATCTTGAGGTACAGAGGCGTAGTAACGCACGAAAAGATCAAAGGGCGCGTCAGCCTTGCGCACAAAACTGTAAATGGGCGAAGCTCGGACTTTCAAGATACCAGACTTGGTGAAGCAGGCCTGCAGGATCCGCCCATGTCGCGGTCCAAAGAATGAGAACGCTAGCACCTAAGAAAGAAGTTTAGCGTGCATGGCCACCTCAGGCAAGAAAGTTTTATACTATACCGGGAAGAAGGATGTCTTTTGAAACTCCTTCTGTTGTAGACGCTTCCAGATCGCCTGCGCAATGGGGCCGACTTCACTCATGAGTAACTCGTCGGGTTTGGTAGCATCATGCTGAGTGCAGATAACGAGCGTGATATGTGGAGAAGTCGTCTCCGGGTCATTAAAGTCGTCAGACCATTCCCGGTCAGCCTCAACATCTCAGCGTGGAACCGCTTTGTAACGACGACCATAAAATAGTCCCATTTCGCTGTCGAGAAATGAATTGCCCGTTCTAGGTTATTCAAATCGTATATCAATACAATAGCCTTAACTAATAAGCCGTTGTGAACTTAAGTGATAAACGTACATGATTTGGTTCCACCCATCATACTCCCAAAAAAAGTCAATGTTCCTCTTTCTCTTCTTCTGCAAGTTGGTGTAGTAGATAGATAGATAGGAGAAGATCTGGCCCGCTCTTACCCCGACAACGTAGGCAGGAGAAGGATTCTTCATACCTGTAGGGTCGTCATAAATCTTGTCGAAGTCACAGTACGAATACTGAGAGCCCTCATGAAGTTCAGAGATAGGGAGAGAGAACTTTTCAAGCACGGTAGAGGAGACAGGCTTGAATAGACAAACTCTAGACTCAATGAAGTCTGAGTCGTCAGGCTCGAATGGCACAAGAGCAACCTGAAGTTTCGTGAGATCATCCCTTGAGAAAGAAGCCTTGGGCTCAGACTTGAGTGCCTGCAGAAGGTCTGACGATGCTTTGTCATAGGTGCTTCTCAAATGAGCCCACTCCTCCTCCTCCCTCGACTGGCGACCGGCTGCAGAATCCATTATGGCTAAAAATATGGGAAGCCTTGCTGAAGGGGAAAATGGAGGGAAGAGTTGATGAATGGAAAGAGAGAGAGAGAGAGAGAGAGAGAGAGAGAGTGAGAGTGAGAGTACCTAAGGTACTACGTCACCTGGGCAATCTGTCAGGCAAGCAACCTTTCCAATATGTGGGCCTTGGCTACCTACCTAGGTAGGTACCTGTTCCAAGGTTCCAGGTTCCACTACTACCTCCTACATACCTAGGTAGTCTGCCGATTGGCTGCGAGCACGTAGTGAGTCATGGCGCATGTCATTGGTTGACAGAAAAGCTTGTGGCAACCTTCAAGTTGGAAAGTCCCGGGCCGGGGCCCGTCACTCGTGGACTTTGCCATGTCTTGAGCCAATCAAGGAGCGCTGACATAATCACGTTAAGAGCCCAGGCTTCGCTTTGCGATACCTAATTATATGAGCCCTAATTCTTCTGTTACTAGGTGGTAGTGCGCAGTCACTAAATAAAAAAGCAAGCCTTCGTAAAGCAATAAAATTTTGTAAACTAGAAAGTCCCACCCAATGCCTGCCGCCAACTGGAAATAGGATTCTGTCTAGATTACCTAGTCACAAATGTGGCCAACTACTACAGCATGGCCTGTACATCTCTCTTCTGGGAACGAACGCTGACGCTGAAGAGAAGCGGCAAGTTCCGCAGGTTGGTGAATGTAGTTTGGCTAGTTGGCAGAAGACAAACAGTCTGCTCTCAGTAACAGTGAATCCTCGTAATTCTTAATCCAGATCACCACCCCTACTCTACTCTGCTAAAGACCACTGCTCCTTCTCTTCCCTGCATGCATCCTTACATGTTCTGAAGTATTTAACTATACATCTCCATAACCAGAATCTGCTAAAATGGCCCTTAAAAAAGGAAGGTCAAGAGCTCCAGTCCCAGCTTCATGGTCCGCATGGGTTACCGCTGCTAAAAGACACAAAGTCTTACGCGCAAGTATTCACAAGCAGAAATTCTTGCCTCCGGTTCCAAAATTAAGGAGCGGCAATACATCCTTCTGAGGTCTTTATGGAAAGAAAAGAGTCCCGAGACGTGCGCCTCCAATTTAAAAATTGGGCCCTCCTTCATCGATCAGGCTGCAGACTGGCTGAAAAACTTCCAACCGTTTCAAACATATCTCGACTCTATCGAAAACGCCACAGCTACAGGTATATCTGATATTGGAATATTTGAAATTCCGAGAGAACAGCAGCGGCAAGTCATAGAGCTCATGGAGAATTCGGCGAGGAAAGGACTGAAGAGTCTTAACGAAGAGATTGTAAATTCGTCCTTAATCTCTCTTCTAACGGCGATGTGCAAAAGCACCCAGATGTCGAGGCTAGATGGACACCGCAGCGGGCCGCCTTAATCGCCCAGTTTAGGAATGCCGGGATGGACTGCCTGATAGATGGCTTCCTAGCTTCGGAAGTCACAGCTAACACCCACATAATTGTCAAAGCCAAAGCACGCCGGCGTGTCAGGGAGGACCCGCAAGTTTCCATGCAGGAAACCGCAGAATTGGTGGCTGCCCTCCTTACAGGGCCCCCTGAGGGTCTGGCTAGGGATGCGTAAGTCTATTGTTTCCATCCACTGTAGGTATCCGCAGAAATCAGACACTAACTTGTATATTAGGGCCATCCTCGTTTCCCAGGACGGGGACGAGTTGTACATCGCCAAGGCGAGTGCAAATGACAAGTACTTGGCAGCCATGAGAGACCAGGACAAGAAGCCCATCACCAAGAACGACTTCCTTGAGATTAGCCATTGGGGCCCCTGGAAAATCGATCGGCGAGATGAGGTCAACGACTTCGCAGCCATCGTTCTAGCCTTGGTGCTGGAGATGACTTAGTTCTCTACCGACCCTCTTTCGCCCCTCCGGTCCTTCACAGTCGTGTTCCTCTATATCGGGACACTGCTTCAGGATATGGTTGTGAACTCGTTAATTCTACTCCATGTCGCATTGTTATGGCTAGTCGGGCATTTTACTTCCTCCGTTTCATATTTGTATGAGTCAAAATATGGACCTGCTCTCGGATTTCCACTTTCCATGGAACAATTATTCAGAAGTCATATTTGACCCGCAGAAAGGGTTTGGGGGGGGAGGGGGGCTGAGTTGTTCTCTTTCCCGCTTACTGAGATCCTTCTTTGTGAATGAGCATGATGCTGGTAAAGAGATGATGAGTAAACTTCGGGTTGTGCATTTGACTCTGTCCATCATTTCACAGCCTTGTGGGTGGGCAGAGTGACAAATAGACGATCACGAACCAGGCTTCATCATTTCTAGGTACTTAAATTAGGTCAAGCCCTTCCAGTGTAATTCATGCCATGCCCGCCCGCAGACAGGTCGATCCAGCATCCCCTGTGCGCCAAGCACACCGATGGTAAGGTAAAAAGACTATTTAAAAGGTTCGGATCGATGGACATGACTCCATAATACATACAAGAGTACTAAGCATGCATGTTGTAAACAGGCCAGGTGCCTTTCAGTTGCAGACGGACAGGTGGATGAGTCTGTGACGTCCGTTCCCGGGGTGAAACTGCCACTAGGAATCATGGACTTGTCGCTGGACATTGAAGATAAACAGAGTTCAACGCCCAGTGCTTTGAGGACCACGCTCGGCACCTTTATTTCGCCAAAGCATGAGTGCATATTGTATGCAGGCTTGTATAAAGTCTAGAGCCATCCGAAATACTGCTCGAGAGCTTCGTTCTTTACTCCCTCCGACCCATGTCGTACACTAAGGAGCCGGACCTGTCCGATCTTCGCGCCGAAATCGTCATCGATGCCACTCTTCCAGTCTGCAAACAGAGCGTTCAATCTTGCAATCACCAGGGGATCGTCTCGGATAAGCAATGCAATGGCATCATAGCCTCCAGCTCCCGGAACCACCCCACCGACGACGCCTTCAACGGCTGATGCGGCATTAAGAAGCTCCGTCTGCACGCTAGGCTCGATAGGGACTCCAGATTTGCGAGTCATGGTACGGATAAGGCTGCGAGCGTTCTCGAGGCATGCACCGACTTTTGTGAAATCGTCGGGAGATTCAGGGTCCTGAGCCAGCTTCGTGAGTTCCAGACGCAGTTTCTCGTTGGTCGCCTGAAGTGTGTCCCAGAGGGGGTCTGCTTCTTCCCGGTTTTGACTCCTCCATTGAAGAACCTTCTTGACCATGGACGGGGTCTGGGAGCCGCATTCAACGTCACACAGTACCATTTGCATTCCACGAGGAAGATGCATGCCGAAGTCTAGACATTCCGTGTCCCAAGGATGTTCTGGGTTGACGTCCTCCACGATCCCGAACAAGCGCTCTTCAAACCCGGCGGAGCCTACGTCGCCGACACTCTCAAGTATGGCAGGTGAAAATCGTCTGTAGAGACATGAGCCGTAGATGGCGGCTGCTACGTCAAACCCGGAACCGACTTTCCCCTGGGCAGCACAATGGGCCGCTTGAGCCAGGTTATGGAGTTTGTCTCGGACCAATACTAGGTCATCGGGCTGCAGGGTGCGGTGGATGACCAGGGTTGAGACCAGTGCAGTAACAAGAGCTGCTGACGAACCGAGTCCCGTCTTGTGTGCTTCATGGAGGGGGACCCCGAAATTAATAAATCGACTCGGAGAGGTGGAGGCTTTGGAGAAGGCCGTCTCAGAGTAGTAGTCGCTATCGGCGAGGATAGTGACAGCCAGTGACCCAAAAGCTTTCGAATCAGCCACGTAGCCGCTGTAGGTGAGAGCGTAGCTCAATGCAGTTTCAACGAAGGCATTAGGGCGTCTTTTCTTGGCACTTCATCGATTAGCGGGGTTTTCTTGATTAAAGAGATAATTCTTCGCAGAATAAAAGCCGTGAACCGGTCTATCGACTCACCCATCACCTTTCTGGATCACTTTGACCCCGCCGCCATTGTTGTATCTCTCGACAGAATACTCCCAAACGGCGTCCACGAACTGAGGGGAGCGGACAATGATCGTATCTTCATCATGTTCGCTGTCTGCATCCGTTCGATCGGAAGGAATTCCGACACCAGTCGCTGCAACCTCATTGTTTGTCTGCGCAGACCCCGACGAGGACGATAGGCCTCGTCTGTGAGACTTTCTCAGCTGCTGGACGACGACATGGATCCTGGCATCGAGGGCAAAGACGGTCCCCGTGTAATTGCGGTCGAGAACGAGATAGCCGCCGGAGAGGAGGACCTTCCCCGGAGCGGAAAGGGCCGTTGCAGAGGAAGCAAGGTAGGAGGACATGGGACGAAGCTGGTGAGCCGTAACGGGCGAGATTATTGGCAAGGCTTGGACAGAGAGCGCGAACCCGAACACGCGGTGACTTGCGAGGTCCACTGCCAAGCCGCTAGCGGAAAGGTTGCTGCGGTCAGGATTCGGTTCCAAGGTGGTTGTCAGAATAATAATTGTACGACGGAAGACAGAGTTTGGATTTTATTGTTTCCAGTGCGGGTGGCTTTTGGGGTTGCTGCTTCCATTCTAAAACAAAGCAATCTGGAGCTCTAGCTGGATTGGGCTTCTCACAGCGCAGATATTGTACTCTCACGGTCTGTAGCTCAGCGGCGAGTTTCTGGGAGGCGAGTCAAGAGCCGTTTCTTCCATCTATTTCATCAGACGTAACGGCGTGGTCTCTAGGATATACCATGGATCTACTCAATCCGATCTCTTCCCACGCTGCACCATCTACATATTCTGAAACCTTCTCAGAGGCAAGAATGACTCATAATGGGAGGATAACATAGAGGGGTAAGGGCATAGGTAACACTGATCAGCACAGAAAGTGTCTAGCAATAATGACTTTGAGCACAACCAGCAACATTGACCAGAGGTCAGCAGGAAATGCACTTGATTCAAGCCCATTGATCGGCCAGCCCCACTTACAGTGCTTCCCCAGCAGACAGGTAATGGTGATATTGCACATCTCCCAGATGCAAAACCCTGCAGATCTCCACCAGTACTGTTGCCAACTGGCTATTGCTTTTGCGCAATTTCCAAACCTCTGACTTCCACTGCATGGAATATGCTGCCGTTCCCCTCAATGTACTGATATCAGTTACTTGGTGTGCTTGGATGCTTTCAGATGTAATCCAACCCACCTTGCATGGGATGCAGGGGCCCATGATTGGGAGGGGAAGTACATGGACTTTTTGACACCCATCTTTGTCAGTTGTTTTGTCAATATTGCAATTGACATGGTGATCATAGTCTCTCCTGTCTAGAGGATCATGAAGTTGCAGCTGTCCATGGCAAGAGAGCCTGACATTGTAGTCATGTTTGCTTTGGCCTGGAGTGAGTATCATTGACTGATTCATCAGAAAACCCTTCAGTTCATCCAATTTCTCATACTAAGCTTGTTGCGCAGTCTGTCAGTTGTTGCAATTATGTGGCTGGCTGTCTTCCACCACTGTCGCTGTCCTCCTGATTGGCAGGGTCCCAGGCCAAAACTGATACCCATGGCACATAAAGAACATATAAATCTATGCTGAGCTCACATTGGCACTCCCTCACCTGCACCACTTTTGATGAGCACTCACCTCCATCTCACCCTCCACTCACCCTCCACTCACCCTCCACTCACCCTCTCTCACCTTTGACTCACTCTTCAGCTACTCTTCTACTTGATGATCACCTTTAGTTTGAACATCTGACCAGAGTCCTGTATCCCCAAGTGAAGCCTGAGCACAACTCATTACCACCTGTCAGACCCTGAATCCCCATTTGCTGCGCAGTTTCCTATTTCTGGACCTGTCCAGAACGGGTCAGCGTCTCTTCCCTTGACTATGGCCTGCCCACGTATAAGAAAGGGCTCGCCCTCCAACAAAATTTTAGAGCCCGTCCGTCCTTTCTACGGCATTTTCGACTAGTACTTCTTCCCCCAGCAACTGCGTTCTCGGACGCTCATATGACA
The DNA here is from genome assembly GCA_002242795.1 of Byssochlamys sp. BYSS01. Lineage (NCBI taxonomy): Eukaryota > Fungi > Ascomycota > Eurotiomycetes > Eurotiales > Thermoascaceae > Paecilomyces > Byssochlamys sp. BYSS01. The sequence continues at coordinate 577,386 of NIXA01000002.1, forward strand.
TTTGTGTCATTTGTGTGCCTGCGCTCCATTTCCTCAACCGCGTTAGGATGGACCGCCCACGCTGCCCGACACTTGAAGCGCTGGCCGCTCGAGCTGCTGCCAGAGGCTACCAAAGAGAGGCACATACGGAGACGGACAAGCTCCGTGGCCAAGGAAAGCATGTCGACAAAACCAAGCTGAATCAAGAAAGGTCTCTTCATCGTTACGTCCTTTGAGACGCGGCTCCTCTTCTCGTTCTCTTGCGGACGAGCGCGACCTAAATTTAGCGGCTGTCCCAGGGACATTATTCTCTTCTGATTATGTTGTCCCTAGGGACTTGGGATAGAGACTCTACGAAGGATTCCTGAGCGAATTTCATTAGGGTAGAGTTCTCTAAGGCACATGAATTCAACTGAACAATATTGTGAGGGCGGCCGGCGCACATGAGCTATCTACGCTATATTAATCCTACGAGCCCCTCTGTATCCGAGTAAATGGAAGCTGCCACTAAATTTCACAGCTGGACCGCATACTATTCACAATTGGGGGTAGGCAAGGCGACGTTCTCACATGCCCGTAATTGTCTTCGGAGTGATACCTCAGGAAAGTCAGGGTTAATGTTGCGAAGGTAGAGGAAGCGATGGGTGGAATTCCGCGACTAGCTCCGCGATGTGACCCAGCCATTAGCGAGAAAAGGGCTTGATGTCGTCGAACTGGATTTTCACCCGAATGGAGCTTTTTGTGGTCGTCGGAAATTGGGTACTTTAATTCATGTGGACGTTGAGATCCACCGAGGGTGTGGCTGAAGCAATAGAGCAGATACAATAAATAGGAGACATCACGTGACAATGAACTTTCCCTTTCATAATTCTACCCCAACCTTCTCAACCTGGACTCGACGCGACTCTTCCCTGTGTTCTCTGCCTCTCACAACTTGAGAAGATGTCTACGACATCAGGCGTCTTGATTCATTGTAGTCTGTTTAGTAAAGTCTACAATGTCAACAACGAACTCATCCGAAAAGTCCCTTTGTCGCAAGAAGTCTCAAGTTATGACGACCCAACCATTCCAATACGCAACGAGATCATGGCGTATATGAGTTTGGGCCCGCATCCTCGCATCGCAGAATGGCTTCCACATGATACTCAGGAGTACATTGAGCTTAAATACTATCCGCATGGCAACGTGAAAGATTACCTCGCCGAATTTACAGGCACTTCACTAGATACACGGATACGGTGGGGACTACAGATTATTGAAGCTGTTGTGCACATACACGGTTGTTCCGTCATTCATTCAGATCTTAACCTTGGGCAGTTCCTCGTCGATAACGACCAGAATATTCGACTGTCCGACTTCAATGCATCCGCATGCCTGGGAGACTCTGCTCTTGGGATGGAAAAGTACACACATTACCTTCCGAGGGACCCTGAAGAACCGAACACGGAGCAGTCCGATATATTTGCGCTCGGGTCGACGCTCTTCGAACTCACATATGGTAAGGCTCCGTACGGCGAATTATATGATAGTGAGCCGCTTTCGGTAGATTCGGCTAGACGACGAGGTCAAGGTGATCGGAAGCGGCAAGCTGATGAGGAAATCACCAAGCGCTATAGTCGAGGTATCTTCCCGGATGTGTCGGGAAGCTTCAGTGGCCAGGTCATTAGGGGTTGTTGGGAGGGCAAGTTCACTTCAGCAGACGAGGTCCTCCGTGCTTATAAGGTTGAGACCTCTACCTGGCGGAAGAGGCATCGCCTCGCGAAAATTTTACTCGTTCCCATGTTTCATCGCGGATTTTTGCAGGGCATTTCACAAAGAATCCATAGTGTGCTACTGGGGCTTTTCAACAGAGGACCACAGTGGATTGCTCAAAGAATGACAGGCTTGCTGCGCTACACCAAAAAGGCCTTGTTTGGCGACCGCGGCACTAGCGATATGTATCCAACAAGTTCCTGAATCTCGTCTCCCTCTTTCCCTTAGATCTCATAACAGATCACTAGCTTAAGTCGGCGTATATATCCAGCGAAGACTCCTGCGTACTTATTTTTTTGCCCATTCCGGGAGTGTAGACTTTTTGCGGCTCGACCCTGCAGCGTGGAACTTGTAATTTGGGCAATCTTTCATCTCTTTATCTTTTGACTTCTCGGTACATGGGTCTTCCACGAGTTTTTTCTTTTCCTTTCCACCAACGAACTCGGTGATTTCGTAAACACTGCACATTTTGAGAATCGGCTTTCGGTCTCGATAGGTACTTGCTGAGGCTGGAGTAGGGTCAGTCATTGCCTGTCCTCGCATGTCCAGCTCGACTTGCTGGCGCAAAGATGGCTGGAAGGACTTGAAATATCGACGACAGCTTACACTCGCCTCTTCAAGCCAATCAGAAGGTCGGCCGAGGAAGGTTAGAATATGGTTGATGGATTTGGAGGGGAAGGATATTGATGATTAAGGAAGATGTGTAAGGGCAACAGACGTGGATGACTCTCACTCGACGTGTCTTTCTCTTATGTGTCCATGAACGTCGGTAGCCTTATTACTTGGAACATGATTTTCCAGCTTCGCATTAGGTAGCAGCTATGAGGTATCCATACCCCACTCTGTGGCGCGATATGTTACAGGCGCAGGCCCAAGTCAGGCGCGTTGCTCTCCGGTCCTTCACCGTAAGAAGCTAGTACTTATCGTGGCATCCCGTTGTTGGTGTAAAGGCATTGACGGATGATGCATGTACTGGCGAGCGTAACCCTGGCGTTGTGCGGGAGGTGGCAAGCCTGCTTATCGTAGTTGTTCATGCAGACCTGCGAGTGTGGACGTGCGTCCCTGACTCTTAAACTCCACTCATGTAATGCCTCTTCAAGAGCTCCGGGACCGCGAAATGATGAAGGTCATTGCAGGTTGTATAGTACAGCGGACTATATGTACATAAGTGACAATGGATGTTTTTAAACCAAAATTACTTAATGCTACAGAGGTAGGTTAGGCTTACTATATCTGTACAGCGGGCAGTTATTACTAAAGTGTCGGTGTGTTCGACTTGTTGATGGACCGCAATCAGCTGAAAAATAAGAAATCAGAGTGCTGCGACAAGATCATGTATAGTTATGCACCCTTCCATAGCTTTTTTTCTGCGTTGCTCGGATTCCCGTAGGCATAGGGGATGTTCAGGATGGATGTTCAGTTGATTTCTCATATTGTATAAGGCCCAACGTATTGATGTAGTAGCTTTCATTTCGGACGGTCACGGGGAGGATCTTCTTGAGGCGAGACTCCTCCTTCATAAACGTTGCCTCATATTGGACCGATGCAGGTCGGTTAGACATTTTTAGCGTTTGTCGACTTTGCCAAAAGAACACCTACCAGGACCTCACACTTTTTATCAAGACTTTCGCTCACTAGACCCCGAAATTTGGCGATCAAAAGATCATCAGACCGGCGACCAAGTACGTTTCCGACGATCGTCAAAAAAGAGTAAGGTGCCAGTGAAGTTGACGAGGTGGATCAGAAACGGGAGCCTCCCTGACTCGGATAGAAGTACTGGGTACTTCGTCCCGCGGGCTCGAAGCACTAAACCAAGTCCCTTCTGCCCTCACAGCTGCTTGATTCCTACCTCTTCAAAGAACAGAACTCTTTCTCTCCCCCATCATTCATGACAGTCTTGTCGAAGACCCGCTTGAGAATCTGAAGAAGCGCGAATTATAGTAAAGATGCGACTGTCTGAGCACGATCATCTTCTCCTTAAGTATACCGTTGGGTATTTTCTGCTGCCCTGCCAAAACGTCGAGCTTTCCTAGTGGGGACAGCGACGACATGAGGGTCCCGTCGGCGTTGGCGGATTCCTCTTTGAAACATCGACAACCCATCACGACAGAAGACACAAACCGTATTCATTCAAGCCGACTGAAAGCCGGAGAGACTTGATATTACTCGCCTACCGGAATGTTTCATCTCTGTTTGCAGATTAGGGGACGTGGGCCGGCTAATTATCATTGGTGCGGCTCCGCCCACCATCATGGAGCAGAGCACGATCATGAATCAGAAACCACCTCCTATGAAGAAAGGATTATTTTCATTCGAGATCAGACTGAAGAGAAGAGCAACGTGGCCTCCAAAAAGAATCTGCGCGACTACCTGAGACAAAGGGGCGCTCAGTACATCGCTCTACTCATAAAGGTATTGCGAATATGCTCGAAATGGGCCTTTCTCGGGAAGGAGATTCAAGAGATACAAAAGCGACATCCACTAGAATGTGAACAGCTGGAAATTGTCGAAGTGGGAGCGATGGCAAGAGATACACTCACCCAGTTGACCGCAGAGCGTCTTTCAGGCGGCGTTGCAGCTCAGGGAACGACTGCCTGAGCGGGATAATCTCGCTGAGCAAGACTTTAGTATCAGCTCCAATATGCTCTAGGGGTGGTGAGCATTACCAGCCTTCGAGCGACTCTTCAAAGACTCTCCTGGTCCTCACTACTCTAAGAAGGAGCATGGCTGACTTCTCCTTGCTCCAACAAAAACACCCCAGCTCTCTGGTTTCAGCTGTGGCGGACGGCGAGACTGTCACACTAGAAGGCGCAGGAGACAAAGATTACCTATAACCCCTGAAGAGCCGAGACCCGCCAAGGCCACGAGAGATCCCTGAGCCCTAACTATCTCAAATACTATTTAAAGAAAAAAAAAAAAGAGTCACTAAAGGTCCCTAAAGATCCCTAACTCCCAAATTTCCCTAAATTCCCTAGTCATTGTGGTGATTGATGAAGGGCGGAATTCTCTAGGTGAGTTGACCTCTGAGCTCAGCTCACGTAGAAAATTTAGCGCGAAAATCTGCAGGTGGCCGGAACTTTTTTCTAGGTGAGCCGAGCTGATACCCAGATCAGGAGCGTAGGCTCAGTCTACCGCAGTTGAACAAGGCAGTTGCCATCATTACTGTACCCGTACATTAAGCATCCTGGAAGGAGCTCTATTGAGTCAGGCGTGACTAGAGTACAATTGATTGCAGTCTCTTGCAAGAACTAGAGAGTTACATCATGAAATACTGCCCTCATCCTTCTACGACCAACGTTGAGATCCTCAAGTACGAAAAGTACGAAGAAGACAGAAGCACAGCGTCGACAGTCCCAAGGGCTTTCCCTCATCTCTCACGTCCCTCCCTCCAGCCCCTTCCCTTGATCTCACGGTGACGGACCCGAGCGAGATCACAGAACCGTCGGTGCGCCTGTATTTCCTCGTTGGGCGCCATCTAAATCGTGTACAGGTATGCAACGCCTGACACCGTTTCCCTCTTTTCCTGGGCACTCACTGGCTCTGGGAGCAGAGACTCCTCGGAATGATTATCTTCTAAGCTCGTCTCCCAGGCTCTGCCGCGTGGAGAAAGGGCAGGTCGCGTGAATGGTTGGTTCGAGGGCGTGTCGTTACCGTGCTGGGACCCAGAGAAGCTCTCCTCTGAGGCGCCTAGTGCGGCCGACTGATGCGGCAAGGGAACAGGTTCATACTGTGACAGGTCAGACAGCCGGCCATGTATATGTAGTGAAGATAATGAACCTCATCATCGTCACGCGCGAGATCGATGGACTCTTTGGTCGAGCTGCACAACAGCTCCTCAAGTGGCTAACGTTTACGGAAGTGCTTTTTAAAGTTCTCCCAAAAATCTCGTAGCCGCGGCGAGTCAGCCGGATAGAAATGTGGCGCTGGGTCATCATTAGTTCGCGAAGCCGTTGCTGAAATTTCGAACAACGGAAGGTCGCCTGCGCCCGTCATGATGTCGGAATCTGGAGGCGAGATGGTAGTTCTACCGTCGGCCTGCGCCGATCTCATGCTGGGATGGGGCACAGATTCGTTGGTGATTGCCCGGTCACTCTCAATAGACGAGGAGCACCGTGCCGCTCTCGTATCGGTATCAACTGAGGGGTGGTCACCTATCGATATGAATCGCCTCTGGGACTCCCGGTGAAGTCGCGAAGGTGGGTTGAATATGTCTGCGACGGATTCAAGCGAGTCAGACTCCCAGCCGTCACCGTCGCCGCCGTCGTCGTCAATGACGATGACTTCGGGTCCTGCGTAAGCAGGGTCAGCGCCTCTTGGTAAGAGGCGGAGGCTTTCGTGTGGCACCATCGAGATTACCAGCCCGCGAGAGCTGGAAGCCTCTTGTGGGCATGAAGGGCGATTATTTGCCCTCTCGGAAGGCCCAACACCACTGGAACACGAACTGGGGCGCATTTTTGACCGTTGAAAGGCTTCGAAATACAGCGCGACGCGAGCATCGAAAGCGGCGGCCTGTACTCGGGAAGGATAGACCCGGAATGCGTTCGAGATCGACTGCAATAAGGCAGGAGGTGTAGAGAAGGACAATGGATTCGATGGAGCGGATCGCTGGGGGAGCAGTTCCTATAGAGGACGTCGACACCGTCGCCATCGCCATCGCGGATGCAATCTGACCCCTCCCCCTCCCCTTCGACGTGACGGCCGTTTCATGACAATCTTGTAGTCCATTCGTGCTCCATCAAACGATCCTGCCGGTTCCAAACGATAGCATCGTTTCTCGAGATTAGTCGAGCCCAGGCAGGGCCGCAGGAGCGCTCGACACTCTACTGCTCGCTGTGCGCATCACGCAACCTCTGATTTCCAAAAGGGAAACAATAAGATAAAACCAAGAAAAATAAAATAGGAAAAAAAAGAAGAAGGAATGCGAGAGCACGAGCTGGGGGGTGGATACGAAGAGGTGGAAAGGATGCTCTCTGATGCTGTCCGACGAGGGCGAACATGCAGGAAAACTTTGTCGCATGAGTGAACTGCCTGTCAAGGCGCTGAGGGCGAATTCGTACTTTGCTAGTTTGCTAGGTAAAGTGAGTTCGTCATGTTGGAATCGTCCCCGTAGTCCCCGAGCGCGTCGCCACCTTGGCGCCACTTCCGCAGAAACACTCGCATTCAGCGAGAGCTCCAATCAAGCCCAGCAACTATCGGGTGAAGAAAATTAGGTTCTCAAGACGGTATCTTACTCGATTCGCCGCAGCTCTAGCTCTCAAAAGGAGAACTCGAGGAGTCAGGCTCAAGCGGTAGATGTCAGTAGGCCGGAGAGACGACCTTTGTGGACCGTGGACTGGTTCCTCGACTTATATAGCTTTATGAGTTATGCTCAATAGCAAGGTGCTTCTAGGCGTTAATTGTTGAGGCCTGCAGGCCAACAGCTGTGGAGCAATGCAATAATCCTTTTGACATTCTAACAGTCCGTATGACTTGAGCAGGATATTAAAACCATTGCCCATATTGGCATTATATCATTCCTCCCATGCAAATCTATAATGTCACCACCAACTTCTCCCCACTCACACCCTTCCGCATTAACTCCAACGCCTTCTCCAATCCATTTATCCCAAGACCCACAGTACGCACGGGAAGTGGCAGCTTATACTTCCCCTCGTCCAACAAAGTCTGCAGAGCGAGCATTATATTCTCTGCCCCTTGCATCTGAGACAAGTCTCTACTGCGAAACATCACCGAATCCACGCCTTCAGGCGCCTTGATCTCCTCATCACCCGTCCAAACCTGCGCGTACCTCTTTGGTCCATCCGGATTGAACGCCCTGAAGACATCTCCATGTCCACTCGCGGCAGCGCAGACCGCGTCGACAATCGCATCAACGCCTCGCGAGCCAGAAGTGGCTGATTTGACGTCCTCGACCAGGGAGTTGGAGTTACGATCAATAGCTCCGTCGGCTCCCAGAATGCTTGTGATCCTGCCGTGATGCTTTGCGGAGCTCGTCGCTAGGATCGTGCAGTCTGGGATGGCAAGACGAAGGAGTTGGATCACGGCTGCGCCGAGCGCCGAGCTCCCGCCTAGGATGAGCACGGAGGAGGGCCTGAAACCAGTCTGTGGTCCGTCAGGGAGGAACGGGAGGCTAGTTTTCAGACCGATTCCTAGGGCTGCGATAGCTGTGTACGCGCAGACACTGTTCAGAAATATTCATTGGCAATTGGCATCAGACTCGACCATAGGGCAAAAAAAGGGGGGGGGGGGGAAGGGAGACGAACGCCAAAGATGCTGCATCTTCAAAAGACCACATCGCCGGCTTCCTCGCTACCCTCGTCTCCTGCACGATAGCAAACATTTGAAAAGACGCACCCGGCCCACCAGAAGCGAACAAGGCAAATACCTCATCGCCAACAGCGAATTTCTTGACCTCCTCGCCGACGGCGTCAATGACTCCCGCGCCATCGAGACCCGGCACGAGAGGCCAGGAGGCAACCCGGTGGCCATGATCGATCATCTTGCAATCGGCTGGGTTTATGGCGATGGCTTTGAGTCGAATTACGACTTCTGACGGCCCAGGTGACGGTTTTGCGGTCGTTACGGCTTCAAGAGGGCACCCCACGCCGCGGACAATATAGGCTGTGTTTTGGTCCCGGGCCATATTGTAAGATTCTATTATTGTCAGTGTATGATAGATGGCTGTTCTTTGTGAATGGCTTACTGCTTGTCATTGTTCTCGTTCTACAGGCTTGCGTCTGACTTTGGAGTCTGAGGTGATATGGCAAATTTCGAACCGTGGAAACCAGTCATGCCATTCAGTTCACAGACTTGTAAATAAGTATTCTTTGATGAATGCCTAATTCGAATCTGACTTTATAGCTGGCAACGAGCGTCATCACGGTCCACAGCACTGGCTCGGACTTTGCGGAGTTATAGATACACTCGGACTTCGCAGATCACCGCTCGACTATAGCTGACATGACTGACAACTTGACGTGGTTAATGAGGAAAAGGGCGAGGCGGAGCCGTAACCCGACTCGCTAAAAGGCACAACAAAGAGTTCAAATATCAATTTACTCTCTGTTTGAGATGCAAGTTGTTGAAGCCACGTGACCGCTAAGTAAACAATGACACCCAGGCCGCAGGACAATCGCGATGGACACCACAGGATTGAACACGCTGGGGCTAGCCAGGTCGACTCCGAGCCAGTCATGGACGAGAATAAAATCCAAATCATGTCAGACCTTCACCTAGAAGCGCCAGCAGCCTATGACACGTTTATCATCGACGCTAAAGCCCCATTCTTAGCTCTCCTTGGAGACATAGGCTACGTCAAGGATGATGGATTCTTCGAATTTCTGCGCAGACAGCTAGAGAAGTTCCGCATTGTATTCTTCGTCTTCGGGAACCATGAACCCTATCACAGCTCCTGGACCGTAGCCAAATCAAAGGTCCGCCAATTCAAAAACGACATGGACGATATGTTCGCCAGGAAGGAGGAGGTAATGGGCAAGTTCGTCGTTCTCGATCAAACGCGATACGATGTCTCACCGACTCTCACGGTTCTCGGCTGCACTTTGTTTTCCCGCGTCATACCTGAGCAGATGGAGAGTGTCAGTTTCGGTATGAATGATTTCTATCATATCGGTGACTGGTCTGTTGAATCGCACCAGGAGGCACATTGTGCCGATCTTGCCTGGTTGAACGAGGAGGTCGAGGCTATAGCGCTTCGAGAGCCGGAGAGGAGAGTCGTTGTCTTTACGCACTACTGCCCTTCTACGCGGGAGAATGTTGTTGATCCCCGGCATGCAGGTAGTAGGATCTCGTCTGGATTCATGACGGATCTGAGTATGGAGAGGTGTTGGCGGTGCGAGTCTGTCAAGCTATGGGCTTTTGGACATACGCATTTCAACTGTGATTTCCGAGATGGCGACAACGGGAAGAGGGTGCTGTCGAATCAGCGGGGGTATTACTTTGCGCAATCGGTCGGATTCGATGGTGCCATGGTTGCTCGGATTGTCTCAGCTGATGAGGCGAATCCGGAGAATATTCATATAGTATAGTTCCTGTCTATTTACCGGGTGGAAGGGATAGACAAGACTAGTAGTAATGAAGGGTATGCATAGAGATATCGAACCCCCACCCCCTACACACTAGAAGATAATATCATATGGCCTTCGGGGGCTATAAGCGAGGGTAGGCAGTTTGATATTCCAAAGAAAACGGCCAAGACCTAGTGGTCTGAGGCAACTAGAGGACACGCAGGACTAGTGTCACTAGACCCGGCATATGTGAAGGTATCTTGGTCAAGTCAGGAACGGGTATTGCTAGTGGCAGCATCCGGACTGTTGAAGTGCCGAGTGCACGGTACTACTATGCACTATGCACAGTACCCATATGCACGGTATCTAGATATCCAGGCAATTATTATGTCTATGCACTGACTCGCCCGATAATTCCAGAAAACCTCAGACAATAATGAAGAAAACCCGAATCGGACGAGCCAAACATTGCTTTTGATAGCATCGGTGTGCTGAGGCAGTGTTTTTGGGGGGGGGGGGCAATTACAGACCATCATACGATGCCGGTCATTGGAATCCTGCAAAAAGGGCACAACGATCGTATACAGCATATTCTCCATCGGTAGATGGGGGTTCCAGGGTTACAGAAAGGTGATACTTGGCGCCATAGATGCATGTGTGTTGTGTGCTTTGAGTGCTCGTATAGTAACTCACTCGCTACTCTGTGATCACATTCCCAGGGCGTTAACGTTGCAGTAATTCTCCGACAGCTAGCCTGGATCCACTGCTCCGGTGATAATCTCTGGCACGGGGTTAATTAGATCCGGGCATCTATGGATCAAAGACGGAAATGGATACAAGAAAAAAATGCAGAGGAATTATTGGATATGGGGCAATGAATATGACGGCATGAATTACTAGCTAACCGCTGGCAGCGCTGGACATTAGGATGCAGTTGAAAGGCGGGGAAAGCTGATGAAGCGAGGATCTGGATGATCGGAACGGGGAGTGGTTGGATGAGCTGACAAGACATCTGTACAATTTCCCATCTTTGAGAAGGGATAAGGGGGTTGAAGAAAGGCAAGTAGTGGATGAACGCATTCCATACAGCGGTAACTGCGTACTACAGTGACACAGTAGCGCTGCACGTCAGGATCGACATCGTGGGCCGCTAACGGCAAGGCGAACGACGGCATCAGCATCAGCATCAGCATCGTCATTGCCCAGGTGCCCATTGCCTCGAGTCTCAGCACACTGGACGCGCTGCTGACCCGAATCCGAGAAAGCGCAGGCAGCAAGACAGAGCAAGACAGAGCAAGACAACCGGCCGGGCGAGAAGAAAAAGAGCCGGAAAGCAACTGACTCACCAGACGGCCAGCCAGCCAGGCACCATGCCGGAAGCGGCTAGCCTCGTGGGGGACGAGCCTGCCCATTGGGTTCGCGGGCGGGCGGCGGCCCCACCGCCGGAGACCACATGATCTTCGAGCGTCTTCCGCGAGAACAGAAGGGAGCAGCAACCTTTGGAAGAGGAGCGAAGGCGGAGCTGCCACTGCCAGCATGGGCCTTGCGAACTCTCGACGCGCGAATACGACACTCGCTTATTATTAATCTCTTGCCTGAGTCCCCTATTTGTATGTGGCCTCTACTCGGTCGAATTTTTTTTTTCTTGGTTTTACCACCCCAGCATAGCATTCTGCAACATACATTAACAGCTGCGTCTGGCTCGATAGATCATACTCTCCTCTCAGGACCAGGAGCATCTCGACTGAATTCCAGCCACACTAACCCGAACCGTCCCGCTTGTTCCGAATTGAGTAAATTCCGAGGGACCGGTTCCCATTATTTTATTTTATTTTATTTTATTTTTTCACGGATCGGATCCTCGAGTGTTTTACTTCTGCTTCGTCCTGTCTTTTCCGCGTCTATAGAGCTTCCTTCCAGATTGCACTTCTTTTTCTCATCCTTTTTCTTTTCCATCTTCCTTTCAAACCCCTTATACCCTCGCGCGTTTGTTTGCCGACTCCGTGTCGTCAAATGAACCTGCATTTCCTCCATTATCCCCCATTTGCAAGGTAGGTAATATTCGGTCCCGTTCTCTCCTCTAACCCTGCCGGTCGCGGTGACAGACAATTGACTATCTGTCCTCTAGCATTTTTGCCTCTTTTCTCTGAAGAGGTATTTCTACCGTTAAATAAATGGTCTTTAAACCGTTTACGCATCTCGCGCGTCAGAATTTCTCCAAGGCTTTCACCCATGGCTACGCTCAATCAGTAGTCGCTGCGTCCCAGTCTTCCTACGCGTCGTCCACAACTTTCAACCAACTCGCAAACGCATCGAAATTCTCGCGCACAAACCAACTACAGAATGTCTTCCCGAACCCTTCAGGTGGCTCGGCTGCCCCCGGCGTAAAGGCCGGCCAGGCCAACTCAGGCTCCGGTGACCTTGGTTTGGCCGCGTACTACGCAGCCTGGCAGCATGCCCAACAGACCGGCGATGACAGTGATTGGAGGCAGTTCGAGTTCAAGAGGAGGATCGGATGGAAGGGCACTTCCGCCGAAGAATCCGCGAAATCCGCCGATGCCAGCGACCTGCCTTCTACGTCTCCGCATCTCTCCAAGGCCTCGGTGAACGTCGATGTCAGTGCCAAGGTCGAAGAGGCTGTTGCGCGAGAAATCGAGATACAGGAGGAACAGGCAGCAAAGGACAATGCCCGTGCCGAATCAGCACAATCTGAGTCCGAAGAGACAGGCGCGACCGACGCCGCTTCGGACAAGTCCAAAGAGGCCTCCGATCGTATTGTGCAGCTGGCAGCAGACAAGAAATTCTCTGAAATCCCAGCTGCCTTCGAGTCTACACTTAAGGATGGCCTTACCCCGAGTGTGGACGCTTACAATGCCCTCCTGGTAGCAGCTATTCAACTCCATATTGATGTCTCTCAGGCCATCCCCAAGGCCCTGGACGTCTACTCTGATATGCTTCGCCGCAAAGTTCTCCCCAATGAGAAGACCTACTTGACTCTCGTGGAGCTTCTTGTTTCCCGTGCAGACGAGGTGGTCAGGGCCAAGGAGTTGCTGGAGCAGGAGAGGGTCCGCTACGGAGGTATGGAAGAACCTGGGAAGTTCATGTTTCATTCTAGCGAGCTGGAGCGCGACGTTCTCGGTGAAGATCATTCGCTGGGCATTTCTGTGAAGCTCTTCGACACTGCCACCTCTCGACATACAGAATTGGTGTTCCCACTCGAAGTTTACCGTCGCTTAATCATCGTGTGCGCAAAGGAGGGCCAAGTTGAGAATATGATCCGGATCTACGCCCACATGGAGACCCAGAAAGTGGCTCCCCATGCAGCTATTTTCCCCTGCATGATCGATGCGTTTGCTGCCACCGGTGATCTCAAGAGCGCAGTCGAGTGTTACAACGAGTACCGCAGTCTGGCGGTATCAGATGACAGCGGGGTTTTCAGCGTCGTTCAGCGTCAAGACGGGCAGGTATATGCCGCCCTGATCAGAGCGTACCTGTCCTGCGGCAAAGAGGACGGCGCTACGCGCTTCCTCGAGAAAATTCGCGAATCATTTGATAGCGTGGAGAACGGCGACTCCCGTCGGCAGTCCATGGAAGCAATCATTGTGGAACAGGCGCTCGTGCAGCATGCTCTCAACAAAGCTGAATTCGGCAAGGCCTTGGAGCTGGCCCACAGTAAGCTTCCGGAAGACACCTTAGATCACGCCATGACGAGGATCTGCATGACAACTGCCGACGTCGGGGATCTCATGACTGCTTCCGAAGCGTACGATCGACTGTCGTCCGAAGTATCTATCCGCCAGCGTCCCGCTATGGCCATGCTAGCTCTCTACGTGAGACAAGGAAATCTCCCAGCTGCACGGCCCTTCTGGATCATGTTAAGCACTGTGGGTCAGGCTACTTCGGAGACTATCCAGCCGACCACCATGTATTGCATTGCCCTGCTGAAGAGCGGTCAAGTTGAAGATGCCCTGACGGAAGCCCGACATATGTTTGCTCGTATTCGCAACGTTTCTTCCAACGACCAACTACATGCTCGAGAACAGATCAGCGAGTCTCTCGACCTCCTCGGCCACGTTCTCATGCAGTCTGCCGCCGTCGTGTCTCCTCAAGCTGCCATGACCCTCCTCTGGTCCATGGTCGAGAATGGCGGTCTGGTGTCTCCCATCGCCGAGCATGCCATTGCCAGCCTCGGACCCATGGCTATTTCGCAGCTGGACTCCCGTGACCTCACCCTCGCCCTTCAGATTCAAGCTGGTATGCTGACCAACAACACCTCGATGCTGTTCGACGTTGCCCACCCCATCCGCTTTGCTCACATGCTAGACGTCGCCATGTCGACGGCGCTGTCGCTGGACGCCTTCACCACTCGTCTGGTGGACCAGGCCATTGGCAAGTTGTCCGATACCCGACCCGACATGGTCAAGAGATGGCAGGAATACATTGGAACACCTGTGAAGTCACCGTATCTGTCAGCCCGCCGCAGCCCGCTGTCCGATTCGACTCCTATGAGCCCGTCGTCCAGCCAGGACTCCTTCGATCCGTATGCCTATGCTACCGACTTCCGCGGATCGGCCATCATCGCTGATGAACTCGAGAACCCCAACGGTCGGTCCGAGGCTCATCTCAATGAGGCTCTGATTCGCTTCAAGAACATGCGTCGCATTGGCAGACATCCTCGCTACATCACGTACGCCAAATTGATCACTGCTGCTGCCAAGAACAATCGTGCCGACCTCGTCCATGAAATTGTCAGCATGGCGCGCCGTGACGTTCCTCTTATCCCACAGTATAACGTTGTCAAGTATGGATGGGTCTCCATCCTCGACGCCATGGTTGCTGCTTGCCTGACTCTCGGTGATCGTAGTCTGGCTGCCAAATACCACCAGGAGCTTTTGGATCTTGGTGCAGCTCCTTCTGCGAACACCTTCGGCCTGTACATCACCACTCTCAAGGAATCGACCAAGACTTTCGATGAGGCAACAGAAGCCCTGAAAATTTTCCACCGTGCCATCGCTGAGGGAGTGGAGCCTACCTCCTTCCTGTATAATGCGCTCATTGGCAAGCTTGGCAAGGCTCGTCGTATCGATGACTGCCTCCTCTACTTTGCGGAGATGCGGGCCAACGGTGTGCGTCCGACCAGTGTCACATATGGAACCATCGTCAACGCGCTGTGCCGTGTTAGTGACGAGCGGTTCGCCGAGGAAATGTTCGAAGAAATGGAATCGATGCCCAACTACAAGCCCCGGCCTGCACCGTACAACTCGATGATCCAGTACTTCCTCAACACCAAGCGGGATCGCAGCAAAGTTCTTGCCTACTACGAACGCATGAAGTCTCGGAACATTCAGCCCACGATGCACACTTACAAGCTTCTCATGGACTCGTATGCATCTTTGGAGCCGGTCGACATGGTAGCTGCGGAGCGCGTCCTAGACTCGATCAAGGCCTCTGGACAACACCCCGAAGCGGTCCATTACGCGTCTCTTATTCACGCTAAGGGCTGTGTCTTGCATGACATGGACGCTGCCCGCAAGGTCTTCGACTCGGTGGTGTCGAACCGCAACGTGCGTCTGCAGCCGTGCCTCTATCAGGCTCTCTTCGAAGCGATGGTTGCTAACCACCGGGTCGCTGAGACGTCCGACGTCCTCAAGAGCATGCCGTCCCGCAAAGTCGACATGACTGCTTACATTGCCAACACGCTCATTCACGGATGGGCTGCTGAAGGCAAGATCGAGAATGCCAAGAGCGTCTACGATAGTATTGGAATCGAGAGGCGGGAGCCTAGCACGTACGAGGCCATGACACGGGCATTCCTAGCATCTGAAGACCGCGAGAGTGCGTCTCGTATTGTTCAGGAAATGCTGTCTCGGGGTTATCCCACCGCTGTAGCCAGCAAGATCCTAGATCTTATTGGCGGCGGTGCTCCTGCAGCCACCGCGTGATGTGGCTCTCCAGGGACATGCGATTACGTTGCCTTCCTTATATTTTAATATTTCTTGGGAGTTTTCATTATTCTGAAGTCAACAATACCCATTTCTAATGTGACTGGCAGACGCCCAGGGGCTGGATCCCTGTTTGACTACTACTGTTATTTCCGTGCTCCGTTTCGTTCAATTTGGTTGCTTTTGTCTGTTGTGCTATTTTCCAGCTCAATGGCGTCTGCATAAACATATGGGGTGAAGGCAACGATCATCTAGACATGTTTCTTTTGTTTTTCTATAACTGCATTTTCAGCGAGCGGGATGGTGGCGTTGGATCGTGGTTCTTGGATTTCTTTGCTGATCTTACAATTGTTGTTATTGTCTACTGCAGACTTTTTTTCGTTTGTGTTACTGAAGTTCTTGTTGTTTGCAGCAACATAGACCCATCTCAACTCTCTGGCGTTCCTCGATGATTGATGGCCTGGATAAAGGGCATGGAAGCCAGATGGTGGTTTTCTTTTTGTCTTTTCTTTCTGGTGCATGCTCCCGCCCATGCCCTCGCATATGTTAATCCTTGCGAGTCCTGCTTGAGCAGGAATGATCGAGAATGAAGCCTATTAATGATTCACATCCTCCAACGTATTGAATTTACTCTGTAGAATGTAATTCGGCTAGCGGAGCGGCGTTACCGGCCATTGACAAGCAAAGGGTGCAGACGACATCCGCAGCGCAAATGCAGAGACGACTTGCAGAGACAAATTCGTCTCGAAAGTTAAATCCCATAATTGCTTTGTTGTGGGTGAGGTGGTCAGAGGAATGAGTCGAGGACTGTTAGTTGACACTGCACTGCGGAAGGGTCTCGAAGCACCACCTGATGGTCTCCGGCTTTGCCTACGGGAGGTTCCCTCCGAATGAAATCACACCGCCGCTTGACGTACTGGCCCCTCTTTTCCAACATTTCAACATACCACCCTTTTTGTCGATCAATTCAATTCTCCGTTCCCTTTTAATACACATCTATTCTCCCAATACAGATTCTAGAATATCCTGTTTTCGTTCCCCAGGTGCTGTGTCAGGTGGTGTTAAGACTCGGAACACCGGAGCGATACGAGGTTTATTTTATGCGCGGGGCCTCGGTTCGATCGTCAACGTCGCTACGGCCATTGAGTCATACTTATACTCGGTTCGCATCTAGGGATTGGAACGTATATCTTCGCTCGATAGGGAGTTTGGGTTTTCCTGGCTCTAGGTTGAATAATATGGGTGATCAGAAGGGAATAGCTAGTGGGGAGGGGAATGAGGGGGGAGACTTGCATGCGCATTCAAAGAGGCCGAAGAAGCTCATCTGTTTGTTTCTTCCTTGTCCTTGTCCTTGTCAGGAGGAGAAGTGAGAAAAGTATAGCTGATTTGTTGATTCAACAGTTGCACCCGGTGACATCGACCCGGAATCACCAGAACCCAAGATCTCAGCCACAGAGACGGCCGACCCGGCATCTACGCAATCCACCACCGCAGCCTCGCAGCAGATCAAGCCTCAACTCTCGCACACCCATCTCCAAGACCTCGTCAACGAGGGAACCCCTTCGGGAGTCTCAACCCCTACATCAGCAATGGAAGTCGAAATGCTCTCGCACCCGGCCCGCGCGCACCAATTCATCACCAACCCCCCTCTTACAATCTCGCAACTACACCCGTCCAACCCGCTCCACCAGTTCCATGCCTGGTTCCGCGATCCGCGGCTAACTCCCGCCCAGGCTCCGGAGACATGTACGTTGGCGACGGCGTCGTTGCCGTCGGGTCGTGTCAGTGACCGCATCCTATACCTGAAGGAACTAGATGAGAAGGGCTGGGTCGTGTATAGTAACTGGGGCAGCAGGGAAGGGAAAGGAGGGCAGGTATTTGGGGAGAGTGCCGATGGCGGTGATAGTCTGGGTGTCATGCCGCTTCCCGGCGAGGATCTGGGAGGGAATAAGTGGGGGGCGCTCACGTTCTCGTGGTCGAGTGTCGAGCGCCAAGTGAGGATTGAGGGGTTGTTGGAGCCGCTCAGTCGGGAGGAGAGCGAGATGTACTGGCGGACGAGGGAGAGGGGGAGCCAGGTTGGCGCTTGGGCAAGCTGGCAGAGTAAGGTGCTGTGGTCTGCGGAGCCGGAGACTTTGGCTACACTTCAGAAACAGCGGCACGGGCATTCTCATCACCATCACGGTGCTGGAATTGATCACAGTGCTACTCTATTGGGGACGACAGTTGTCCCCGCAGACATCCACGAAACAGACATCGCAGATGGCCGGGCCCTGCTCGAGCAGCGTGTGAAGGAGATGGAGCAGCGGTTCGCGGAAGTCGAACAGATTCCTCTTCCCCCTTTCTGGGGCGGAGTGCGCTTGGTCCCCGAGTCGGTGGAGTTTTGGCAAGGACGGCGCAGTCGTCTGCATGACCGCTTCAGGTACGTGCGTGTGGGCGAGCCGGGTCAGAAGGATGAGAGCAATCTGTTCCAGTGGAGGATTGAGCGATTGTCGCCGTAGATTATAGAGTCTGGCTAAAGAACTTGCAACTATGAGACTGCCCGCAGGACTATTTTAAGTAGTGGAATCGACACCAGGTCATCTAAATAAAAATATATTGAAAAGCCAAGAAGCCAAGAAGCCAAGACTGCTAGGTCTCGTAGTAGCTTCAGGGAGGTCGGCACCCCAATGCTCAGACTGACCTTCGTGAACCAGCACTGCAGATTGTTCCAAGAAATAAATCCATTGGAGCAACATGACGGGAACCCAGACGCCAACATTCTCGCAGACCCGATGGGTCATCCTCGCCGTAGCAAGCGGGACCTTCGCAGCACTGAACGGGCTATTCGCCAAATTGTAAGTCCATCTATCCCCTGTCCTGCACTCTAGCAAGAATATAACATCCAATATACAATATACCATACTATGCTACGAGTTAAGCCATACTAATCCAATTGAGCAGAACAACAACCACACAAACAACAGCCCTAACCGACGCAATCTACCACCTCTTCCACCCATCATCCTCCAACAACGACACCGAAACCAAACACACGATCCTAGAACTCGTCATCCGGGCTATCTTCCTCGGTCTCAACGTCCTCTGCAACGTCACCATGTGGGCCTTCTTCACGCGCGCCCTGACGGCCGGACCGTCCACGACGAAAGTATCCATCACCAATACCGCGAGTAACTTTCTCGTCACTGCGTTGCTGGGGATGATTGTGTTCCAGGAGACGGTGGGCGGGCTGTGGTGGGTTGGGGCCGCGCTGATGGGGGGTGGGTGTGTGCTTGTTGGTATGGGGCATGATCGGTAGTTTTTTTTTTCATTTAGGGTTATTTCCTGGGATAGATTTGTGTATGCTGGCTGCTATTGTAGACTTACTTTTATTACTCGTGTTGGCGCTATGCCGGATTTGGACTATTGCCTTTTCGGCCGTAGTAGCCTGCGTACTCGCTGGAATCAAGCAATAGAACGATTGGATGGACATGCGCCGCCTACATACGGCGCAGAAATGGATCTAGACCTGGAGGATTCAAGAGGGGTCGTCTGTTCTACGGCACCCGCAGCAGGGGTGCTGGTAGAGAGTACTATTTGTGGTGTCTGGAGCTTTGGTAGGTTCATTTACTCGTGACAGAGCTTCAAGGGCCTCAAAAAGACACGGCTTAATAGCTGCTTCTGGAAAAGCGGACCACCAATATATAATTACCTTAGTTGCAAGCTTAGGGATTCTCCCGACTGCCAACTGCTACTAGAGCTTCTCAACGGCGGCTGAGAGCCTCCATAGTAAGTTGATATCGGGTACACAACACAGATTAACCTCTAAGTACAGTAATAAAGATAGGTCTCATTTATTTCGCCTCTCTTATGATCAGCTTCCTATAATAAGGGATAATCTTAGCTAAACTCTGGTAATCATTTCGGTTTTATAATTCGCGAGTAAAAAATTACTTACCAGAGAGTCCACGAACTGGGACACCATTAATTCCTCATCTTCGATAAACGCTCTTTGTCTTTGGGTAAGGCTGTCTTCATGATAGGTTTGAGCTCGGTCAAAATCAAGCCATATCACCCTTTCCGGATCATCTCTGATAACCATCATATTCCTCGGCTTAGCATCACAGTGAAGAACCAAAGCTCTGTGAATTTCTCGGATACCGCGAATTAAAGCCCTTCCCCGCTTTTCCGTATAATTGTAGGGATAGATCGATTCCATGTTGGGAATGTACTCTAGGAAGATAGCGCTAGGAGGGTATTTATCGGTAAGAAACATATCGAGATGAGGCTGATAATGTGCCAAATCGAGCCGTTCAATTGTTCCATAAAATTGAGGAATAATACCACTGTTGCAAAGGCCATGTGCTTGCAGCCGCGTATATGCAGTCAATTCGCAAATGTGAATGTCTGTTTCACGATCTGGAGGTGCAGGCTCAACAGGGCCATATCCATGGTGCTGTGTGAAGTGTTAGGTATATGGATGTGTTAAAGCACCCAAGGGTGACTGACCACTTTCATCACACATGTCCTCCCATGAACATCAACAAGAAAGATCTCTGAGAATTCAGAACTGAAGAGTCTCTTCTGAAATGTGATTTCTGAGGGCTCTATATTGCCAATATCCATTGCACATATGTATCATGTATCTAAAGAAATCATTTGAGCTTGTTGGTAGCTATAAATAAGTTCTGGGTTGGAAGGGATCTTGATCTGCTACATATATACGAAGCTAGTTTTGTTTTGTTTGATTATGGTCCCCACTTTTGCAAGATCCCAAGAGGGCTACCATACGTGCTAGCCACAATTGGCGTTCAACAGGCTCCGTGTTCGTCAGTATTTTGAAGAGTACTATCAATGGACATAAAATTATCTTTCTACTTATGATACGGCACATTCCTATGCAAAGAGTCCTTGGCCGTAGGGATGGTCGGAGGCTTGTTAGACGCCCTGGTTGGCAGACAGTGACTTGAGAACTCTGAGCAGCATGGATGTACTGAGTGCTGCTTCGAGCAGAAGATACAGTAATTGTGCCTAGGGTTTCCTTTTCGCGTCAGCCGCATGGAGTCAAAATGACCTTCGCCTGCGGTAGGCTGGATAGGTACAAGTAGTCGGTAGGAGAAAAGTCACGAGAAGCACAATGGTAGGCAGATTCAAGAAACCAAGGATGCAGACCTGAGGATGTGGCAATCTGCACTGCCTCCTAAGACCCAGGTCCAGTCAGCGCGTGGATTCACCAAATACCAGAGCGGTTCAACACTGAGAGCAACGAATAATCGTTACTGTTAGAGCTGCTCGGCAAGGCTAGACAGGGCAGTGTATACAACGCAAGGCAAGGACGATAGCCTGACAAGACTACAAATTATATATTTATATAATTTAAGGCACTAGTACCTGCGTAGCATTTTGAACGGGATCCACTTGTGACAGCCACAACCGGACGATATGGGTGTATAGCTGGCCCACTTAGGGTCATGTACAAGTGGAGTTAAATCTCTCCCCAAGCTTCCTTCGGGCACTGACTACCTAGGTAGTATTGAGCTTGTTATTTTTAATCCAATCAGAGGACTATATATAAATCGAGTGAGCACCGAGATACTAAAGGGAGAGGAGAAATCTGGTCTCTCAAAGTAGAGCTGCCCAGTGAGAGCCATTTGAACAAAATGCACGCCGTATGAAGCTCATACACTAGTAGTATTTCGGTCCAGGTCAACTACAAATAATTGTTGTTGTATATTCAATGCAGCTTCTGGCGATCTTGTGACCTAAGCAAAGGCTCGTGAAAATACTTCAGGGCTACTATGGTGAAATATTCATACTTATGTGATTGAAGAATGTCAATTGGGATCCTTACACTTCTGCAATGGTTAGAGTGTCAAACTACCTGCTTGAACACAAACCTCAGACATGATTACTGGAAAATTGTCCCATCACCCAAGAACCGAACATCCCACTTCCCTTGCTCTGATTGCTCTACCAGCCTAAGGTAGACGTCGCCATGAGCATCTCCACTTACATCTGGATACGCGACAGTACCACCATCCGACGATACTTGAGAAGCGAAATAGAAACTGTTTGTTTTTTGTCAGTATATAGAGCAAGACAAGGCCGCCATGTAGGTAGCACGAGGCACAGGAAGCGGTTGTCAATCGCAAAGGGTAGACTAGTTTGGGGATTCCTAGCCAAAGAATACAAAATGGGAAAGGCCACTATATCCAAGGCAAAGGGACAAGGTTAAAAGAAAGCAGAAGCAACTCACCGAAATCCTGACTTGGCGTACGCCTCGACCCCGGTTTCGATCAGTTTCACCAAGGCGGTCTTTCCCACAGACAAAGTCAGAAAAACAGGGTTCGACAGCCATGGGGTGACATTGCCCGTTGCAATGAATGCTCTAGGAGCCTTTGAGTCGCCGGAAAGTGTCTTCCAACCGAGAACCGTCTCGCGGAGCGCCGTGTATGCCCCGGAGACGTTAGGGCCCAGATCTTTTACGAAATCGTCAACTGGAATAGAGAATGGATCTGCTACGTCGGGTGGTACGGTCAAAGCCGCCGCTGTACATGACTGCCATTAGCTCTGTGCGCTCTTCTGGCCATTTCCTCAGACGGCGATGCTGAGAGCCTACGCTGGTACAGCAGCATGCAAGTTGTAGGAATTCTTACCATTGTAAACAACCACTGTTGGAACACCCAACTCCTTTCTCACCTGCGCAAATCCGTTCTCAGTCGACTTGACATCGGCTAAATCAAGGGAGACGGCAAGAATGCCTGCTTTCTTTGCACGGTCAACATCAGGATGTCTACTAGCGATCGCTACGCGGTACCCGGCAGAGAGGAACTTGTTTGCAACGCTCCAGCCGATACGCGGCCCACCGCCGACGATGAAGACAATTCTGGGAGATGCCATTGATATCAGTATTGCCAACGGCCCTTTGTGTAGGAATGATTA